>OU015747.1:52918469-52936223 GCA_907169655.1 Acomys percivali | reverse complement strand
CACACACACACACACACACACACACACACACACACACACACACACACGCCAGCAGTTCAGTTGACTTCAATGCCTAATTGCCCTTACTGGGAAGAAATTTTTCCTAATGTCCGCGAACAGACACTTCCCCCTTTCCTTAGTTTCAAGCTGTTACTTCTTATTAGCCTATCCTGAGGCTCTGCAAGCACTCCTACCCTTTCCTCAAAGTTATTATTCCTCAAATATTTGTAGACAGTTAGCATAGCCTCCCGTCCCTCCAGCTCCTTTCCCTGCAAGCTTTAAATGTTATGTTCCTTTAACCTTTCTTTATAGGTCATCTCTTCTAATCCTTTTATTTTTTGTCACCCTTTTCTGCGTTCTCTCTAATTTACAGTATTGATGTCCTCTTTATAATGAGGTGCCCCAAATAGTGTGCTAGGCTCCAGACGTGGCTGCTGGGAGAAGCTCAAGCAGCGATCTCCATTTTCCGTGAGCACCTGCCCCCTAGATATGCTGTTTGCCCGGTACAGCATTTGACTTTTCACAGCTGCACTATAGTATCTCAATGCACTATCAGGCCCAACTCCTGCTGCCATTTGTCTCTCGATGACGATGCATTCATCTAATACAATTCTCCTTTTCTCTGTCCCCTCCTCGGCCCGCCAACCAAGCCAGTTCACAACTTGAATCCAAGGCTCTGCAGTCAATTAAAGAAAGCTTCAGGTGCCTTAGTTAGCAAGGCTCTAGTCTATAATAAACTAGACACAGGTACTCGTTAGCTGTGACCCTTTTATTTACAGTGTCGTCAGCGTGGGTTTCTTTTTACAGCACTGTAGGAGATTAAGAGCAAAGCTTCTGTGTTCATCACGTTGCCTTTACTGTGGGTTAGGACCTATGGTGCCTCCCTTCATTTCCTGAGACCCAAGCAATGAGCACAGAATCATTTCTAGTAAGTTCTGACTCTGATTAAAAAACAATCTTTATGAAATAGAAGCTAATAAAATTGCTTTCCTAATTACCCCGAGCTAGTTCATTTCCCAGCAAATATAATAAAATAGAGTTACTTGGCTCTGATTCACAAAATCTGAACCCAAGCTCATTATGAAGGCATTTAGCAGGGAAAAAAAGCATGTGTGCATAAGATGCTGGCCCATCAAGCAGAATGCAAGAAACCTTTTGAAGTTCAGACCTTTGAAGTTTGCCGTTATTGGTATTTTTTTAAATGCAGGTATTTGTGCTTCAAAAATATTTATATTAGTAAATCTGTGTGCCTGTCCTAATGTAGTCTTTGGAGGAAGCTTTGGTTACGAATATCAAATCTTTATTTAAGAAAAGTATTTCGATCCCTTTGTATTACATTAGTCTATAGGCTGTTGCACAGGGCAGCAAGACTACGTAACAGAGCAGAGTAACTCATGTCCCAGGGCTACTGCTGCCCTGACTTGGGTCTTTCAAACTCCCTTTCATCTATTTAAAGCATGAGAGTCTGGTGACTATAAGTGGAGGAAAATGTTTGGGGTTGCTTCATTTTCCTTGAGATGTCATTAACATGGACATGATTTGCAAATATTTCTGATGCCCACTGGGGTGCTCTGCTGCTAACAAAGCCTCCAAATGCTGCTTCCCAGGGGAGAAAAAACACAATTACCAAAATTCGGGACACCTTAAGGAGGCCACATCAATTAGCTAACAGAGTGATAGTTATGTGGTAGAATCAGGTATGAACCCTCCCCTCTCTCTGACGAGATGAGACACTGCTCTGATGCGGTGCCACTGAGGGTGACCTTAATATTACTGCAGTACACCACGGGCTACATGCAATCAGGTCCAAGTCCCTGCAGCCTGTAATGGGGGTGCTGGGGTTCTTTTCTCTTTTTGGGATTTGCCTGAAACATTGGTTCAGCATCTGTCCTGCAAGCCCCCAATAGGAAAGGAAATTGCCTCTGCCTTCTACCAGGGAGTGCAGCTTTTCTTGGGAAATTTTGTGAGATTCCACCCCCTGGGCAAAAACCATGGCTTTTTGTCAATATGCCCCGGGTAGAAATCTGACATTTCCATAATGATATGACAGATTTCCATCTGGGAAAACTGCCTTCTGTTTTCACAATGAATTTGAAGCAAGAATGAAAAATCTTTCACTTTGTCTATAAAACTATTTAAAAGAGGGGTGAGGGGTGGGAAAGAGTCTGCATTTTTCCTACCTTGACATAATGGAGTGGGTATAAATGAGAAAAATCTGCAACTATTTTGGGTTCAATCAAATCATCAGCAATGCTTAAGAAGAAAGGATAGAACGGACGTGTGCTGAGAATAAATCCTTCCGGACAAATTTGTTACTGGTTTTTGATAGTTACTGGCAGATGAAAGGAATGATGTGCATCTAGCAATCAGGGCGGTGGAATGGACGGCGCAGCAGGAAGGCAGAGGGAGTGTCAGGACGCCAGTAAGCCTAGCTAGTGAGACTGGCTCTAATTGATTTGTATGAAAGTATTGTCATCTGGATTGAAAATTTGCTGAAAGATGATAAACAAAGGATAGCAATAAATGAGAGGCAAAGGGGACGCCACCAGGGTTAATACGAGTTCTGATCTTATTTCTCATTTTTTTTTTTTTTTTGAGATGCAACAAGAGAGGAACAACCTGGACAAAAAAAAATTGAATATGCTAATGAGCCACACGAAGGTGCTGCCATTGCCAATGAGAACTGAAAACCGAAATGTTCTTAGTGAAGTGGGAAGAAGAAGTTTGAGGCAAGGGGACACATAGACATTCAGTGGGCTTGGAAAGGCCGGAGCCAGACCATGGGGGCTTGGGGGGATGGTGGAGGTGCAGAGGACCTGGGGGTGGGGGTTGGTGGGGGTCGGGGATGGGTATCAGACACGCAAAACGCAAGTGGAGTTCCTTGGCTTTTGAAGACTCATTCAGCCTGAGTGCTTGGAGTTGCTAGGTTTCCTGTTGTGTCTGCCAGGGTTGGAATGGGGTTGCAATCTCTCCTCTCTGGCAGCCTCCTTCAGTTGAGGCATCCCTGAGTGAAAACCAGGGGATCTAGGATGGCTTTAGTTTTGCTGTTGTTTGTTTGCTTGTTATTGTTTTGGAAGTTTTTTCCTTTTTTTTTTTTTTTTGGTTGGTTTGGTTTGATTTGTTTTCAAGTCTGTGCAAAGATAATTATCCTAGACTTTTAGTAGGTCTAGGCTTTGTTCAAGACTAGGGAAATAAACCATATGATTTCTTCCCACTCACCTGAGGAACCCGGAAGGGCTGGGGTCATTGTTTGGGGTTTGCAGACATTTTTTAGGCTCTGCAGATGGGGAGCCATCCTGGGGGTTTGAAGGCACCGAGCCAATTGGAAGTACACACAAAGAGGAGTGGAAGGTGAAAAGGATGGAGGAAGCTCCTTGCTCTGAAAGGCAAGTGTCCCGGTGATTAGCACCAGCTCTGCATGCTGAGGGAGAATGACACAGACACACGGGAGTGCGAAGCCCCGGCTTTGCAGGCTCGTCCTCATGAGCATGATGGTCAAATGCCCTGGGTTTGCCATATGCTGTGGCCATATGCGTATCTGGTGAACCAGATGCCCTGCTTGCTCTTCCCCATATTGCGCCATTTTTCTCACAGCATAAAGACATGGCTTAAATGAGAAGCAGGAGGGGGCAGGGGGTAGGCAATGATAGCTTGTTATTCCAAAAGGTTGCAGGACAGGATGCATCAGTTAACCCATCCACATGCCCATTTGGGTCCGAAATATTTAATGAGCACCTACTTAGTACAAGAAGAGTTTTATGCAAATCACAGATGACCCGTCCTTCTCTGGTGGAGTTTTTCAAGAAAGCGGGGCCGTTGACACTCCACACTGCTGTCAGGATGTCTGCAGTGCTCACTCACTGCAGAGGGGGTGGAGAGCAATGTTACCAATCTCAACACAAATTGTCTGAGGGTTAATGTGGCCCACTTACTCTTGGCAATGATTCAGTCTGTCCCCTCCCTTCTAGAAGACCTTCCATTTTCTCAGTTCCCCCTAGTCTTCTATAACTCACCGTTCATTCATTCATTCATCCACCACCCATCCATCCATCCATTCATTTTTTTCACTGCCTTCTAAACATTACTATTCAAGATTCTATAATGAGGAAAAGGGACAGCCTCTACCTTGCAGGAGCTTACAGTGCAGTGGCAGGGATGCTAATCAAATAATAGATGATGTATAGGTACACTTGGAGACTATTACATCAAACCAAAGGAGCAAGGGCTACAAATGCGTGAGCTAGGGAAACTAGGCCTGGCCTGGAAGACCCAGGATATGAGCCCCAGTGGAAGCCTCTTCTGTTAAGACACCAAGACACCTTTTTGATTCAGCAAGCTAGAGATGCGTGTTCTCTCTCCCGCCCCCTGCCCTCCCTCTAGCTTTCCACCACCCACCCTCTCTCTCTACCTCTCCCTTCATTTGGACTCCTATAGCCCATGGTAAGGCTCATAATCAAGCCCACTCATTCCATTGTAAGTATGTTGGCTCGCCTAGCCCTCAGCAGCAACTCTTATACAAACCTGGCTCTGCCGTGTCTCTGCCACTCATTGAATGTCAGTTAAAACACATGGTCTCAATTAGTCACTAACAGAAAAGGGACAGGAGTAAGACAAAACACCGGAGACCCCAGAAGTTCCTACAACTAAAATTTACCGTTTCTCCAATGTGGCAAAGACACCATCCTGGTTGTTCAAATGTCCAACTTTCTCCCAAGCTTGTGAGTTCTTTTTTTTATTATTATTAATTTATTCTTGTTACATCTCTATGGTTATCCCATCCCTTTTATCCTCCCATTCTCCCCTCCCTCCCATTTTCCCCTTATTCCCTTCCCCTATAACTGTTTCTGAGAGGGATTACCTCTCCATGTATATGCTCATAGGGTATCAAGTCTCTTCTCAGTGACCTGCTGTCTTTCCTCTGAGTGCCACTAGGTCTCCCCCTCCAGGGGACATAGTCAAATGTGAGGCACCAGAGTACATGAGAAAGTCATATCCCTCTCTCCACTCAAGTGTGGAGACTGTCCTGTCCATGGGCTAGATCTGGGTAGGGGTTTAAAGTTTACCGCCTGTATTGTCCTTGGCTAGTGCCTTAGTTTGAGCAGGACCCCTTGGCCCAAATCTGCCTATGGGTCCTAGAAACCTACAAGTAGAACATTATGATAGGCTTGTGAGTTCTTAATGAGGGGGTTGAGTCTTCATAAAGAAACCAGGTTTTATTGGGTAAAAGGAAAAATGTGTATGTAGATATTAGCCTTTCACAGTTATGTGCCATTTAGCCCATTTTTAACACATGCCCATTATGGCACTCCATCAACAGGTCAATGAAATAATCCTTATCTCCAATTAACTGTCCTCCCTCTCCATTTTGCACCATGCTTTTTGTCTGCTACCTGCCTTCTGATTGCTGAGCCCACAGGGCTCATCGACAGGTAGTGTTGGATTAGAAGCCAGGCCTGGTGTCAGGGATGCACTGCTCCTGTCATGGCTTGTGGGAATGGAGCCACTCTGGAGATCCCACATAAAACACAGTGAGCAGTGCCCCCCTGCAGCTGTGCAGTGCAGAAGCTCTGAGCCCAAACTTCTCGTTCCTCAGGAAGGGGGAGAAAATGGAGAAAAGTGAAGGGAACCATCCCAATTTGTACAACAAACTAACGTGAAAACTGACCTATAACTAGCTGAGTTACATGATGAAAATAAAGTTAAACTTTAATGTATATAGGATGCCTTCTGATGCTCCTGGAAGTGAGTCAAGCTACCCTGGACACCAACACAGCAAGGCTTGGTATTATTATTTAAGTGACTTTCTAGTGTGAAACAGTCAACATCTTATAAATTAGCCCTATAAACAGTCATTTATATGTGACAAATATTCAAAACCAGTAGTAGAAAGCCTGGCTTTCCCTCAGCTAAACAGCTCCTGGAAAGACAGGGAAATGCTGCTCAATAAAATGTCTAGAGGGGCATTTCAGGGACAGCCCAGGTATTTTTATATTTCCCCTTCTTCATCTCCACTACAGTGTCAGCAGTGACAGGAAGGGCACATAGGCACACAGGAGGTGGAACAGCAGACAGCCACTGCCATTGCCTTTGGAAGCCTGGAGATTATGGAACGTGACTTCCAAGGATGATTTGCTCCTAGGGATACAGAAGAGACCAGAGCAGAGTCTGCAAACCAACAGGAGGAGTCCATCTATTCATGGAAAGGCACACACTGTGTAACGTGGGGCTCACCTCTAAAATGATTCCAGAGAAACTTGAAGTATGTACAATCATGTTTGCAAGCCACCTTGAACCTCCACCATATTCTCTTCCCTTTGGGTTACCAAGTACTGGGTTCCTTCTCAGCCCAGTTGCATTAAGTTGAATGGAAGACTATACCCTGTGCCTCTCTCCCATCATCCCATGCCTGAGGTGAGGGCTTTGGGGAGAAGGATCTGATGTGCTGAAGCATAGGCCTGTTCCTTCTCAGGTTCTGAAATGATACCTTTGTATAGTCTCTTCGTGTCCCTGGAAAGTGAAAGATGGAGACTCGTTTGCTCTAAGTGGTCATTCTTCAATCCCCAGCTCAGAAAATTCCATCTCACTATCTTTCGGTTGGGAAGCTGAAAATATCAGGAGAAATAGTGCTTTGTAAGTTTAAAAATATACATTGTCTTCTGTCGCTTAAGTGCCTGCACACTGAGTTGGTTCCTGGATATAGTCATAAGTGGACATTTTGTAGATCTGGGGGCCCATGTTCAATACGTCTAGGGAGAGAAGTGCAACCAGCCAATAACATTAAAACAGGATGAAGACCAGGAAAGCAGCTTTCTCCCAGGCAAGCATTCTCCTCTACTTTGTGGTTCTTTTGGGAGGTCATAGGGCACAGAACGCAGTGCCAGCTGCCGAACCAGCAAGAATCAGGAACCAGAAAGCACACTGACCTGAGTCCTGCAGACTGTAAGCCTCACAAGCTCCCCACCCACTCCTGGGTCTATTCTCCAAGCCCTGTCAGTTTGGGGTTTTCCAGCTCAAATTGCTTGAATCTTAAGATTCTTAAGATTTGATGGCATGCTGTTTGTGGTGTGGTCATTGCATGAACAGAAGACAGGGAACGTGAAAACAGACGCCTAGCCTCTGTGGACAGAGCCCAGAATCTTACAGCCCAAACAACTGCCAAGGAACTAAGAGCCTCTTCCTAATGGAACCTCAAACAGGTGGCCAGTTGTCAGGCCATCATTTCCTGTTGACAGACAGGACAGCACCAAGTGCAGGGCATTATCACATAGCAGCACTGGAGGACACAAGGAAAGGAGCTGCAGAGATGGCTCAGAGGTTAAGAGCACTGGCTGCTCTTCCAGAGGACCCCAGTTCAATTCCCAGCAACCACACGGTGGCTCACAGCCATCTAGAATGAGATCTGCTGTCTTCTTCTGGCCTGCAGGCACACATGCGGTACAGAATACTGTACCAATAACAACCCACACAGCAGGGGCCAAACGCCCCCACTGAGAGATGCCAGTCTGACTGGGAGCTAGAATCAACCTCCAAAGGCCCAGAGGTGCAAGGAGTCAGAGAAAACTTAGGAGCGGGGAGCAGATGGAGAAAAGCCACAGGAATAGTGTTCTCTAGGGCCTCAATATTGAGGGGTTGCCATCATTTCTCTTGCCCAGTGTGGCCCTTGCTCTTCACACAGCCTCTCATTCACTCTCCCATCTCTTCCTGGGCCCCTTTTCACCCACCCCCCAGGCTGCTGTTTTTCAAGGGTTTCCCATTCAGGTTAATCTAAACTTCCATTCCACATCCTCCCCAGCCTTAGCCCAGGGTAACATATGCTATAAGCAGCTGGTTAATAATCATTGTTTGCATTTCTTTCATTCAACAAATGAGTCATTAAGGAACCTCATCAGGTACCACTCCCAGACCTGTACTTCACGCTGAGGCCACACTGCTCGACAGAGGAGACTAGATGAGTGAAATAGTTATTTTAAAAATATACACATGTCTTTGTAAAATTTCTTCAGTGCAATGAAGGACAATCAAAAGTTCCTGTGACTCCATGACAGGCGGACTCAGTCTGTAAGTGACAGAGGAGCCTCCTAAGTCTAGTCTGAGATGGAAATGGCAGCTCAGTGATTTGGAATCAAGTAGAGAAAGGGAAGAGGAACACTATAAAGTGGGCCTCCTGGTGGAGATGAGCACATGCAAAGGACCTTAGGCAGACAAGGTCGTGTAGGTCTCGGATGAAGTTGGGGATGTCTTAGGGGTAGGCCATGGAAAGGCAGGCAGAAGGGATCCTGTGAGGTGAAGAGCCTCCCACGGAAAAACCACAGTCGCATGTGCCCATTTTCAGAAAAGTCTGCATTGAATAAACATGAGGCTGCTGTGTTTTGAAATACTTGTTTCCCCAAACCTCAGACTGAACTAGCTCCCCTAAATCTCTTCCAACAGTCATTGATTTGCTGAATTCTGTTAGCGAGCCCCATTTCCTGAGGCAGAGGAAATATTCAAGCAACAGGCCTCTGAGCTGCAATATTCTGTGAGCGCCTCGTGTTACCTGATTATGAAAAGAAGAGAAGATTGAGGAAGTTGTTTCAAAGACGCATGACCACTTGGAAACTCTGCCTCTTCCTTATCTAGTTCTTGGGGCCTTTGGAGGCCAGCTTGGTTTGGGCCTTGGATACCGTGGAATGAACCTGTTTTGAGAATGAGGCAGGGGTGGAACATGGCTGACTATGCAAAGGCAGAGTTCCCACGATGGTGGGTGACAGACACCTTCCTGCTTTTACACCAGAGAACACAGTCCGGTTCTCACAACACTCTTTTATGGCCTTGTGTGCCCCCTGCTGGCCCCAGGACTGCAGACGGGAGGTGTGCCTGAAGGTGAGTCTACCCTTGTCTCTCCTCAGCTGCCAGCTTGCCTCTGATCCTTCCCCAACCCACAAAGCCCAGCGCTTAATGCCAAGCCCTCTTACCTCCTGCTCTGTCAGCTGTGTGACTAGTCCCTGAGTTCCTCACCAGAAACTGAGACTTGGACATTTACCACACCCCAGGGCATCTCCAAAGTGGCCAGTTTCAGCGGGGGAAACCACCAGAAAGTGTACTCTGATGAGTCTGAAAACAATGAGCAATGGAGAATAACAAATACAGGCATGCCCAAGCTCATTTGAAAGAGGTGATCACAGATAACGGTTGTGCAACAGTCTGTCTCCAGGTGTTCAACTAACACCCATTGCCTAGTGGTTTTTTTCCACTCAGAAAAAAAAAAAATTCCATCCTTCCTCTTCTACTACTCCCCCGGACCCCCGCCAGTGTTACTGGTCAGGCCTAAAACATTTTGACCAAATTTATAATGCAACACACACTCACATGTATGTGTGCACAGGTACCCGGAGTCACACACACTTTCCTTTAAACTACTTTCTTTGCCAAAAGTCAATGATTCTTTAAACATGACAACTACGCAATGTTCAAGAGATGGCCATAGCATCAAGCTATGATGCGTAGATCCTGAGCATCCATGGCTCCGGGGCTAAGCCCTAACCTCAACACCTCAGGTTATAGTTTCTTTGTTGCTGATACAAGCTCTGAGGGTGTCCCCACGGAGACATAAAAAGGCTTCTGGTTTCTACTTAATAAGGAAACCTGAAAATATACAAGGCCCTAAATGCATGGCCTCTGAGAGAATTTTCCCATGGGCCACATCCAGGTGTAAGAAATAATTAGGAAGGGCGCAGCCATCCTCACATTAAACTCAATGTTACATCTACATGCCGGCGAAACAGGCTGGCCTAGTCTCCACATTCTTTCTTATGTTATGTCTTTGGTTTGTTTCCTTTTGTGTCTTGCATGACAAGGCAATTGCCCTGTGCTCTGTTGTTTTCTGGGTTTGTCCATTGTCTTTGTTGCTAGCTTGATCTTCATGATGTCCTTGGGTAATAGACCAAAAACAACAGGCAAGCAACTGCCCAGAGTAGAGAGCTCACGAGCATCCCCTTCTACCCGAAGACCCACCCTGAGGCTGACCTCCTTCAGGAAGAGATGTGAGCTACAGAGATTGGGGAAGCCAAGTCAAAGGCAGAATACATCCAGACAGACTGAAGGCCATCACAATCTCTGTGAACCCCTAGGTTATTACTAAGCCCCCCTGACTGAAATTGTGTGAACTGGAACGTACCAATCCCTTGTGCTTAGGTGATGGTATTTTCTAGTTCTCTGATTTTCCACAAGAACTGTTACAGGTAGGGGGTCCTTATAAGAACGTGGAGATCCCAAGTGTTCGAGTGATGACGTCAGCATCTACTGAAGGCAGGCTGTTTTATATCAGGCAACTGTAAATACTGGTGGCATCTGTAATGGCTAATCAGAGTAACTTAGGGGTTCTGTTCCTAACTTTGATTTTAACTTGTTCCTGGGCCAGTAACTTAGATCCCTACCCTTACCTTAATGCACTTTTTATAGTTTAATTTCCTTTTTGCAGTGCTGTTTGGAGTTGGAACTTTTTTTTTAAGCAATATGACTCAATTGAAATCAGATTTCCCCTAAAGAAATAGCACAAATCACAGAGTGGCTCAACCCGAAATGGTGATGCTATGGAGGATCATTTTCCTCTTTGCTGCCCCTCTGTGTCTATCCTAATGATCCATTTGCCCTGGCCTTACAGTGGCAAAGCAATTGGGGGCTCATGAACAAAGCCTCCTAAAAGTTCTTTCTCTCATCTGAAAAAGCTTTGTGGGTGGGATGCATCTTTCAGTCCCTGGTCAGAACTTCCTGATAATATTAACACTACTTCCTGCCATGATTACAGTTGCCAAGACATGAATACAGAGATATGAATCTCAAAGGAAATCAGGTCATTGCAGACAAGGCAGCCAGAAAAAAAAAACTTACAAAGTGGGCTCAGTACTTCCTTGTCAATGATTTCTCTCATGTGAGCATAAGATGTAAATTCAGTGGAGAAGCATCATGATTTTCGAGAGAAACCTAATATGATAGAACCCAGGAAAACCTGGTCAAAGAAGAGAGGGGTCACAGTAAGTTCCCCCTCTCATACCCCACTAACCTTTGAAAAGTGATTTTGACTTTATGGCTCTTGTTTATGTTTTAGTCTGAGAAGTGGGAAATATATTAGAAATCCCCTCCTTATAGCAAGCTTCTATGTGTCAAACAAATATGTATGAGATCTTGGGGTCTGCTTCTCATGCGTGGGTGACGACACCACTGTCGACACCAGCAAGGCTGTTGCAGGATCTACACAGTCATCTCTGCAAAGCAACCAAGACACTCAGAACGCAGGCAAGAGTGAGCCAGGACGACTGCTGCTTCCGTGACATTGCCCAGGGTGGTCCCTGTGGATGCTCAACGCTCAGTGATGGATGAATGAGTTAATGAGATCAGACATGCCAGACACACACGGGCATCCATGTTTCTTTAAAGTTTTCATAAATGGACCACGGCTGATAGCAGAAAGTTTCCTAGCATGGCTGCTTTTGTCATCCTCTACCCTGCGCAGTTGTTTTGAGAAGAAAGAGGAACTAGGAGACAAGGTGGGTCAAGGGTTAGCAGGAGAGAAATTTGCATTCTTCTGCATCATGTAATATTGCTGGAATTACTAACGTTTTCGAAGACATAATTTGACTCCAGATGTGGAAATGAGGACAACGGATAAAGGAGCAAGATTTCCCTCAAATTGGCTTTATTTAAGGAAAAAAAAAGAGTCATGTAATTCCTCTTCATTTTGTTTAGTGGTGGATCTTAATTTTTATTTTACATGTCTGTCTGTGCACCATGTGCCTGCATGGTGCCCACAGAGGCCAGAAGAGGCATCAGATCTCCTAAGACTAGAGGTACAGAGATTGTGACTACCAGGTCCTGGGAAACGCAGGCAGTTCTCCTTATGCTGAGTCATTCCATCCACAAATTGCTCTGATTCTTGCACGAAAATCTGCAAACACCCTTCTCTATCCGAATAGACTGTTGCTAAGAAGTTTTCCCAGAAATAAAGATCAGAAAAAGAAACAAAAAAAAAAAGCCAGCAAAAATAACAATACTATTTCTTCTTTCCTCCATCTTCTTCCTAAAAGTCTTCGGGACCAAACACAATAAATGTTATACGTTCTTCAGAACCTTCTATTTAGCCCGTCCTCCACACACACTTCCATAGTGTCAAGTCACACTACTGCACCTGAAAAACCTGGCAACAGGTTTCTAATGCTCGACCCACCAACCTCAGTATATTAATTAGTTCTCACTAACACCCCCCCACACAAGCAATAAAAAAAAAACATAGTTCAAGGTCACAGTTTGACTTGTTTACAATTGACAAATAACTTGGCAAACTCTGTGCCAGGCCACTCCATTCGATCGAAAATAAATTGTCATTCAGGTTAACAAAAGAACCTTTCTTTGCCATCTCACTACAATGGCCCTGCAAATGAACATCGCCTGAATAAAATCCTAACCACATTTTCACTCTCATTAACCACAGTAGGGTATCACACAATTTGCCTGGCTCCTGCTTGGACCACTGTGCACCATTTTAGTAGCAGCAGTTTGATGGGTTTTATGGCAGGTGATATATGGAGTGGGAGTTTCGGGAGTCGTAAACAGAAGGCACTGTGTATCACAATGTGGATTAGGGATATAATGACTGTGTTGTAAAGCAAGGGATGACAATACTGCACCAGGCTTGGGGTACTGAACCAATAGACCAAGCAGCTCGAAATAATTCAAGGAAGAAGGAAAATAGCCTAGGAAGGTGTGTGTGCATGGGCATATATGCACATAGGATTTGAGCTCTCTTTCATTAATTACTTCTGATGAATTTGAATAAGAGCTACTAAAACTGAAATAAATCTGTGTCTCCCTGGAAAAAAATAGAACGTTTCTCTTTCCTTCTAGGGCACTATTTTTCCTGCCTCCTCTGTTCCATTCTTAACCATGTTCCCTGGCAGAGTAATTAGGTGGAATTGGTCCTGGAACAGAGAAAAGAGCAGCAGAAATGTAGTGAGATAAGTGCAGAGGAGAAAAATAACACCAAAGTAAACTCCTCGTTTTCCTCTCCAGGGGAACCAGGCACCTGTGGCAGGAGGTGACATTCTTCTGGCATAAGCAGTTCCTCTCCCCACCCCAACCCCCCAATGGCAGGTGGGTTATTGAGCTTGGCGCTCTCAGCAGGCCACTATGAATACCTCTGGCATGCGGGCCACTTCTCAGTCAGTCACAAAACAGAATTGGATGTGACCTTCTTCAAGAGAAAAGACGTTGGACCCACAAAAGAGACCTTGTGACTTCTTGGACAACTCAGGAAACTTCTCTGCCTCCATTCCCTTCTGGCACTCTGTTCCAACCTGCAGTGACGATCGGACCAGGTAGTAGTTTAAAACTACGAAGCCATTCTAATCATCATCATCATCACTGTCATCATCACTGCCGTGGAGGCATAACAGCCTGGGATGCATCGATAAATACAATCAACAATACACAATGAACATGCCCTTCCTTCTTGCTCTGTTTCCTCTTTAGTGCCTAAAGAGCAGTAAGGGCTATGTTGCAGAGGATGAGAATAAACATTCCAAGTAGGAGTTCCTGAAAATCCGTGGCCCCTGAGACACAGAGAAAGAAGCAACCACATCAGATAGGGAATCTCTAGAGACTGCAGAGAGCTTGGGAACTTGAAGATTTTGGGCACATGTGAGAGTTCAGGAATCCACAGAAATGCCGTGGAGAGGTGATTTCTGGCCGAGCAGGCATAATGGACCAGTCTGAGCCCAGACACAGAAAGTTTCCTGCTTTGAAAAGAACATTGCTCCATGGTGGATGTATGGCATTCACCAGAAAAATGAACCATGTACACACCCACACACATGCACACACACAGAGTGGGAGAGCAAGAGAGAGAGAGACAGAGAGAGAGAGAGAGAGAGAGAGAGAGAGAGAGAGAGAGAGAGAGAAGAAAATATCTTAACAAATGAATTATAAATAGGCAGACGGCACTGAACATCCTTTTCTGGAACGCTGATATTCCAATGCACTTTGGAAAGAGAATATGTGTGTATGCGTTTAAAACTCATATATGTGTTCACATGCGTGCACAGGTGCAATCACCTACCTGTGCACACGTGCAGGCAGAGATTGTCACCCAACATGTTCTTTTTCACTTGCGCTTGTTTTTTAAGCAAGGTCTCTTAGTGAGCCTGGGGCTCACCAACTGCATAGACCGGCTGGCCAGTGAGCCAATGAGATCTGCTTTTCTCTGTCTCACCTACCAGTACTAGGCTTACAAACCCACAGCACCAGCTCTCCTGTAGGAGCTGGTAGTCTGAACTCACTGAGCATCACCTATGCCCTCCTCCCCCCCCCAGCCCCCAAGCTTATTTTAAATCTCCCTGTCCCTGCCTCAGCCACATCCACCCTTTGCCTCTGCAGGACCAGAGAAACCCAGATTCTGTTTCATTCCAATCTGCCGCAGCCCCCATGCATTGATGCCAAATCCTCACCAGGCACTTAGCCATGGTCTATGTAGATCTGCCAAGGCTGTCACTTCATTTCCTTCTCCTTTCTTAACAAGGAAATGACTGACCCACGTGTAGCACGTGTCTATTTATCAACAGATCATAAGCCCAGTCTTCAGAGATCTTGTGACAGGTCCCATTAGCTGTGAGCTACCCAATAATGTGTATAATCAGTTGTTAATGGCAATATGCTATTCCATGGTAACTGGGCCATTAGTGAGTGTCAGTGCTGCCTCCATGAAGGCAACATTCCACCTGACTGCACCTACTCAGGGAAGCTGTGAACCCCAATTTCTAGTGCCACTCCCAGGTGAGAGGCAGAGCACTTGCCTAAATTACCCATGCTGGACATCTTGTGTCCATTTGCAGTTGGTGTAGAACCTCTTAAGGGAGCCTGGGTTATAAGGAGAGATAACAAGCCATTTGAACAAAGGTGCTTATGCAAGAACCCCAGGCCTTCAAGGTGCCTTGAGTCAAATCAAGATAATTGACTCTTGGGCAGCACCTTGAATCCCAAGTCCTTCTAGAAGCAGATCTTGTCAACCAATGCCATAGTACAAGGCTGATTGAGCTACTGGTCGGTGTGAAGAAACTTCAACAAGAAGTCACTAGCTCTTCTCAGTCTCTCTCTCTCTCTCTCTCTCTCTCTCTCTCTCTCTCTCTCTCATTTTTTCAAATAAACATATATTCACACCAAAGCCAAGGGTTCCTCAATTTCCTTTGCATGGATTTCCATCCCATTGCATTGAAAGAATCAGAACATAAATTAGCAGAATTTTCAAAGGAAAACAGAAGATGCAAGTTTCCACTTAGCAAGTGAAAGTCTGTGTCCATCGCCCAAACAAGACACCCTCCAACCTTGGCCAAAGTCCTGACACTTGGCAAATGCCCAGCTTAGACTCTCGTGGGTCAGAGGTTGATTTATGTGATAAGGCGAAGGATCACTGAACCTAGAACTATGTCAACTGTATCCAGCCAACGCTCAGGTGATTTACATCCAGGCTCCATCCCAGCACTGCCTATCAAAGGCTCTTGAGTTTT
Source organism: Acomys percivali (assembly GCA_907169655.1). Taxonomy (NCBI): domain Eukaryota; kingdom Metazoa; phylum Chordata; class Mammalia; order Rodentia; family Muridae; genus Acomys; species Acomys percivali. The sequence goes on along the minus strand of OU015747.1, from coordinate 52,920,690 downwards.
TACTACCACCCCCATAAAAAGGAAATTTAGCACTAAGGACTTGCCAAAGGGTCATCCCTTGTTGTCAGACAGACATAAAGAATGAGATGTTCACCAAGTGCAGAGAGCAAGGGGGAGTCTTTGGCTTTCATTCTCCCTTTCATTCAGGCAGCCGCAGTCTGTGGTCTCCATCTGCTCTCTGTACAGAGCCACCAAGAGAGCAGCGTTACCCTCAGACCATGGTGTGGAAGATTCTTAACCAAGATTAGCATTCTAGAAAAATGAGGGAAGCATGGCTGGAGCATGGAGGAAGACCTGAAGAGCCCCCTGTATTAGCTGTGTGGACTGGACTGCGCCTTCTGGTTTGCACTCTGCCTCGCAACCTGCTTCACAGTTTGGATGTGTATGCACAACACCCAAGCTTCTCCAGCCCCTTTCTAGGCTGTCCCTGTTCACTTGCTCACCCTCAGGGTCAATAACAAATCACCCAGCTGCCTCCCTGAGCCACTGCAACAATTCTCCTCACTGATCCCCCTGTGAAGTCTCCTACCTATGTGTTCTGGGCTGCATGCACACAACTTGCTTAGGACCTGTGAGAGCTCCTCATCACCACCTCTCTATGTGCATTCCCACCACAAATTGCTGTACTTTCTGCTCGACCGTCACCATCTTGGGCTATAATAGGGAAATAAGGGTTGCCTTGCTGACTACTTAGAAAGCCTCATCAACTCATCACTTTAGAGTAGTTTCATATTAAGCACAGAGTAGCCTCTCTTAGTTATACAGCAAAGGAAAACTCAGTAGTGATGTGCTTTAGTGGACTAGTGAACATAATGTTATATCCTAAAGCTTAAATGTTTAAACTCAACAAGAATACTATGAGGCCTTTTTATTGATGAGGAAACCAAGGCACAGAACAATTAGGTAATTTGCCCAAGGCCTTGTGATCTGTAGTGGTTATAATGAGATTTGTCCTAGAAGGCCTGACTCCAGAGCTAGATGCCCAGTCACTTGATTTGAAACTTCATGCTATAGTCAGGTGCTCACACATTCACAGCATTGTCTACACACCAGGAGCTTCTTTTGGCCCAGCCATACTATCACTATTACAAAACAGAGGTCACCAAGTGACACCAAGAAACACAGGAAACACTGGTGCCCTTGTGTAGACTCCAAAATCAATAAGTATTTGTTTCTAGTAAATTTCAACTGCCCTCTTGTCTTCACTATGGTTCTCTCTCTCTCTCTCTCTCTCTCTCTCTCTCTCTCTCTCTCTCTCTGGAAACTGGATCATAGGAAATGCCTGGTAATGTTATGCCTTACTTGTTGGTTACTTCTTAATTGGAAGCTCCCTGGTTCTTGCATGTGACTTTTCACATCTCAAAATGACTACTAAATCTACTTCTTAAAGTTTTCTTTCCCGCCAAGAAATTCAGGGATTTTTGTCTGTTGTTTTCTCCTGGAAAACACAGAGGATTTTTTCTAGAAAGAAATATAACAATCTGAATCAAAGCGCCAATGCGAATTTTGTCATTTGCATTCTGTGTATTGTTCAATTCCTGTTGAATTGGAGATGGATCCTCACTATAGTAAGATGCATAACCTTGGAGGCATCTAGTGACTTTCCATATTAAAGTACTGTTACTAGTAATAAGAACAGCAAATATTTATTACTCTCTATATATCTTAGGCATTATGATGAGCACGTTTTAGACAATGACTGGCTTTCTCCTTGATCAACCCTACTTGCTAGACATAATTAATATTATTTTAGAAAAAAATGGAAATTGGAGCTTAGAAGTACCATTTTCCCAGAGGCATACAGGTTAAAAGTTGCAAAGACAGGGACTGGGCTTTTTTTTGGCCCTCTGTTCTTTATTTGTCCATTTTTTTGTGAGCTAGCCAGAGAGCCAGCAGAAGAGAAACTGGCCTCAACAGCAGCATTCTAACTATTAGAACATTAGGCTCCCATCCAGATCTACTGCCTTTTCACTTCCTGGCCTGAGTTACATCGACACTGAACATAGAGACACGCATCCTTTAAGACCATGCTCCCGTATCACCATGACCTTGCAGTAACAGCTACATAATAATCTTCACCACTGCCACACTTCTTCAACTTCTAGGTACTAGCGTGTCCTCAGGTTGCCTCACCATATCTGTGCAGTGTTTCTTAAGCATTTGGTACCTTTCTCTCTCCTCATTTTCTCCAACACTCCACCCCCATTACACCCCAGCTTGA
>OU015747.1:52902960-52918459 GCA_907169655.1 Acomys percivali | reverse complement strand
TCTGAAATTCAAATTTAACTTGGTACTTTGTAATTGTATTGGCTTACCAAAAACTCTCTTTATAAACATCTTTGTCCATCCGAATTTAAAAAAAAACTTGAAATGACAAAATATGAATTTGTTGACTCTTCCAAATGAACCTTAGATGGAAAAGAAGTCTTTTAACCCAAGGATCTTGTTGAAATGTTAAAAGACATTCAAACTATATAACAAGCTAGCCGAGCTCGAGTCCTAGGGGCGGCCACGCAGGAAAGGTCTTATTTTATAAGTGCTATGTGAGGCCAGATCTGAGCACCCTCCTAACTCAGGTCCAGGGACATCAGAATGGGAAAGCTGTTGATGAGAAGAGAAGATTTCAAACTCGAAAACCTTATCGAGCTGTAGAAATCCAGCCACATCCATGCATGCATCAAAATACTGTTGGAACTGATGTGGAAACTGTCTTATATAGACTGAATAAGTAAGTGTGAGAATATAGGAATGCGAGAAATCAATAGTTCCAATATAAGAATAAGATAGCAAACAAAAGAGAGTTAATAAGACTTGTAATGTCACATTGTGAAGCTAGCTAAATAACTGGTTCACTGAGAGAGCATCACAGCCACCCACAGTAACTCCTCAGAAGCCCAGGGATGCAGGAACTGAGATGTCTAAGTAGATCTGTAAACTGTAAATTCTACTCCCTGTGCATACAACCCAAGGTCCTCAGAGAAAGGATTACTTCCAGGCCTAAGGTAGAGAAAATACAAGGTAAATTTCAAACACCTTCCTATATTAGAAAAAAGGGACCAGTTTATAAATGAGGCTGAGTCCAAAGAACACAGGTTTCTGCTCAAAGGGTCGTCTGATAACAATTGAAGATCATGTTAGAAAAAGACAATAACTATATAAAACTGAAGACAAATAGAGCATCTCATATATATCATATACTATAGCACAAAGCGAAGGGAAAATCCGTGAGCTCAGAGTGGTGTAAACAAAAGCAGGGCAAAGCAGACCAAACTTCATTGTGTCTGTAGTTCTGGAAGAGGTGTGCCCACTTTCCTCCTCCGAAAGGTGATTTGTGATGAGAACAAAGGGCTTACCTAGCTACCCTAGGAGAACTGTAGCTTGTCCTCCTTGGTACATAAAGCTGTGTACACTCGGAGAAATTATTGATTCGGTTCCATATCACCAGCTAAAGCCATTAGGTAAAAGGTTTCCGGTGAAAAGTGTCTTCATAGGATGTCAGACTAATGCTTAAATGTCACTGCATGGTAAACACCAGTCTTACCATTGTTGTCACTGTCATGGCTGATGAGACCTGAGCCCCATGATGGGTCCTGTGCTTCCCTCTGTGACATCAAACCTCTAGAGCTAAGTTCCACTTGCTGAACCTACAGAGAAGAAAGCACAAAGCAAATGACACCCAGCGAAAAGAAGGAAGCTAGTGTCAATCCTACCGAGTTCTGTAAAGCCACCAATGTCATCCTTTAAAATGACACCGACAGTAGCTCTCCCTAAGGAGAGGGATCTAAAGAAACACTCCACCAAGCTGGGTGTGGCAGCGCACACCTGGAATCCCAACACTCAGGGAAGCAGAGGCAGGCAGATCTCTGGGAGTTCAACACCAGGCAGATCTACAAAGCAAGTCCAGGACAGCCAAAGCTACACAGAGAAACCCTGTCTCCAAAAACCAAAAAGCCAACCAAACAAAGAAACACCCCCACTTAAATGCAATTCACAAGCTGTTATTGGATTGAGCAAAATATAGCTTTGAATGACACCTTGAAAGCCTAAAAAATTATTTTCAGGTATGATGATTACAAATGTTTAATAATAATAACAACAACAACAACAACTACAAGAGTCTCCTTATTGAAAGAATACATAAAGAAGCACGTCATGATGGCAGCAACTCATTTTCTAATGGTTCAGTAAATATATGTATAGGCATGTATTTATGTTCAGATATATGCATAAATATTCATAGATAGAGCAAATAATAATGTTTGAAACTTCATTTTAAAATCCTTCAGTTTTCCCACAGATTTAAAAATATTCCTAATGAGCAAAACTCTTCCTAAAATTTTACCCCAAAGCAGCCTGACAATGTACCCTGCTTCAAAGTGCAGCGTTCTCTGCAAACCAGTTCCACCCTCCCTCTCTGCAGATTAGAGTCCTGGTCTAGTTGAAGAAAAGCTTTTCATACAGTAGAAAACAACTACAAATTTTATTTTTAAAGTATAATCAAAATATTAGTTGAAGTCAGTGCACCCTAACCCTGAATTCAGATGGCGGAGGTCAGGCCTTCATTTTACTGGCATAGTACCCTCCACCTGCCGGATAGAACTGCTGTCATCACCTGTGTTTCCCAAAGCGTATGCATGTACTATGCATCCGGAGAAGATAAGAAGTCTCCCGTGTAATTAAACCAGCTATCTCTTTTACCTCCAAAAATGTAGTATAATGGGTTAATGGCCATGTAATGCAAGAACTGTTCTCTCGTTTATGAAACCTATCTAACACACTGGATAATATCAGTTAAAACTACCCCTTCCTTCCCTGTGCTGTGTGCCTTGCTACCTCCCAGCAGGCCATGGTTTGCACCACCCCACAGCCAGTTCTTGCTATGGGCTGTGCCAGCCAGGGATATCTGCGTGGGCATAGTACACACAAAGCCCAAGCAGCTTGAAATACAATCACAAAGTTCAGCCCGCCCCCACTTTCCTTGCATGCTGCCACGCATACGATATAGCCAAAGTAAGGGCTGCTCCTCTAGGCAGAGCCTTTGTGTGAGAAAAACACATGAATGGATCACAGTTGACCTTTGGCCTGGACTCAACTTAGAGGAAATCCCTGGCCCCTGTGCGCCTAACACGAATGTAAACAAATGCTTTCCATTGCGAGTTGAGGAGTAGGGCAGAGCTTGTTAAGGCAATGATGGCCTGCCAGCCCATAATAACCCTACTTACCTTGTAAGGTTGTTGGGTAGATTCAATGTGATCGCCATAAAGGCAGGTAGCAGAGCATCCCAAGTTCATTCAGAAAGTGATCTATTTGTATGATCCAGGAATTGGCTTTATCAGTGCCCTCAACCAAGATCTGCTTTTTACCAGCCAGCCAACCTCCTAGTGTTTAGTTTCCTCTGCAGCGCAGCCAACGCCAACTCACCATCGATGTGCCTGTATCTTATGTCACCTCCTTGTCTGTCTCGGTCCCTGGGCACCGATCTGTGCACCAGGTTGTACCAATCTATGTCTGGGTCTTCTGTGATTGGCGCCTCTATGCCAGGCCACAAGGTGGCTAGCTCGACTCTGCAGACCGCCTGGGTCATGACCTATTCACTACCCCTGTGACTTCTTGGCACCCACTTTGTTGGCTTCTGTCTACTTGGTACTACAATGCTGTTTCACTCAAGACTTCCAGGTCTCATGTCCCCTGGAGGGGGAGACCTGGTGGCACTCAGAGGAAGGATGGCAGGTTACCAAGAAGAGACTTGATACCCTATGAGCATATACAGGGGGAGGAGCTCCCCCTAAGGAACAGTCATAGGGGAGGGGAATAAAAGGAAAATGGGAGGGAGGGAAGAATGGGAGGATACAAGGGATGGGATAACCATTGAGATGTAACAAGAATAAATTAATAAAAAATTTTTAAAAAAAAGACTTCCAGGTCTCATGGATGTCCAGCAGGAAAAAAGCAGACGTAAGGGGTTTGCTTTTCTGTTTTTTAGAGGACATAGAAACTCTCTGTAGAGATATTTAGGCTCCTAGTCAGTGCAGTTTTTCTTTAGCTGCAGTGTACCAAGACTCATGAGTGTCCCTGTACTGCTTTTTTTTTGGCCCACAACCCCTGTCCTTCACCTAAAAGTCTTGTGGCTAAAATGAACCACTACTCCCTTGGTTCTTCCTTGCATTAGCAAGTGCACACCACTCAACTCCACCCAAGCCCTCCAGGACTGTTGCCTACGAGTGTCTGAGCACCCATGATAAAAAGATGTCACTTCATCTCCACAGGACCCTGGCCCATGTGCATCGTGTGTGCATGCGTACACTACACACAGTTACATGAGGAAGTCCTTCAGGGAGTCAGAGTCACCAACCCCTACATGTGCCTCAGCTCTAGCTTGGACATAGCTTGTACTAATCAGATATGTGTTCCACGGTCTAAAATTTAAGTTAGTGTTTTACACTCAACAGTTTAAAGGATTAGCAAGTTTAAGTAAATGGAAGTCTTCACTGACCTAAAGACTAAGTGTCTTGTCTCCGCCCCCCCCAAGGCATCCTCAATACTTGATTTGTTGCTTGCTGCTGGGGTTGGCCCAGAAGATGCTCTTGACCTTTCTGTGCTCCAGACTCCATTACTCGATCAATAGGTTATGTCAAGTGGCAGCAGACTAATCTGTGGGCCAAATCCGGCCTGTCATTTGTTTGTGTAAATAGTTTGGTTGAAACCCAGACACACAATTGTTTCAGTCCTGTGGGCAGAGTGATTGCAACAGAGGATGGCGTGCCTGCGCAGCCCAATGTGCTCCCTCCATGGCCAGGCCAGGGACAGGGTGCCCCTGGGTTAGGTGATATAGAAAGTGTCTGCAAGGCACAATTCATCGTGATTTTCTGATTTTGTATTGTATGTGGTTTTCTCAACACTGAAAAAACTTACAGAAATTATCTAGAAAATAGTAGTCTAGCTGGCATTTTGAAACACAGTCATTCCACCAAAAGCACAGGAACCTTGCTGAGGGTGCAAGCAGAGGGAAACGTATGTTTCAGAAGGAAGAAATGCATTAGGTTATTGTAGCTATTTTGGCTTTCCAAAGAAGACCCTATGTTTGATACAGTGTGTGTGTGTGTGTGTGTGTGTGTGTGTGTGTGTGTGTGTGATTGAAAGCTCTACATATCCAGTTCCTTTCACGTTAATAGAAGGCACATGCTTCCTTCAAGAGGGAAAATATCTTTCAGAAACAGCATAATTTACCGTAGTGGATAACAAATAGTTGGAAGTTTTCTCAGCTAGCAACCATTGTATCTGGTTTCAAATTCCTTTTTCAAGCCAAAGAAAATGATGATGATCTCTCCCCTCTCAGCCATTGATGGTTGTTGTTGTTTTTTGTTTTGTTTTGTTTTGTTTGTTTTTAACACAGATCTGAACTCGGAATCCTAAAGAGGACCATGCAGACACGGAATACACTTCGTCTCACTCACCCATCTGTCTTCCCCATCCCTGTTCATTTGCTGGGGCTGCAGAAATATTGAGCGCTGCGGGAGGGACTGGGCTTTCGAACCCACGCAAGTCGTTATGGATGGCCTTGCGGCCAGGTAAAGGTTAAGGAGGCCTTTTGTTGTTCTAGTTTAACTTGTCTCTGCCACCGCAGCCTAATCACCCCCACATAATAACAGGCCTGATACACAGGCTGGAGTCAAAGTCGCAAGTCAATAAATCCATTCCTTCCTCCCTTTCAGCCAAGGTGTTGAATAGTACTGAGTGCGCGGTGTCACCGGATCCCATAGTCTCTCACATCAAGGTCGTCTGGTCTACAGCACATTAAAAAAATACTTTCTCTCTTTTCAGTACCTTGCACATTGGAGAGAGAGAGAGCCATAGCTGTCCTGTGAGTAAGAGTAGAGGGTTGACAGACTTGGTTCAAAGACTCAGGAAGCCATTGACCTGAGAGGCAAAGGTCTCGACACCAGCTCTCTATGCTGCTCTCTTATATTTTACAAATGGGGAAGCTGGTGCCAGGCAGAAGGCAGGAACTGGCATAAGATGCCATGGGCAGTCTGAACTCAGGCCCACTGCTTGTCTGTATTAAAAAGGGAAGACGGAATAGAGCAAGAAAGCATGCAAGCGTCCATGAAGAGTCCCTGCTCTGTCACTTCATCACTTCCCCCCACCCCCACCCCTGGAAAAAGCAATCATACCATTTAAAACCTCAGTTTCTTTAGCTGTACACTGGAGACCCTAAGCCCCATCCCTACCTCCACCCCTTTTCCAAGCATTCTGGAGAGTAGCTGGCACGTGGCATCGGCTCAGCAAATGCCAGCTTTTATTATCAGCGTCACTGTGCTCAGGATGAGGACAGTTGCTGCACATTAAGCCACAGACAGCCACCCCCATGGCGGCCCCTCTCCTGCTGCATCCTACATGCAGCCTTTCGGGTCTTCTCAATGAGACAACTTGCCGCTCCTCAAATTATCTCTTCACCTCGGGTGTGAAAATAAAACCTGCTGATAGGGGATCCTTGGAAGTCTGCAACCTGAGTTACAGTCTGTTTACTTTGCTAAGGGACTTCCAGCTCCTTCAGGTCCATAAATTCCTTGCGGTAGACCAAGGGAGGGATTGTAAATTAACTTGAATAATAGGGCTACATTTGTGTACCTTCCAAAGGTTTAAATTCCTCCCATGGAAAAAAAATAGTAACTCCTCATCTGCTGTCTGCTTCCTCTTAATTAGCTGCCCTACTGGGGACTCCTGGAGGTTAGGGCTTAAAGGAACAAGGGGCAATCAGAGCCAAAGCTGCAGAGGTTCAGCACAGGGACTGAGATCAGCATCCCACCAGATAGCTAAGATGAGCATAATTATGTGCCCAGACCCAGATCGGGTCGAATACCTGTTTTATTTAGAAAGCCTGGGGCTCTCCAGTGTAACCACCACGTGGCAATAGAAGGACTGTCAACAGGGCTCAGGGTCGGGTCTCGAAAGCTGGAGTTCCTCCTCTGAGAGACTCTGTTTAAAGCCCATCCACAGCCAGGCACAAAGCAACCATTCCTAGAAAACTTAATCCTTCATAAACCTATTCTTTGCCAGAGCTCCCAGCTAAGAGGGTGGCTTCTGATCAGATATAAGGCACTCTCCAGAGTCAAATGTGTGGAGAAAAAGACAGCTCAACAGCCAGGCTCCCGAGCACTTCTGTGTACTGACCTTGACCTAGTTTGAACAGAAGAGGTATTTGTCCCCCATGGCATTCTGGGATACCACAAAGATGGCTGGAATGATGTTCGCAAACACTGCCTAACGTCAAACGGCTGATCCCTCTTTACTTGTCTAGACCAGGAACTACTGTACACATCTTATCTGGTCCCATTCTTCAACCAGTGGTATATGGATTCCGTAAGCTATCGAGGGCCTATCGAATTCCACCATCTCCCTGTGGGGGTCGGTAGTTATACTTCTTCCATTTTACTCTTGAAAGTAGATCCCAAACTCATAAACATATAACAAGAGTGATTAATAGTTATGAGTGATGTTGTCTCAAATTTTAAGGGATACATAAGACTTTCAAATTCTTGCCTACTCTCCTAACTAACTTCACGGGGGTTGTATACAAACGAGAATGCCATAGATACGTGCATGACATATAGGGTAGTCCACAGAAGTCAGCCCACATATGGGGACCTGCTATTTCTTCTGAGCAAACTTATCAGGATGAGAAGCTTAACAGGTTTAGCAAATACAGTACTCAGACCTGCTTGGGAAGTGCCACAGGGCTGGATCCTGAGGATACCAGAGAACATTCTAGAAGTCTCATTCTGGAGCTGTTTTAGAAAGATTAGCTAAGAAAAGAGTTAGCCAGTTGACTTGGCAATTCTCAGACAAGAAATCTGTATTCTGGTGCCTAATAACTACTAGGTACAACTTTCAATTTTCCCTGTTCAACTGGCAATCTTCTCAGGCACAAGGATTTATCCTAGATTTTAACTCACACTGTGTCAAAGGCCCAAAAGTTTAGGCATAGGGTGGGAAGGCCCAAAAGCATGGGAAGGCCTGAAAGCATAGTCCTCTGCCAGAGAAGGTTTTCCAAAGAATAAAGAATTGACTTTTCCAAATGTGTGAAGTGTGTGTGTGTGTGTGTGTGTGTGTGTACCTCACTGTTCACTGAACACCAAGTCTAAATTTCAGCTCCAGGATTTGATTAGTTTGGGTAGGTTAAACCCTTTTGACCCAGCTTCCTCATCTATAAAGTGAACGTAATATCAGTGCCTAATCAGTTAAATAATTATGAGAATTCCACAAGGCAATACAAGTAAAGAGCTTATAACAGTACAAACCTAAGATTAAGAGCAAGTAGTTAATGCATACCCACCATTGCCCATTTTCTACTAGCCCTGTGACTACGATTGTAGCTGAAAAAAAAAAAATAGCGTGCAGGGCATGGTGTTGTCTCACCCATGCAATTGCTGCTTCCTGCTTTCTAATACTCTTTCCTGTTTCCATGTCTCTCTGCCTATCACCTCAAATTTCAATTTAGGTGCCCACTTCAAAGAAATGCTTCTGATTCCACTCACATCTGAAAGGAATGTATCATGCAGGAGTTATAGCTATTTAAGAAAGGACTCCGTGGATCTTAGAATTCTAGACTGAGGAGAAAAAACAGCCAGAGCCCACTTCCCCTGACATGATGGTCTACAGTCTTAGGAAGCAGCCCCTTTCAGGGTTTTGTAGGATTGTGAGAATCCTGTCAATCATTCCACTTATTAGAAAACCACAAGGCTGGTCCATGAGATGGACTCTGGTGGTCCTGGACGTGAACTCTAGCTTCAGACACGGTCATGTTACTGAGGAGACTGAAAATAGTGTTAAATTGTAGGCGCACAGCTCATGGCTCCATAGGTGTTAGCTGGTGGTCCAGGCTTGCATCCACATGCTCTGAGAGTATCCAGGCGAGCCACAGCATAGTATCCTCTCTCATCTACATCCCCTTCCTCATCTCTGGGAACTCTATTCTGGCCATACTTACTCCCAGCATGTAGTGGACACCAACACACCAAAACTTTCTCTGATCAAAGTATAGGTTCTCATTCAATCATGATCGGTTCCTAGGGAAAATAAAAAAGGTGATTGTCCTCCCTCCTCACCACCTTCTGATCAGATGTCAGGAAAGTGGAGGGAGCACAGTCCTTCTCCTCTTGCTCTGTCAGTGTTTCTCGAGGTGGCTGTGTGGGTGTGCTGGTATCTTGGACCGTTCGCCAGCAAACAAAATGGAGTGCTATAGTTAATTGAAAAACAGCTCTGCCCTGCCTGCCATAATTGACATTAAGTACTGTTTGGGGTAGGAAATCAGCCATTTCCAATTGATATTAAACGGGAAATCATTTAACATCAATGGATATAAACCAGGCTCAATTGTGCCGAATTAAGGAGAAATGCTTTGGCTCGTGTTAAAAAGTGTTTCTGTGAAGTGGGATTTTCGAGAGTGAGTGACTGCTAAGTCGGCTTAATACCTGTGATAGGGAAGGGAGGAGCACCGTCTCAGTCTACTCAGGCTTAGCAGAAAGCCGCCCACAACTCTTTGGAAGAAGCTGTGTTCCGAGGTGGTCTTGCCTTTGAAAAAACAAGTCTAAAGAAGTACAAACTGGGCAAGGAGATGAAGGAAAGTGTCGTGTGAGCTTCTCCAGCAGCATCCACCAGGACGCTAAGGTAAAGGGTAGAGCCCTGTGGAGAAGACTGGAAGGAGATGTCTTCACCTCCTCTGTGATGAGCTTGTGGGAGGCCCCCCTTGATGCAAGAAAAATAGACAGGGGCCAGGTGTACAACAGGAAAAGGAGGCCACCAGCTCTTCCTTCCAAACACAGATTATGAACCAGCTTAGATTAGTTGGTCCCCCTTTCTAAGGTGTGACGTGACAGGCCCAAAATGCCTCAAATCAAGTTGTCAAACTCTTGTACATGTAGTTATGACTGGTGTGTTACCAAGTGGGGCTTCAGAAACTGCTCCATAATCTTCCAAAGGGGAGTAGGTTCAACTTCTGACCCTGCACCCGCTTCAGAGAACAGGGAAAAAAAGTGGGGAGAAGGGAAGGATTTTAATGAAGAATGGAATTAGATAGAGAGGGAGGGGGCCTACGGACAGGGGAGACAAAACGGACTTTATGGGAGAAGGAGGAAAGACAAGAAAATTGGGGTCACAGTGAAAGCTGCACAGGCCACGCAGAGGCCACTCATCCACTTGACCTATGAAGCAACTGAGGTGCAAGGAGGTTCTGTAGTGCCACGGAGCACAAGGCCACTTAGTGCCACAGCCTGGTCTAGAACTCTCCTGAGTCGCTGTCCATTTTAAGCACTTCACACAGAGCAAAGGGATAATAAAAAAAGACGCACAGAGGAGGGAGGAAGTTGCTGAGGGAGAGGTGTCTCAGAAGTACCGGGCTCATGGCTGCCTAGGGCGTCTACCGTAGGGGAAAGGTGAGGCAGCCACACCATCCTGAGTTGACACCTACACATGTGGTTTGAGAACCCCCGATTCCTGCTGGCAGCTGCAGGTGCAGGGCCTTGAGGGGCCCCAACCTCAACCTTCTCTCTGACTGGACATTTCCATCTGCAGTGTTTGTGGCTAAAACAACCTGCTGGGCTTCACTCCAAGGGGCACTCTCACTAGCAAATCCCAGGAAAGTCTCTAAGACTTCGGCCTCTGAAGTGGGCTTTGTGTGGAAATAAAATCTGTCCTTACCAGCTCCTCAAAGAAACTAAATAAGTAGGTTTTTTTTTTTTTTTTTTTTTTTTAATGTATGTCACACACCTAAACTCTATGAAGAGAAAACCTGGCCTGCATGAGGTAGGCCTGGCAAGTTAGGCCCACTAGGTAAAAGTGTGGGAAACCCTCATAAAACAGCTAGCTTTGGGCTGTAAGGAAGAATGAGACTGTGCCCTGAGAGGGGTGCATTAGACGAACAACCTATAAATTTTTTTTATTTTAAAAAGTTCCTCAGAGGAAATGGAGGGACCTGGACCTGCTGCACAGGCTGGAAGATGCACATAGCGCTGTGCGCACCTGAGGTAAAGCTGTGCAGAGGTGAGGGAGGTGGCTGAGCTTTCTATCATAGACTTTGCCCTTCCCAACTAAATATGAAAAGGCTTTGCCCTCCTGGATCCCCCACCCACCCGCCTTTTGCTCCTATTCAATCATCTTTGGTCTAGAACAAGTAGCCACCATGACCTGCCAACACCATGGCCCCTCAGGTTAGGAGGGGAGTGCCTGGCAAACAAGACAAAGATAATTCACCTGCTTTGTCACAGCCTGGGGTAGGCAAGGTCAAGGCTGTTTGTTCATGCCTCTATTTGACCCTTAAGCTAATGGACAAGTGAACACCAAACCTGTCTATGACTTCAGACACCAAGCTCAGCCAGAGGCCCTGGAAATGCAGAAGCGCAGTCCATATTCTCAAGAGTCTGCTGTGTCACAAAGTCCCCGTGCCTTGCTCTGTGCCCATGAGTTATGTCTAGGAACAGAATCTGTATTGATGAGGCTGCCTCCATTCAGTTTCTCAAAGACTGAAGATTCCCTCTAATTGAGTGAATCTGTAATGTTTTCCCTGCTGCCTTTCTCCTTTCCCTGCCTGATTTCAGCAGCTTTCAAGTCTTGTCCGATGGATCCTCTTAGATAATCTCTCTATACCACTCTGAGCCTCCATTCTGTGTCCCATGTCACCACATTTCTTTTCAGTTGGTGCTTATTCATCCCTTCGTGTGCAATCATAATTAATACTACTCATTCATTTAGTGTTTATGTCTGTGTCATGCTAGATAATGAGCTTGCAAAGACCGGGGGGGGGGGGGGGGGGGAGGAAGGGGAAGGTCCTGATTTTTCTCAGCACTGAGTTTCTATGCCAGAGCCTAGAACATCTTGAACACTCAGGAAATGCTCCTTAATCCTTGTTGAGTTAAAGATGATACTATAATACTCCCATCTGTGCAGGCTGACATAAGAACCCTAAAAGGAGAGATTAATTTTAGCACGTGGTTTCAGTCCACATTTCCTGGCTCCATTCATCCGGGCTCCGTGGTGAAATTGAGTATCAGGAGATGGGAACATGCAACAGAGGCTCTTCCCCTCACAGTGGACAGGAAACAGAAAAAGACATCAGCGAGGGACAAGGCAGAGCCCCCCAAAGACACACCCACACTGATAGTCAGTTAGGCCTCACCTCCTATAGTTCCCAGTACCTCTCAAAATACCACCACCACCTGGAAACCAAGCGTTTGACATGTGGGCCTGTGGCAGACAGTTTGTATTGAAACTACAGCACATTTCCAGCCTGTTTCTCAATGCTAGAGTTAGAGGTAGGAGCTACCTATATACCCAGTGGAAATTTCATCAGCATGTGCAGGCATTTCAAGAGTCACTGTATGAAAGAATAGAAGCCCAAACCACACTTGGCAACATTCAGACCCTGTCTACCAGTTGTATAGATTGGATAAAGGCTTATGTAATCTCTGTGCTGGGCAGAAAAGTGACTCTGTCCCCAAAATATCCTTGTCAAATCCTTAGAATCCAGGAACGTTCTTTTATTTAAAAGAAAGTTCTTCATGAATGTGGTAAAGTTAATCATCCCGAGATAAGGAGAAAATGCTCGGTTGTCCCAGGAGTTCCATAACACACTGTCCCTTCTTGCCTTATATAATAATCACACCAAAGAGAATTGAGGGACACAGAACAGGGGATATACGGTGACCAGAGGGGCAGAGGTTGGAGTAATGCGGCCACAAGACAAGGCCTGCCTGAGGTAGCCTGAAGTGAGAAGTCAGGAACGAGCTCTCCCCTCAGTCTCTACTGAGAGCAGAGCCCTGCCAAGATCTTGAGTCTAGACTATTTGTCTCTACAACTGTGAAAGAAAGTCACTTTCTGTTGTTTCAAGATACCCAGTTCCTTCTGATTGAGTATGGCTGCCGTGAGTATCTGATCCATTCTCAAAACCTCAGGTACTTCATGTGTGCAATGGTGGAATGGAAGCAATAGCACAGGAATGGCAGGACCGTACACTTACACAAATCAAAAGGCAGTCGAGGAACAGCCCTGCCCTGATGATCATGACTATTCAAGATCAAAACAGCTACATCAAAAAGAAAACTTCTGTCAATCACTGGTGAGTTGGGCCCTTCCCTCACTTTTCAATTGCCTGAAGAAAAAAAAAATCATTCCAGATGTGTGATGACTCCTCCCACCTGGGCTGCAGATGCCCTTGTGTCATTTGCAGGCCGCTACACAGTTGCTGGGAAGCCGGAGGCATGCCTGAGCTGTTTGAAAGAAAGCTCCAGGCTTCCCCTAACACGTCACCAGATCTAAGGCAGCATCTGCCATAGCCCAGATGCTCAGTGGTCCCTCGGTGTCAGTGAGCCCTTGGCTCATTAGAGCTTAGGCAAATTTACTCAAGGGCTTCCAGATGAAGCCCTTGCTATCTGGATAGCAAACTTCACGGAAGTCATCCTAGCTGAAGATGGTGGTGACTTGCTTACGTCATTCTTGCCAGCATGACAGGGACCCTTGACAGCATCAAGGTGGCTCTGACAGCAACAGGTTAAGGTTATTCTCCTTGTATCTTCCTGCCTTTCCAAGTGCTTTCACACATCACAAGGGCTGGTCCTAAATGACTCTTGGATGGTTTCGCATCACAGACACTCAGAGTATCGCATACCATTTTGTTTTGCTTCTAGCTTTCGATAAGGGCACGATGGAGGTGGATTTAGAGATGCTAAAATCAAAGAGGTTAACTTCTTCCCGAGAGTGATGCTTATTCATGGATTAGCATAGGTCAAGCTAAAACTTAGCCTCCCTCACTCAGGCCCACTGCACGTTTCTCTTAACATGATCAACATTTCTAGGCGACACATGAGATATTTTGACAGTTATGTATATGCAAAGGTAGCTTATTTTCTTTTGATAGTATTTCAAGCTCACTTAAAGTTATTGAAGCAGTAACCTTAGTAATTATAGCTACTGGTACAATATTAATGATAAATCTGCTGAAAGCAAGTAAGAGATATTTTATGACCATTATAAATATGAGTCACCCAGACCAAAGCCAGCATAGCAAGACCAAAACTTTTCATGAACGTCTCTTTGCAAGATGAGAGGTTGTTTTGCTGCTTTTTAATTTTAGGGTAAATAATAGCTGCCAGTTGATTTGAAGCTGGATCAGCACACACAACCACAGACAGGGAGATAGGGAGGTTAATTTAGGTTTCTGGAAAAACTCAAAGCTGTATTTTAGGGTGTTGCTGTCTTAAAAACCAAGAGCCACATAATTTTCAAAATGTTTTAATTCCATTAAAGAGATATATAGAAAATTAGATCGACCCATCAAAAATACCCTAAAATACATTAGCTAGATGCTGTGTTCATTCTTTGCCCCAGGGAGCCATAACTCTCCGGGGAAGAGCTCAGCCCTTCCCAAGGTCAGATCATCACTTATTCATTCCACGCGTTCATTTTCTGTCAGCTGTGTGCTAGAAAGCAGACTAAGCCTACAGGAAACTGTCATGAGCACTTTCTTTAGGATCATTGGGCTTATAGCCTAAGTGTGAATGGGAGCTGTAAGCAAAGTTTGCCAGTGAAGTACTATCAGAAAAGTAGAAATGCTACAGTAACAACATTGCTGATATAATAGAAAGCAAATGAGGATTGAGTAGCTATTAGGTGAGCTGGGAAGTTCTCCTCAAGGGGCTTCTGTTTACACTAAGCTCTCATCTTGCCCATTTTTAAAGGAGGAAGGAGAAAGAATAAGTAATAGTGTCAGAGAAAAGAAGAAAGTTAAGACCTAGCATCTGTATGAGTTCCAAAGCTTCATTTGGAACTCTTGGTGATGGGCAAAGTGGCCATGTCCACCACATGCTGACTCGGCCACGTGGGTGGCACAGCTCTACCACACCCTACCCCCAAGGACGCCCCACAGCTGGAAGTGTAGCTAGCTGCCTATGTGCCTTCATGCTCGTCACGTGAATCCATGTTAATGGATCAGAGATGGCAGCCACTGTATGAGCCAGTGTTAGGGACGCTGGCTGCTAGAACACACGTGTCTTAAGATGGCACTCCCCGGTGAACTGAGTTTCATCTCCCCCAGCCCCCCCCCGCTTCCTGCCATGTGTGGACAGTGCTCCATCACTATTCTTGCAGTGAAAAGTGGGCCAAATTTTCAGACAGCTGGGACTGTTTTCCACAGTCACAAAATTCTCTTGCACCATAGCTCCACCGAGTTCTGTCTGGTCTAGGCTCCCGTCTTGCTTTCTGTTGCCATCTTCATGTTGACTGCCAGACTTGACCATGTCGTTTTTCCCAGAATGCAGCGCTAGGTTGCCAACTCAGATGAGCAGTCTGCCTGAGGAACTTGCCTGTCAGCCACCCTTGCCCCTTTGGGCACCTTTCCCACAAGGCTTATTCAGGCACAATAGGAGGTAGGTTCTTGTTTTCTTGGAGTTAATGACCTATATTGTACTACAAATTGAAACTTTTCTCTGTTGCTGAAACAACAGCTTCTTTGTCTTGGATCCAAGAAACGTCTGAAGCAAAACTCAAGAACAGCAAAGAGTGGAAAAAGCAAGATTTCTATTTGCAGAGCCCCTAACTTATTCTAACTGGAATAATAGGCGAATGATGGTTAACCACAGGTTCTGTTACAGAAACACCCCCGGTCTTAACACAGGTTCCTGAAATACAAATAATTCAAATAATTCTCAGTAATACATTACTGAATGTATTCATCTCTCTCTCTCTCTCTCTCTCTCTCTCTCTCTCTCTCTCTCTCTCT
>OU015747.1:52882947-52902950 GCA_907169655.1 Acomys percivali | reverse complement strand
TCTCTCTCTCTCTCTCTCTCTCTCTCTCTCTCTCTCTCTCTCTCTCTCTCAGAAGAAAGAAGATATATCAAGGAATGTCTAGAAACTTTCTAATAAGGTAGATGAGTTGACTGAGTCCTAAAACGATTGATGACCAGGAAGCAGAGAGCACGTGCAAACCTTCACCTTGGTCTGCACTCAGGTGAAGCTGCCAGGGAGCCAAAGGTGAAATTCTTGTCTCTGTCCCTGTTTCTTCCTAGGGCCAGAGGACATCCAGCTCTGACTCTACAGCCACGTTCGTCTGGCTGTATGTTTGCATTTAACCAGAATATTCCCTCACCTTATTTAGGAATAGCGTAAGCAGGTACTCCTGTGTCACTGAAGAGGTTTAGATGGCCATTTGTACGACTACTCAATGATGAAACCAAAACATCTAAAGATAGTGCAGGAATGACTAACTATATTCTATAGACTCCATTAAAACAAATAAATGAATAAATAAGGGTTTTTGATTGCTAAAATGTGTAATGTATCGCTCTTATAATTTCAATAAAAGACACATTGTATGCTTAAATTACACATTTTGAGCTAAGAAACTTCTGATAATTTTCTTCTTTTCATTCTGAAGTAAAGGAAGAAAGAAAAAAGGAGATCCTCATTAAGTAGGCATGACAATGTGGGGAGCCGTGTCTGCGATTAGTTCTCTTCAATGATGAAGTTAATATTGCTTCTTCCCTGAAGTGCTTTTAATTACACTCCTGATTTTCTATTTGGAGACATCATAGAACTGTCCCGGTGAATTGTCACACCACCACAAGTCAAATATGTGTTAAATACGAGAAAACGCTGCCGTTTTTTTATCTGATCTGTTGGCTCACTCACGCACCACTATCTACCTTTAATTAAATAATATAAAATGCACATGGTCAGCAGTTTGACTTTTCATTTCCTTACAGTGACAGTGATTCAGCCTGATTGTCCCTGCCTACCCTGGAAGTGCACATTAGACACATAATCCTGGTCTGATACAGACCCAATATCTGGGCAACTTAAGATCCTGCTGAGAACATACACTGTCTACCCACACCGAAAAGAGCATAAGAAGATGCCAGAGAATATATGCCATCCCGGAGCCAGTGTGCTTGTCAGTGAGAAGCAAACACAGCTCTCCCCGTGTGACACTCTTCCTCTCTTTCCTCATGCCATGTCCCTTGTTGATTTATAGTCTGCTAAATTTGTTAAAGAGCCAGTGCAGCTCCCGTGGACTGGCCTAAGGCAGCAGAAGAAAGATGTCCACTTGCAGGCTGCTACGAACTCAGACTGCTTACTACTACTTCATTAGGGTGGCTCTTCTGTTATACAGTAGCACCCAGTGAAGCCACCACCTGCTCCTCAGCCTCATACTACCCTTCATCCCACTCTCCTGAAGAAGACAGATTGAAGGCAGCGTATGGCGGCCGGGGTGAGCCTTGCCATGCCTATCACTGTTACTTTACTCCTGTCGGTGATCTGTCTCACAGGCTACTGCTCTGTATGTTGTTTCTTTTATTATTTTAAAATCAGTTTATACCTAAATTAGATAGGGAATCTTCAGAGGCAGTTTGAACTACTAAATAAGGAATAGATCTCCTGTTGAAGAACATGTGTGTCCCCTTTCCTGAAGAAACAGTCAGTCCCTGGGAGAGCTATCCCTCACCCACCAGGATAACCCTAAAATCATCTCAAAATGAAAGTTCTCAAGAAGAGATGGCTTTTGTAACCCAAAGGAGAATAAAAGAGATTAGGTTAATGATAATGAGGAGGAAGTGACCCTAAAAGCAAAATGCTTTTGGGAAGAATCTTGTTTTATTTATAATTAATAGTGTGATGGCAAAAAATATTTTCAGCCAAACCAAAGAACTTCTTGATAATAATAATAATACTTAGCACTTAAACAAGCACTCTCCATGCACGGAGTGCTTTACAAACATTAGCTAATTAATTGTTAACAGCACCCCAGTGAGGCAGGTAAGTATTATTCAAGTATTCTCTTGAATGTCCAAGCTGGGATTACAGCAAATCCGGAGTGGGTTGTTATTGCTGCTGTGTGTGCATGCATGTGTGTGTGTGTGTGTGTGTGCGTGTGTGTGTGTGTGTGTGTGTGTGTCCATCCTGCTCAACTCTTACTAAACGAAGGACTTAAGACTGTCTTCTAAGTAGGAAGACATCTCATCTGGGGAATGACTGAAGCCTTTCCAGGGCTGTGGCTTTAGAGTTTCCCTGTAGAAACAAAACAGGCTCTGAACTCACAAGGGATTGACGTAACTGGCTAAGGACCAGGTTGGAGACTGAAAGCCAACCAGCCTCCCACATACTGTCTTCCTTCTTCACCTAACAGAGTTTTAGCTCTCTAAACCTTTGATAAGAAAAACTAAAACTCACCTCAAAAAGAGCTTTTATCATTAGTCAGGGAGGGTGATTGACAGGAAAAAAAAAAATCTAAGCCTAGGAGAGACTGGCATTCCTCAGGAGAACAGCACATGTGCTCCCAGGATGACAGGACAGGCCTTGCATGGGCTTGCTGGGAGCTGAGGGCAGAACAGCAGGAGCAGGTAAAGGCCAGCACCAGCAAGCGCCTGGCTGGGGTGATGCACTTGAACTTCCCTTGACAAAACCAACAAAAAGGCCAATGCGGATATTCCAAAGGTCCTTTGAGAACACTGCTTGCAGCCCTTTCTTTTGGCTGATGGTGTTGTGACCTCGGCCAGTGAAGGCCACATTGGTCTCTTTCCTGGGTCGGATAACACAATGCCAGAAGTGACCTTGAGTTTTCCATTGATTTCTTCGTTTACTCATTAATAATGGCTAATGTGTACTGAGCGTTTCCTTTGTGAAGGTCACTCCTGTTAAATTCTTTAGTTTTATTTGGTTATTTAATCTTCACCACAATCCCCTCAGGAATGTTCCACTATCAACCACATTTGAATCTCTGTAAAATAAGGCCTGGAGAGATAGCTGAACTGGCCAAAGCCACATGGCTGCTGGGGTATAGCGCTGTCTGAGCCACACTATGCTCCATTCATCTTCTTATTTTTTGCAATATTCTTAGCCTGTAACGAAGTGCTGGTGATAAGCACTAAGTAAACACACAAGAGTTTTCAGTAATAGACAGACCCCGAGACAAAAACCTCCCAAATCAATATGTCATTTCCAACTGTGATCAGGACTGTGAAAGAAAAGAGAGATCAGAGGTTTGTGAGAGAAACAGGAAGCATGATGCAGTTGAGAGACCCTGAGCAGGCCCCTCCAAGGAAATGACACTTAAAATCAGACCTGAAAAATAGCAGGAGTTAGCTAGGCATGGAGTACAGGAAAAGCATCCAGTCGGACGAAGCTGAGTGGAAGGCCTGAGGTGGTGAAGAGTTCGAGAAACTCATGGAAGACAGTGTGCAGAAAGTAACCCCAGGGGATGAAGTCAAAGGGAGGAACAGGGCTGCAGGAGCCGCATGTATCAGTTAACCCTGAGTTCAGCACCAGACTACCGGAACACGTGGCAACAGGGACAAGGAAGAAAACAGAAGCATATTCCTCTATGCTGTAAAAGACATCCAGCGATGAGTTGGTTTCCCAGCCCCAGACCTCATGGCCTGCAGCACTGGGATCTCTTTCATCTTCCTACATTGCCATGCAGCCTGTGACAGTCCCACAGGAATCCTAGAGGAACAGTGGAGATCCTGCCCTCGGTGTTACCATTCCAGGGATTTAAGAGGGGAAAAGGAAGGGCAGGCCAAAGGTATTCCCAAGTCAATTTCTATGAAGCACCTTCCTGAACGCTCCCAAAACATGTCTACTTAGAGATCTTTGGTCACATCAGCTAGGCAGCCATATGTGTGTACAAGGGAAGTGGGGAACTAGAATGCTGTTGTGAGGCCGATCTTGCTTCTTAGGGAAAGGAGAAGGAGCACCAGGAAGGTGCAGAGCAGACTCCACGTTGTACGTGGTGAGCACAGGGAAGGCGCAGAGTAGACGCCGCCTCGTGATGATAGTTTGGATTTCACTCTAAGGGCAATAGAAAGCCCATGGAAGAGTTAAACCAGAAGCATCGCCCAGTCAGCACATCTGTGGGCACTCTGGCTGCCTCCTGTAAACAGACAACCTACAGAGCAGGCACACACCATGAGTTAGAGGCTCCTGTGGTTGTCCAGGGAAGGGCTAGAGATGCCGTGGCTTTGGTGAAGGCAGATCGTTCTAAACAGAGAAGGCATGGTGAAAGTGAGATGTGTGTGGAGAGTGAACAAGTGGGCCTGTTTAAGTATTTGATGGGCCTGTAGCTGTGGGGGCTCTCCAGGATAATGCCTCAGCTAGCGGCACCTACGTACATATGGCAGAAGGTGCCACTCACACAGAGGGGAAACACTAGAGGCGCGGAAGACGTGGGTGTGGAGGAAGGAGAGATTTTTTAGATCTAGACATCTTAAATTTAAAATGCAAGTGAGAGATCCAACAGAAGATGCAGACAGTCGACAGTTGGACATACAAGCCTAGAACTCACAAAAGAGGTGGGAACTGGAGATAAATATTTGGGAGCCATTGCCTATAGTTGATGTTTAAGTCACTTGGATTTAAAAATAAGTTCTTTTGAGGGAGAGAATAACAGATAAAAGTGGTAGACTCCAGGGGAAGGGCAGGGCTGAACTTAAAGCACAAAGGAGACAGAGAAATGGGACACAGACCATAGATGAGGGCACCTGCCTCCACCGAAAAGGCCATTTTCAATGGCACACGTGGGAGGAGAAGAATTAAGTATGGGAAAGATAAATGAGAGAAGTCTTCCTCAGTGACTTCAATTCTCCCTGGGGGAAATGCAAATTTCCACAACAATGAGAAAGCTTACCCTATCTATCCCATGGGCAGAGAGGGAAGAGGTGAAGAGCATGCTGGGACAGCAAGCCTGAAGAGGCAGGCATTCTTGCACACTGCTGGAGGGAGTGTAAATTGGTGTGAACTCTGTGGAGAGGAATCCAACAACATCTATTAAACAGCAAATGGTGTACAATTTGACCCATCTATAATACTTTTAGGAATTTATCTTACAAGTATACCAACACATATGCACAATGGCATAGTTATACACATAATCGTTATTGCACAATTTATAATAATAAAACATTGAAAATAACCATCATTAGTGGGCTGGTTTAAAAAAATTCATGTACATCTTATAGTGGAATGGAGTCATATTTAAAAGAGTGAGAGTGCTGGAAGTTCTGAAATGGGTTCATCTTTGATACAAATATAATTATGTTAAAACTAAAAGCAATTGACACCACATTTGTGACAGTAAAAGGAATAGGGAAGAAAACACACACTTTCTTGATTTTATATTTATCTTATCTCTGGAGATGTATACACTAAGAATTTAGCAGCTGGTTGGAAAGAGAGCTAGGGGTTTGCAGAATGAGAATTCTCCCTCTCCCTCTCCGTCTCCCTGTCCCCCACCTCCTTCTGCCTTCATGTCTGCAAGTAGGAAGACAGTAAGTTGCTATACTCCTCTAAGATATAACTTCCTGGAAAGTGAGAAGAAGGAAAGTGGTTAGATTTTTATACATTCTGAGATATGTATGTGATGTATGAGATGGAAGACAAAACGAAGGAGAGGAGAGATGGGCATAGCCATTATGACGTTCTAAGATTCTAAGTGTTTCGTGTCAAACATGAACAGGCGTGCTGTAAGCAAAAGGTACACTGTCTGTTCCCTGAGCAAGCAAAGAATAGTTTTTCTACTGCAGGAGGTGGTTAATAAGAAATAATTACAGAGATCCAAGATGGCAGCGAGCAGTGTGGACCATGTTTGGAAGCTCCAGTGAACAATTCAGGGAATTGCACAGATTTCTGAGCCAGGAACACCAAGGTCCCAACACCACGGCAGCAGGAGTGCGCCACGGTCCAGAGGGACCAGGGTGTGGAGGACCTGCGTGCCCCTGCACACTGGAAGAGTGTGGAATTTCTTGGATCGGAGCAGCAGCAGCAGCAGCAGAGGCAACAGCAGCGGCAGAGGCAGCAGCAGTGGCAAAGGCAGCAGCAGCAGCGGCGGCACCAGCGGCACCAGCGGCACCAGCGGCAGTGGCTGAGGTTTGCAGCTCAGAGCCTTCCGGTGGAGGCGATTGGTGTGGTGGCCAGTGGGAGTTGCTGCGGGAGAGGGGACTCTGGGCAGGATTTGGGTCGTGTGGTGCCTTGTGACCCAAACTGGACTCGGTGGACAGTTCAGCCCCAGAGTCCCGGGTTCAGCTCAATGCGAAGTGCCGTGGAGATGCTGGCTCAACGCAGCAAGCAATTCTGCCTGAGGCACCAGCTCAGCGCAGCCACAGGTCTTCTGCTGTGACGCAGGCTGGGTGGAGCGCTCAGTTCCACCCTAGGCACCAGCTCACCTCAACAAGCAATTCTGCCCAAGACACTAGCTCAGCTCAGCGGGCAGTTCTGGGGCTCTGACACAGACTCAGCCCAGAGGCCCTAGCTGGACCTGCTGGGCAGATTAGGCCCAGAGTCTCTAGCTGAGCTGTGCACACAGGCTCGGTGGCCCCAAGACCCTAGCTGGACTATCCACGAAGTATAGGCCTGGAGTCCTGGGCTGATTTCAGTGTGCAGTGTGGGTCCATAGTCCCTGGCTGAGCTCAGTGCACAATTCCACTCTGGAGACTCAGGTGGAGCTCGGCGTGCAGTTTAGGGCCAGAGTCCCTAACTGTGCTTGGCAGACAGATTGGGCCCAGAGACTCTAATGGAGCTTTTAGCATAGTCCTGGCTCTAAGACTCTGGTTGGACACAGTGTGCAGTTTGAATCCAGAATTCCTGGCTGAGCTTGGTGGATGGTTCGGGCCCTGAGTCAATAACTGACCACACCATGCACTTTGGGCCAAAAGCCCCTAGCTGAACTTGGTGCCCAGTCCCAGCCCAAAAATTCTGGCTGGACCCTGTGTGCATTTTGGACCCAGAATCCCTAGCTGAGCTCGGCAGACAGTTCAGGCCCTGAGAATCTAGCTGAGCTCGGCGCGGGGTTCGGGCCCAGTGTCCCTGGCTGGACTTGGCAGGGAACTCAGAAGACTGTGGATACCTTGGCCTGACCCAATGCGCATTCAGAGACCCAGAATGATTGCAGGACCCACAGCACAGGAGAGCTGAGGATCACTGGCTGGGAGAGTCCAAAACGATAGGGCTAACCTCCTGCCATCCACACCAGTGAAGTATCAGAGCTTCCAGCCTACGGAAATTGTGAGAAAACAAGTGAATCTATCATCAGACTCCGTCCATCAAACTCTGGAAGCTATGCAACAAAAACAAAGATGGCAAGATATCTAAAGGACAGCGTAAAAGCATACGCAAAAAACCCCAAAACAACATGGCATCTCCAGTTTCCAGCTATCCCAAAGAAAACAACCCAGAGAACTCAAATACAACGAAATACAAGAAAATGACCTCAAATCCTTAGTAATGAGGATATTAATAGAGGAAACAAACAAAATTCATAATAAAATGCAAGAAGACGCAGCCAAACAGGTGAGAGACATAAAAGAAGCACATAGAATGGAACTGGAAAAATTTCAGGAAAATGCAAGCAACCAGATGAAAGAAATAAATAAAACGGTTCAAGATCAGAAGACGAAAATGGATTCAATGATAAACACACAGACAGAAGAAAAACGAGAACGTGAGACCTCATAGAAGAAGGCGAGCAACACAGAGGTGAGCTTTTCTAACAGAATCAAAGAGATGGAAGAACGAATCTCAGGTCTAGAAGATACAATCACAGATCTTGAAGCAACCATTAAAGGAAATGCCAAATCTGGAAAACTCCTGACACAAAACATCCAAGAAATTCAGGACACCATAAAAAGAAGAAATCTGAGGATAATAGGCATTGAAGAAAGAGAAGATATCAGACTCCAAGGCCCAGAAACTATTCTCAACAAAATCATAGAAAAAAATTTCCCCAACCTAAAGAAAGGGATGCCTATAAACATACAAGAGGTCTACAGAACACCAAATAGAATTGACCAGAAAAGAAAAACTGCCCATCACAAAATAATCAAAACACAAAACATACAGAACAAAGAAAAATTATTAAAAGCAGCAAGGGAAAAGGGCCAAATAACATTTAATGGCAAACCTATCAGAATTACACCTGATTTCTCAGCAGAGACCATAAAAGCAAGAAGGGCCTGGACAGAGATTCTGTAAACCCTAAGAGACCACAGATGCCAGGCCAGACTACTCTACCCAGCAAAACTGTCAATAACCATTGATGGAGAAAACAAAATATTCCATGACAAAAACAAATTCAAACAGTACCTATCCACAAATCCAGCTTTACAGAAGGTACTAGAAGGAAAACAAGTTACAACCAAAACTACTCAAGAAATAGATAACTATACCATGGCAAAAACACAACTACACAAACGCTTGATTGGAAACAACATCAAAATTAAGACTCTTAACAGTCACTGGTCGTTAATATCTCTCAACATCAATGGTCTCAATTCTCCAATAAAAAGACATAGACTATCTGAATGGGTGCATAAACAAGATCCAACATTCTTCTGCATTCAAGAAACACATCTCACCCATAACGATAGGCATTACCTCAGGGTAAAAGGGTGGAAAAAAATATTCCAAGTAAATGATCACAAGAAGCAAGCAGGCATAGCCATTTTAATTTCGAACAAAAAAGACTTTCAACCAAAATTATTCAAAAGGGATGAGGAAGGACACTTCATACTCATCAAAGGTAAAGTAAACCAAGATGACATCACAATTCTGAACATCTATGATCCCAATACAAGAGCACCCACATTTGTAAAAGATCTGCCAAAAAATCTTAAACCACACATCAATCCCCACACAATAATAGTGGGAGACTTCAACACCCCACTCTCAATGAAGGATAAGTCATTGAAACAGAAACTAAGCCAATAAATAACATCATTAACCAATGCCATGGGTCAAATGGATCTAACATATCTATAGAACCTTTCACCCAAACAAGAAAGAATATACCTTCTTCTCTGCACCCATGGAACCTTCTCAAAAATTGATCACATCGTAGGTCACAAAGCAAGCCTCAACAGATACAAGAGGATTGAAATAATGCCTTGTATCCTATCAGAGCACCATGCTCTTACGCTGCAATTCAACAATAACAGAAATAACAAAAAGCCTACACGTACGTGGAAATTAAACAACTCTCTGTTAAATGATACATGGGTCATGGAAGAAATAAAGAAAGAAATCAAGAAGTTTCTGAAATTCAATGAAAATGAAGTAACGACGTACCTAAATTTGTGGGATACATTGAAAGCAGTGCTAAGAGGAAAATTCATAGCACTAAGTGCCTTTAAAAAGAAATTGGAAACAACGCATATAAGCATCTTAATGACACAACTGGAAGCCCTAGGAAAAAAAAAAAGAAGCAGAAACACCCAATAGGAGTAGACATCTGGAAATAATCAAACTCAGGGCTGAAATTAACAAATTAGAAACTAAGAAAACAGTCCAAAGAATTAACAAAACCAAGAGCTGGTTCTTTGAGAAAATCAACAAGATAGACAGACTGTTAGCCAAACTAACTAAAAGGTAAAGAGATAGTATTGAAATCAACAAAATCAGAAATGAAAAGGGAGACATAACAACAGACACTGAAGAAATACAAAGAATCATAAGATCCTACTTTGAAGGCATATATGGCACAAAATTTGAAAATCTAAGGGAAATGGATGATTCTCTTGATCAATTTCACTTGCCAAAGTTGAGTGAAGAACACATAAACAAGCTAAATAGTCCCATTTCCCCTACAGAAATAGAAGCAATCATTGATAGTTTCCCAAACAAAAAAAAGCCCAGGGCCAGATGGTTTCAGTGCAGAATTCTCCCAGACCTTCAAGGGCGAGCTAATACCGATACTCTTCAAGCTACTCCAAAAGATAGAAATGGATGGAACATTGCCAAATTCATTCTATGAGGCCATAGTCACATTGATATCTAAACCTCACAAAGACTCAAAAAAGAAAGAGAATTTCAGACCAATTTCTCTTATGAACATCGATGCAAAAATACTAAATAAAATACTTGCAAAACGAATACAAGAACACATCAAAGATATCATTCATCATGACCAAGTAGGTTTCATTCTAGGCATGCAGGGATGGTTTAATATACAGAAATCCATCAATGTAATCCACCATATAAACAAACTGAAAATAAAAAAACCACATGATCATCTCTTTAGATGCAGAGAAAGCATTTGATAAAATACAGCACCCATTCATGTTTAAAGTTTTAGAGAGATCGGGGATACAAGGCACTTTCCTCAACATAATAAAAGATACATACAGCAAGCCAATAGCCAAAATCAAAGTAAATGGTGAGATCCTCAAGGAAATTCCTCTAAAATCGGGAACAAGGCAAGGCTGCCCACTCTCTCCATATCTCTTCAATATAGTACTCGAAGTTCTAGACAGAGCAGTAAGACAACAAAAGGAGATCAAGGGTATCCAAATGGGAAAGGAGGAAGTCAAATTATTCCTATTTGCAGATGATATGATAGTGTACATAAGTGACCCTCAAAATTCCACCAGAGAACTCCTACAGCTAATAAACACTTTCAGCAATTTGGCTGGATACAAAATTAACTCAAAAAAGTCTGTAGCCTTCCTATACACAAATGACAAGAGGCAGAGGAAGAAATTAGGAAAGCCACACCCTTCACATTAGCTGCAAGCAATATAAAATATCTAGGAGTTACTCTAACTAATCAAGTGAAGGACTTGTTTGAAAAAATTATCAAAACTCTGAAGAAAAAGATTGAAGATGACATGAGAAGATGGAATGATCTTCCTTGCTCATACATCAGGAGAATTAACATAGTAAAAATGGCCATCCTACCAAAGCAATCTACAGATTCAATGCAATCCCTATCAAAATATCTACACAATTTTTTAAAGACATTGAAAGTTCAATTCTGAACTTCATATGGAAAAACAAAAATCCCAGAATAACTAAAACAATCTTGTACAATAAAAGGTGCTCCGGAGGAATCTCCATACCTGATCTCAAACTGTACTATAAAGCAATTGTAATTAAAACAGCATGGTCCTGGCACAGCAACAGGCTGGTTGATCAGTGGAATCGAATCGAAGACCCAGATATGAATCCACACACATATGGTCACTTGATTTTTGACAAAGAAGCCAAATCCTTTCAATGGAAAAAGGATAGCATCTTCAACAAATGGTGCGGGTCTAATTGAAGGTCTATGTGTAAAAAAAAAAAATGCAACTGGACCCATATTTGTCACCTTGCACAAAACTCAAATCCAAGTGGATTAAAGACCTCAACATAAAACCAGAGACACTAAGTCACTTAGAAGAAAAAGTGGGGAGGAGTCTGGAACATATTGGCACAGGAGACAACTTCCTGAACAGAACACCAACAGCCCAGGCCTTAATGTCAACAATTAATAAATGGGACCTCATGAGGCTGAGAAGCTTCAGTAAGGCTGGAGACACTGTCAAGAGAACAAAGCGACAGACTACAGACTGGGAAAAGATCTTCACCAACCCTACATCTGACAAAGGTCTAATACCCAAAATATATAAAGAACTCAAGAAATTAAACACCACCAAACCAAATAACCCAATTGAAAAATGGGGCTTGGAACTAAACAGAGAATTCTAAACAGAGGAATATCAAATGGCTGAGAAACACTTAAAGAAATGCTCAACCTCCTTACTCATCAGAGAAATGTAAATCAAAACAACTCTGAGATTCCATCTTACACCCATCAGAATGGCTAAGATCAAAAATTCAAAGGACACCACATGCCGGCGAGGATGTGGGGAGAGAGGAACACTCCTTCATTGCTGGTGGGAATGCAAACTAGTATAGCCACTTTGGAAATCTATCTGGTGCTATCTCAGAAAACTGGGAATAGGGCTTCCTCAAGACCCAGCTATTCCACTCCTTGGAATATACCCAGAAGATGCACCAGCACACAACAAGAAAATTTGCTCAACGATGTTCATAGCAGCCTTATTCATAATAGCCAGAACATGGAAACAGCCTAAGTGTCCATCAGTAGAAGAATAGATAAAGAAACTGTGGTACATATACACTATGGAATACTACTCAGCTATTAAAAACAAGGAATTTCCAAAATTTGTTGATAAATGGATTGAGCTAGAAATGATCATAATGAGTGAGTTAACCCAGAAGCAGAAAGACTCAAATGGTATATACTGACTTATATCAGCATACTAGCCCAAGGGGCATGTCCCACGAAAGCTTTCACTTACCAGGAAACTGGGACAGAGGGGAGGACATCCTATTGGGACTCTAGATGAGAGAAGCATGAGAGAATAGCAAAGTAGAAGGATCCAGAGGGTCCTAGAAACCTACAAGTAGAACATTATGTTAGGCAGATTTGGGCCCAGGGGTCCCGTTCAAGCTAAGGCACCAGCCAAGGACAATACATGCAATAAACTTTAAACCCCTACCCAGATCTAGCCAAGGGACAGAACATTCTCCACAGTTGAGTAGAGAGTGAGGTATGACTTTCTAAAGTACTCTGGTGCCTCACATTTGACCATGTCCCCTGGAGGGGTAGACCTGGTAGCACTCAGAGGAAGGACAGCAGGTTACCAAGAAGAGACTTAATTCCCTATGAGTATATACAGGGGGAGGTAATCCCCCTCAGGAACAGTCATAGGGGAGGGAAATAAGGGGAAAATGGGAGGGAGGGAAGAATGGGAGGATACAAGGGATGGGATAACCATTGAGATGTAACAAGAATAAATTAATAAAAAAAGAAATAATTACATTAAAATAACACAAGTAGAAGACTTATGATATGGTTCCGTGGGTAAGGGCGTTTGTTCTATAAACTTACTGACTTGAGTTTAATCACCATACCCATGTAAGGGAAAAATAAAGAACTAACCCTATAAAGTTGTCCTCTGCTGTGGACACTGTGTATACACACTGTTACACACAAGCCCACCACACACAAAAGAATAATAACATTTTTAAGTAATAATATATGTAGAGAAAGGAAAAAATGGAAGAAGTGGATCATAAGGGTGTGTCCCAGGAAGAGAGTCAAGATGCAGAAGAACTGATTGTATTTATTTATTTTTAATGACCTGTGTGCATGCACATGGGAGTGTTGATGCTTAGCAATCCATGGCATTGGATTGCCTGGAACTAGAGTCACAGGCAGTTGTGAGCTGTCCAATGTGGGTGTTGGGAACCAAACTCCGGCCACCTGCAAGAGGGGCACCTGCTTTTAACCACTGAGACGTCTCTCCCACCCTAGAGGGTCTCCTAAGAAAATGGAGGACACATCAGTGGATTATCATGTGCAGCTGTGCTCTCTTCAGACTTCACAGACTCTGGGAGGCAAGGCTGGAGAGGCTCAGTACCTCAAGATGAAGATGGAAATGTGTTCTCTGGTCACATAAACAATGGCAAAGCTCTGGACACAACAATTAAAAAAAAAATAGATTTGAACTGTACTCTAGTGCACTGCAAGAGTAGCAAGTGCACTTAACCTTTAACCCCAGCAATTTCTTCTTCTTTTTAAATATGTATTATAATTTATTCAGATTACATCCCGATTGTCATCCCCTTGCTTTTATCTTTCCAGTCCCATCCTCCCTCTCTATTCCACCCTATTCCGCTCCCTTATGCCTCTAACAGAGGAGGACCTCCTCCCTCACCATATGACCACAGCCTATCAGGTCTCATCTAGATATCCTGTTTCCCTTTCCTCTGGGTGCCACCAACCACCCCGCCCCGCCCACCCACCCCCTCCCCTGCCACCAAGAGGAAGTGATGAAATCACCAGAGTTCATGTCAGAGGCAGTTCCCACTCTCCACACAACTGTGGAGGATGAGCTGTCCATTGGCTAGATCTGAACAGGGGATCTAGGTTCACAGCATGTATTGTCCTTGGTTGGTGAAATAGTTTGTGTGGGCCCCCCCTGGGTCCAGATCTACAGGTCGTGATGGTCTCCTTGTGGGGCTCCTGAACCTTCTGGGTCTTTCCATCCCCTCATTCCTCCATAGCCCTGTCAGCCCTCTACCTATAGCCCAGCTCCAAGTCCTAGCATCTGTCCCAATCCCCCACTGGGTAGAGTCTCTCAAAGAACATCTATGTTAAGCTAATATCCACTTGTAAGTGAATATATACCATGCATGTCTTTTTGGGTCTGAGTTACCTCACTCAGGATGGCTGTTTCTAATTCCATCCATTTGCCTGCAAATTTCAAGATTTCCTTGTTTTTAATAGCTGAGTAGTAGTCTATTTTGTAAATGCACCAGTTTCTTTATCCATTCTTTGGTTGAGGGACATCTAGGTTATTTCCAGATTCTGGCTATTTTGAATAAAGCTGCTATAAAATCATTGGCCTTTGCTCACAAGAAAGCACCCAGAAGGAGCTCTCATGAGCATATTGTCCTGATAACCTCATTCACAATTTGAAGGCTATGATAATCCCGAAACTCCCCAATCCACAGGTTTTCAATGGCTCTAGATAGCTCACAGAATATAGCCTAACATGGCAAAGACCTTTATTATGGACCTATTCTTCCCCATCCAGGCTCAACAACTCTGAATGCCTGCTTACACTCAGGTAGGTACACTTTGATGGACAGACTACTCATCTTATACCTATTTCTATAATTATCCTGGCAGGAGAAATGATATTCTAAAAAGAAACACATGTGCCTCTCCTTGTTGACCCCAGGGAATTTAGAATTCCCCAGAAGAGTAATCCTGAGTAAGGAAAGGGCTGGGACCATGATGCCCTGTATAGAAAAAGATTTCACAAAGTTCCGACAACTTGTTAGATCATCCTGCAGGAAAGACTAGAGCCTGGACAACAATGACAGGTCAATGATGGGTACTGTAACGCCTTGACCTGGGCCGCTTTATAATGCATACCTCCTGCCCTGTATGTACACTTAAACTTCATGTTAACAAAGCAAAGATGAATGTGGACCTCACTGAGCCTCTTCATTTGTTCCTTCCCGCAGTGTGGCCAGGTTCAATAAATCCGTCTTTTCTGTTCACTCTTATTTGTGAAGAGTGAATGAGAAAGAAAGAGAAACAAATTTTAATTGTCCTATTTAGATATGGTAGCCTAGAACCCTAATAGCTCCTATAATACTTTCGCATTTTTATTTATGACCTTTGATTATTTGAAACAGTCTTTCTCTCTTCTGCCTCAAGGTCAAGTCCAACTTTCCCTTCCTATGCCCTCTACCCAGACACTCACAAAGCCCAAGAATACAAAAACTAGCCCAGCTTCCAAAAGGGGTGCCAGAAACCAGGGGAGCAGACTCTACTCACTCATTTGCGTTGAAAGAAAATCAAGCACTGGCCTGGGTTCCCCCCCAGAAAGTTGTACGCAAGAGAAAGGCTTTCCATTTTTCAAGGCTCTCAGAGGTCAAGTTCAAACCATTTCCTGACGAGTTCTCCATGGCTCTAGCCAGGCTCAAATCCTCTGGAAGTCTCAAGTGTAGTTTCTGAATTAACAATTCCTCCCAGCTTTGATGTCTTCATCTGTGAGTTCCAGAACAGAGTGGTTTTTTTTAAAAAGGAAATGGGAGAAGGCATGCTCAAGGGGGGCATTATGGCAGAGAGAGAGAAGCTGGAACTTTCAAAAACGCATCTGGATGAACAAGACTAACTTCCTATGACTAATGTCCCCCAAACACTAAGCTAATGATTAAGTTAAAAAATGCAAATCCCCAAGATGTCATATTCTGCTAAGCGAACTGATGGAAAGGAGCCTTGCAAACAGTCCCTACATTGTGTGGGGAGCTGAGAGGAGGTATGAGTCAAAACAACAGAGAGCCATACGGTGCTAGCCAATGGCCAAGAAAAGAAGAAAAAAAAATCCAACTCAGAGGACAGAGAAAACCCAAAGCATGCAGTGAGATTCCCCACCCCACAAATTCTGACAGTTCTCTGGAAATTCTAAAGTGATGAAGGACAGAAACCAGAGCAACGTGTCAGGAAGCAAATCTGCAGCCATCACCCATACAGAGCTGCTCAGCAAGCAATATGACATGTGGCTGTCCTTAGCACACATAGACTCAACCAGGTCTCTATATTCATCCTTCTCCTATCCTTGAGAAATGGACCAGTCCTCCCAAATCATACAGAACTAGTGATGGCGCATTGCTCCAGGATGTGCCCAGGAGACTCGGTAGAGCCTCCTGTGCCCTGGTGACAGGAGTGAGAAACTCTGTTTGGGAGGTGCAGGAAAACCAGCTTCCTCAAGTCACCTTGTACTGTACAGTGGTTACGGCTTGAGTTTGTGCTACGTCTTGCCTTTTTATTTCAAACTTCTTTGGAGCAAATAGCTGATTGTATTCTGCCCTCACCAGTGTATAGTTAACTATTATAGCAGAGGTCCTCAACCTGGAGCCTAGAAATTTCTGGAAGTTCCAAGGAGACTCTTACATCATATACAATTTCTTACATGTGTGGTATGGGCACTTCAGGGGGGAAAGGGAGCCATTGCTTTTACTTCATTCTCAAAAAGATCTATTACCTAAAATTAGTTTAAAGCCACCCATCTGCCTCGTGTAGCCAAAGAAATGGTAGTCTCGGTTACACAGAATATGACATTATGCTTTCCAGATGTGCAAAGAACTTGGAGAGAAAACCATTGGAATCTGATGTTTGGGTACAGAAACACCCACTTCACAGCCCCTCCTTCTCAGGGTAAAAGAGATATGATATACATTCTTCTCTGAGGGCACATAACTTGATCAGACCCGTGCTGGAAATAAAGGCTCTCTGTTGTGGTCTTATTTCTAAGTGTGATTAATGAATGAAATGCTTAGCCTTACCCAGAAGTTATCCTCATTACTTTACAAACAATATTAAATTACAGGCCTTACAGGAGGCATCACGAACCCACAAATATCACTCAGCACACACACACGTCTTTGTAGTCTATTATGTGTTATTAATACAGCCATACAAACTGAGAAGAGATTACAGAATCCTCCCCCTCACAGAGCTGAAGAAGACAAGGAGCCAGGGCCACAGAGCAAGCACGCCTTGCCCTAGAAGAAGACAGTCTGACTTGAGCTCCAAAGAAGCACAGCCGAGGGTTTGAGGCTGGTAGGAAACTGAGCCCAAAGGATTGCCCAGCGTTTGTTTCAGATGGTACAGCTTTGTTCCCTTCCTGCGGTGCCCAGAGGGTGCCATGCTGAGGGGGCAAATCACTATGTGTGTGTCCTGGACTTTGATGGACAGGACCTCTGGTAACTGGCTTCATGAGCAGGTGGGAGTGAGCTGGCCATACAAACATTTCCCAGTACTCCATCAATGGAGAGCAGACCGTCTTCCATCTGCTGTAGAAGTCACCTAGGACACCTGCTCCTATTTTCCCTTTACCATCTAGGACTTTGGTTCCCACAGAGAGTCTTGGAATCTTCCTCAGAGGAAGCAAGCATCAGAGGTCTCAACAGTGACCTGGCCTGATCTTGCTGCCAGGGTGCTCAGGCTGGATGACAGTTTTTTTTCTTGCATTGTTGATTTTTATTTTTATTCTTTTTTTAATTAATTTATTCTTGTTACATCTCTATGGTTATCCCATCCCTTGTATCCTCCCATTCTCCCCTCCCTCCCATTTTCCCCTTATTCCTCTCCCCTATGACTGTTCCTGAGAGGGATTACCTCCCCCCTGTATATGCTCATAGGGTATCAAGTCTCTTCTCAGTGACTTGCTGTCCTTCCTCTGAGTGCCACCAGGTCTCCCCCTCCAGGGGACATAGTCCAATGTGAGGCACCAGAGTACGTGAGAAAGTCATATCCCTCTCTCCACTCAAGTGTGGAGACTGTCCGGTCCATTGGCTAGATCTGGGTAGGGGTTTAAATTTTACTGCCTGTATTGTCCTTGGCTAGTGCCTTAGTTTGAGCGGGACCCCTTGGCCCAAATCTGCCTATCATAATGTTCTACTTGTAGCCTTATTCATAATAGCCAGATCATGGAAACAGTCTAAATGTCCCTCAGTAGAAGAATGGATAAAGAAACTGTGGTACATATACACTATGGAATACTACTCAGCTATTAAAAACAAGGAATTCCCAAAATTTGTGGATAAATGGATTGAGCTAGAAATGATCATAATGAGTGAGTTAACCCAGAAGCAGAAAGACTCAAATGGTATATACTCACTTATATCTGGACGACAGTTTTGAAGAACATAGGGTCAATTATTTGTCGACGGTGCCTTGATTTTGCTCCCTCTGCTGTTTCTCGTGACTAGATCTGGGTTCTGCCACTGAGGCAGGAATTCTTCCATGCATAGCAGCAGGAAGCTTTGCTGTCTTTTTCACCTCCTTCCATCTCTTCCAGACCCAGACTGTGCATTAGGACCACATGAGGCAGATCTCTAGACAGCAGATTCACAGC
This sequence comes from Acomys percivali, assembly GCA_907169655.1. Classification (NCBI taxonomy): domain Eukaryota; kingdom Metazoa; phylum Chordata; class Mammalia; order Rodentia; family Muridae; genus Acomys; species Acomys percivali. The sequence continues at coordinate 52,884,510 of OU015747.1, read as the reverse complement.
ATCTGGCCAGGCTTCTAGCTCACCACTAAGAAGTAAGTGTCCTGGATCCCAGGCTGTGTTTGGAGCCATTACCTTTTTAGCTCCTCCTCGTTTGCACAGTTGGAGTCTCTGTTCCTTTCCAGTCTCTCTTGGAGGCTGCCCATCACAGACACACTGAAGGCTGGCAGGTGACAGCAGACACAGAGAGCCACTGTGGTCTTGGAGCCACAGGCAGGCCTCTCATCCCGTGGAGCTGACTGAGATGATGTGGGAGCAAAGAGCCATCCTACTCCTGTCTTTTTCCAATCCAAGTGTAGAAACTGAAGGGCCTTCAGGATGACCCTCGGTGGGGATGGACATCCATAGTCATCTGGGTAACTTGCTACCAGCCACCACAGGTCACCCAGTCACTCACAGGCTTTTTCCTAAACACTCTTCCCAATCCATTATTCATCCAGTAGAATCAGCACAGGGGCAGAGGGGGCCCGGCTGGAACCACCGGAACAAACTAGCCCTAGGCAAAACCGGAGAGTCCAAATGGCTTGTTTTCGGTGACCTCTGCACTTTCCGAAATACTTTCTCCCTTTTCAAAACTAATTTTCTCCCTGGGGCCTCAGGCTCCTAAGCCCTGCAGCGTGAAGCTCCCTCATTCGCACTAAAATGGTGGATGCTTTCTGCATATTCAGAGTAGGAAGCACAGCCTTTTTTAAAAAAAAAAAACAGTCTCCTACTTTTTCCATGGTGCAATTATTATCAAAAATAATGGATTGAGAATGTGTCAAGGTCTAATTGGTGGGAGGCTGTTTGGGGCTTTCTTTACTTTTTAGTTTTTTTTATTGTATTAATTTATTCAGATTACATCTCAATTGTTATCCCATCACTTGTATCCTCCCGTTCCTCCCTCCCTCCTACTTTCACCCTATTCCCCTCCCCTAGATCTATGACCGAGGAGGACCTCCTCCCTGACTCTATGGCCATAGGCTATCAAGTCTCATCTTTGTAGCCTGTTTAGTCTTTCTTTGAGTGCCACCAAGGCTTTCTAAACACCACAGAGATGATTCCAAGGACCCCACTCACCACTGCCTAGATGAGCCCGAAGCTACAGCGAGCATTACACTCAGGAAGCTCAGAGTTGCCGGGTTTTTTTGTTTTGTTTTGTTTTGTTTTGTTTTGTTTTCAAAAAATCCTAAGTCCAAAGAAGGCTGCTCGGTCAGGAGTGAGTAAAGTGTTGCCAGAGGATCCAAAAGAGCACCAACTCGGCCATTCAGTCTACCTAGTATGTTGGTAACTTTGGGCCGTAGTTTCTTCACTTCACAAGGCAATATAAGGACTTGGTGGGACTTGATGCAAGTATTTGGCTAGCACATTGGCGCCTCAGATTTGATTTCCAGCACTGTAAAATAATAGGAAAAACAAATTCTTTTTTTAAAAAAACACAAAAAAGAGTGGTGAACCTGCACATTACTCACAAAAATCTTCTGAATCACTGAGTTTTATTCTCAGACCTACTATGATTGAAGCATTGAAAGAAAGAAAGAAAGAAAGAAAGAAAGAAAGAAAGAAAGAAAGAAAGAAAGAAAGAAA
>OU015747.1:52863304-52882937 GCA_907169655.1 Acomys percivali | reverse complement strand
AAAGAAAGAAAGAAAGAAAGAAAGAAAGAAAGAAAGAAAGAAAGAAAAAGCTAAGGCTGGGCATGATGGCACATGCCTGTCATCCCAGCACTCAGGAGGCAGAGGCAGGCGTATCTCTGTAAGTTCAAGGCCAGCCTGGTCTACAAAGTGAGTCCAGGACAGCCAAGGCTACACAAAGAAACCCTGCCATGAAAAACAAACAAACAAACAAACAAAGCTGAGAATGAGAAATGGAAGTGACTTAACATTTTGTTTGTTTTAACATATTTCTATTGATTATTAGGAAATTTCACATAATGCACCCTGATCACATTCACTTCTCAGTCCTCCCAGCTCCCCCCCCCCCACTGTCTCCCCCCTTCCCTGTGACAAAAGAAGAAAAAAGAAAAAATACCAAGTACAATTTGTACTGCCCATATACTCACTAGAACACTGTCAGTCTCCCAGTGGCCACCTCCCCCCCCGGGATGTGTGGCCTGGGCTGCCACTTTAGGCCATGTTGAGGTCTGTGGTCCACGCTGCCACCCGAGCCCATGTTGGTGTCTGTGGTCTATGCTGCCACCTGAACCCATGTTGGTGTCCGTGGTCCATACTGTCGCCAGAAGCCATTTGGAAGTCCATGATCCATGCTGTCACTGCCTGCAAAGAGCAAGGTAGCTTCTTTCCCAATGGTATGGAGAGGGCAGACTCGCAGCTGCGAGTGAGAGACAGAGAAGACCTTTGTGACAACCTACCCTCCCCGGGGCCAAAAGAGAAACAGTCAAACAAGAAGCCAGTGAAGAAAATTCTTTAAAAATGTGAGGGAAGGAGGAATGGGAGGATACAAGGGATGGGATAACAATTGAGATGTAATATGAATAAATTAATAAAATATATTTAGAAAAGAAAGTGTGATAGGATGATAACATGTGGCTCTTCACAGTTGGTGGACAGGGAAAAGATTCAGTGTTCTTTAAGGGGTTTATAGTTTTTAAATTATGTTTGTTTTTATTTGTTTGATGGAGGGAGGGTTCTGCATGTTTCTGCCAAGTGGGGAAACCATCCGCTGTGATCCTCCTATCTCTGAGCTGGGTTAGAGGCATGCACAGTACATCTTGCCTGTTATGTATGTGTTGGCATCAGAACTCCAATCCTTAAGTTTGTTCAGCAAGTGACTCTAACCACTGGGCAGCCTCTCCAGCCCGGCTTACAGTTTAAAGGAAAATACCCTGCAGTGTTTATTGCAAGTACTATGAATGTCTATAACTTGCAGTGCATGACTTGAGCGCTATGCCCATTTAATAGATAAGCAAACTGAGGTGCTTGCTGTTTGCTTGCACAGAATGGGATAAAGTAGGAATCTGACCACAAAGGGTGTGACTGTTCACTCTCTGAAAAAAACCACACAATCCTACCTCTCAACATCAAAAGCAATGGCCAGGGAGGAATGAGCCGCACTGAGTGGAGCTGAAGCACCCCGAGGCATGCCTGTGAGGAGGGTGGTCTCTCACCCAGCTGAGCTGCCTGTCCTGGAGAGGAGAGGGTGGCAAGAGATCTGAGCAGAGGGGCAGAGCCCAGCCTGTCTGCTCTGTGGAATTAGCTCCCTTGCTGACAGCTTAAGTCTCTGAAAGCTGTGGATGAATGTCTGGGAGCAGAGCTACAAACAGGATTCTCAAGCCAGCTCCACAGCCTGTGCTGAAAGACCCGCCCCCACCAGGTGCTGCCAAACCAGCCTTTCCTGGACATCCACTGCAGGGGCCCAGAGTCTGCGAGAACTCATGCTTCCAGAGTTGCTCTGGATGATTTTTACCCTTGGCACACTCTAGACTCCACCACATACCACATGAGTTCACCAATCTCCAAAGGAACAGTGTGATACTCGCCAGGCTAATAAGGAAAGGCATGTGTGTGGTCGTGGGTTGGGTATGTGCACAGGCTTTGCTAGAGACAGACAGACAGACAGACAGACAGACAGACAGACAGGCAGGCAGGCAGGCAGGCAGGCAGGCAGGCAGGCACATTACTGACTTTTAAATAGGCTGGAAGCTGGTTTAAAGCTTTCAATTTAGATAAATCCAGATGCTACTGTGGTGTTTGGGAGACTCTGTCCCTATCTTAAAATCAGTGTTTTAGCCCCCACTGAACTTTTGCAGTTCTTTTTTTTTTTTTTTTTTTCCCCTTCTGGTTACAGTCTGGCATAAAAGTGTCAGTTTGTTATGTGGGCGGGCAATGGTATGCTTTTAATTAAGGAGGCAGAGACTAAATGAAACCACATCAAGTGGCTAGTGTTTCTTTAATTTCAGATTGCGAATCCCCGTACCCTGAGCAGAAGGAGTTGAGCTACATCACGATCCCCCTTTAATGGTTATGGCTGAAAACTCCATCTCGTGACCAGCTTCATAATTGATTAAACACAACTGTGGACTCCCAAGATCAGGAAGTGCAATTCGGCTGGTGTCGCTTCAAGTCTAAAATACCTCCAGGGTAATTACAGGCTGCGAAGCTACACAGGCTTTGAAGTAGGGGAAGAAAAGCTGAGCGCACCCAGAGGATCTGCCTGCTCCTTTGTCCTTCATGGCCGAGTCTTGAAAGCCTTTGGGTTAAGATGCCTGTGTCTGGGGCAGGGGGAGGGCCCTGGGATCTGGGGCCCCATCTCTGGCTGCAGATGTGCAAAGCAGGGCCATGTCCCCCACCACAGCGAGCTGCCAGGGTCACTATGGCACCCCCTAAGGAAGGCCGTCTTTTCCTCATTGCTCCAGATGCCGTGCAGCCCGGACTCCCTTTGCTTTGGGACCGTGTGCCCAGCTGGCTGCCACTTCAGTTGTCCACTCCACTCGAGGCGGGGACATGTGCTCTCTCGCTGCTCGCCTAAATTATTTACCTCCACAGCAATTATCAGATGCCGCACGCCACACTCCAAAGGCCTCTCTGCAGTTCACGCGGCGAAGACATAAACCTCATTCAGAAGCGGAGAGAGTGGAAGACTCTTCCTTATTTTTTAATTAATAATAGGTTAGAAATAAAAGCCGTGATTAGGGGCAGTACGTAATGGGAATGCAAGACCTGCACTGCTAAGAGGCCCATGGCAAGAAATGTTAATGAGTGGGATTGGGAGTTCCTCATAGCCAACCTGGAGACAGCTAATGCTTTCCAAGTGGTAGTGTGAAGAGTTATTAAATGTTGTATATTTATTGCACTAATAACCAGATTGCCAGAGGTGAGGAGAGATGCAAATATGGGGTCCAAGTCCTGTTGAACCATTGGCTGTAGAAATCTAAGAGATTCACTAGGGGGAGGTTACTGCACGCTAGCATTTACCAGTGCCACTGTGATTGATAGTTTGTGCATTAGGACAGTCACTGCTCCAATCCCACGAAAACCCATTTCAGCAGAGGACAGAATCATAAGTTAATTTTTCCTGGGACTTGGAGAGAGAAGAGGGTAATATTTCTGGCAGCTACCATTTTACATAGTCCAGTACTTTGTTTTGTTAGGCAAATGAAGCTTTTCCCAATGGACAGGTTTGCCAGCTCTCTCCCAGGTAGAGGTGAAACCACCTTAAATCCTGGCATGAGCACTTTCTTTCACAGAAGAGCCCCCCCAACCCCAGGTAACCCTGCAAAGATCATCTTGTTAAGTCTTAAGATTTCCCATGTTGCCAGCAGGTTGCCAGGAGATGGTGGCACACCTCTAATCCCAGCACTTGGAGAGAAAGAGGCAGGTGGATCTCTGAGTTTGAGGTCAGCCTGGTCTTCAGAGTGAGTTCCAGGACAGCCAGGGTTACACAGAGAAACTAAATACATACATACATACACACACATACACATGTACATACATACATACATACATACATACATACATACACACACACATACACACACACATACATGGCTTCCTAGGAAGAACAACCGACCTGACTGGGAGCAGAGCTTCTAGATCAAAACAAGCCTGGATGCTAGTGACAGGCAGAATTCTGAGCTCAGAATTATCTGTCTGCCATTTTCCTGATGGGTAAAACTGCAAAACTGTTGATTTCTTGGAACCATAACTTGCTGACCTGCAGAATGATGATTCCGATGCCTGCCTTACAGGATTGGCCAAAGAGTCACATAAATATATTAAAAAGGGCCCAATACTGTGGATACTGATTAAGGACTCAGTGCTTTCTGGAGGATCAGAGCATGTTTGTGTCTTCTCAGAGCAATGGGAAAAGCAGAAAGAGAAAGAAGAGGGTGAGTTGGGTCCAGAGTTCCAAGAAAGCAGGAAATAGGATGCTCATATTTCTGGGTCTATTAATAATTGACTAAAGCCTCCTTGAAGGAACGTAAATTCCTAAAAACTTTCCAGCTCTCCATCCATGGGAGAGGCTGCCTGGGATAGCTCCCCAGAAGAGTGGCAATTCCTGCCTGTTGGCAGCAAAGAACCTGATGTTACACCGAAGTGACATAAGCAAGCTAAGCAGCATTTGAGCTGGGTACCAGCATCACGATGGTGTGTTTAGCACTGTGTATTTAATATCAGAACTAACCTAGATACCCATGGTTGATTGCCTTCTTGAAGTAAGCCCATCAAATCTTCCTGCAGTAATCTTTCAATGGAGTGTGGAGAGATAGATGCCTTCCCTGGACTCATACCAGTAGTGCCACAGTGAGTGTTTACTGCATGATGCCAGCATACAAGGTCCAATGAGAAAGATACACAGTGGATGTTGAGAGAGACCTCTCATAGCTCAGCAGTAGAGGATGCGCTGAGAGCAGGATTCTCTCAAAGGGTGAATGAGGGCTCCAAGTGATGCCAACCAATGACGAGTGTAGGAGACAGACGCATCACTGAGGTAGCAAGCAGACAGTAAGGAGGCAATACTCTCCCACTCTCATGGACAATTTGCCCCCGACAAATAATGTCACTTCTGCCATCCAGAACCCTACATAAAATGAAGATGAGGAGATTTTCCTTGGAAAATAATTGTAAGTAATATAGTTACCACTTACAGCCTCCAACACTTGGAGAAAATTAGAATTTCCCAACTGCAGGATCCTTAGAGAGAATCTAGACTAAATCACCTCTTTTCTAAGGGAATGAAGGTATGTGAGGCACATGGGACTAGTCAACTCTAGCCATGGAAAAACTGAAGTTACAGAGCATAGCCGTCCTCACATACTGCTCTCAGTGCTGTCCCTTGTTAAATATACAAATACAAGGGTTGCTTTTTCATGTTTAGAAGTAATATTTTGAGACTGTTATACATCAGCCCTGCATCTGTACCACTTTCATGCCTCTCTCCCTTCCCAACTCCTCCCATTCCCCCTGCTCTCTCTCCCAAGGTCAAAATTATTGTTCTTATATAAATATATGTATGTTTTATTAATTGGTTGAGAGGACTATTTGCTTTCTGTTTGTTTTTGTTTTGAGATAGTGTATCTGTGTGTAGCCCATGCTAGCCTCTTGATTTTACTGCCTGAGACTACCAAACACTGAGGATAGAGGTGGTCACCATGCCTGACTACAGATAAAAGATTGTAAACCCTAAAGACAGACTCTTTCACCTCTATAGGCCAGAGATCATTACACTATGGCCTGAAGGACAAATCTTGCTTGTTGTTCATTTTGGTAATAAAGTTTTATTGGGACACATCTATAACCTCTGATACGTGCTGCCAGAATTGATTACCTGTGACCAAGAGTATAGGACCACCAACCAAGCCCACATCACTATAGCGACATTTACCAATGAGAGTCTATACTGACTCTGCCACAGACTGTCAGGATGCCAGCATTCCTGAGGGCACACAGCCTTCTAGCTATGAGGGTGGGTCTGTACCTCACAAAGCTGCTTAAAATGCCTTGCAGGGTAATGGAAGGGACAGAAAGTGGTGTGATTTGGTTAGTTGGTCACATTAGGGTGACAGTCGACTTTGCATTCCCAAGGACAGCCTCTCCAGGGAAGAGAGTTCTACCCTGCCCTCCCCGCCCCCACATAGAATATGGGTTAGAGGATCTTGATCTTGTATTTCATTTGATCCTCCGTGAATGATTAATTGCTTTAGTCAGCCTTTCATAGCTGTAATGAGCACCTGAAGCTATCAACTAATACACAGGAAATAATTGTCCTGGCTTACAGTTTATACCACTCAGTCCATGGCCAGATGGAGCCACTGCTTTGGAGCCTGTGGTAAGGCAGCAACGTGCAAGAGAAAAGAAGGGACCAGGGCCAGCACTCACTTCAACAATATGCCAGTGATAGTAAGACTTCCCACTAGGCTAAACTTCTCAAAGTCGAAGCCAGGGACCAAGCCTTCAACATGTGGGCCTTTGGAGGCTAATCTATACCCAACCACAGCAGTTGTCTTCCATCTCTGCCACCCCAATTACCACCAATGCTCCTCTCCTCTCCTCTCCTCTCCCCTCCCCTCCCCTCCTCTCCCCTTCTCTCCTCTCCTCTCCTTCCTCACATTGCTTTTCTCCCAGTCATCGATGAAATATCACTTAAAGGAATATACAAATATGTAAAGGTCCCTTGCTTCAGTACTTCCAGGACATGGGTACTCTATTTTCACTCATGGAATAATTATATGTATTTAGCAAGGATTGCCTATAAATCTAATTGTTTTAACAAGATAAACTAATGATACTCACCCTGTCGGAGTGGAATCCACCAAACCACACACTCCCAAGAGTTTAAAGTTCAGAACACTGAGCACTCGGTCTGCACAGGAGTAGTTCAGATAGTGTCACAGAGAATGCCAGAATGCTGTTATTTCTCCAGCAGATACATGTGACTCAGAGTGCTGAGAAAGTATTTCAATAATGAGGTAGCTGTCAGCTGGCCAATGGGGTAAGCTCAGAAGTGGGGCAAAACCAAGCCACTTGCAGCCATCATTGTGGATGGCATATCTTATTTGTCAAACCTAGAATACTTTTCTTCTTCACATACAAAGGAGTCCACAGGAACCTTGAAAATAACAGCATCATCACAATTAGTCATATACTTATGTGCAGTATCATTAACACATACGAAACATAAATCTTAATATGTTGCTTATGTTCACGATTTTAAAGTGGAAATAATGAACATCTTGTCAGAAGACCAGCCACTGCCTACATCTGGCTGAGACTCTGCTTCAGGGGAGTCTGACATTCCTCTTTCTAGCACCTCCAAAGCTGAGGTCAAATGACACCTGGCAGCCTTAAGAGAGTCTCAGGTGGCAACTGCTCTCACACCCTCAGCAACCCTCTAACAAGACAGAACACAATGGCGAGTGGGAAGCTGACACTCCAAAATGGAGAGGGTAAGAAAATATCCTGCAGTATCAGCCAGAAGGGCTCCTCTGAGACCCATGCCTACAGCAGTAAGCAGGGAAGCCAGCTCCTCTCGGCAACACTGATAACCTGCAGTGTGCGCAGCTGCTCCCCGGAAGGCCAGGAGAGATGCTTTCAGGACTCAGCCCCAGAGGTACCACCACTCAGAGGCGTTGGTCGTGCGCCTAACTTGAGGTGGCATGATACACTGAGAGTTGCTGCAAGTAGCCCCAAATCTCTGGAACATTTCATTGCCTGAAAAATTCAATTGCGCAAATACCCCTGAAGGTGGAGAGTTGAATACGGCAGGTTTTGAAGATGCTGGAAACACCCTTTGAAGAAGCCCAGCACCATTTGCACAGGCAGCTGTGCTTCCAGTCTTTCCTAGAGCTGCGCACTGTCCAATAGAGGCTGAAAGAAGGACACCGGGATGCTTATCAAACCTTTAGCAAATTCTTTGGAGAAAAGCAGCAGCCTTTCTCTTTAGCTAGCAGATTTGCCTTTTGGGGATACACCCAAAGGTTTCAGAAACATGCCTCGCTCACCAGGTAGGCATTCAGCTGAGGATCATCACACAGGATTCCAATGAGATGAGGCCAGAAGCTAGTGTCTATTTTTATGGATCTTCTGCTGCCCTGCTTCAGAACATGGTAGGAAAAGACACATCTTCCATGGCACCTTGAGCGGTGTCTGTAAATGCAAAACACCAAAAGGCACAGTGAGAGGTTATTGGACCTGAGAGAAGACTACTTGAAAGACTGTTCAATGCCACCAGCCATGTAAGATGAGGACACCTGTCCTGGCGCAGTCTCAAACAGCATGGCCAGAGGTGAAGACCCACATCTGTGCAGCTCCACGTTCTGATCCAAAGGCCTTGGTTTTCATCAGAGGTCAGGAAGTCACAGCCTGAGGGGGAAAATCCATCCTACCAGACTCCCATCTGTTTTATAAATAAAACTTTATTGCAGCACAGCCACACCCCTTTGTTTATACATGGACCTCCACTGCTTTCACCCCACAATGGCAGCATTGAGCAACTGCCACAGAGAACCCATTGCCAGAAAAGTCTAAAATATTTACTCCTGAGTCTTTATAGGAAAAACTTAGCAACACCTGTCCTCCCGTTTCTGTTTATGTCTGCTTTACAGACTAATTAAAATAGGAACTTATAATGAATTGTCTTTTCTCTCTAATCTCCCTCAATAGCATTTGGATTTTTTGTTCCTAACAAAAGATGATGGTGCAGAACGTACTGTAGAGCTGTGTCCGTTTCCTAGCCCAGTCGTAATAAATTGTCATAAACTAGGTAGCTTGCAACCCACAGACTCAGAAGCTACAAGTCCAACTGAAGCCAGCAAGTTGCACTGTGGTTAATTACACTCCCCTGCACTGCGATAAAAAGACCTAACAGAAGCAACATCTGGGAGGAGAGGCTTGCTGCAGCTCACGGTACAAAGGGATACAGTTCATGGAGGAGGTGGGGGACACATGACAGCAAGGACAACAGCTTGCACACTGATGGTTACCTTTCTGCAGGAAGCAGGGAGCTTATGCTAGAACAGGCTGGAACAACCTCAAGACCCACCCCACAGTGGTCCACTTCCTCTAGCTGGGTCTCAGCTCTTCAAGGTGCCAGTGCCTCCCAAAATAATGCTACCAGCTGGGGACCGAGTGTTCAAACTCATGAACCTCTAGGGGTCATTTCCCTTAAGTCATAACGTAGAGCCTTTCTCTATCTGACGCTCTTAAGAGAATTTCCTTTACCTCTTCCAGCTTCTCATAGCCAGGAATCCTTAGCATTTCATGTCTTATAGACTCCTCAGTCCAATTTCTGATTCCATCTTCATTTGCTCCCCTATGTCAGCATCTCTGGATCCAAACTTCACTGTTCTTTTAAAGACACCAGTCACATTGGGCTTTGTTTGGTAGCTGTGATTCTCTGTGACTTCATCTTAACTAAGTCATGTCTTCAAAGACCCTGTCTAAAGCTAAGGTTATACCCACAGGTTCTGAGCAGACTTGAATTGTGTGCAGGGGGTGGGTGTGTTCATCCCTTCGCAACTCATTACTTGATACTAAATATATGTTATTTCTTCGCCCATCATGAAATAGGCTGGCCAGCTTACTCCCTTTCCCGCCACAGCAGTCTTGGGGTCTTGTCATCCTGTCCCACCTACTTATGCCTGTTTTCCTCTCCTTCGGAACATTTCTCTTTCCAGCCATTCAGTGAGCCCCTCCTTGGTGATGTTTTTTTTTTGTTTGTTTGTTTTGGTTTGGTTTGGTTTGGTTTGGTTTGGTTTTTGTTTTGGTTTTGGTTTTAGTTATTTGAGACAGGGTTTCTCTGTGTAGCCTTGGCTATCCTGGACTCACTTTGAAGACCAGCCTGACCTCGAACTCACAACAATCTGCCTGCCTTTGCCTCCCAAGTGCTGGAATTAAAGGCGTGCGCCACCACCGCCTGACTGAAGTTCCTTTTTATTTTCCGTATTTTCACCGTACTGAGCTTCTGGCCACAGTGGGGCTGGCTTTGGTGTGTACCTTGTAGACAAGACACAAAAACCTAGTGTCTCCTTGCAGTAAGTGCAGCCACTGCCTAACAAAGAACAATGGAGCGGAGACAATTCTCCACTGTTCGCTTTCTTCCTGAGACTTTATGGTCATAATTATTTATTTTGCATTTTAATAGTACTTGCCTTTGTGTAGAGCTATCAGGTAGTCATGAATGTTAAAGGAAATCCCTATCTTCCAACAGACAGCCTCAACCCTCCCACTGACAGGTAAGGCACAGGACTCACTCCCCAGGTCAGCTGCAATTTTACACAAACAACAGGTGATTTTGTAGTATAACTACATTGTATGCAGTATTCGTGACATATATATCCTAAAATATTTGTTGTTTTTCTGAAGCTCAGAGTAATATGTGTCACATGGTTTTAGTTGCCAAGTCTGGCATCCATGAATAATGGTCACTTGCTATGTAGATGCACAAAGGACTTCACTAACTACGAAAAGACACTCACCTTCCTTCTACTGTCAACACCTGTGAGGGGTTGGCTTTTTAAGGCAAGTTGCTAGGAAATAACACTGAAGCTTGTGTCTCTTTTTCTTTCTGTATCAGAGGAGGTTACCCTAAGGGTTCTGGGAGTCTGCTGCTTTGATACCAGTCTGAGACTAGCAGCATTCAGCAGCCATGCAGCTTTGAACAAGTCACTTCATCTGTCGCTCTGCACTTTGGTATATCCACCTGTAAACAGCAACAAAATGGGCTGCGGTGAGGAGTCAAGTTCATTTAAAAGCATAGCCCTCAGGAGGCAGAGGCAGGTGGATCTCTGAGAGTTCAAGTCCAGCTTGTTCTACAAATCGAGTCCAGGGTGGCCAGGGCTACACAGGGAAATCCTGTCTCAAAACACAATAAAACAATAAATAAATAAATAAATAAATAAATAAATAAATAAATAAATAAAAGCATAGTATTTTGCATACTACAATCAGCAAATACAGTCCCATGGCTTACAATTATCCTTGGCCATGCATGGGTGGGAGTTACATTCTGCCAGGACATCAAATTGTCAAAGGAACCCAACGTAGACTTTCACCACAATCTCCAGGCAAAATTCTAACCATTATACCTTATCAAGGCAAACCTGAAAGAACATGTTTACTGTGTGACCTAAGTACGTGTTCTATCACATCCCACAAATACCGCTTTGAGCCGAAGCCTCTGCTGACCTACGATGAACAATCTATAGATCTATTACTGAGAAAGATAACCAGGGGCATGGCCCTGTCTAGCCCAGAGCTTCTGGCCAAGAAGCACACAGGTTTGTTTCATATGGGTCATGGGTGTGGCCTTGGGAAAACAGGTGGGAGCGGAGGCCTGGAGCGCATCTACAGCCACAGACAGCTCATTAGTCACCTCCAGAGTCATCCGCATGTGAAGCACGGTTCTAGCCTCTGGCGGGGGGGGGGGAAGCTCTTGGCTTTGCTGCCTGGCTTCTAAAAAGCCACTCTTGAGGATGATGAGGAGCTCTGAAGGGTGTCACGACAAGGGAGGCTTTAGTGATGTGTAACTGAAGACCCTCTTTCAGGTGCAGCCTATGATGAGCAGAACGGGACCGTAAATGAGACCTTGCTCAACAGCTGTGTATCTAACGAGAGCCACTGGCCAGTTGCTTCTCACCACTCCTGACGTAAGGTTGAGGGCGCAAAGGTGGCCAGAGTCATCACCTGAGCTCTGTCCTTCAGAGAGACACTTGATTTTCCAACAAGCACGGTTCTTCTCATTTCAGTGAAAGAGGGAAGATCCAGGTGGGCCGGGCTGGCCGTGTGTGGGCTATGTGGGTGGTGAGTATTTCCAGGCTCCCAGCCTCTAATCTCCTCAACAATAGACAATGATTGGGCATGCCAATGTAACTCCTCCGCTGGGTGAGGGAGGAAAGCATAGGTTTAAGGCTCAAACAATTCTTCAGATAAAACCCAACATGAAAGCTGTTTCTCTAGTTCGGACAGAGTCACTTAAATTCTTTGAGCCTTGTTTCTCTCACTTGTAAAGTAGACATAATAGCACCTTCCTTGCTGGAATGTTAGAGGGATTTATGGAGTTAACATGAAAAAGGGAAAGTTAAAATCATGCTGCCTGACAGAGGGAATAGAGTGGTGGCTTCCTGCCCCTTCAGGGAGACTGGGTGTCACTGGCCCACTGTCTTCTGAGGCCCTTTGTTCCCTGCCTGCTTTCAGGGAGTTCAGCTTTTGAGCACTGCTGGACACACGCACACACACACACACACACACATACATTCTTTTCTAAGTATCACATGTCCATTTGATGACGCCCCACCGTGTCAGAGCCATTCAGTTGTTAGCACTAAAAATTTGCTTCCAATAATTGCAGTTTTAAACCAAATTTTACTCCACTTTTTAAAATATGCAAAATGTTTTTTTAAACAAAACAGAACTCTTCTTAATGATGTTCTTCAGCCTCATATTTCAGTGACCAAGGGATTCTGCCAGAAGGGGAGCAGATCTTAGTTAGGTGAGAACTCACTCTTTTCTGCTGGCCCCTTACCTAGAATGTCCTTCCTCACGTCCACATGTGCAAGACCCCACACACACATACACACTACACATACATACTACACATACGCACACTATACACATACACACTACACACACACACTACACACATATTACACACATTACACACGTACACACACATATTACACACACTACACACATATACACACCACACACATACACACTACACACACTAAACACACAAATGCACTACATACATACTACACATACACACACTACAAACACACTACACACATATTACATGCACTACACACATCCTACACACACATGCACACACATACCACACACACACATACACACCATGTAATACACACATTTGATTTGAGTTGTTAGTTTCCCTTCTCTGTATTCCCAAAGCAATGAAAACTTTTTGTCTTGGGTGATGACTATTTAAATAATAATAAAATAATCAAGCATAATTTTGTGTAAACCTCCCATATGCACTGTCTTTTCTAAAGTTACATCTGTGTAGCTTCGCCTACTATCCCTTCAAAGGCACACAGTTTATTTCTTATTTATCTCCGTGTTCCAGAGGGCAGAACCACATGCAATAGGAAGTTGATGAAGAAGTGAGTAAGTGGATAAATCTCAAGAGATAATCTGCCATAAGGCATGAGGTGCAGTTAAGAAGCAAGTTCAGTGATGTCAAGGATCCTTGCATACTCTTTGAAGGAGCGTGGTCTGAGTTTTCAATGCCTTGCCCTTGTTCCACACATATGTAGTCTCCATAGACTATGTTGAAGCTAGGGGCCTTGACAATGGAGCTAATGAAGACACACTCTTTTGCTCATCACCTGGAAGCAAGGCTATAGAAAGCCTATTGGGAAGATGAGGCAAGAGATGCCTGCTGGAATCTTCCAGAGGTGACAGCTGCATCTAGACTAGCCAGGAGATAGTTTCTTGGTACTAGTGGACTTCAAGCATCTGCGAGTCATGTCAGTGGATCCCAACAAAGTTCTTAGTGTGAGGACAAGACTCCCTTTCCTCTATACCTGCCCCTGAGATGACACACTCAAAGATGCCTTGATCCCAAGCCATAGAGGGAAATGGGACTTGCAATAGAGCTCAATGGCTAATTGTGTCCTCATATGAAAAATGAGAATAAATTCAGCAACTCCACCAAGTTCCAAGAGAATTCAAGTGCAAAGGGTTCTGTCTCCTTAGTGGTGCTGCATTTGGCCCAGTGGTAGCCACACTACCACTATTATAGTCCACCCTCAATTTGAAGGTAGCACTGATTAAAAAAGAATATACTTAATTCAAAAGCAAGTTTCTTTAGGAAGAAAGAATAAGGAAAATATCCTAACAGTGCAATAGATTGTAAGATACATGCTGATCCTAAGTGCCTAAATTGCTTCAGAAAAACTTCCTGGAATTGAGGAAATCCGATGTAGAGCTAACCGAATACCTTGAGATTCACTTGCTTCTGACTAATTTCTTTCTTTGTGTTTTGCTTGTTTAGTTGGTTGCATTTGTTTGTTCTTTTGTTTGTCTTCTGACTTTTTGAGACAGAGTTTCTCTGTGTAGCCCCAGCTGTCCTAGAACTTGTTTTGTAGACCAGGCTTGCCTTGAACTCACAAATATCCTCCTGCTTCTGCCTCCCAAGTGCTGAGATTAAAGGCATGCACCACCTTTAATCCTAATTCTTTAGGATTTAAACCCAAACCTAAATTCTTAGAAGACAAGGAATCTGGACTATTTCAACCTGCCGGAAAGGGTCTTATACCCTAAAGAAAGGAAAGAGCCTCCAGCCCACACACATGCTCTTTGTATTTGGAAAGCTGGGAGCAAGTCATTCTTCTCAGAAAACATGTTCGTTGTCTGAGCAGAACTGTGTGCTTTTCAAAGTAAAGCTGTGAGTGGGAGCGCTTGCTTGCTGGAATGCATCCCTTTTTTCTCTTGCCTTCTTCATCCCCCATTCCTTGGCTCCGTGGTACTATGTGGTATTCAGGACTGTCAACCCTTCTGGAGCTATAGACATTCTTCAGACGACCGATCTCGATATGCACTATCAAAATTAGATCTTTTCTCTGCAGATGACAATTATGTATTATATGGTTACATGCTTATGAGTCTGTGACACCTTATTGTTAGACTCGGGGGTATTGACTTTTAACAATATGTTACCTTATTATATTTGGTGTCGCATTATGCCTGGATTGTAGCAGCAGCATTTTTTTTTGCCCCCACTCAGGCAGCAATTAGTTTCTCAGTAAGTGTCAAACAGTGTTGGGGGCAGAGGTGTGAAAGGTGATCTGCAAATGGTTTTCTTCTACAACTGTTACTTAACCCTCCTTCCTCTCTATTCCAGCCTTCCTGGGAAAGCCAAGTTGTGTATGCTCGTCGATAAAATAGCCTCTTAACAGAATGGAGACTTGAGTTGGGTATTCAAACATTTCAAAGGTCTTGGATACTACTCCATGGTAACAGGAGAGAGAGAGAGAGAGAGAGAGAGAGAGAGAGAGAGAGAGAGAGAGGCAGACAGACAGACAGACAGACAGACAGAGACAGAGAGAGACAGAGAGAGAAGAACAGAAGAAATCCCTGTATTCATTTCTATAAACACAAGCTCAGTGCAGTTTAAACTCATAAACATGCTAAAAAGAGCTAGAGGTAGCCTGTTACTTTGTCATATATTTTTATAGGCCTTTCTGAATGGTTTCAGATTTGACATAGTAACTGCCTGTTACTAGAAATAAACTGTAAGTCAATTCCACGCTGCCATAATTCACTGCTCAGGGTTGTTCAAAAAAGATTTAGTGATGCCCATGATGGACAGCAAGCCTCTTGATGTTTTCATTTTCACTTCGTGTTTTTGTCATGCCTCCGGCTTTCTGACCTCAAGAGACCCGGAAGGAGAAGGCTTTCCCAAGGTGCTACTGTTCCCACCCTGTCAGGAAAAGACCTGCCCTTGCCAGACAGCAAATGAGACATTCTCTCCTTGTCTTTTTGGGTCTGGCTGCCTCTCTTATTTTATTTCTAGGGGTTGACAATGCTTGCTCCTACAGAGTGACCTGTTTCTGGGAGAATAAATTACACCAAGGTCACACCCAGCACCCAGCAGGGACGAGGTGCCTGCAAAGTAGCAATACCTCATCCCCTTGGCTGGCATTTTCTTTTGGCTCAAGCCTTTGGCTGCATCCCCACCATGTCACGCACCCAGATGGAAAGTGAAAAATCCATTCAGCCATCTGGCTGTTTCTGTCTCCACAGTGCCATGCATCTGGGGCCATCTGGGAGAAGGGCTGGATTTTGTCACTTGCTGCCTGGTATTTGGTGTGGCATAGATGCAGCCCTGCAGAGGACTGAAGATCCTAATAGCCACCCCCCCACCCCACCCCACGTGAGAGGCTAAAAGGAAGAGTCTAGAATAACAAGACCTAGTGTGTGGGTCTGGAAAACAAATGGGAAGTTAGTAGATCCAGCACAATGCAAACAGTAGGAAATAATAAGGGAAAGGCCATTGTTTATTAAACAAAGCACAGTCTGAATGCTGAGTTGGTGGTGATTATTTGTCAACTTAGTTTGTCCCAGACAGTTAACAAAATACTCCCGGGGGCATATTTTTACAATTCTTTCCTAGAGTTGGACATTACTCTAAAAGACATCTCTATTGGACCCCTATGCTAGAAAATATGGCTGAGCTTTTTAAAAGTATGACTTCTGAGCCCTAATTAGTGTCTCTTCCTAGGTAGCCTCTCTATTTCTCAGACGTTTGTCATAAAATAAATACTGAAAAAATATATATATAAAACACTTCCTAAGGATGAT
Source organism: Acomys percivali (assembly GCA_907169655.1). Lineage (NCBI taxonomy): Eukaryota > Metazoa > Chordata > Mammalia > Rodentia > Muridae > Acomys > Acomys percivali. Next base: position 52,866,794 of record OU015747.1, on the reverse strand, counting down.
GTTCAGTTTAGGAGTATCCCATTGGAGGGTCACAGTCCATCAGCAATGTTAAGACCTTAGTGCTAAGAAATGGAGGTGTGAGTAGAAAGGACTATGAAGTGTGGCAAAGTGAAATGGGAATTATACAAATGGGGGTTTCCCTGACATTGTAGTTAAACATTTTGGGATTCTGGGGTTCTTCCTTTTTCTAGCTCACTTCTGAAGCTTGTATCCAACAGGAACTGGCAGCTTTGCCTTCACTTCAATCTCTGGAGGCAGAAACTTTCAACGCTGTCATCCCAGACACAGTGAAGATTTGCTATAAAAGTGGCTAAATGAGAACAGCTCACATCTAAAAAAAAAGAAGAAAAGAAAAAAAATCACGACCCAGGGAAGAAGGAAAGAAGGGGTTAAGTAGTTGGCACACCAATGTGAGGTACCCCAAGGCCTGAGCCCAACCTCACTCCTGATACTGACCTGTGAGTAAAGGACTGAGGAAAGTGAGGTCACTACAGGTAGGTTCAGAGGCAAAAGAAAATCCTGCTGCTCCACCCACACAAACAGGAATCTCACTACACATTTAAATGCCGTGCTCACATTTTATGAATCAGACTCTTGGTTTTAATTGCTTCTTTTACTATAGGCCAATTAAGGATGGGTCTGGAGGGCAGGGATCATTCCCACAGCTCTGAGCTTGAGAGGTGGGCCTAGTTTAGCCTAAGGCACGCATTCACACGTCTATTGAGAAAAAAAAAAGAAAGAAAGAAAGACCAAGCACCCCATTAAACACCTCAGTTGGGGAGTTGCTTAGCTTATAAGGCTGAAAGCAAATACTGAAGACGAAAAGTTTCCCTTTGGCCCCATCTTCTGCTTCCAAATAAATTGATTACAACACTGCCCCTTGTCTGAGTCCTGCAAAGCTAAATACCAGAGAAACAGCGCCAGCACTGTCTTGAGAAAGACGTGCCAGTAGATTGGAGACTCCTCCGAGAATACCACTCGTTTTATCTATAATTGATCCCTGCATCTTTATACCATACTAGGGCTAAAGATTGAGAGTTATAAAAATATGCACATATCCATATGAATGTATTATGTGGACATACGACTCTCGTCTTAGTTTTTACAAAACGAGTCCAGAACTGTATATCACTGAAGTGCGCATTTTAGGAAAAGAGACGTGGAAAGTCTGTTTCTAAGCTATCCATTATATCTGACATCCTTTGACACATATGAACTATTTTCCCCTACTTTGTTTTCACAGAAGAAAACAAAAATTCATGGAATGTATACAAATACTATATTCTGCCAAGCATTTCCAAAGCTTTTAAAATCCGCCTTAGACCTGACCAGGCCAGTCAGTCATCTGCACCCCACATTTCTGAGCCAAACACGTCTAAATGTTAATTTTGAGGAGCCAGTAGGGGGTGGAGAGAGGGTCAAGCTAAAGAGCACAGGCACCAAGCAATAGCAAATAGCATTTCTCGCTTACAGGTCACTGGTTCAAATCCCACTCCAGTCAGCAGGACCCCAAAGCCGGGACCATTTAGTTGCTCAGGGATCTGGTGAATTGAGTTGCTATGGGAAGTCTAGTTACCGTCCCAGCTGGACACCTAATCAGAGCAAACGGATTGTTCTTAACTCACTCCTGGTCCCCCCCCCCCCCAGCTTCCTTCCCTTCCCCCATCTTATCTTGACAATGTAGCTTTAACCCAGAAACCCCAAGAGACTGGCTCTAGAGCAGAATCCCTACCCTCTCACTTTCAAAAATATAAGCTAAGTATGGATGCATGCGCGCGCACACACACACACACACACACACACACACGTGTCATGGATACCCAGGCATTGTCCATAGCCTCACACACCTTCTGCTGTGAAATTACTACCTTTTGTTGACACCAGATTTGCTTGTATTTTTTCCCCTCAAGTATACAAATCATACCACTCTCTGGATAACCGACCAACTTTATAATATACAAAGTACTTTTCCCAACTTGGGCTGCAATGAAGCATCCTCATTTTTCTAATGAAGGAAGGAGGCATGAAGATAAAAGAAAAGCAGTTTATTAGATTTTTGTTCCTGCTCCACTGAAATAAAGTAGTGAACCAGCTTGGCAGTTTCCACGGGGACCCAGCATGTGCTCATTAACTCTTTGCCAGGTACAAAGGTGCCCTAACAGCTCTGTTTTAATTCCATGATCTGGCCCATAATCCAGTGCTAAACAATAATTAGTATTGACTTGTTAAACAGCAGTGGAAGGCTTCTTTTAAGCACCTCGAATATGCTTCAAGTTCCAGAGACAGAGGAGCAATAGGATGGAGAGGAATAGTTTGGAAAGGGAGAAGCGTGGAGGCGTTTGGAGCGTCCTTAACTGTGAAGAACACAGTGTCCTCATGCCTGGTCACTTTGCATGCATTCATGCATTATTTCCAGACCCACACAGGGTCTTTATTTCACCCCACACCTGCTCATTGCTGGAGGAAGCCTTACCATCCTTAATAGCTTGCCCCTACCCCACAATCCATTTTTACCTTGTCAGACTGACCAAACGCAGGACAATTCCCTCCCCTGAAAAGTGGCTTAAGTTCTTTCCTGCTGATGGATCTTTTCATCCTACACAGCAAGTTTCATTTGAAATCATCAGTGAATAAAGACCCCTGACACAGGGCTTTCCGAGGTATCGTTTGTTTTCCAGTTCTATATTTGGATAAACAAAAGAGGACACTGACCACACTTGCTAAAGAAGGCTGAATAGACCCCTCTGGCCAGAGGAAACAGGAGGCTCCAAACCCAGAAAGTGCTACCTGGAGAGAGGCAAGGTGCACACTTCCCTTCTACAACTGTGTGTGCATCTGCCTCCTGGTACACTGCTACCTGAAGAGAGGGAAGCACAGGATGGGGGAGGTGCCAAAAGAATGGTTTGAGGAATTTTTGGTTGCTCCATTCCCTCACACATGGGTTGAGTCAGAGATTCAAGATCTAGATGCTTGGATATCTGAGTCTCAGAGAGCTGGGGACACAGGGCTACATCTTCCTTCCTGGGCAGGTCTCAGCATGCCAGATTTGTGACCCCAAACCAAGTCAAGCCTAGGCTACTGGAGCATCCTAAGCTACTGGAGCATCCTAGGCTACTGGAGCATCCTAGGCTACTGGAGCATCCTAGGCTACTGGAGCATCCTTCCCTAATGCTTCCCTTCTCTTCCCTTCTTCCTCCATCCAATCAGTTTGAGAGCTTCTGAACTCACTTTAGCCAAATAAGATATGGTTCTATCCCTCAAGAAACAAGCCACGGATCCAGACTTCACATAGCAACCCCAGAATGTAATTAATGAATAAGCACAGGTGCTGGCAGAGAAGGCTCTGCAGTCAGGCGGAGCTGTCAGAGCATGCTTATAGAAGACGTGGGTTTGTGCTAGGACATGAAGTGGAGAAAAAGTCATTAAAAGAAGAAGAAGAAGAAGAAGAAGAAGAAGAAGAAGAAGAAGAAGAAGAAGAAGAAGAAGAAGA
>OU015747.1:52822569-52845788 GCA_907169655.1 Acomys percivali | reverse complement strand
ATATATATATATATATATATATATATATATATATATATATATATATGTCTTTCACTTACTTGATTAGAGTTACACCGGGATACTTTATATTATTCGTGGCTATTGTGAAAGGTGTAATTTCCCTAATTTCTTTCTCAGTCCATTTGTCATTTGTATACAGCAGGGCTACTGATTTTTTTGAATTGATTTTGTATCCAGCCACTTTGCTGAAGGTGTTTATCAGATGTAGGAGTTCCTTGGTAGAGTTTTTAGGGTCACTTTTGTATACTATCATATCGTCTGCAAATAGTGATAGTTTGACTTCTTCCTTTCTTAGTTGTATCCCCTTAATCTTCTTTAGTCTTATTGCTCTAGCTAGGACTTCAAGTACTATATTGAAGAGTTACGTAGAGTGAACGGCCCTGTCTTGTCTGTGATTTCAGTTGAATTGATTTAAATTTCTCTCCATTTAGTTTGATGTTGGCTATAGGCTTGCTGTATGTTGCCTTTATTATGCTTAGGTATGTACCTTGTATCCCTGTTGTCTCCAAGACTTTAAACATGAATGGGTGTTAGATTTTGTCAAATGATTTTCAGCATCTAAGGAGATGATCATGAGGATTTTTTTTTCAGTTTGCTTATGTGATGGATTACACTGATGGATTTTTGTATATTGAACCATGCCTGCATGCCTGGGATGAAGCCTACTTGGTCATGGTGAAGGATATTTTTGATGTGTTCTTAGATTCAGTTTGCATGACTATTTTTGCATCAATGTTCATAAAAGAAATTGTTCTGAAAATCTCTTTCTTTGTAGAGTCTTTCTGTGGTTTAGGTATCAAGGTGACTGTGGCCTCTTAGAATTAGTTTGGTAATGTTCCTTCTGTTTCTATTTTGTAGACTAGGTTAAAGAAAATTAGTATTAGCTCTTCTTTGAAGGTCTGGTAGAATTCTGTGCTGAATCCATCTGGCTTTGGGCTTTTTATCTGTGTTTGTTTGTTTGTTTGTTTTTTGTTTGGTTGGTTTGGTTTGGTTTTTGATTTTTTTGGATTTTGTTTGTTTCTTTGTTTGTTTTGGTTAGGAGACTTTTGATGACTGCTTCAATTTCCTTACGAGATATAGGACTATTTAATTTGTTTAACTGATCTTGATTCAATTTTGTTAGTTGGTATCTATCAAGTAAATTGTCCATTTCATTTAGGTTTTCAAATTTTGTGGCATATAGGCTTTTGAAGTATGACCTAATGATTTTTTTATATTTCCTCCAATGTCTGTTGTTATGTCTTCCTTTTCATTTCTGATTACTCTCGCTCTGCATTTAGTTAGTTTGGCTAAGAGTTTGCTTATCTTGATATTCTCAAAGAACCAGCTCTTGGTTTTTGTTGATTCTTTGAGTTATTCTCTTTGTTTCTAATTTATTGATTTCAGCCTTGAGTTGGATCATTTACAGGCAGTCTAATCCTCTTTGGTGAGTCGGCTTCTCTTTGTTCTAGAGCTTTCAGGTTTCGTCTTTTCATTTTGGGTGAAAAGTTCTGTATATATCAATTAGGTCCATTTGATTCATGAAGTAGATTAGTTTCATTGTTTCTATATTTAGTTTCTGCCATAACGATCTATGTATTGGTGAGAGTGGGCCTTGAAGTTGGGAGTTTTCTTTTTCTTCGATCCCTATGATTTTTAGGTTTGGTCTTTTCATAGTGTCCCAGATTTCTTTGCTATTCTGTTTCAGGAGCTTTTTAGATTTAACATTTTCCTTGACTGCTTTATCCATTTCTTCAGTCATGTCTTCTATCCTTGATATTATTTCTTCCATCTCTTGAATTTTGTTGGAAATTATTGTGTCTGTAGATCCTGTCCTTTTCTATAGGTTTTCTATTTCCAGTTTTATCTCAGATTGAATTTTCTTCATAGCTTTTGTCTCTAATTTTAAGTCTTGAAGCCTTTTATTCATTTCCTTCTCCCGTTTGATTGTACTTTCTTTAAGTGATTTGTTCAGTTCTTTTGTCTCTTTCTTTGTGTATTCCTGTTCTGGTTTGAGAGATTTATTTTCCTCTTTTAATTCCTCTATGATTTTCATAATCTCAGATTTGAAATCCTTTCCTTGTGCGTCAGATGTGATAGTACCTCCAGGGCTTGTTGTGGTGGTGAGTCTGCTGGTTTCTGGTGGTATCAGATAGTCCTGGGGATAGCTGCTTGTGTTCTTACGCTGACCTCTTCCCATTGTAATGTCTCTGTTTAAAGCATGTGTCCATTGACTGTTTGGACCCCGGAACTTTCTGTTGATTTGCTGGATGACCTAAGGTCAGATCCACTATTGTTTCCAACTCCACAGACATTAGTGTTTTTGTAGTCCCCAGCTTTCTCTGTACCCCAGGGAAGTTCAAGAGCTGCCTGTGAGCCAGGCATGTGGCAGTAGCGCAGGTGCACATGGCTGCTTGGACCCCTAGGAGCTTTCTGTGGCTTTTCTGGGTGGCCTGAGGTAAGATGCACTTGTGTTCCTGACTGTGCTGTCTGCTTGGTTCTAGAACCCACATACACTGGTGGTTTTGCTAACCAAGGTTCACTCAGCACCCCAGGATTTCAGAAGCTGACCACCAGCCAGCCATGTGGTGCTAGGCTGGTGCTATCCCATTTTTGGGGGGACCTGGAACTTTTCACTGGTTTTTGCCAGGTTGCTGGAGGCCAGACTTAACCATGCTCCACACAATTTGGACTCTCTCACCTGTGGGTCACCAGTACTGGTGTTTTGTGGCTCTCAGATTGGTCCTTCGGGTGCTGAATAGTCACTGCAGTCCTGCTGACCAAACGAGGTCTGTGATAGGCGCCGCCATGTTGGATTTACAGCTCAGTACTTTTAAAATCTATTGTGATACTTTTGTTTTCTCATCAGAAAATTAATTAACCTTTATAGTAATTACTGCTATATTCAGGATTGCTTTTATACTCTTACCACATATTTTCTATTGCCCTGGTACTTCAGTAATGTTTTTGTGCATGTGCATGATGTGTATGGGGTGGGGGGTGCTATGGCATGGATGTGCCAGTCAGAGAACAACTCTGCAGAGGCAGTAATCTAGCTGAGATCCAAGTCACCAGGCTTGGGCAGCAAGCGTCTTTATCCTCTGGCCTTCTTGTTTTTTAAAAATATATTTTATTAATTTATTCATATTACATCTCAATGGTTATCCCATCCCCTGTATCCTCCCATTCCTCCCTCCCTCCCATTTTCCCCTTACTCCACTCCCCTATGACTGTGACTGAGGGGGACCTCCTCCCCCTGTATATGCTCATAGGGTATCAAGTCTCTTCTTGGTAACCTGCTATCCTTCCTCTGAGTGCCACCAGGCTTCCCCATCCAGGGGACGTGGTCAAATATGGGGCACCAGAGTTCGTGTGAAAGTCAGTCCTCACTCTCCACTCAACTATGGAGAATGTCCTGTCCACTGGCTAGATCTGGGTCGGGGTTCTTACCAGCCCTGCCCTGCTACTTTTCTTTCTCTTTTCAAACTGCCCTCTACTGCTTTCGTAAGGTTAAGAGATGCTCCCTCTTCCAACTCTCCACTCTCTCTTTCTGTGGATAGTAAATTTCCAAAGTTCAAAGTGGATTTCTATTGTTACCCTGCTACCAACAATTACACAAACGTAGAACACTCAAGCTCCAACCCCTCATCTAACCTAATTACTTAGTATAATTCCTTCCAGGATCCCAGACCGTCCATGTGCTTTTTAACCTCAAGTCTGCCATTTTGATAGCCTCGAACTAAGGTGATTATTATTTCATTTATCTGGAACTGTTCTCTACAGATTTTCTATATAAAACTCCAAATGGAAGGCTTGATTTTTTTGGCAGAATGTAGAATATATTATCCTGTTATATTCGATGTTGGAACATCTAAATATCATATTCCACAGATAATATATAGTGTTCTCTGGCCGCTTTTAAGATCCTTTCATAGTCTTTGATACTTTATAGCTGTTCTATCCAATATTTATCCTGCCCAATTTATGTTGAACTACGAAGATTTATGCTAAGTAACTGATAAAAATTCTCTCCTATCATTGGAAGAAAATTATTCATCTAATATGTTGGTTTCCATTCTTCCTGAAACAACTGCCGATATCTTTGATTAGATATATTTGAGGCCTTTTTATCCCATGCCACATGTTCCCTCATGTCTTGGTCTCTGCCTGTGTAATCTGATTTCTCAGTTGGTCCTTGCTGGATTGTTGGTATCTTTTGTGGTTCACTAACTGGGAGAAATCCCTGCTTAGTTTTACCTGTTTCTTCACTGTCTCCAGCAAGCTACCCTTTAGCACACTTTTCTGTTCAATTGTCTCAATCTGATCATTTCACCTCAGTCATCTTGGTCATTCTTCATGGTGCCTTGTCCCTTTCTCATATCTGCAAGTTTCCCTTTTCGTTTCCCTTTAACAGATTGGAAACAGCTATTTTAAGCTGAATGTCTGGTAATTTTGGCAAATGAAGATTCTACAAGTCTAACTTGGAATTCAGTTCTTCCCCCATCCATTACACACATGGCCTGGCTTCCTAATGGATTTGCTGATATCTGCCCAAACTTTTCATTTACTTTGCAGTGTCATCTCTTGGAACTTTTTAGACAAAGGAAGAAAGTCACCCTGTTTCTTCCTAAGCAAGACCACTTTAAATTTAATTCTTTATTAGACTTCTAATTTAGATTGCAGAGGAAGCATGAGTCTTAACCTCCAGCTTGCAGAAGCTCTCCAAGAATATGCTTTCCTTTCACTGAACAACAAAGATCAATCTTTATAGCTAGTGCACATTTCTATATTTCCTTGGTCATCTCCATAATCAGGCACAGGGCTTTAGACTTTGAAGTATATTATGGAGACTCTGTTAAACACCCCAAGGGAAGATTTAATCAAAGCTTTCTTCCCTTGTTGTTCCCCATGAAGGCAAAATTCAGTGCCATTAACGTTCCCCCAGAAACTCTGAATGAGCCCATCATTGCTGGCTCATCGACCTTATATTTCCCACTCTCCCTTCTTTTTACTATTAACATTGTATTTCCTTTAATACTACCTCCACCAGAGAGTAAATGAATAAATACATAAGTCAAAGTAAGATTTGTTTGTAACGCATGCAGCACATTGTTCCAGTCAGTTGTACCAGCCACTTAGTTATATTGGTATTTAGTCTACTGCCACACTTAACAGCCTTATCACTACTTTGTAATTCATGTATAAGCTTTAGAATATAATTAATGTCTTCAACAAGAAGTAATGTTTGAAAAGCAAAGATTAGCATCTAAATACTAATACACCTGATGCACAAAAATTCAATTCCATTTCATTCTAGAAACAGTCTGAAACCTAGATTTGTGAGGTTTCGCAATTGTTTCTGAATCTAATCTTCTCTCACCTTGCAGGTTCCTAGAATTTGTGTAATTGATGTGCTCCCAAACCTGGGACCATAGAACTGGAATACCATTCTAATTCTAAGGTTATTTTCAATATTGACACTGTTAATGGTCAGCCCACGTGCCCTTCCCTTTGGCCTACAAGTTCAGTTCTTGCTCAAGATTCATTCTTCATAAATTTATTGATCACCTATTATGTGTTAGTTTACTGTCCTTGATGAATAACCCAAGTCACAGATCCTCGTAGAGGTTACCATGTGAGACTTCTAGAGATAAAAGCCCATTTTCACTTAGAAAATGTACACTTCAAGAGGGAGGAAGGCTATCTCAATAGGACTCAGAGTGAAGCACCAAGGAACAATGCAGCTATCAGCTTGGACCTGACTAAGAGCATCTACGTATGGAGAGGAATAATCTGTAGTTCTGTAAACTCTGTAAGCAATCATTAACTGTCACATACTATTATCTGGCATCTGATTTATTTAATGATAAAGTCTGAACTTTCCTGATTCTGACTTCTGCTCTTGAAGGAGGTCGCCATGTTCTTAAACCGCCATTGAAGGGAACACTAATGTTAACTTAGATTCAGAACCCAGAAAGACTGATTGCACAGAGACCATGGTGGCTTTGGGTGCAAGGCATAGCATTCTCAGTGTAAAGTGTAATGGCTGTAGGGCTTTGATAAACTATCCATAACAGCAAAGCTGGCAGAGTCCCCATGTTTCCCCACCTTGCCATCCACGCAAACATAGCTGAGTTCCATAAGGGGATACAAGTTGTGGCCAATCTGCTCACCCTGTGACCACAAAGGGAAAGCCAGGCAAACAGCTCCATGGCCTACCCGCATTTACATCACCAGATAGTATTTCTGAGGGAGGAGATGAAATGATAATCAAAGCTGATGCCTGGAAGTAGCCTAAAGGCCATAAACATAAAGGAAGGGGGTGTGTGGGGCTAGTAACTCAAGATCACAGGTATGGGTAGGCAGGCAGATAACTCTGCGATGTGCTGACAAACAGCTCTCTGCAGCAGTGCAAAGGACTCTGTTTCCTTCAGTACAGGAGGCAAACCTGACTCAAAGGCCAATGTTATGTGGTAGGAAAGAAAGAAGCCATTCGGTCCCAAGTGTGGTTGCAATTCTTTTCTGCTAGGACTGGGAAGAGGGAAATCTACACACACTTGAAAGAAAGGAACATCCGCAAATGAACTTGTCCCAATAATTTATTCTATCTTTTTTTTTCTAATTGCCATATGCGCCATGTCTCCATCACACATGGATGTGCTTGGCATGCTGAAATCACAGAATACCTTTCCCAAGTCATCTTGGGGAGAGTCTGCTCCAACAGATGAGGTGGCAAAAGCATCACTGAGTGGCTGCTTGGGCTGCGATTTATTTTCACAAGTAAAATAAGAACGGGAGGTGGGGGGGGGGGTGGGGGGAACTGGTTTTTGAGCTGATGTCTAACTTACATGATTAAAGCAAAGTTAAGAGTCAACACTATGCTACAGAATCCTGGGGAATCTGGTGGCTCCCCTTTCCAGGATCAGAAGCATAAAGTGCTTTGGGGATCTTTAGGGAGAAGGCTCTCAGTCTGCAAGGCAACTTGGAAGCTCTGTGGATTCCCCCTGACACCTCCAGAGGGAAAGTAAACAGAGTGGTTCCACTCTGTTCTCACCCAGGGAGCATCAGCAGAAGAGACGCCACCACCAGTCTCTATCACCAACACAGCACAAGGCACAGAACGCATTGCTTTGCTACCCTCGTCTCCAGACTTGTAGTTTCTAGAAAATTAGAAAGGATTATTCAGGTCTTCATAATGGAATAAATCCTAGCAATGAAAGTGATTGCCAATTCAGATTATGTTCAAGGGGAAAAGAAGAAGACAGAAAGGGGGGAGTCATTACAACTCTTGGGGTGGATAGAATACTGGGCCTCCAAGATGTCCACATTTTAATCCCCAGGATCTGTGGATGTCTTACATTGCATGTGGCAAATGGGAATTAATTAAGGTTATTAATCAGCTGACTTTGAAATAAGGCAATTATCCTGAATTACCCAGGTGGTTCCAATGTAATCATAGTGGTCCTTAAAAGTAGAAAGAGAAGATAAAAGCTAAGATGGGGAAACCAGATACACGGCAGCATGAGGGCTCAGTCCAATGTTACTGGTTCCAAAACACAAAGAAAGATGAAGCAAGGGAAACAGGCAGCCTCCAGGGGTGGAAACAGCAAGGAGACCTCCAGGCCTCCCAAGAGAATGCACCCTGACCACACCTTGGTCAGGACTTCCGACCAATGGCACCATAAGTCAGTAAAGTTGATTTGAGTGACACTGTTAACTGGTGGTAATTTGTGACAGTCACAACAGAATATGAATACATTCTCTCTCTAACTTAACCTTTCTCTCCCTCAAATATGATGTCTTCATAACACTATGGAGTAGTTGCTCTTCCTTTAGGGACTTTTACTAAAGGAACTCGTACCATAGATTTGTTTGTGTCTGGATTTCTTTATTCTTTGGCAGTTTGGGGTAGCTATATGTAATATTTATGTTATAAATAAATATGTATATTTGTTGTTATCCATGCCACTACTTAAAAGCATATATGGGGCTCTTACAAGTAGTGTTGTTGCACACATCCTTTAGCGCAGTGCCTATTGTCCAGGGGCAGGATGGCTGGATGACAGAGAATCACAACTAAAGTGAGGATGCTTGGGTGTCTTCAGTTCACATAGCCTGCACAGTTGCTCCACCTCAACTCTACTTGCCATTATTATCTTTGCTTATTTGTTGTTGATGTTGTTTCACCATTTTAATATTGAATTAGTTATTTTTCTATTGCTGTGACAAAGTGCCATGACCAAGCCAACTTATTACACACACACACTCAGACACAGACACACACACACACACACACGCACACACAGACAGACACATACACACACACACACACACACACACACACACACACATAATTGGGCTTAGCGTTTCAGGGGGTTACAGTTCATGATTGTAAAGCAAAGGTGATAGGAGCATCTAAGAGCTCACATTTTGATGTACAAGGAGAAGGAAGAGAGAGCGCATTGGGAATGGTACAAGTCTTTTGAAACCTCAAGGCCAGTGACATACTTCTTCCAAGAAGGCCACACTTAATCCTTCTCAAACAGTTCCACTACCTGGAATCAAGTATTTGAACACATGATGCTAGGGGGCCACTCTGATTCAAACCACCACAAAAATGTATGTAGTGACAGATCATTGCATTGTAAATTAATATTTCTCTGATTACTAATGAGAACATAATTCTTTTACAGGTTCATAGGCATTTATAGCTCTCCCATTATGAAGGGCTTATCAAATTACATACCCATTTTCTATTAGTTTATTGGTCTAAAAGATATATTAGTCTATATATCTTTCTCATATGATGTATGGGCACTCTTATTGTAGCTTGAATATGAACATTTTTATTGGTAATAAATATTGAAAATATCATTCACTCCATGGTTTGTGTTTTAATCTTTATAGTATCAATAGATATGCATAATTTCTTAATTTTAATGTAGCTCGGGCTTTTCCTAAACATTTAGTGCTTCTCAGGTAACATTCCCCACCTTCAGGTCATAAGGAGATTGTTCTACATTATCATCCAGAATTCTTAGCATTTTGACTTTCACATATAGACACACAAGTCACCTCTACTTGATTTTCATGTGTGATATATGGTAAAAGCCAAACTTCACTAGGAAGCTATAAAATCAATACTGCTCTATCATTAAACAAAAGGCTTAGTATTTTCCTGTTCTGAAGTTCTAGTGTTGGCCCAAATCAAGCATCCGTATTTGTGCATCCTGTTCTTGGAGTCTCTCGATCACCATATGCAAGTACATGCCAGCACCACACTGTCTTTCTAGCTGGGGCTTCACATGTGGTTTGCTGCGCACACAGTACATTTCCCGCCTTGTTCTGCTATGAGATTATTTTAGCTATCCACAACTCTTTGCATTTCCAGATAAATATTAGACTAAGCTTTCATATATCCACAGGATAAATCTGCTAGGGGTTTTCTATAGCTTGTATTGGCTCTGTAGATAAATATAAGAAGAACCACCATCTTAAAAATTCTAATACACATGTTATCAATAGTATTTTAAAGTGTTTCTTATAAATACCAAACAAATACTTCCTTATCTCTATTAAAAAGAGCTTCACATTTTATTACTATTATGCTATCTTTTCATTATTCATATTATATTTTAGGAACATTAAAAACACCTGTTAGGTGTATCAATATTGTGGCAGTCTTCTTAAGTTCATTTCTAAATTCTAATAATGTGTATGAAAATATTTGAGACTTTTTCTATTAATAAAATGGTGTTGCCTATAAATAGTAAGAGTATCACTTCTTTGGAACTGTGGGCCTTTTATTTCCATAGCTGCTTACTGTGCTAGGAAGAACTCCAATACAATGCTGAGTGAAATAAAGCTGCCCAGACTCCTTGTCTCATTCCCAATAGCACATAAATGCACTAAACATTATATCTTTAAACAAGATGTATAATTTTGTTTCGCAGACACAGCGTATTAATGAAAATATATTTCTGTTGTTTTCTAGGTGTTACATGTGAATACTTGTTGAATTTTATCAAAACCATCCAATGTAAATATTTTTCACTAATATCCTCTAATATGGCAAACTGACTAATAAATAATTAGTTATATTTTAACTTCAAGGGAAAATACTGAGCAAAAAGCTAGATGCAACAAAACATGCTGCCAGTAAGATCAGCCTACAATATAGGTACTAAATGGACAGAAGAGGTAAAGGTTATAGGTCAGAGGAGATGAAACTGGGTCACAGGGCACCGACACAATGCAAAACAAAACAGAAAGAAACAAAGAGTTGATGACAACAGTAGAGACAGATTCTGTGAGGCACACCTAAGTCCAACTATAACAATAACCACAGCTAATACAAGTAATGTGATATAATTTGCCTAATAATGTGATTAAAACACAGTAGTCAAAGAGATACTAGAAAGGGCTAAGAATAGAAAATTTCTTCAAATATAAAAGTGTAAACTGGTTAAAGAGGAAAAATGCTAAGATACATTATTTTAAGACTTTTTCAAGAGAAGAGAGTAGTTACATTAAGGCTTTCATATAAATTTCAGAGCACATTTATAAAAGTCATTTCAAAATTATAAAAAGAATCAATTTAATATGAGGAAATGATTATCCTTAACATCTGTACATTACTAGCAGAACATTCACAATGTCAAGGCAGAAACGGATAGAGAAAATGAGACACAAATAAGAAGCGACAGGTTTCAAGATGTTGTCAATAACTGCCAGAATAGATAGTTGGGGGAAAAGTAGTAATACAGAACAGAGTTATTCAGTGAGACAGTGCGGCCTGGAAGGCATTTACACACAATCCACCCAACAACAGCAACATACACTCTTCCTAAGAATAAACAGAATAACACGTCACAAGCTAGGTGCAGAAGGAAAGCGCGTTCACATAAGAAAGCTGTATAAGGAAAAACCCATTTAAAAAAAAAATCACACTTCATGCTAAAAGACTGGAAGCCTCTCCTTTAAATATCTAATTAACATGATGTCACATGTCACAGTTCAGATTATTAAGAAAAAGAGAACAAAAGGTTTCTAAACTTAAAATTGTTAAAAGACATAAACTCTAAAGATTCTACCAGTATGTGTGTGGAGGGGGTGGGACGCTGTTAGAACCGGTAAACACATTCAGTAATTAAAAATATACCTACCATTCATTCTATATCTGTGTATAGGAACAAAAATTTGAAAGCGGGTCCTCAAAGCTAATATTTTTCCATCCGTGTCTACTGCCACACTAAGTGTAGCAGCCAAGAGGTTCCTCATACATGCACCAATGGATGGGTGTAGGCTTGGTATGGAAAGTTTCCACAGGGTTAGGCATCGGGAGCTTGGTTGCGAGAGGGTGCGCTTGGGGGAAGTGATTTCATCCTGGAGGCCCCAATCTCTTTAATAACTTAATTCCCTGATGTATTCACAATATGATGGTCCGGAGAGGTTTGAGAAGTAGGAGGTGAGCTCTCCTTGGAGGAAGTAGGTCACAGGATGGGCCTGCCTTTGTGGGCGGTGTTCTTGCACGGATAGCTTCCACAGTCTTTCTGCTGTTTCCTGTCAGCCACGTGTTTCACTTCCTGCCCGTCCCCCGCGACCCCCATCCCGGTCATGAGGGACTGAAGCCTCAGAAATGGGAAAATTTTCTTTCATCCTGTAAGTTGTTTCTGTCCAATATTTGATGCCAGCGACCAAAAAAAAAAAAAAAAAAAAAAAAGTCAAGCAAATGGTTAAAATAAGTTGCTAGCCTCTAAAATAGAAAGGAATTTTCCCATGGGCTTAATCATAGATGATCTGAGAGAATAGCAAGAGAAAGAAGCTAACACAAAAAGACAAGCACTGCATAATCTCATTTAGAGATTCCCATAGCAGTAAAAATCATTAAAACATGAAGAAGAATAGTCATGAGGAAGGACTTGGTTGAGCAGGGATGGACACCAGAAGTGAGTATAGACTTAATTTTGCAAGATAAGAAAGTTCTGGAGATGTGGTTGGAAAGCAATAGGACCTTGCTTAGCAGCATTAAACTATAAACTTAGAAATAGTTGAGATTTCCTTTAAATGTAATGATTTTACCACAATTAAAAAAAAATAGGTAGCAGTTACCATGGTACAATATTTTCTAGGCTATAAAATGGACCTCAATTAAGTCAAAGTTCAAGTGCTTTGTCAGATTATGAAAATTTTGTGAAAAGCTTACAAAGACAGATCACATTTTCTTATTTGATATTTTTCTTTCACATTTTTTTCTTGTTAGAGTTTTTTTCTTACAATTTCTAAGTTTTACGCTTTGTAATTTTTTATTATCCCTTTTAAAAATACTAACATTTTATTGCATCTTTTTGTTTGTTCCTAGTTAGTGAATTTGTGCTGTAATCAGCCTAATATGTGGCTAATCAATTTTCAGTCTATTGAAGAATGAATACATGACAGTTTGAAACATCTTCATTACATATTCACAGTACATTCATTTATTTTACTCTTATATTTATTGTTCTCTTTCTTCATGATTCTAAACTTCCAGATATTTTTATTATAATTCATACATTATGCTTCTTTCTAATCTCATCTTTGATAGCACTCTAAAGTCATGATCTATGCTATTTTTCATCACACTACAAATATATTTTAAATTTCCATTGCTATTTCTCAATGCAACAATTATTAAAAAGGATATTACAGAATTCTAAGCAGTTAGCAGTTGATATTTTTCAGCCTATTTCTTATTGATACATAGGTTCTTTTTACTCTTTATCATATATTTTTAAATATCTCAATTATTTGAAAATTTGTTTTTACTTGCTTTGTAGACCATTGCACTGGTCAACCACTGACATAAGTTACACATGTAAATGCTAAATTTTTATACATATATTTTAGGATAACAAAAAGTTACCGGACATAGTACTCTTTACCTGTTCCTTAGGCTGGTTGATTACCTATGTACTCTATCTCCTTCTTAACTCTAGGTCTGCACGTTTATTCATTACACTTCTCCACTCCTGTGCTGTTGTGGTATGATTGACGTGTTTCCTATAGTCTTGGGAAGTTAAATACTCGGTCCCCAGCTTGTGGCCTTATTTAGGTGGTTTTAGGAAGTGCGGCCTTGCTGAGGGGGAAGTACATCACTGGAGGCGACTTTGAGGTTCAAAAGCCACATGCCATTCCCAGTTTGCTCTCTAGGCTTTCTGCTTACAGGTCAAGATGTGAGCTCTGAGCTTGCTCTTCAGGGGTCACTAGTGCTGCCCCCACACTGCCATCTGGACCAGAAGCTGAAATGAGCTTTTCTTTGGTCATGGTGTTTTACCACAGCAACAGAAAGGAAACCAACCTGCTTGATGCACATCTAGGCCTGTTAATAGGTGGCTACAGATTTGGACCTATAATATCTTCGCAGTAAATTGGCTTTCTTGTCATAATCATTCATTTTCATCTCTAATAATATTTTTGCTTTAAAATCTTCTTTAACATTAATTTAGCTACACTTGGGCATTCTTCTGGTTGACATTTCCTTATGTTTTTTAAACATTTTAAGTTTTTGGCAAAGGTATTAAGTTTGGAACCCAGGGCTAGGAATGTTCTAGAAAGTATTCCATTCTCATCCCCTCTGTAAGATAAAGCCATGCATTTGGAACTGCATCTCGAGAGCAGCACATTGCTCGAATTTGTCACTTCATCTGAGCCGAGAATTTGTAGGACTAGTTCATTTAATCTGTGATATTTACTACAGTATCAGATATGCTTGAATTTAAAGCTATGATCTTCTTACTTTTCCTGTCCTACAGTGTCCTATTTTCTATATTCCTTTGCTATCGTTCATTTCCCCTTTTTTATTGGTTAAGTATATTTACTTATTCCATTCCTATTATCTTTCTATGCATTCTTTTAATGAAAGTGTTTGCATTTTATTTAAGTCTACCTGGAAATAAAAATCCACAGTCATGACTTATACCTCTGTCTAGGTTTAATTCACACTTTCATTTTTTTCCCAAATGATTCAGGGAGCCTCACAACACTTTAATTCCATCATTTCCCCCAATTTATCTGCCATTGTTATAGTGCATTTTAATTATATATACAGATGCTTCCCAATTTATGATGAGGCTATGCTCTAATAAATCCATTGTAAGTTGAAAATATTGTTAAGTTGAAAATGCACTTAATACAATGAACCCTCAGAACATGATAGCTTAGCAACATGGCATACTGAGAACATAGCTGTTCACTGCCTGGTCGTGTGACTGACTGGCAACTGCAGCTCCCTGTTGCTGTCTAGTGTCATGCAAAGTGTCTCTCCATAGATCGCTACTCCTAGAACATAAGAATTTGATGCACACTTCCTACTAAGCACTGGTTTTGTACTCTTGTAAAGTTGAAAACCCTTAAATGAGACCATCATAAGTCAGGGGCTGTATTTGCTCTTCCCAGATGGCAATATTGTCTACACAATTCAGACTCATTTACATTTATCCACATTTCTAGGCCTTTTACCTCTCTTATACTCATAACCTTCAGCCTGAAATTATAACAGAATAATTCTCCTGCTTTTATCTACCAGAGATCTATAGTGATGCATTCTCTGTTTTGCTTAACTGGAAATATATCCATTATGCCTTCATTTCTTAGACTAATTTTAATGGGCACAGAATTCTCTATTGCTGCTACTTGAGTTCATGTACTGCCATTGTTGGGAAGTTGGTTGTTGATTTTTCCTTTTATCAGAGTGACGTCACATGCAGCTTACTTTACTTTATGCCCAGGGTTCACATTATTTCACGTGTGGCTTGCTACAGTTTGAAGAAACATCAGCTGTTGTCCTTTTCAGTGCTGCTTTTACCTAGTCTTCCCTTTTTTACCCTGATTTTCTTCTTATTCATGGGTCAGATATTTTCTCTGTGGTCCTTCTATATCATCTTTCCTTTACCACTTTCTATATACCTAAGCTTCATTTTGAATATTTTATTCCAAGCTATACTGAAGTGTCTATTCAGCAGTGTCTATTTATTACCTATTCTTTGAGCTCTTAATCATCATTATAGTTTTCAATTCTAAAAACATTTACTTATTAAAATATTTGCTTTGTCCTCCCAAATTCACAATAATCTCTTTTTTATTCTTGGTAATAAAAACATACATGATCATTTAAAAAGTAATGTCTGATAATTCCATTACACTGATGCCTTCTGGTGTGTTCATAAAACATATTGTTTCTCTTTATTTGTATCATGTTGCCTTACATGCTATATGTCTGGATATTTTTATTTGTTGCACAACTTTGTATATAGAAAACATTGCTGTAACTTTGGCACTAAGATACAAAATTTTCCTCTTGAAAAGATTTATATTTGCCTTTGAAGGTTAGCTAGGAACCCTATGACCCAGGTCACTTATTGCAATAAACCCTTAAGGTGATTGGAGCTGGACTTTCATGCCTGCACACTGGTACAACATTAACTTTATCTTGACCCAACTGCAAGCTCAGGGTTGCCCCCTTTCTTGCTCTCCAGCAATCCATGAGATCCATTTCTACACTAGCCCTGTGAGACACAGCTAGGACTGGGCACTTGGGCAGCCTCTTCTAGGGACCCTGTAGCTTCTACCAGGGAAGAGTCTCCAAGCCTGGATTTACCTATCCGTTTCAAGGTACTCCTAACTCTTGGTGCTCTTAGCTTGAGCAGCCAGCTCAGCCTGTTCTGACTTTCAATAGATCCTTAGTATCTTTTTTTTCCTACTTGTTCTCAGTGTGGAAGTTGTTCAATGTATTCACTCTTCCTTGCAGGAACCAAAACTCACATGAAGAAATGTTTTAAATCAGTAATACAAAGTAGGCTTTCTTCATCTCACGCAACCAGTGCCATACACACGCAGTTCCACCCTTTCTGGTACCATTCTTGTACTTCTGCAAGATAGGAGTCCAAATACAAGAGAAAAGATGGAAAGGTTCAGAAATGTGAGATGACCTCGCATTCTTCAGCTTCCTCCCTTATTTGTCTAATATGTCATGTAACAGCTATGTGATGCATCTTAATTTTAGTCATGACAAGGCTGGGCCTGGCAGGATGGAATCAATTTCTAAATCTATACAATAACACTGAGGCTCAGCTTCATCGCCAGGCCTCCCCAGTGTCAAGCTCAAGTCCTATTTCACCAGATGGCAGCCAGAGGTTCCCAATGGGACAATGATTGCCTAAAGAGGAACAGAGCAAAGAGAGAAAACAGAAATACAACATCCACATTAGACTCAAGAAAGAAACCCATGGGAGCACCCATGCAGCAGAACACAGAGAACTGGCTTCTTGTCATTGTAGGTAGAAGTGGAGATGGAGGTGATAGTGACGGTGGTGATAATGATAGAGGTAGTAGTGGTGGTGGTAGTGATGGTGGCAATGGTGGTGGTGGTAGCGGTTGTGGTGGAAGAATAAAGGTGGAGGAAGAGGTGGTGGTGGAGATCGACATGGTGGTGGTGGTGGTGATGGTAGTGGTGGTGGTGATAATGGTGGTGATGGTGGTGATCGTGGTGATGGTGGTGGTGGTGGTAGTAGTGGTGGAAGAGTAGAGGTGAAGGAGGAGGGGTGGTGGTGTGGTGGTGGTGGTGGTGGAGGTGGTGGTAGTGGTGGTGGTGCTGGAGGAGGAGGAGATGGTGGTGGTAGTGGTGGTGGTGGTAGAAGAGTAGAGGTGGAGGAAGAGGTGATGGTGGTAGAGGTGGAAGTGGCAGTAGTGGTGGTTGTGGTAGAGATAGTGGTGGTTGTGGTGGTGGTGGTGGAGGAGGAGGAAGAGGAGGAGATGGTAGTGGTAGTGGTGGTGGTCATGGAGGAGAAGGAGGTGGTGGTGGTAGTGTTAGTTTTCCTTGCTTCTGAGACATGGTGTTGACTTTATTCCTGGCTGGCCTTGAACTTGTGATATTCCTGCCTCAACCTCCCACATGCTAAGATTTCAGGCACACACCAGCACAGTCAGACGAGAAGAGAATGTTTAATGGCATGCATTATTTGTAGATGAAAGGGGACTGAAGGCAGGTAATGGGCACAAGTCATGAACGAAGACATGAAACATTGCTTTATAAAGTTTATTATAAAAAAATTACAAAGGAAATAAACATCACATCCAAGTCAGCCAGACCCACAATCTATCCATCTCAATAGCTTCTATACAGTCAGAACAGCCATCTGAAGCTGGAGAGATCACTCTGGAATGTATTAGTATGCACTTATCCACCAGTCTAATTCTATGACAGAATTAGAACAATAAAAGCAATGTTTACTTTACAAGACTACCACCCAACACCTCTCTCCTAGCTAAATGCGTTCTTCTTCACTGTGCCCAGTCACACACTGTCATGGGCTCTATGATGGGCCATTTCACAAACACAGTCAACTGAGAGTCTAAGAATTTCCCTTTTCTTAGGAAGCTAAGTCTTAATATTAGAAGGAATACTCTTAGAGGTGAACCATGAAGAACGTTAATCTTGTGAGTCTAAGACCTTTGAATGGTCCAGTCCCTTTGCTTAAATAAGAACGAATCTATGCTAAAGTCCCTCTTTCTAAATTCAGCCCCTGGACTACCTACTACATGCCAGACAGTAAGACAGAAATATAACAGAGACCAAAATAGACACAGTCCCTGTTCTTGTGGAGTACAGAGATCTAGGCGAGGAAACAGGCCTCCGTCCCTAACTATCCCTAGCATTTATGAGGGGAGGTAGACGTTGATAAGCCCCATTTGCTCATCTTTTTGTCCAATTGCTCCACCACAACCAGGCTTGAAGGTGATAGAACTGAGTAAGGAACTGGGAACAATATTTTTCATAGGACAGTATGCACCGGCTATACTGGACCACAAAATAAAACAGAAGAGTAACGTGTGCTCTAAAGCGGCATATTAGAGCATCAACTCATTCCACACAGTCCACAAAGGCATCTTGGAGAAAGAGATGCTTGTTCAGACATCTGAAGAGTTGATATTAGCCACATACAAAGCGGGCATGGAGGAAGGTCCTGTGTAAAGAGCCTGGGCAGCGGAGCTCGGCTCACAAGAAGGGGCAGTGTGGGAAACAAGGAGGGACACCTGTTTTGCCCTCTAGCCTGTTTGCTGTCCACTGGATTCCTCTGTGTTCTACCACTGGGAACAGCTGGAGAAGCTTGAGCCAAGAGGGGAAGGTACACATGAAAATGCCTGGGGTCACTAGCATCGAGATAACTGATGCTACCAAGTGAGAGTCTGGATTGAGGAGCCTGGCAGCTTTGCTCAGCTATTCTCAGCCACTGACACAGCTTTTTCCTCTAAAATTTGAGATGTATTTCCATATTAAACTTTTTAAGAAACCATGAAGGGTGGTAGGGAATGGTATGAGTTGAGAGAGAAGAGAACTGAAAATGATTGCACATTGAAATAAATGTGCTACTTGAGAAAATTATAAGTGCCTAAAAACAGGAGCCTATAATGAAAGTGCCCTCCGAAGCAGAACTAGAATGCCGCTGTTCCGATGCTGGATCACAATAAAGCGGCCTACTAAACCTGAGGAGTTAGGTTTAATAAGATGGGTGGCGTACTAAATAAATGCCAACTGATTATTAAAGATCCTTTATTGAGGATTTACAACTGTGTCATCAAATAGCTGAACAGTCTTTAGGTGTTATAAGACCCATATGAGAAACTTAATTTAAAGTGGTGCAAAGAACTCAAAACACTATTACAAACAGACCATGAAAACTTGGGAAAATAGATAAGTGAGGAGGCAGAAAACAGCCCATCAAATTATTGTAAATAGCGGGGGTAGAGGCGGTGAGGGAGGACAAAATATCATTTCCATATGAGTCAACTAAATAGCTATTCAAAGGCGCCATAGCATGACTGAACTGCACACCGCCATGTAGCTGCACCCTCCCCTAGGAGCTGAGTATACCTCACTTCTCTCCTTTGGAAAGAAAATTAACTTTTTAATGTGAATTCTCTGTGGTAAAGAAGCCTTTGAATTTGTTAGAAAATGGCTTTGCAAAGTAGAGTGAGCTGAGTAAAGAGTCCCTATGACTCTCTCTCTCTAGACCTAGAATGTCGCTCGCTGAGGGAGTGCTGGTAGGGGAGGGGGAGAGGGAAGGAGCAGGACATCAGGACGAGATACACAAAGGGAAGGGCAAGGAGAGGAGGATGTACTCCTGAAGGATGCAAATGAGATGTTATTTGGTGAGGAGTAGGGGTGAGGGTTTCCCTCAGACTTGTTTTGTGACATGGAACAGTTTACTCCAAATGTTTAAGCTCCATCAGGCCCCTTGTGTGTAGTTAGTAAGCTAAGCTACAAGACCTCTAAGCTTCCCTTGAGTTATATGGTCCCCTTGAGGCTCTGTTCGCCACTCTGGTCCTAGGATGCAGATCATAAGAAGAACCTTCTAGAACAGCGAGACGTCCTTGGAATGTGAGCCTGAGGGTGGAGAACATAGGTCCTGGGTGATCCTATGATGCCTTAGGCTCTTCCCTTGCCTTACTGTTTGGCAGGCAGGAAGGAACTGTTGCTCCATCACATAGATGACATGGATGGCTGTCCTCGCATCTGGCTGGGTGCTTATATGCATAATGAGAGTGAGTGGACAGTGCAGGGTTCCAAGATAAGGAGACCGGGAAACATGGCTGGGCAAGGGTGAGGTGAAGACCTTCATGATCTCTGCTATAGCAGGCAAAGAAGGCATCTTGGAGAGCAAGCAAAAAGGGACACAAAATACCACTATTGATAAATGTCACCATTTATACTTCAGATTTCAGATACTTTGTCTGCGGTCACAAGTGACATCGAATTTGTCCCTAAAATAACTAGCCTTTACACTCTTGTTACTTGAGGCTGTAGGTTAAGATGTCTGGCTGCCACTCATAAATCTGATCTCCCTTAGGACCTGTTAGCAGCCCCTCAGTTGCCACTTAAAATCCCCCCAAAGCTATGGGGAGGGTTAAAGAATGTATTATTAAAATATGCAAAGCAACTATTAAATTTCTGGAGAAAATGACTCATCTCAGCTAGGGAAAAAGGGGAGTGAAAGAATACCAAAGAAAGATGAAGGAGAAGAGGAAGACGTATGCCTCCATCTCTTCCCACCTCTGCTGTATTTCACTAGCCAAGATCACAGCAGTTCCGTGCTGTAGAGGGACATCCGTCAACGCTAATCAATACATGTGCTGTTGGTCATGGATGATAAATTTGAAAGGGATTATAACTGTAAACAGTGATCAATAGAGACTTGCTGGAGGAGACAGAGAGGAAAAAACAACCTTAAAATGTTACACGGTTAATAAAGTAAGGGGGAGAGTCAGTCTTAAACAAAACTCCAAGAAAGCCACGGAGGTTTCTAGATCCTTCTCACAGGTCGGACCGAGAGTGCATAAATGGCCCTCCCTGAGACCACGTCACAAGGCAATGACTACTAAAATGGTGCATTATTTATTCTGGGGTGCTTTTGTGATCCTTTTGGTTGGAAGACACATTCTCCATTGTCATTTGGGTGAAGATGTGTTCCTGGATCTGAGCTGGCATCACCCAAAGCCCCCAGAGTACAGCTTGCCCTTTCCCCACACCCCCCCCCCCCTTTCCTCCTGTCTCTTCTCCCTTCCACAGATTTCACCACCGCAGGCACATGACGAAGCAGTGCACTCGCAAAGCGTGACATTCCTCTCCGCAAACAAATATATCCTGAATCCAAGCACAAGGGAGGAAAAAAAATGTGGGGAGCCTCCGCTGCTCACGCACAGATGAATGGAACTATCCGTCTTGTCACCAGGGGTCAGAGCGAAAGGTTACTTTGAGTCTATACCTTAGCTTCGCTGCTGACATTAGCAGGCAACTTCCTTAAAAACAAGGTAAAATAAACAGTAAAAAAAACCCTGAATCCTACCCCATCAAGCACTTAGGGGTCCCTCTAGAACCCTTCTGAGATCTTTCCTTCTCACCACCTTTGAAGCCACAGCTCCAGGCCTGACACAGACATTTTTTTTTCTGCTGACCTTTTAGTGTCCTTTCTGCCAGAGTGTGTAAACCATAAGCTGATATATGAAGGCAATTTTTAGTGGTGCCACTTGTATCTGAGTGATTGCACACACTTTACGTTTCTGGCCTGCCACCCTTCCACCTTTTGAAGATCTCTCTATTTTCTTTTAAGGGAACAGCAACAAAGGTGAAAGCAAGTTTAACTGCTTCGAGACTTTGACGGCCAGAAGCACCAGTTTGGGCAATTCATGACTGGCCAGTGCTCAATTGCAAAGCCGAGGCACCTCCACTGCTGTAGGGTCAGCACGGCAAGACGGATGTGGACAGAGAGATGGTACCGACACTTCGATCGATCCCATACCCCCTGGTCCTCACCCACAGCCAGACTTGATAGGTATAAAAGTCACATCTAAGACTTAAAGGACACAGAACCATTTTCTCCATAAATTCTTAGAGCAAAGCCCTGGGGACTTCCTCAGGCAGAGGTCAGAGTCAAGAAAGACTGGATAACTGAGGAGACACATCAGCTGTCCCGGTCAAATAGAGCACCGATGCTCTGCCACCCAGCTATGGTCTCACCTGTGTCAGAAGCCAAGGCTGTCCTGGTTACTTTGACTCTATAGAGCTGCACCTGCAGTCCTGCTAGGCTCTGGGGCACGCATGGGCTCTGTAGGGACGGACATGCCACGAGGCAGAGTTCACTCTCATTCCAAGCTGAGAAGAAAAGCTTGAGAAGCCTTCTCAGTGTGCCAGCTGGCCAGCCCTTCAGTTGTCAACGTCAATCAAAGGATCATGAGACATTTCAAAGCTCAAGGAGGCCCATCGAGAATTTCCTGACCACTTCAAGTAAGGTTCAAGGGCATCCCCATCTACCAGGTCCCAGTGTTCTGAGGGACAATGAATCCCGCAGCCAATGAAGATGAGGGACCTCACTTGTCATCTAATGGCCATATCCCAGGCCAGTATATCGCACCCATATATGGGGTCAAAAGAATTACGACTAATATTTAATATGGAAAAATGATTTCAACATATCTGTTCAAATAAAGTTCTCATTCACTTTGATTGCTCTGTCTTAGCTTGAGCTATAAGGAAAGCATGGAAACACAGTGTGAATTTAGGAATTATCTAATCTGAACACTTATCAGTGCCCAGACTCCCAGATCATGAAGCGCTGTGACAGTGACAGGTTATTAGAAAGCTGTACCCCATCCCACTGCAGGATTCTTAGAAGGTGGTTCTCAACATGAGGGTCAGTATTTGGGAGTGCTTTTTGCATATGACAAATAAGAAAAGAATGAGAACGTGGGAGTCAGCCATTGGCTGGAGTATCACAGGCTAAAACCAGTTCTGAAAAATGGGCAGTGGACAGCAGTCACATGCCAGACCTTGTGGGACAGTAGAACAATTCTATAGCACCTAAAGACAGCTCCTTCCCACATTTCTGTCCAGAGCCTGGTCTAACGCCCCACTCAAGCAAAGTGATCAAGTTCCCTTTGCCATCTGGTAGAAACTACAGAGCTAGACAGGCCAGGGCAGCCCCAGAGAGAGGGCACTGGGAACTGTGACTGATCTTTGCTACCACTCATAACTAACCTCTTGATTGTCTAAGGACTTATGTCCAAATGATAATGAGAACATGGCCAGTAGCACTCGTAGTTCGCGTGGATAATTGAGGTAAGCACTCCAACCTAGACACCTCCCTTCCAAAAGTAGCAAAGTTTTGCAGGCACCTCAGTGAAGGAGGAGACCAGAGAATAGGCAGTGGCAACTCTCAGGCATGGACTCTGGGGAATATTAGAGGGTAAGTAATCTTAATGTGGTGGTTGGAATAGGTTTGGCCTCCATAGACTTATAGGTTTGAATGTTTGGCCCACAGGGAGCGGCACCATTAGGAGATGTGGCCTTGTTGGAGGAGGTGTGCTACTGTAGGGGTGGGCTTTGATGTCTCGGCCCCCAGGGTCTTCAATGGGTACCTGTGGAGGGGGCAGATGAGTGGGGGAGACAGGAGACATGAAGAAATGAGGGCAAGTCTGGATTCTAATCAAGCCCCGATTGTTGGAAAATTTCACAGGGTTTTTATAGGCATGGGGGCATGGGTATTTGCGTAAGTGAGGGTTGCTATGGATACCTAACTGTGATATGCTCCAGCAGGTGTCTACCTTTAGGGTTGCTATAACCACAGAAGGGGGAGAAGTTCCAGAGAGAGAGAGAGAGAGAGAGAGAGAGAGAGAGAGAGAGAGAGAGA
>OU015747.1:52800714-52822559 GCA_907169655.1 Acomys percivali | reverse complement strand
AGAGAGAGAGAGAGAGAGAGAGAGAGAGAGAGAGAGAGAGAGAGAGAGAGAGAGAGAGAGAGAGAAGTTGTAAAAGATCTGGTTAGTCAGGAAAAAGTTCCCGGAACTGCTGCTTGTGGGCAGCTGGCTTTTAGTCTGATTTTTACCAGTAGTCTTTACTGGAAAAGCTAGTTTATAGCCAGAAAGGAGTAGCTCTTACTTTGAGCTCGGAGGTCTTAGAATGACCATCCCCCACCCTTTGAGGTTCTCTGTGCTGAAGCTGCACCCAGTGTGGATCCGAGCCTCCTTCTGGCTGCCTTCGGATCAAGATGTAGAACTCTAGGCTCCTCCAGCACCATGCCTGCCTGCACGCTGCCATACTTCCTGCCATGATGATAATGGACTAAACCTCTGAAACTGTAAGGCATGTTAAATGTTTGTCTAAGAGTTGCTGTGGTCATGGTGTCCCTTCACAGGAATGAAACACTAACTAAGACACTTAGTATTCTGGAGGCTGAGGCAGGAGGATGGCAAGTCCAAGGACAGTCTTGTGCTGTCTCAAAAAATATAAATAAATAAATAAATAAATAAATAAATAAATAAATAAATAAATAAAATGAAATTGAAGAGGGATAAATAAAAGAGGAACCACGTCCAAGGAACCACGGACCTTCCCAGCCACATGGGGTTTATAAGCCAACCCACCCTTTCTTTCCACTTTCCCCCCCATCCTCAGACAATCACTTCTGATTTCTCTTTTTTCTGCTTTGGACTGCTTTTAAACTCCTACAGACGCACTAGCTTTCCTTTGAAGGCAAAGGGAAGTTTCTCCTAACAGAAGACACATTTGAAAATCATTAAAATGAGTTATCCCCAAGACAGGCTTCAGCTTTCCACTTGGTTGTTTGCTTGTTGGTTGGTTGGTTGGTTGGTTGGTTGGTTGGTTGGTCGGTCGGTCTAGTAAATAGAAAGCACAATGAGCTGCTTGAAAGAGAGATTCCCGTTACTGCACCTCCACCTCAAGGGATGACAAAGCACTTTGCCACGCATCCCCCCTGGTTTCTGAGACCTTCAGCTACCACCAACTCCTGATTTTCCTCAGTTTTCAACAGAGCCCAAAATGAGGCAAAGTGGGGCTGGAGCCGCGGGGAGGTGGGGGGATTCTGAAAAGAACTAGAAACTTCTGTCCCCATACGATCTCTACCCATGGGCCTAGCCTTTCCTGTGTTGAAGGTTTTACTCCTGGAGCAGCCAGAAGCTCAGAGAAGCGCTTGATTGATGCTGTCAGTGAGATGAAGAGCTCTAGTGTCAGGAACCGTCTCTTCTTCATTAAGTTTGAAAACATGCCCAGGGGCTAGTCTGTGATCTGCTCATCAATAAGTGGAAATCTACTGATAGACTCAAATTCATGCCAAACGTTAGCAGAGAAAGGACAGGTACCTTGTCAGTTTCCTTCCCCCAAATAAGAACCCCCAAACACCCCCGCTGTCAGCCACAGCAGCCGGGGCCCTGGGGGGGGGGGGGGGGGGGAAGGCAAGGCGATTGGAGCACTGGGATGCAGCTCTTTTCTGGGCGGGTCCACACCAGGAGCACAGGGGTCATTCAGTACGAGGACAGAAGCCTGCCAGTGGGATGGATCCTGTGCTTCTGCCAACATTCTGCTCTCTCCAGAAGCATGGGGAGCTGACTGTGAATGACTCTGCCTCCAGAACCACCACCAAAGACTCATCCATGAAGGATCTCCTCACACAGGCTGGGGATTTGGGGAGGACAAAGGAGGATGGGTACTGGACTTACCAAGATTTCTAAATGCCTTTGCAGAAGAGCTAATAAACAAGACAAATACCTCTGCTAAGTTAACATCCGATAGAAGGAAGGAAAGAAATACAAGAGAACAGAGGGCTAACAAAAGAGCTGCTTGGAAAACTTAAGCAAGAAGCCCCTTTAACCTGCACTAAAAATCAAATTTAAAATTTCTTCTTTGCGCCCTATGAAAGAGATATCAAAAAATATGATTAAAAAAAAAGCAAACATCAAAATTGTCATTAAGTCAACAGGCATTAACTTGAGAGCTCTGAGCTGCAGATTTGAACAATTATCTTTGAAAGTGATTGTTCACCAATCCACCTTGGTGGGGCAATGTCAATATTGGCAAGCAGTTCTTAAAAGTCTAACCGTGCAGTAATATTGTCTATCCTGGGAGCCGGGCCACGGAGCAAGGACAGGGGTCATGTTCGTATGTTCGTGTTGGCTCATAGTTGCTTTTTTTTTTTTTCTTAATTTTCTCCCTTCTCATCTAGGAGAAATGCGTTTTTTTCTTGCCAAGTAGCATTAGTTTCCACGGAACTAGAGAAGTTCCCACTGCAGTCTCACCTGGTAGCCCACAGAGCAGCTACAAAGACAGTGCTGAGCATGCCTCTTCTGCTCCTCCACTCTTCTGTGGAATGGGCATCCTGGACTTCATTCACTCCTCAGCTAATGCTCTCTGGTGACCTGGAGTGACCCATGCTCTCTGCACCTGCTACAGAGACAGAGGAGAAAATAACAGCAAAACAACATTAGCCTGTGCAGCAAGATCTTGCCAAGGGCAGAGGCCAGGACAGCCTCCTCGCAGGGAAATGTAGAGATACTTCGGAAAGGAGAAGAACTCCTCAGGTGAATATTCGTGGGCTAGAGAGAGGCTCCAGCAGGAAGAAGAGCCATGTTAGAAGGTGCCGAGAGAGCAAAGAATACTGTGCATTGGAGGAATAGTCACAATACTGGATCATGCCCCTGCAGAACTTACCACCAACCATGCAGTCAGGCTCCCCACAACTCACTCAATGTTCCCAACAACTCTAGAGCATTCTTCCTGTCAGATAGCATATGGGCGAAGGCAGCGAAGAGTAGAACGAATAAGTAGCTCTGACTGAATAGTAGCTCTTCCTACCATGGCAGATGACAGAAGCTTGCCCAAGGGGAAGATGGAAAATAGGAAAATGGTGACTATCAGGCAGAGACCTCCGAATGCTGACTCAGGGTTATTCAAAAGCCAGGGTGGGTTTAGGCAGGAATGACAAATGATTAGATGGTAAAGATGACTCTGTAGCCATGGCCAAGAATCATGACAGGGAAAAGTATGAGAAAAAGGCAAAGCATTCCTGGGTTCTTTTTATAAACTTACACACACACACACACACAGAGAAGGGGAGGGAGGGAAGGAGGGAGGGAGGGAGGGAGGGAGGGAGGGAGGGAGGGAGGGAGGGGTACACATACTTTTTAAATTGTAAAGAACAATGCAAACTGCTTCTTGCCAAGAGGGAGTGAAAGAAATTGGATTGACCCTTCTGCTTAAAACAATTAAAAACCAAAAAACAGATATGAAATTAGAAATGTATTCTAGAGCAGTGGCTATTTGGCCATAAAGGCCAGGGTTCCCTGGGACATAAACGCCTGATCCTTATGGCTGCCCATTTGCCTTCGCTGCTGTGACAAAATAATTGAAAATCCTTACAAGGAGCAAAGTTTTGCTCTGCTCATGATTTTAGGTTTTAGTTTATGGTCCCCTGGCCCAGTGGCTTTGGGCCCATTGGGAGGCCTAGCATGGTTAGAGAGAATATGGTAATCCCATCACAGCACCTGAGAAGAAAAGAAGAGGAAGGAGTGGGGGCCCCAGTATCTGCTTCAGGCGCACCCTCCCCCAACACCTTCCACTAAGCTCTACTTGCCATCATCAACATCATCATCACCACAGAGTGGCAACCAAGCCTTGGACGCATGAGGCTTGGGGCATGATTCAGATCCAAATATACAGTACTTCTCCAAAGTACCATTTGCAGAAGGTTCCAGGTCACTGTGCAAGGAAAGGGATTCACATGAAGCTCCGTGCTCTTCTGGGATGAAAGATAGCAAGCTGCTTTTCATAGAGGTGGCGATAGTATTCAGGGGAGATACTGCAGGAGGAGGACACAGAACCCTGAACCCTGAGACACAGCAGAGACACAGAACCCTGAGGAGGCTGAGGAAGGTCCACTCTGGAGGAAGGTGGAGCAAGCCCCCTCTGAAGGGAATAGGGAAACCAAGGAAGGCCAGCAAGGGGTGGAGCCAGAGGGGGTACTGAGCGGAAATAGCAAAAGGGCATAGGGGCTACTCTGCCAGCCAGCTTCAAGGACTATCTAATTTTACAAGTTTAAATTTTGCTTTGGCAGTGGGGAAATTAGTCCTAAACTGTTCTAATCTGGCCTGATAAAGACGGACATGATCTGAAAGCTTCAAACTACTTCCAAATAATGTTACAGTGTCTCAGAACAAAGCTCAACACACTTATAGGAACACTAAAATGCCGTACCAGACAGAAGAACGAGCGACCTGCTTGCCAGCTAACTGCCCCACTCCCTAGATCCCACCACACTGCCATGCTTTCCCGCTGCTGTGCCCAGCCACCCACGGCAGCAAGGCCTGAACGTTTCACCACATCTGAAGCACAAAAAAAAAAAAAAAAAGACCTTAGGCCTGGCGTGGTGGCGCACGCCTTTAATCCCAGCACTCGGGAGGCAGAGGCAGGCGGATCGCTGTGAGTTCGAGGCCAGCCTGGTCTACAAAGTGAGTCCAGGATGGCCAAGGCTACACAGAGAAACCCTGTCTCGGAAAAAAAAAAAAAAAAGACCTTAAAACCAACTCCATGAAGATGACAGAGGTCCTTAAAGAGAAAATCGGAGGGAGGGAAAAGTCCCTTAAAGAAATAAAAGACAAACCAAAAATTGGGGAAATCAATAAACCCCTTAAAAATCACTTAAAGAAATAAAAGAAAAGACAAACAAAAAATAGGGAAATCAATAAATCCCTTAAAGAATACTAAGAAAGCCAAAGGGGGGGCGGAACCAACAACAAAAACAGGTGAAGGAAACTGTTCAAGACTTCAAGACCTGAAAATGGAAATAAAAGCAATAACAAAAACACAATTCTGGGAATTCTGGCAGTGAAAGATCTAGGTACAGAAATAGGAACCACAGACATCACTAACAGGATACTAAAGATGAGAGAGAAAGAATGTCCCAACATTGAAGATACTATAAAATAAATAGATTTATTGATCAAATAAATTGTTAAGTCTAAACTATTACACACAAAAAACATCCAGAAAATATGGGACACTATGAAAAGACCAAACCTAAGAATAATAGGAACAGAAGGAGAAAAATCCCATCTCAAAAACCTGGAAAATATATTTAACAGAATCATAGGAGGAAATTTTCCTAACCTAAAGGGCATGCCTATAAAGGTACAAGAAGCCTACAGAAGACCAAATAGATTGGATCAGAAAAGAAAGTTCAAGTCACACATAATAACCAAAACATTAAACATACAGAGCAAAGAAAAAATATTTAAAATTTGCAAGGGGAAAAAGCCAAGTAACACAGGAAGGCAGAATTATTAGAATTATGAGTGACTTCTCAATGGAGATACTAAGAGCTAGAATGGCCTGGAAAGATGTATTGCAGACTCTAAAAGACCATGATTCCAGCCCAGACTACTATAGCCAGCAAAACTTTCAGTCACCATAGATGGAGAAAACATGATATTTTATGACAAAGTCAAAATTTCAGAACATCTCTGTGCCTCCTCCTCATACACATGGAGCACGAGCTGTCCGTGAGGTACATCTGAACAGGGGGGCTAGTTACTCTGAGTGCTTTGCCCTTGGTTGATGCATCAGTTTGTACAGGACCCCTGGGTCCAGATATTCTGGCCCTGGTGGTCTCCCTGTGGAGCTCCTGACCCCTCTGAGTCCTTCCATCCACCCCTCCTCCATACCACTCTCAGCTTTGCTCCCAAGGTCCAGCTGCAAGTCCCAGTATCTGTCCCAAATCCCTGCTAGGTGGAGTTTCTCAGAGGACTTCTATGTTGGACTAGTATACACTTATAAGTGAGTGTCTCTCTGGGTCTGGATTACTTCACTCAGGGTAATCTTTTCTAGTTCCATCCATTGGCTGAAAATTTCAATATTTCTTTGTTTTTGATAGCTGAATGCTATCCCATTGTGTAAATGTACTACAGTTTCTTTATCCATTCTTCAGTTGATGGACATCTAGGTTGTTTCCAGATTCTGGCTATTATGAATGAAATTGCTATGAGCATAGTTGAGCAACTGTCCTTGTTGTATGCTGGAGCGTCTTTTGGTTATATGCCCAGGACTGCCTCTGACATGAACTCTGGTGCCTGTGATTTGATTGCTGCCCCTTGGGAGCACACAGAGGAAGGGGTTGCAGGCTATCCTCATGGGACCTGATAGAATGTGACCAAATAATAGGGAAGGAGGCCCCCCACCAAGGGTCTGGGGGATGGGGCAGAAGAGGAATGGAGGGTGGGAACTGGAGGATAAGAGCAAGGGGATAACAATAGGGATGTAATATGAATAAATTATAATTTAGCAATATGGCAACTACAAGTTTTACCCATTCTGAGGCCTGATAATTAGCATATTTAGCTAAGAATTTTTACTATATGTGTATATACAGTATGTGGTTGCACATATCTCATAAAGGACCAATATAGTTTGTTTTCTGCTATATTCCTTGTACACAGGGAATGTTTGTAAATATTTACTGGATGAATAATTTACTGCGTATTTGAGCTGTTTCATTTTGTCTGGTATTATCCCTTTGTACTTGATATATTATAGAAATATACCAAATATCACACTTTACACACACAAAGAGTTCAAAATCTGGTACCTGATTAAAAATGAAATGCTCTATTTTTTTTTTTAAAAAAAGAATACCTATTCACATTTCAGCCCTACCAAAGGTACTGGAAGGAAAATCCCAAGCTAAGGAGGTTAACTACATCCAAGAAAACACAGGCAATAAATAATCTCACACCAGAAAAACCAAAAAAAGGAAACACACAATACACATACACACATACAAATACACACACATACACACACACATGCATACACTATCATCATAACCACCAACAAAATAACAGGAGCTAATAATCATTGGTCTTTGATATCTCTCAATATCAATGGACTCAATTCCTCAATAAAATGACACGTATAACAGAATGAATGAGAAAACAGAATTCATCTTTTTGCTACATGCAACAAACACACCTCAACACAAAAGATAGACAATATCTCTGAAGAAATGGCTGGAAAAGATTTTCCAAGCAAACATACCCAAGAAGCAAGCTGGAGTAGCCATTCTAGTGTCTAATAGACCTTCGACCAAAATTAATCAAAAGACATGGAGAAGGACACTTCATCCTCAGCAAAGGAAAAAAATACAGCAATGTGACATCTCAATCATGAACACATATGAACAAATGCAAGGGCACCCACATTTGTAAAAGAAATATTACTAAAGCTTAAATTGAACCCCACACATTAATACTGTGAGATGTCAACAACCCACTCTCACCAATGGACAGGTCACCCAGACATAAACTAAACAGAGAAACAGTGGACCTAACAGAGGTGGTTATGAACCAAATGGCCCTAAAACTTATCTACAAAACATTTCACTCAAACACAAAAGAATATACCTTATTCTTAGCACCTTATTAAATATTCTCTGATATTGACCACATACTCAGTCATAAAGAAAGTCTTAATAGATATAAGAAATTGAAATAGCACCCAGTATTTTATCAGACCACCTGAATTAAAGCTGAATTTCAACAACAACAAAAACAACAGAAAGACTACAAACTCATGGAGACGGAACAGCTCTATACTGAATGACTAGGGCCAAGGCAGAAATAAAGAAAATTAAAGACTTCCTAAAATTCAATGAAAATGAATACACAACATATCCAGACTTATGGGACACAAGGAAAGCTGTGCCAAGAGGAAAGTTCATAGCACTAAATGCCTTTATACAGAAATTAGACATATCTTGTACTAGTGACTTAACAGCATACACTAAAAGCTCTAGAACAAACACACTCAAGAGGCATAAAAGCAAACTGAGGGTGGAAGTCAATAAAATAGAAACAAAGAGAACAATACAAATGAAACAAAGAGTTGGTTCCTTGAGAAAATCAACAAGATAAAACAAACAAGTATCCAAACTAACTAAAATACAAAAAGAGAATATCCAAATTAACAAAATTAGAAAAGAAAAGGGGAGACATAACAACAGACACTGAGAAAATCTAAAGAATCATTAGGCCATACTTTAAAAACCTATGTTCCACAAAATTGGAAAATCTAAAAGAAATGGACAACTTTCTCTATAGATACCACTTACCAAAGCTAAATCAAGATCAGATAAACAATCTAAAAATACCCATAACCTTTAAGGAAATAGAAGCAGTCATTAAAAGTCCTCCAAGCAAAAAAAGGCCTAGAGACAGATGGTTTTAGTACAGACTTCTATCAGACTTTCAAAGAAGAGCTAACATCAATAATACTCCTCAAACTATTCCACAAAACAGAAACAGAAGAAACACTGCCATGCTCATTCTACGAAGCCACAGACACCCTGATACCAAAACTGCACAAAGATTCAACAAAGAAGAACTATAGACCAATTTCCCTCATCAACTTTGACATGAAAGTACTCAATAAAATACTCATAAACTGAATCAAAAACACATCAAAAAGATCATCCACTATGATCAAGTAGGCTTCATTCCAGAGACACAGGGATGGCTCAGTAAATGAAAACCTGTCAATGTAATCCACCATATAAACAAACCTCATTAGGTGCTGAAAAAGCCTTTGACAAAATTCAACAGCTCTTTGTGATAACATCTTGGAGAGATCAAGGATACAAGGGACAAGCTTAGCATAGTAAAGGCAATACACAGCAAGCCTATAGCCAGCATCAAATTAAATGGAGAGAAACTTAAAGCTATTCCACTAAAATCGGAGACCAGACATGACTTTTCTACTCTTTCCATACCTATTCAATATAGTACTTGAAGTTCTAGCTAGAGCAATAAGACAACTAAAAGAGATCAAGGGGATTCCAATTGGAAAGTAAGAAGTCAAAGTATCACTATTTGCAGATGATATCATAGTGACCCCAAAAATTCTACCAGAGAAGTCCTACAGCTGATTAAACACCTTTGCAAAATGGCTGGATACAAGATTAACTATAAAAAAATCAGTAGCCCTTCTATATACAAATGACAAAGACAATGAGAAAGAAAACAGGAAAAATACACCCTTTACAATTGCCACAAAAATATAAAATGTATTGGTATAACTTTAACCAAGCAAGTGAAAGACCTGTGTGATAAAAACTTCAACTCTTCAAAGAATGAAATTGAAGAAGATATCAGAGTCCAGAGACACCTACTGTGTTTCTGGATCAGTAGGATCAACATAGTAAAAATGGCCACCCTACCAAAAGCAATCTACAGATTCAACACAACCCCCACCAAAATTCCCATACAACTCTCAAACTTTGAAAGAACAATACTCAATTTAATATGGAAAAACAACAACAACAACAACAAACAGAATAGATAAAAACAACCCAACACATTAAAAGATCTTCCAAAGCTATCACTACCCCTGATTTCAAGCTGTACTATAGGCTCTAGTAGTAAAAGCCACACGGCATTGGCATAAAAACAGACAGGTTGATCAATGGAATGGAGTCAACGACCGAAATGTAAATTCATACACAGATAAGCACCTGATTTTTTATAAAGAAGCCAGACATATACAATGAGTGGTGGGAGGGAAGCATCATCAACAAATGATGCTGGTCTAATTGGATGCCCATATGAAGAAGAATGCAAATTCTCTTATCTATCACCCAGCACAAAACTCAAGTCCAAGTGGATCAAAGACCTCAACATAAAACCAGACACACTAAATCTGAGAAAAGAGAAAGAAGATAAGAGCCTTGAATGCTTTGACACAGGAGAGAGCTTCCTGAATGGAACACTAATAATGCAGGCAGTAAGATCAACACTAAATGGGACCCCATGAAACTGAAAAGCTTCTGCAAGGGAGAGGACACTGTCAATAGAACAAAACAGCGCCCCACAGAATGGGGAAATTTTTTCACCAACTCCACATCAGATAGATGGCTAATATCCAAAACATATAAAGAACTCAAGAAACTAGACACCAACAAACTAAATAATCCACTTAAAACTGGGCTACAGATCCAAACAGATAAACCTCAACAGAGGAATCTCAAATGACTGAGAAACACTTAAAGAAATGTTCAAATTTCTTATCCATCAAGGAAGTACAAATCAAAACTACATTGAGATTCCATCTTACACCTGTCAGAAAGGCTAAGATCAAAACCATAAGTGACAGCTCATGCTGGCGAGGATGTGTAGCAGGAGAAACACTCTTCCATTGCTGGTGAAAGTGCAAACTTGTACAATCACTTTGGAAATCAGTATGAGGGTTCCTTAGAAAAGTTGGAGTTAATCTACCCCAAGATTCAGCCATACCACTCTGGGCATATACCCAAAGGACATGCCGTCCTATCACATTTGCTCAACTATGTTCATAGCAGCTTTATTTTATAATAGCCAGAAATAGCAAACAACCTATATGTCCATCAAAAGAAGAATGGATTTTTTTTTTAAGGTGGCACATTTATACAATGGAATATTACTAGGCTGTTAAAAACAATGACATCATGAAATTTGCAGACAAATGGATGGAACTAGAAAAAATTCACCTTGGGTGAGCTAACCTAGGTCCAGCATATCAAACATGATCTGTACTCACGTATACGTGGACACTAGCTGTAAAGTAAGGATAATCATGCTACAATCCACAGACCCAGAGGATCTCCCTGGGAAGGGGAAATAAAATAGATTTTTCTGGTGGACTGGGAGTAGTTGGGGTTGGGAACAGGAGGAATCAGACTCAGGGGGGTGGTGTACTGGGAGAATCTACTGGATTTGGGGGACATCTCTGGTGCAAGGTGCAAACACAGTGTAATGGAAACTGCATGGAATCCAATAGAGTAGTCCTAGCAAAGACTCCAAGTAGCAGGGGACACGGAGGTTGGACTGGCCTGAACCAGTCACCTTCTGTAACCAGGCAAGACACCAAGTGGAGGGATTAGGCCACCAACCCAGCCACGAAACCTTTGACCTACAGTTTGTCCCACCTGCAGAGTATTCTGAATAACTGTCATCAGATTTGATCCAGCAACTGATGGGAACAGATACAGAGTTACACAGCCAAACGTTAGGTGGAGCTCGGAGGTCCTGCAGAGGTGGGGGTGGGGTAGATCGGAGGAATCAGCGGGGCCAGTGACCCTACAAGAATACAGCCTACAGAATGGACTGACCAGGACTCATGGGGACTCACAGAGATCAAGGAGTCTGGAGGCGCCTGACCTAAGTCCTCTGCATATGTGCTGTTGCTGACTCGCTTGGTGGTCATGTGGGATTCCTTACAGAAGATGCAGGGGCTGCCACTGACTCATTTGTCTGCTTATGGGACCCTTTTCCTCCTACTGGATTGCCTTGTCCAGCCTTGATGTGCTGGTGTGTGCCTGGTATACTGTGGCATGTTATGCTGTGATTGGTTGATGTTTCCAGAAGGCCTGGAAGGTTGGATCTGGGGAAGAGAGAAGATGGCGGGCACTGAGAGGAGGGAGGGAGGAAACTGCAGTTTGGATGTAATATGAGAAAGAAGAATGAAAAGCACTGAAATATGTAACACCCAACATGATCAAATTCATAATCTCTGTTATCCAATTGAAAAAAAAAACAGGCCTGCAAAGAAGTAGAAAATATTATCCTAATCGAACAAAAAGCAAGAAATTCAAGCTAACCCATGGTAGAATTAGTACACATGAGCATTATACACAATTAAAATGAAGTTTGTTCCATTCAAGGATGTAAAGATTGCTCATCGCAAGAGCACGGATACTAAAATGGGATGATACAGAGAAGATCAGCATGGC
Organism: Acomys percivali; assembly: GCA_907169655.1. Lineage (NCBI taxonomy): Eukaryota > Metazoa > Chordata > Mammalia > Rodentia > Muridae > Acomys > Acomys percivali. The sequence goes on along the minus strand of OU015747.1, from coordinate 52,810,695 downwards.
TGCTGCGAGGATGGCTCGAAAACTCGTGAAGTGTTCCGTGTTTTTAGAGAGCTGTAAAAATCTGTGTTGTAACACCTGGAAGACTGACAGACATTTTGGAGTGTGGGGCAACCAATCTGAGGAGAACAGCTGCTTTGTCCTTGGTGAAGGTGCTAGAATGTTTGACATGCGCTATAAACCCCAAATAAGAAATCGTGGATCAAGTAAGACCTGTTGGGCAAATACTACTGGGGAGTGAAACCTGGCCCAAAGATGTAAGACAGCTTGCTGAAGATTTCCTGACAGACTATACTAGTATCAGTGCTGGCACACTAGGACTGAGTGCAAACCATAACAAAGATGGCGGTTGTTCTTCATCTAATGACAGAGATCATGCATGAGGAGAATAAAACCATCGGTTTTTTTGTTGTTGTTGTTGAAATCAAAAGAAACTGTGATGAACTTACCAGAAAAATGAGGAGAGATGGGTGGCCTGCCATGGGTAGCCATGGTGACAGGAGTTAAGAGGAGCAGGACTGAGTTCTAAGCGAATTCCAACACGGGAAAGTTCCTATTCTGATTTCAGTCAGTGTGGCCTCCAGAGGGATAGATGTGCAAGATGTGAGATTTGTCATCAATTCTGAGCACTCTAACTCCTCAGAGACTCACCAAATTGGAAGAACTGCTCGCAGCACCAAACAGGCATAGGCATGTGAGCAACCAAGTGAAAAGACACCATGACCACGGCAACTCTCATAAATGAAAGATTTAATTGGAGCCGCCTTACGGTTTCAGAGGTTTAGTCATGGCGAGAAACATGGCAGCATACAGCCACACATGGTGCTGAGGAGAGGAATTGAGAGTTCTACGTCTTGATTCAAAGGCAACAGCAGCAGGAGTCTGAGACACACTCACCACTCATCGGACTTGAGCTTGTAAGACCTCAAAGCCTACCTCCACAGTGACACACTTCCTCTAACAAGGCCACACCCACTCCAGCAAGGCCACACCCACTCCAGCAAGGCCACACCTACTAGTAGTCCACCCTATGGACCAAGCACTCAAGAACTTGGGTCTATGGTGGCCATTTCTCTTCACACCACCACAGCTCTTTATCCCTGTGCTTCAGGAAGCTAATCAAGCAATTAATCCCAAGATGCTTCAGTTGGTTGAGGGCAGAGGCTCAGATCATTCCAGAGGTGGAGGAGGCACAAAGGACAAGCATCTGGACAGATACTCTGTAGGAGAAAGGGGTGGATCTAATGTCTTCAGAGATGGGGAAATCTGTGGCAGAGGCTACTTTGGTCTGCTTCAGAGAGATTTGAGGTTAAAACTCAGAATGGTGTTTATAGTGCTGCAAATTACACCAGTGGGAGCTTTGGAAGTAATTTTCTATTTATATCAACCGCTTTTAGGATTGGTAATCCAACAGGGACTTACCAGAACAGCTATTATAGCGCTCAAAATTATGGAAGTGATATTGCAAATGTGCACCAATAATATGCACCAACAGTCCTATGCACATCCTGGTACTGCCACAGCTGCTCTGCCTGTGACTGGCTAGGGAACACCAACAATAAGACTTTAGAAGTATATTAAACACCTGCTTTTCATGCATGTTCTTTACGTTATGTTTTATCAGACCACATAGTTACCTAAAAAACATGGAAATACAGAAATGACTGAAGTGCAGCAGTAATTGTGGTGCACTTTTTTCTCTATTTAAATTTGATATTTCTCTACATTCCTGAAACAATCTTAGGTGTGTTTTTTTAAATTAGAAAATAAACTGTACAGTGATTTCAAATATAATAAATGAAGGATGTGCATGGCCTTCCAATATAAGATATTTGAAGATTAAAAAAAAAGAAAAAAAAGATAAAAGAATATTTCATCATGCCAATTAAAAACTATATGATAATATTTGAAAAACAATCCTAATCAAACTTCTAAAGATAAAAACTACAAGGTATGAAGTGAAGCATAATCTAGATAAGAAAAACAGCATGTTGGACATTGATGAAGAAAAGACTAGCAAGTTGAATACTCAGCAATAGAAATTTTCCAAATGGAAAGAAAGTTGGAAAACTACAAGCTGTGACACAATGGCAAGAGGCCTTCTACTCTGTTGGAGTCTCTAAAAGGGGCCAAGAAATGGCCCTGAGGAATATTCACTATAATTTTATTTATTTATTTATTTATTTATTTATTTATTTATTTATTTATTTTGGGTTTTTCAAGACAAGCTTTCTCTGTGTAGCCTTGTCTGTCCTGGACTTGCTTCATAGACCAGGCTGGCCTCGAACTCACAGAGATCTGCCTGCCTCTGCCTCTTGAGTGCTGGGATTACAGGTGCACACCACTGTGCCTGGCATAGTTTTGTAAAATAAAAAAATTTAAATGTTTTTGAAAAGTATAAACTCCAAAACACACACACACACACACACACACACACACACACACACACACACACGAGCAGTGAATTATATGAAGGCACATCATTATCAAGCTCCTAAGAATTGAACGATAAAGAAGGAAAACTACATTCACACAGAGGACCAAAGATCTAAATGGAGGAAATTTTCACTTGGAAATAACATGAGCCAGAACAAATAGAGTGACATATCTATTGCTAGTGATTGGAGAAGCAAGTTGTCAATATAAAAATGGCCATTAAAATAATGGCGGAATGAGGATATTTTTAAATATTTAAAAGCTAAAATAATTCACAATCAAAAGACATCCACTACATGAAGCATCAAATAATCCAAGCAGAAAAAATAAGAGAAGATATGGATATGAAGTACACAGAAATATGAAGAGTACTAGAAAAGAAAACTAAATGGTTAGATTAAACAATGTATATTTTATATTGTATAGATTACTTAAAGGATAATTGGTTATTTAACACAAAATCAATTTAAATGTATCATGAGTTTTATAATAGCATGAAGGCCAAAGAGTAGAAATGTCAGTCTATTCTTACAAAATATATAAGTTAGCTGGGCGCAGTGACATGTTCCTATAATCCCAGCACTAGGGGAGTTAAAGACAGGTGAATCTCTATGAGTTCGAGGCCAGCCTGGTCTACAAAGTAAGTCCAGGATGGCCAAGGCTCCGCAGAGAAACCCTGTCTCAAAAAACAACAATAAAACAAAAGAAAAACACATAAGCTTCATGCATAAAGCAATGTTGCTTCACTTCACAATAGAATGATGAAGTATGAGACTATGAAGTGAGTTCGCTTCATATTAACAGAGCGGCAGCTAATGGCTCAGACCCAAGGGGAAGGCAAGGGAAATGGCAGGTACAGACATTGATACTGTAAGCACAAAGTGTCCACCACTGCTTCCTCCTCCCAAATGACAGAAGCCTGAGACTACACCCCACACACACCCCAAAGAGACCCCCTCTCAAAATTAGCTACCCTGTTTCCTCGTTCATTCAGCTGTATATAATAAACGTTCTAAGTATCTGCACTGCTGGCTCATCTCCATAAAAGTGCATATCCCACCTGAGCCCAGCCTTCCTGTATGTATGTCTGTCATTTCTTCATTTCCTGTCACCCCAGTCAGGGCAATCTCAAAGCCATGCTGGTTGCAGCACAGTTACAGCTACTTTAAACCTGTATTTTTTTCTCTCTTGTCGTGTTTGAGTCTCATGAGGGGCAGATCACTGGGATTTAATTGTAGTAGACACCCAACAGAATGACATCATGAAATGTCAACATTATAATAACTATTATTCTAGCTTATATTCTCCTCTTTAGCCAGATTTTAGCTTGTTATTACATAAACTACATCTAATAACTTGAAGTCAATTGTATGTAGACCTCACAGTTTTATCATATCTCTATTGGTCATAAATGTTCTGTATTTGGAAAGATAAGGGGGGCAAAAGACCAAGGAATAATAGCCAAGGAAATAAAATTTCATCAGAAGGCTTGGGGGATCTTTACTGCATGATTAACTCCAACAGTCTTGGAGTTGTGGTGTGGCTATTTTTTCAATGCTGGGTCTCTGAGGGCAATGGCTGTATGTTGGCATTAGACACAGCTGGAGGCTGCTGTGCTCCCCGCCAGTGGAGGTAGCAGTGGGTGTGGTAGAGCTTTGATTCGGATTCAATCTCTGGCCTCATCTTTAGTCAGGTGAGCTTCTCTTGGAGCTACTGCTAGGCTCTCCAGCATCACTGAGTCAGCATGGGGCCTCTACACATCTGGCAGGAATTCTACGCCAGCTCCTGTGGCCCGCAAAGGCCCAGCCAAGTCAATGGTGCTTTCTGTAGGAAGGAGTAGTTCTTCACAGACAGAACAGGCCAGAGTGCTGCCTCAGGTGGTGCATTGTCAGGTGGGGGAACCAGATGTTCTTCCATGGCTGCATGAAATCATCTACCAAGGCCAGTTACTGCAAGTTAGTTTATACTATTTAAATCCTATACATCCATGTTGATTTATAACTGATCTATCTATCATTGAAGGGAGACATTGATTTTCTTATTAGAATTGTATGTTTTTATAAATCCTTGCAGTTCTATTAGGTTTTGTTTTTGTTTTTGTTGTTGTTGTTCTTGTTGTTGTTCATGTACTTTGGAAGTTTTGTTACTTTCTGCAGAATACATTTAAGTCTATTAAATCTTATTGATACATAGACTTTTTATATGTATTTTGAGACAGGTTTCTTTGTGTAGCCTTGGCTGTCCTGGACTCACTTTGGAGACCAGGCTGGCCTCAACCTCACAGAGATCCACCTGCCTCTGCTTTCCAAGTGCTGGGATTAAATGTGTGTGCCACCACACCTGTCTCCAAACAAATCTTTTAAAAGAGTATAATTTTATAATAATAAAGAAGTCTAGTTGTAACCTGGCATGGTGGCGCATATCTATAATTCCAACAATCAGGAGGCAGAGGCAGGCAGATCTCTGTGAGTTTGAGGCCAGTGTGGTCTACAAAATGAGTCCAGGACATCCAAGGCTACACAAAGAAACCTGTCTCGAAAAAAATTTTTTATTTGCGTGTGTGTGTGTGTGTGTGTGTGTGTGTGTGTGTGTGTAAGATTTATGAAGGTACCCACAGAGTCTGGAAGTCTGTGTTAAGTCTCCTGAAGCTAGAGTTGCAGATGATGGTGAGGGACCCAGTGTTGGTGCTTGGAACTCAACGCTGATTCTCAGTAAGAATGGCATGCACTCTTTAATTCTGTACCATGTACCCAGCCCAAAATTGTACTCCTTATCCCTTTATCCTTTTGTTATTTTAACAGTTGTTCTCCTAGCTAGTGTAACTGTTTTATCTATTTGGCAGATTAAATATTTAAAAATTGTTTGTAAACTGTAAAGATGCACAAGTTTTACTAGTCACCTACACTTGAAATAAACTATGAGCTAAACTAAATAGCTAAGCATGTTGGGGCATGCACCTGGGAAGATAAAACAGGAAAACCGTGTGCTCCAGGTCAGCCTGTGCCACATAGAAAGACTCTGAAAAGCAAAAGCAACCTAAAATCTTATTTTAAAACGAGAGAAAATATTGGGATGGCAGTAGTCAATATTTGAGCTCTGGAATCCAGACACAGAATCTTTTCCTGCCCACACAAAGACTTAAGACACTCTGAAACTCCACTTCGAAGATTAACTGCCCCATAGAAAGCAGAACAATCAGTGAGATTGAGGTGGCGAGCAAAAAGTTAGTATGGAAAATGAATCTCCTAATGTCATTTATGGAATCCCCACACACACCTGTGTGGTTACTATTATTATTCAAATTTATAGATGCATTACAAAACACTTGGGAACACAACTGAGTACGTTTTGTCAAGTAACACTCAAAGTAAAACAGACGAGAAGACAGTAGAGGGAAAGTTTGAATGACCCACACGCCTGGCACTGTAATCTCTGCTGCCAGCCCAGTGTCTGCCTGGTGCTGAGGAAGTGCTAAGTCCACTTGTGTTTAATAAATGACTAAGAATGCAGGACAGAGTAGAGATTGAAAAACATAGTTAGACTCAGATGTTGCCTAAGGCTACTCGGTCAGAGACATGTCTGCCACCTCTTATAAAGTGTCTGCCACCTCCTGAAACCTAACTTTGGCTCTTGGCACTGATTTAGAGAGACTCGGAACTCATCCCCTTTCCTTTCAGAAGGAAAATTTAGCTTTATTAAACTATTAGGGATCCAGTAGAGATGATGATGATGAGGAGGAGGAGGAGTAATTAATTAGTTAATTTAAGATCAGGATGGATTCCAGTACTCATAGCTTAAGTAACACAAAGATCAACTTTCCAAAAGTTAGAAAGCTGCTTGAGATACAATCAAGTTACCCAGATCTGTAGCCATATCCCTGGCCTTGGTTGTAGCAGTTGAACTGGGTAGTTGTCCATAGGGCTAAGAGCTAATACAAGCCTAGGTTCAGTGATGGAGAAGCAGAACTATTTGGACAGACGGAAGCCCTGTTCTAAAACCACGCTTACAACTAATTCTGGAAAGGTAATGAGAGTTTTCACGACACAGGAGAGCCCACAAAGACACTGCCCCAGTGCTACCCACCCTCCATAAGAAGATGTCCAGGCCAGCCAGAGCGCCCTTCCCTCTTCGGCATGAATAGAATGAAATCTAGTCCTGGGCTGGTAGAGTACTTAGGTCTCCAAAATTGGGGTGTGGGTACAAGCATAATGAAATACCAGGGCTGGGGAATAGGACAACACAATGGTGTTTACCCAACATGCCTAACACTGAAAAAAAAACAACCAAAAAACTAGAAGCATTTCTCAAGGAGGAGCAACCAAGGTGTTGGGGCTACCCCCTGTGAGCCCTCTGAGGCCATCTGTGGACCTATGTGGCTCTCTGACTCCCACATGGGCATATTTCTCCATCTTCAAGTTACAGGAGATGCAGTCTATAATACTGTTCACAGAGAGCTGAGGACTGCAAACACGGGTCATTCAACTGCTACAGTAGGCTCTGAGTGCGTAAAGATGGCCCACCTGTCCAATCAGGTTTTCTCCTCTACCCTTGACAACAGCTTGAAGATTCAGAGTTACAGAAAGGTTATTATTCTTAATAAAACAGTCATCTCTCTCATACATTTGAATAGTGCTTTACAGCCTCGAAAGCCCTTCCGTTCCCATTTTCTCACGGGCAAGGCCAAACAGGCCTGACAGCCGAGCAAATAAGCCAAAGCAAGACGGAGCAACCAAAGAAAGAAGGAGCCACCTTCTGCTCAAATATTGAAAAAAAAAAAGAACATGGAAAACTGGAAACAAATCCACAGGCAAAGAGGGGAGAAACACGCAGATGAAGGACCCACAGGGTGAAAGAGCATACCAACGGCAGAAATCAATATGAATCACAAGAAAGCCAAAGCTGCAGATCAGATTCTAAAGCACGCCAGCTAGTTCTACAATAGCCTCTTCGCATCTCAGAGTACAAGAACTATGGGGCTTCTCTGAGGTAAGTCAGCGACACTAATTACATGCAATGATCTGGTGAGCACAGACGATCCTTTTTATTTAGACAGCAAGATATTGTGAAAAGAAATCGTAAGCAGAGTGTTTGCTTGTGCCATTGTTTTCATGATTCTAAAGTGCAGGGTCTCTGACTCGGTTGATGCCATGACATGAGTCCATCTTATTCATTAGCAGGCTTGCTGGGGTGGGGGTGGGCTTCCTGCCTGTGGTGCACCTGGCAGGACTCACGGATCTCTGAGCTTTGTCCCAGCAAGACCAGAGGTAATCATACAGGGTGATTGCCACAAGAATCCTTGCTGGGATCAAAAAGAAGGCTTGATGAAGAGGTAGGTTCCCTTTATGGACCAGCAAACCCCATCCTGATAAAGACTCAGAAAGCCACAAACTCACAAACGTGTCCATGGTGGCATGTTTCTGCCCCCCATAGCTCAAGTCAAAAGTCAAAATTAATGAGTCTATCCTGAGATGAAAGGACAGGACAGTTTGGAAAGTGAGCAAATGCTAAGTCATTTGACCACCAGGTAGAAACTAGCCCTACTATGCAGAATGCATTCATTAAACTTAAACAGGTTAGCAGCACAGAATTGGCGGCTTCCTTCAGCATTGCCTCTAATGGGAGATAGAGACAATCTGCAGCAGACACTTTACTATTTTCCCAGGTGATCTAGGAGTCTCAAGAATGGCTGGCCCTCTGAAGTTGGCCAAACACTTTTCTTGAAAGTTTATTTGAGTGGTGTGCAGGGACTAGGAAGGGTAGCATTTGGATCCATGTTTACATGAGCTAAATGCTTGATCTCTCAGTACTGGAGAGATGGTTTGGGAGAGAAGAGCACAAGCTCTTTAAGAAGGTCCTAGTTCAGTTCCACGTACCCACATTAGACAGTTCACAACTGGCCTCCAAAAAGACCTGCTTATGCTCGGTACACACACAGAGGACGAGCACACACACATACATGTAAATAAAAATGAGTATTATTCCAAAGACTCTATTTCTTCATTTATAAACTGCTCACCTCATTGAAATATTTAAAACTCAACTGATAGACCTAAAGCCTGCGCCACCATCTTAGTGTCTAGCACATGTTAGATTCCCATGAGATATTTCCTTAAAACAAACAAACAAATGCACACTTCACCTTTTGTCTTTCTAGTTGCCTTGTGGGGTAGCAAAGTGATGCCTATCTTTTTGACCCAGGGCCGCAGTGTATTTGTTTGTGATGTGCCCATTATCTGTGTCTTGGTGCATTTTTATCATCAGTGGTGCTTTGGGGGAACATACTTAGCTCTTTCTTATATTCCTCATAAGACTTTAGCTTTCATGTCCTCAAGGATTTTACTTCTCTCATAACTGCCTAAGAAAATCTAGATCACTTTAAGCCTGCAAAGTACACAGTTAGTGAATGAGATTTGTTTACAAATGTGTACACATTCCATGTATTTTGCATTAGGAAATAACCTAGCCACACTAATAATTATTTTTGATAGCTGAAAACTGCAATATCACAACTGTCTTCAAGATACTGTGACAATTTTAGATGAAGACAATGCTAATGTTTTACACATTCCATTGCACTTCTAAGTACACCGGTGTGTGCCCTTCATGTAAGCATTTGCATATGACATATGTCTTAATCTCATTGCTCAAGAGTAAGGATCCGGTGTTGCTAGGTTAACTTATAGTAAGAATATGGTATGTCAGCCTTGAAAAGGAAAGGTTTTGGCACAGACATCTCATCTCCCCAGCAAATAGTTGTAATCTCATGAATTTGGAAATGTCTACCTTGTATATGTGGCTCATAATTGTTATAATAGTTAATTTCATATCTCAGCTCTATTTTATCAAATTTTTGGGTCTATCTGTGAGGATATGAAACTAACAGTTGAGCCCATGGATTAAAGAAATCCAACTGTACTCTATAAATGGGCCCCATCCAATCAATTAAGGTCTAAGCAAGTATAAATGCCTCCTACTCACATTGAACACAGGTCTCTTCTTGCCTTTAGATTCAAACTACAAAACTGATTCTTCCTAGAGTAGAACTTATGGCATCCATTCCACAGGGCCTCTAGCTTTCCACCGCTATGACTTAAAGACTGGGGGGTTCATATAGAGGGAGCTAAGAGAAATCACACTTCAGACAAGCTTTATTAAGAGAGTCACCACATCATATCCTGAAATGGAAAGCAAACTTTCATGGATAAGAACGCTTCATTTGAAGACATGGCCACCATGGATAGCATGACAGGGCTCTGGAAGGGGGCATCCTGTAGTTCCCAGATTACTAGGAAAGCATGGTGTCTTAGTCAATGTTCTATTGCTGTGAAGAGACACCATGACCATGACAACTCATATAAAAGAAAGCATTTAATTAATTGGGGATGGCTTACAGCTTCATAGGTTTAGTCCATTATTGCCATGGTGGAAACATGGCAGCATTCAGGCAGGCATGGTGGTGGAGAAGTCACTGAGAGTTCTACATCCAGTTAGGCAGGCAGAGCAGAGAGAGAGAGAGAGAGAGAGAGAGAGAGAGAGAGAGAGAGAGAG
>OU015747.1:52775074-52790352 GCA_907169655.1 Acomys percivali | reverse complement strand
GTTAGGGTTAGGGTTAGGGTTAGGGTTAGGGTTAGGGTTAGGGTTAGATGCCTCTGAGGGTCAACCAAAGGCAACAACATGGACTTCCCTGACCAAAGCTCAACCAGTTTCTCATGACTGGTACTGGAGCTTTTATTAGATAGTCTATGGCTCTTGTGGGGAGCGTTATCAGTGCAAGTAGCATAGCTTCACATAGAAAGGACGACGTTAGATAAAAATCAAATACTATGCTTCCTAGGGCCTTTACCAGGCATGCTTGGTGCTCACGGTTTCTCTTCTCTTCCTCATCATTGCATTGTTTTGACCTCTTCTCCTTCTATTTAGCCCCTCTCTCCACTTTGTAAACTTCCCACTCCCTGTGTCCTGCTATCCCCCACTCCACCCTTCCTACTTCCCTGGTTTTCACATTACTTCAGGCTGTGCCCTGATGCTGTCAGTGATAGAGTATGACCAGTGAGTCATGGATCACGTAAACCTTTTATTTCCCATGATGCTTTTAGTCCTGGTGTTGATTGCAACAATAGAAGGCATAACTAAGACAAGATCCATAGCCCATTTATTCATAAGGCCCTTTGTTTTTTTATTCTGTGTTTTAAGTTATTTATATATTCTAGATATTAATTCTCTTATCAGATGTAGAGTTGGCAACAATTCTCTCCCACTCGGTAGGTTTCTTCCTCACTCAACTGACTATATCCTTAGGTTTTTAGTTTTGTGAGGTCACACTTATCAATTGTTGACCTTAATTCCTGAGCAAATGGAGTCCTATCCAGAAAGTCTTTTCCTACACTGGGTATTTGTAGGGTGTGGCCTATCTGTGTTATCTCCTAGAAGTTTCAGCATTTCTGATTTCAAATTGAGGTCTTTGACTTGAAGGTAATTTCTATGCATTGTGCTAGATACAGCTCTAATTTCATTCTTCTGCATATGTATACCCAGATTTCCCAGCAACCTTTGTTAATGATTCCATCACTTCTGCAGTGCGTGATTTTGGCTCCTTTGTCAGACTTGAGATGCCTGCAATCCATTTTGTTACATTGGTCTATGGATCTGTTTTTGTGCCAGTACCATATTATTTTTATTATGATAGCTCTGTAATGTATTTTGAAATCTGGAATATTAATCCCTCCAGTACTATTCTTCATGCTTACTATTGTTTCCACTATCCAGGACCTTTTGGGGGTTCTATCAGAATTTTAAGATTTTTTTTCCTATTTCTGCAAAGAATATTGTGGGTATTTTGATTGGAATTATATTGAATCTATCAATTGCTTCTGGTAGAAGGGTCATTTTCACAAAATTTTTTCTATTTATTCAGGAACATGAGAAATCTTTCCATTTTTAGCATCTTCACCAATTTCTTTCTTCAGAGATTCGAAGTTTTCAGTGTAGAAGTCTTTCCTCCTTAATTAGGTTTATTCCAAAATATTTTACTGTCTTTAGAACTGTTGTAATGGAAATGAGTCCCTGAACTCTTTTGCAGTGTGTTTGTTGATGGTGTGTGGAAAACCCACGTTTTTGTAAGTTGATTTATATACCACCATTTTGCTGAAATTGTTGATTGTTTCTGTAAGTTTTCTGGTTTAGTTTTTTTAATCTCTTATGTATAATATATCTGAAAATATGCAAAATTTTTCTTTTCATCTTATTCATATTCTTTTAATTTCCTTTTCCTGCCTTATTGGTCCAGCTAATGCTTCAAGCACTATATTGAAAAAGTGTGACTAGTGGACATCTCTGTTCCATTCCTGGTTTTAATAGAACTGCTTTGAATTTCTCTCCATTTAGGTTAATGTGGGCTGTAGGTTTGCTATATATAGACTTTATTATGTTGCCACATGGTTCCTCCAGTTTTACCCTCTCTAGGACATTTATCATGAAAATACTTTGACTTTAATCAAAGACTTCTTTTTCCACCTCTGTTGAGATGACTATGTGAATTTTTTTTGTCTTTAAGTCTATTTATATAATATCCATTTATTACATGTATTAGCTTATGTATATTGACCAATCCCTTCAGTTCCAGGATAAGGCCAATTTGATCATGGTGGATGATCTTATTGATAACTTGTATTTGGTTAATAAATACTTTACTGAAATTTTTGCATCTATGCTCACAGAGGACACTGTTCTGTAGTTTTGGTTTTCATTGTTATGTGTTCACCTGGTTTTGGAATTAGAGAAACACTGGCTTTGTAGAAGGAGTTTGGGAGGATCTCTCTGTTTCTTTTACATTTTTTAAATAATAATTTGTAAAGTATTTGTTGTAAATCTTTCAAAGATTTACTAGGATTCTGCTGTGAATCTTGGCCTGGCCCCTTTTGTCTTTTCTGGAAGGCTTTTTATTTATTCCTTCTTCAATCGCCTCATTTTTTGCAGATTTATTTAAATCGTTGATCTCGTCTTGGCTTAGCTTTGGTGGTTTGGATGAATGTAGAAATTCACCCATTTCTTTTAGATTTTTTAACTACATGTTTTTAAAATAGTCCCTTACAATATACCAAATTCTTACGGTGTCCATTATAATGTGTCCCTGTTCATTTCTGATTCTATTTATTCATGTTCTCGTTTTCTTTTTTTTGGTTAGTTAAGCCAAGGGTCTGCTGATCATGTTTATCTTCTCAGAGAACCAGATATAGATTGATCCTTTGTGCTGTTTTCTTTGTTTCTATTTCATTGATTTCTGCTTTATTTTTGTTCTTCTTTGCCAGCCATTGGATTGGGGTTTGTTTTTGTTTTTCCTAATTCTTGAGTTGCGTCATTAAGTCATTCAATTGTGCTCTTTCCAATGTTTTTTTTTTTTAATGTAGCCACTTGAGGCCATAAATTTTCCTCTTAGAACTGTTTTTAGTGTATCCCAGAGGTTTTTATGTATTGTGTTTTCATTTTCATTTAGTTCCAGAATTTTTTAAAAATTTTTTCTTAATTTCTTCTTTGACCCATTCATCATTCAGCAATGATGTATTTAATCTTTGTGAGATTTTGCAGTTACTAGAGATTTGTTTACTGTTGATTTTAAGTTTTAATGCATAGTGGCCAAATAAGATAAATGCAATTGTTTAAATATTTCTAAATTTGTTAAGGTTTGTTTTGTGTCCCCAAATGGGGTCAAAATAGAGAAATTTTCATGGACTGCTGGATAGAACATATATTCTTTATTGTTTGTGTGGAATATTCTGTAGGTATCTTTAGGTTTATGTGATGTAAGACATTATTAAATTCTGAACTTTCTCTGTTTATTTTTATGCAAAACATATCTATATATTGGCAAGAGTGAAATGTTGAAATCACCTATTACAATTGGATTATTTTTCTTGTTTTCCTTTTTTTATTAATTCATTCATATTACATCTCAATAGTTATCCTATCGCTTGTATCCTCCTATTCCTCCCTCCCTCCTGTAATTGGATGATCTTAATCCATGCCTTTAATTCCAGTAGTAGGCTTTTCTATGTAATTCATTGCTACAGATTTTGGTGCACATACATTCAGTATTGTAAACTTTTCTTCATTGATTGTTGTCTTGCCTGGAGTGGAGTCCCTCTGTGTCTCTTTGGGTTAGCTTTAATTTGAAATCTACTTTGTCAGAGATCAGAATGGCAAGGGCTATTTCCCTCCTGATCCCGTTCACTTAGAACACATTTTTCATTCTTTTACTTAGGATGAAATCTTAGCAAAAGATCTAAATAAGTACATTTAAATTTTACTATTAAAATGTACTATTTTACTATTTAAACCTCAGTAAAAGATTTAAATCTAAGATTAGTTTCTTATAAGCAACAAAAATGGGTTTTGTTTCTTTCATTTTAGGGAGAGTGAGAGGAGTTTTTTGTGGGGTTTTGTTCATTTGTTTTTTGTTTGGGGTTTTTGTTTGTTTGTTTTATTTTGTTTTGTTTTTGAGACCGGGTCCCACTGTATAGCTCTGGCTGTCTTAGACCTCACTATATAGACTAGGCTGGCCTCTGCCTCCCAAATTCTGGAATTAAAGACATGCCCACTGTGCTTGATTTTGGCTTTTGTTCATCTGGCTTATATCCTTTGAAAAACTGGGGTTATGAATATTTAAAGTTATTATTTAAAGGTGTGTGTGTGTGTGTGTGTGTGTGTGTGTTTGTGTGTGTGTGCATGTATTGACTAAGTCATTTGATTTTGGGGGGGTTGCTTTTGGTTGGTTTGGTTTTTACTGGTTTTGTTTTTGTCATGCTTTGTAGTTCATTAATTACAGTGTCATTTCTTTGCTTTCTAGAGACTCCTGGATTTCCTTACTCCTCTCTTCAGTTCAAAATATCGCTTCCAATATTCTCCTTAGGGCTATTTTATAAACTGTCCATATTGTAAAAAAAAATATTTCTCTGTCTACTATATTTTTTTTTCTGGGTCCAGTAGGTTAGGTGGGCAGTTAGAATATAGAGTGAATTTTTCCAGTCTCTTCTGGCTTTTGGTGAGAAATTAGCTGCTTTCTGGTATATTGCCTCTATATATCACTTATATTTTTTTCTCTTGCAGCTTTTAATACTTATTCTTTGTCCTATATGTTTATTTATATATGCTTATATTTAATTTATACTTATGTATCATAGTTTTAACTATGATATGTCATGCAAGTTTCTTTTCTGGTCTTTCTTATCTCTTGGGCATTCTGTGTGCTTCTTGTACCTGATGGGTATGCTCTCCTTAGGTTGGGGAAATTTTCTTCTACAGTCTTGTTGAAAGTCTGATCTATGTCATTGACCAGGGCTCCATCTATGCCTATAACTCAGATTTGGTCCTTTCATGAGATCTCAAATCCCTACATGTTGCTTTCTTGTGCTTTTTACATTCATTTCATATTCTTTGCTTGGTGTAGTTCCTCTGCTTTATGCTTCTGTACTGATAACTGGTCATCTATAGATTCACTCAACTTGTAAAGTTCTCCCTTGAATTTTCTAGTTGTGTTATTGAGGTTTTCAATTCCGTCTTTATTTCAGTTTGATTTGTCTTTAACACTTCTTTCTTTTTGCTGAATGTTTTATTTCAAATCCTGAATTGTCATTCTAATTTTGTTGAGTCATATATTTATTTTTTCTTGGACATTTTGTTTTCCTTTTAAAGTTGAGGCAGGCATTGGAACCCTCCTCGAAGTCGTTTGCCATGTAGGAAGGCAGGCAGACAGGAGGCCACATTGTGTTGTTGCTGAGTCAGGTACCACCCAAGGCCTTGCAGCTGATGTAATCCCAGTTTGCTCTTGGAACAGATCATTATCACAGTTTTATGGCAGAGTGCAACCCTCTCACTGGGTGTTCCTGGTCTGGCAGGCCCTGCTCTCTGTGTACATCCTACTATCCCCAGGACTCCAGAATGCCACTGGAGAAGGCAATAGACCCAAAGATTCCCTTGAGATCTAGAACGTACTGTTGCTGACCCCTTCTGTCAACATTTCGTCCTCAAACACAGTCCCATTCTTTTCCAGTTCTAAATACCTAAGTTGGCTTCCACCATCCCAACTGTCACTCAAAGCTTCCATTCCCTCCAACACTCCGGACTAAGGATGCCCCTAAATGGATGTGCTGCAACCCACCCCAAATATCTGGGGTGGTGCAAAGACCTTGGGAAAGAAAACAGATATACCTGTCCCTGAGTCACTCAATGTGGGACACAGCGGGATAGACTCAGCTTGTCAGGTCACGTCTGCCCAGGCTTTGCAGTGGGTGTTTCCAGAACATGTGTCATGTTGCCGTCAGCCAGGTGGGCCCAGCTATCTTGGCTGTGTGCCTTACATGGGCCGCACCTCCAGCCCTGTGAGGATGCACTACCCATTGCCCATAGAGTCAAATGCTTTCATATCTCAAAAACAACTTGGCCTATGCCCAAGAACCTGGTGACTTGGTTCACAGGCAAGCAGGGTAGGTGAGTTCCAGGCTGTTTAAAAACAAAGACCTGGAGTCCGGACTGTGGTTCTCCCATCTGTAATGCTTACATTTGCAGGGCAGGAACCGATTCTGGTCAGAGCTTCTGTTCCCCCTTAAAAGCAGATGGTAAGGAAGGGCACTCATACTTGGGAGGCCACTGCAGAAGGCACAAGAGAAAGAGGGAGAAATGTGATAGAACACTGGTAGAATAAATGTTACCATTGTGGCTGAGAAGAATAGAACCCACGAGGAACCTTTTAGGGCTTTCTGAGGCATATCACACCCAACAATTGTCCCTTACCGAAGGATGAAACAGCCATTACATGCATCTGTTAGCTCCTGACCTGGGTACCTGCAGGCTCCCCTAGAGCCTGTAGTTCTGGTCTGCCCTTCCTGCAGGCAGAGCAAACGCCTGTCCACCAAATGACACAGGGCATGAAAGCGGGGAGTCCTAGGCATCTGAGGAGTGAAGTGGCCAGTGGATCTGGGGGATCCCTACCTCATGTATAGTATCCCCAGAGTGGGGCCACAGACATGACTCGGGTACAATGATTACCATCCCCATGGATATTAGGGGATTGAGTAAGACTGACTGTAAAACCCAGCACAGTGGCTTTTGAAAACAGACATACACAGGCCACCCTCATTAATGCTTAATTCAGAATTCACCCCGTACTTTGTGAACTTGCTTCTCCACGCTGATTCAACCCCAAAGTCCCCCTGTAGCAGCACCTGTTCTAGACAAAGAATATATGAACAGAGGGGGTCACTAGGCACACAGCCCCAAGGGACTAGCCAGGCAGTGTGCAGGCCAACACAAGGCCTGTCACACTCTCCTTCTGTCTAGCTAAGGGCTCACACTGCCACTTTCTCAAGTTTTACTGACCTGGGCAGAGACCATCCTACAAATCCCCTGGAGTCCCTTAGCACTTACATTCTCACCTCTACCTCCGCAGCCTTCTCCACTCATCGTCCAGTGTTGGAGTTGGCACAGCACAGCCAAAGCCTGCAGAAATCGAACCTTCTGGATCTCCACTGGATGCACGAGTATGACAGTGAAAGCAGGAGCTGGAGAGAGGTCAGTGCTTCTGAGCACCAGGTGCTCTGAAGGGGAGGAAGTTCACTTCTAATACCTGTGTTAAGGAGGGGCAGCTTACAACTGTGTGTAACTCCAGTGCTAGGGGATAAAACCCTTTCCCAAACCCTACAGGCACCAGCACACACACACACAGGGGGTGGGGGGGGAAGGAGAGGGAGAGAGGGAGAGAGAGAGAGATTTGTGTACACACCCATACACACACACAGAGGCACAGGCACACAGACACACTCACATTAATTAATCAATCAATTAAATAAATTAAATTTTTAACTTTTGATTCCTTGTGAATTTCACATCAAATACCACTCTATATCTTTATCTGGAAGACCGGCCCCTTCACCTGCTCACACCTGCTCACAGATGGAGTAAATATTGGGGTGGGCCCTGGATCTGGACTTGGATAGTAGCTGAGTTGGTCAGCCTGACAGCTCTCCCATGGTCACACCATCAAGCTGGCTCACCCACACTCATGCCATCTGTGCCAACTTTCCAGCACTGCTCAGGCAAGGGGTGGGGCCAGCTCACCTGCTCTCATACCCTCAGAGGCACCTTTGCTGCACCCACACCACCAGGGCTAGCAAGATGAGAGGCAGTGTCTTAAGGCTAGTCAAATATTCATTATTCAGGAAAAACAGAACCTGGACCAGGCGTTCCATCCTGTCCGTGGGCACCCCACCCACCTGTGCTGCTCAGTTCTTGTCAACTCAACACAAACCTAGACGTGCTTGAGAAGAAAAACAATTCTCAAATGAGTGATTGCTGCTACCAGAGTGAACTGTGGAGCTGTCTGTGGGGCATTTTATTGATCCTAATTCACCCAGAATAGCCCATCCCACTGTGGCTGGTACCATCCCTGGTCAGGTGAGTGTGGGCTGAGTAAGAGAGATAAAGGAAGAAAACCCAGAGGTAGCAAGGCTCTGAGCAGCATCCCTCCCTTGCTCTCGCTCAAGTTCCTGGCCTGACTATTCAGAGACAGACTGGTTGAGAGACATAAGCCAAAAATGAAACGAAGTGCTTCCCTCCCCAAGATGTTTTTGATCCATGTCTTATCACAGCAACAGAAAATAGGACATTGCCTTACAGAAGAAGAAAGCTGACAGTTACAACGGTAGATCATTCGGATGATTCTACTTCTGTTCCTGCGTGCATGTGCTCTACAGACTGAGCACCGGCTATATAATGGGTAAGTTTAAGCCAGATGCAAATAACACAGCAAGGATCCGAGTTCCCTACATCCTCCTAGGAAAACTGGACAGCAAATAAGTCACTAATGGTTATATTTCAAATAGAAATTTGCAATAAGGCAGGGTAAGGAGACGGCGATAATATGAAAGAAGAGGCATTCTTTTAGGCAGGTTGTCAGGAAGAACTTGTTTAGCAGGTAAGAATGTGAGCAAGCTCAGAACTAGACAGAGCATCAGGCAACTGTTTCAGGAGGGTGGGTCTGGAGAAGACAAAGCACTGGGGCTGAAGACCCCAGGCAGAAAGGACAGGCTGGTATGTAGTGGGCACATGGATGTGCTCTGTAGCATCAGAGGCAGGCAGAGCCCACTTAGAAGGATGAGTGGTGCCCTCCCATGCAGGTAGGTTGGCCTAGGTGGTAATATACACAAGTAACTCTCATCCATGGCTTCTGTTTGTCTCAGAAAAATTGGAAATGGCATCTTTTCCACCAAGGGAAGAGTAAAAAGGACTGCTGGTGTTGTGGAGAGAAAACAAGTCAGTGTTATTGGCTGGAAGACAGGGCAAGTAAGGCCACAGAAGGAACAAGAGAAAGTGAAGGTGCTAAGATGTGTCATCAATAACAAGAAGCCATGACAGTTGGGGGACAGCTACAGTTAGTTACTTGGGAGTGATGCTGGGACAGGCAGATAGTTAGAGTTTTGACAGACAAAGTCAAGGGAGACAGAGCCGATGAGAGAAGAGAGCTCAGTAAACACAAAGATGTGTGTCTGTGTCATTGACAGCCCGTCTAAGAAGGAAGAGGCCATAAGCAATGAGAAGGCCATCATGTCAGTGTATCAAGAGTCCCTCCATGATGGATTCATATGCTGGATTGCAGAGAAAGCAGAATATCCTATCACAAGGATGAAAGTCTGGAAAACCAGGCTTGAGTGGAGGGAAAGCCAGGGTTTTGACGAGGACCAGGGGCACCCATGAAAGTGTGCTGCGCTTGCATGGTAAGCAGAGACAAGATCAAAGTGGATGGTACAGTGCCATCTTAGAAAAGAATAAGACTTCATGTCCGCCATGCATGCATGTAAAGTGTCATTCAGAAGACAGACCCATGAGCAGGTGTCTTGAGTAAAGAATAACAGAACCTTAACTTTAAGGATTAAAGTTCATCAGTAGCATTCATGAATGTCCTCTGAAACCATGTCAGATGCCCTTTACTTGCCCTCGTTTTATAAATGATGCCCTTGGGTCAGAAAGAAACAAAGTCACTTGCTGCCCAAAGCCCAACAGTGAAAATGAGACAAACCCCAAACCTGGCCCTGTTCTCTTCCACTAACTGGCAGCTTAACATCATGCCACAGCTCTGGGGTCAGGCTGCTCGTGTTTGAGTCCCAGGCCCACCCCGCTAGTTAAATGACCTTGAGCAAATTATCTGTTCTCTGTGTGCCTCATCTTTCTGTAAAATCAGGCTAATATAACTAACACCTATCTCAAAGGATGATGTGAGAATTAGCTAAAATAAAGCTTGAATAAACCTTGCCTGCTACACACAATAACCACTCGATAAGTGTCACATGTGGCTATAACAAAGTGAAAAGGCTTATGATGCAGGCGGTAAGCACCACCATCTTCTCCCTCTCAGATGCTCTCATGGAAAATTGGAGTAATGCTGCCTGCCCTCTTCACCCTGGCTCTGCCTCTGAGAGGCCTGTGGAAGAGTGGGGGCCAGACAAGGTATTGCAGAACTGGCTGGGATCCTGAGCTGGGTCTGTACAAATGTTCACAAAAGGCTGTAGGAAGGTCCAGTGGCAGAGCAGGGACTAAGAAGGATGCCTTGATAATGGTATGCTCATGACACAGAGCGGGGGTTGAGGGGGGGTATAAGCATCCAAAAAAGATGATCTGGGTGGCCCTGGGACTGTGGAAGAACCAGTGAGTTTCAGAATGGATTTCTTCTCAGGTTTTCCTCTGACTTCTAAGTGCTTCCACAGGGGACAGTCTGACCTTACTCTTCCTCAATCCTATTTCTCATTTGGTGGTTTCTGTACAGAAAGACGCATCTGTAAACATGGAAACCCCAAGACTCCACCCGAAGGGATCTCCCATTCATCTGGACCTTCAGAAGCTACAGAGGCACCCAGATCAAGTTGATTCTGACACCTGTGTTAATGCCCTCAAAGCATCCCAGCCTCAGACCAAATAAGGAGGAAAAGGGGTGTGTGGAAATAAAGTTGGACTGGACTTCAACAGAAGCAAGAAGATTTTGAAGGATAGTGGACACTCTGAACTTAACAGCCCTTATTACGAGAAGCTATTGAAGAATTTTCAGGATAATGAGCTATCTCATCTTCCACGTAATGAGCTTTGGGAAGATTGCTCAGATACTGTCCTTGTGGGGAAAATATGGATATCAATGGCACCCACGATGAAAGCATTATGGGTGAAAGGGGAGTGGCTATCTATCACGCTGTCCGCCACCAGTGCTCTCGGGTCTCACAAAGGCTCGACTGTAATAGTATTTGCCTCACCAGCCACCCTGCCTCAGTTTTGAGTACCCTGGTGTTGCTGAGTTTTCAACATGATGTCATTTAGGCCCAATTTGCCTTCATCCCTGCCTATAGTAATCTCCACATCAGTAGCAAAGAGAGCCCACCAACAGCTCTCCCAGACATGAGCCTAAATGACCAGCCTGTCTTGTATTTTGTCATTTACTTATTCACAAAGAGCCATTGCTGAGGAATATTTTTTTGCAGTCCTTGAACAAAAATAAATTAGTTCTTGTCATCCCAAAGCTAGAATGGAAAATAGCTGTTAAATTCACAACCCTGACAGAATACGGGAAGTACATTACAGGTTGTACTAGCCCACTAGAAGACAGGGACCTAATGTCCTCTGTGGAGGGTCAGGCACAGGTCAGGGGATATCAGTGCTCAAACCACGCCCATTCCTGAATGCAGGATGTAGGCATGCACATGTAAACACATGCATGTTCACACACATAGAATCACACATGCGCCCCTCCTGAAAATCATTTTTTATAGGGCACCGCTTTGGGCAGACCCTTAAAAGGAGAATTTACTGAGCAGCTATGTGAAGAGAAAGCTATGACAACTTGGATAAAATATTCAACCCCTCTGAGTCTCAACTTCTTCTCCTTAGGAATGACAATTTCAGTGGAATGATCCCCTCATAGAACATGGCCCTGTAAGTCCACATTAATCGAAGGCTTAGGGAAGAGCTACCATCTTCCACCTCTGCTTCTGATAAAGCCTTCTCCTCACCTGCTAGATACATGCTGCTCACGGCTAGTCTTGTGGACATCATCCCCAAATTTATCAGCAATCAATCCATTATCTTCTAGTGTCATAGTATGCTTGTTTGTATAAAATCATCAGAAGACACAGCCCATTTAGAGGAAGGGAACTTAACTACTTACTGCTGTGAGATAGCCAACTCAAACCTATGGAACATGAGCTGCCGATCCAAGCCCATGTGGAAAAGGTGAATGTGGCAATCCTCCTCCATCTCTGGAGCTTCCATATTCTATCCAATAGGACAGCCTTTAAGACCACGTCCCCTGGATGGGGAGGCCTGGTGGCACTCAGAGGAAGGATAGCAGGCTACCAAGAAGAAACTTGATACCCTATGAGCATATACACGGGGAGGAGGTCCCCCTCAGTCACAGTCGTAGGGGAGAGGAGTAAGGGGAAAATGGGAGGGAGGGAGGAATGGGAGGATACAAGGGACGGGATAACAATTGAAATTGAATAAGAATAAATTAATAAAATATATTTTTTAAAAAGAGAGAAAGCACATAGAGGTGCTTCAGGCTCCAAGAAGACTTTGTCCCCAAGTGGAAAGGTAAGCCTTCCTAGCTAGAATTCCCTCAACTGCGCAGCCTTTTAAGCCTGATCTGTCCTTGTTGCCCGTTGCTCTGTGCCTTGTGGGATGCTCAGTGGAATCCCTGCTCTCCTCTCATTCTGCAACCAAGACTATCCCAAGACGCCACCAAATGCCACCGCCCCAGAGGACAACAGTGCCTCTCGTTGCTCTGGCACAACGCATAGAAGAGCAGAAGATTCTGAAAAAGATGCTAACCATTCGAGATTCCCAAACAGGGAGTGACCTGAAGTTACTGGTAAGATTTGCCTTTTGGAAAGTCTTCGCTAATACGTTGAGTAGCCTTCAGCTTCCTGCTCCCTTACAGCAAAGTTCTTGAACCATCTTGTTAAATACTGACCTTGAGGGTAGGGATTGAGGTTGGAAAGTAACATGTAGACTCAGACTCAGACTTAAATGAATTTTCATTTAAAACAAGAAACCAGCTTTGTCATTATGACTTCCAAAAGCCAACCATTCCAACAGCATAGAGGCTAAGAACAGTCATCAGTCAGGGTGGCAAGGAGGCATCAGTGACCAGCCAAGTCATTCCAGCCATTACTCCAATCTAGTAGGTGGCACTCAAGAGAGGAGAAATCATTATGGCACTAGAAAATGCTGAGCATGCTGGGAAACCACCCTGCACACTTGTCCACTGCTCCACATTTCCACCAATGACTTTGAGGAAGTGTGTTGGAGTAGTTATTTAGAAAATGAGCAGCTACAACAGCCAAGAAATTCCTTCAAAGCAAAGACACAGGGTTTTTCTTTGTATAAGGCTTAACCTCCACCCCTTACAGCTAGCATTCACTTTGGGTTTTATTCTTTGCTTTAATTTTCTAAAGTCATTAAATTTATGATTATCTCACACGCATGTTACACAGCCTTCGAGAGCACTTGTGGAGCTCAGGCCATGCCCCTGAGTGTGGATTCATCTCCCATTCCTCTTCCATCGTCCTCTCAACCTACAAACACAATCACAGTCTTGATTTGTACCCTTTAGTGGCTCACAGACGCACTTAAGCTTAGCCATTTTGTTCTTGCTCCAGAGAACTATAACATGGCATCATATGGGTAGGACTTTCCAGGACTGTATCTCAGCATCATTATCAAAAAGATTTATTTACACTGTAACATTGATTTCCAACCATCACATACCAGCGTATTCATTCTTTTTTGTTTATGGGCATTCAAATCATTTCAAGACTTTTTATCATTATGAGAGCAGCAACTAGAAATACTCATGAATATTTGCAGGAGGTTTTTTTTCTATAAATAGGTTCTCTGGATAATAAGGTATGCCATTGTCACTTGTAAAATAAAACCAACATATTTTCCAAAGAGGTTCTGCCACTGGTCGTGTATTGAAGATTGTGCTGGCCCACAACCCTCCCAAACTTTGACTCTATTGGATTTCTTTAAAATTTCAATTTATAGTGAGCAGTCTCACTTATTTTAAACCCTTTTCTCAGATTTCCTCTAAATTTCTAAACTGTCCCACTCTATGAAAGAAATCCTTCTCTCTAGTCTGCTACTTAACACATTTATGTGAATTCAAACAAACTTACCACATCTCAATACTACACTTCTCATTTAAGGAAACAGAGCACATCTTTCCTGCCCAAGAAGTAAAGAAACACCACCATGTAGATCAGAGGAGAATGGTACCAAATACCTGTCATAAAAAAGCACCAAGAAAACCTGGAAAGACAACAATGAGACAGTAAATTTCGTCTATCAAGTTTTGGCTGATCTGTTTGAAACTGGCAATGTAGATTGTCTGAGGGCAAACACATCCTGTACACACAGTTGGGAGAAGTCTACATTTGTATGACTATTAAGTTTCATAATTTAATAAAATTATTCAAATGTCTTAATTTTTTTAAATCGAGGATGATGAGAAGTAGTCCTTGCTTCACAAACAAAAAGGCTAAGTTCAGATTCCAGCACCATCTACAAGGCCAGATGCAGCAGCATGCCCATGGTCCCAGACAGACAAACCTCTGGTTCTTGTTAACCAGACCATCTAGCCAAATCAGTGAGCTCCTGGTTCAGTGGGAGATCCTGTTTCAGAAGATAATGTGAAAAGTGACTAAGAAAGATGCTACATGTGGACTTCTATGCTCCACAGACACACATGTGCATGCACAACCACATGAACACACACACACACACACACACAAACATGCTTTTCAATATTTCTCAGGTCATCTAATCTGCTTCTAAGGATTTATTTTATAGAGATGATCAGGGAAGTACAGAAAGATTTAAATATAGTGATGTGAAGTAATAACTATAGCTCATGACATTGAAATTTACCAAATATCCAACATTGTGGGATTGCTAAATTGTTTGTTACAACCAAACACCACAGCAATAGGAAGCCCGTAGACGTGGCCATGTAGACGTACATTTACTGACATTAGAAATGTAGTTAAACTATATGAAGTGGAAAAATTAATCTGCAACAAAAGGTGACTTTACGTTTTCAAAGAGGAAACTGTACAAGTGGTTTGCATCTCTAGGAAAATTCAGGAAAGTGTTTCAAAGAATCAAATTCTAGGCACCTAAGGGATCATGAGAACAGGGAGAACTGCCTTCCTCAGGGAAGAATATGCCAGTTGGGTATCCAACACCAAATGCTCAGCTCTGAAAGCATACATCCAAGTAAGAGTACACAGAATGACCAAGTGTATTTGTGGATTTGGGAATATATTTGTATATACATATATGTAAAGGCAATTAATGAAAAAGAAACCACAAATTTAAGAGAGAAAGGAAGGGCCCACGGGAGAGTTTAGAAGGAGGAGAGGGAAGTTGGGAAGTGGACTAATTATATTAAAAGTGTAACCATCTTTAAAAATAATCAGATGCTACAAATCATATTTACTGAGTTATACGGAGGAATTGGAGGAGGAGGGTAAAAATGGGAGAGTGTTTAGGAATTGTTGCCTGAAGAAGTGAGGCCTTGAGAGCAAAGAAAGTGCCAGGGTTTTATTTCCAAGAAAAAGACAATAATAACAGGAGGGTCTTCAACAAGTTGATTGTATTTTTGTGCAGTTTCAGCTCTGACAGGCTACAGAAATCAAATTCACAAAGCCACGTTCATCTCTTAAGTAGCCTGTGTGCAGTGGCCAGTCATAGGCTCTCTGGTTTCTATGCTTTCTGACTATACCACCGATGGAGCATTATGCCCTCTGACTGCACCACCAATGGAGCACTATGCCCTCTGACTG
>OU015747.1:52768780-52775064 GCA_907169655.1 Acomys percivali | reverse complement strand
AGCACTATGCCCTCTGACTGCACCACCGATGGAGCACTATGCCCTCTGACTGCACCACTGATGGAGCACTATGCTCTCTGACTGCACCACTGATGGAGCACTATGCCCTCTGACTGCACCACCAAAGGAGCACTATGCCCTCTAATTGTACCACCAATGGAGCACTCAGGCTAAGCTGCTAAATCTGCCCAAATCTAACATGCAGGGCATCCATTTGGCTGATTATAAAACTAACCCTTCCCATGGGAGAGTCAAAAACGCCGGTGACGGACATTTGTCTGATCCGCTAGAAGAGGCTTGGTGTGTATGCTAGTAAGCTAGTAAGCTAGTAAGTGAGAGGAACTGCAGGGGATAGTGTCATGGATGGTCTCAAACGACCTTTAGAAAATAGAACCAAGTAGTCTGCAAGAGCTATTTGAAGACACAAAAGCACAGGGAAGGTATGTTTCTTGTTTACTAACCTTGGGGAGATGATTTTTTTTTTCATAACCAAACCATGTAGCCTGTAGGAAGCTCTAAATCAACACGGAGATGGAAATTAGATGTGGCGGAGAGGAGAGATGAGAGGGAGGTAGTAGTAGTGGTAGTGGTAACATTGCTAGTAGTGGTAGTAATAATAGTAGTGCAGGGAGTGGGGAAAACGAGAGGGTGTCCTTTCACACTGGCCAGTCAACGTTTGCTGGGTCCACAGTAAGGACAGTGTGGACACTGGTGCCAACATAGCCAGAAGAACAAGCATGTTGGGATTCCCTCGGAAGACCTCACCTTCCTACAGCCCTCTGTGACAGGGCTGCTCCGTAACATGGAGGAGTGAAATTCTCTGCAAGGACAAGTGCGCCACCGCAGAGGGTCCACAGAGGTCACTGCTCATCAGGACATATTTTCTAAAGGACTCTGCTCTATGAAGGAAAATGACCACTCCCACATATCTGTGAGTGACATTAAAATGTGACATTGAAACCTGAGTGGGAACACAAACACTGAAGGCTCTGTGACCACGGCCGACTTAAACCGAAAGGGTGAGTTTACTGTTGTTATGGAAAGTGTGGCTCTGTCTGTGGTAGAATTTGATGAACAATAAATAAATCTCCAAGAGAGGTCTCCTAAGCTGATATGCATTCGTGGTATTATCTTTCCTCTGACTGTATGTGCTTCTGGGTAAAAAGAGATTCTAATTGCACTCCCATTCAAAAATCAACCGTGGGAATAAGGAATCATACTCATTTTATGCACAGTTGCCCGAAGGCCTTATCCTTAAAACAAATTACAGCACCTCCTATGTGGCACACGCTTTGGAGCTAATTCTAACCCTACAGCAAACTGCAAAATTAAACTTTAATCTGCAATCTAAACAATTTGGTGTTTGTGATCAATTGTGGTATTTTTATAAAATGCCAAGGTGATTGTTGAAGCACAGGACTTTGGGCTGTCCCATTGCACACTCTCCTGGAACTAAATGAGACTCGTGGGGCAGGAAGGAGGCAGGGAGATGCTGGGCTGCTGGGCTGGACCTACAGAGAAAGCTGCAGAGAAGAGAGGAGAAGCAAGCATAATTGGGAGGAGATGGAAGGAACGAGGATAAGAGGGGAAAGTGGGGGCATGAAGAAGGAGAGCAGGAAGGGAGTGATGGAAACAGGAGCATGGAGGGAGGGAGGGAGGAGAGAGAGAGAGAGAGAGGGAGAGAGAGAGAGAGAGAGGGAGAGAGAGAGAGAGAGAGAGAGAGAGAGAGAGAGAGAGAGAGAGAGAGAGAGAGAGAGAGAGAGAGAGAAGAGGCAATTGTGGCAAGCATCCTATTTCCTGGGCTCGCCCTGTCACAGCCCCTAACAGGCTGCTGCTCCACAAAGCAATCACTTTGGCCCTACTAGCCACGTTAGAAATTAAATTTGGTCCCTTGAAATTCTGAGGAGCTCGAGGGGAGGGGGCTGGTAAAAAGCAAATTCCACATGACACCTTCAAAGGCTAAGGGGCTGGGAAGCTGTGCCGGTCCAGAACAGGAGAGTCCCACTCCAGAATGTGCCCCCTGCAGAAGGGAAGTTCAAAGAGTCACCCTTGGACTCTCTGCCTCTTCCCCGCGTGGCCTTAGAGCCCTGGAGTCCTGTTGCAACCTGCTCAATGGCTCTGATAAGTCAGAGCGGAATTCATGGGAGATTACCACACAGCTCCCGCCAAGCTATGCTGCAGCGCGGTAATAGATGCGCTCCGGCACTAAATCCTAAAAGGCCCCACTACATCTGTCAAGCATGCCCTGGAAAAGCACCCTCAGTTCAGATGTTATCACTGCTCTGCCTGCATCAGAAGATTTAGTGTCCACCCTCGAGGTTGCTTTGGCTGCACGGTTTTCGGGGGCAAAACAACAAGGGAGAAAGATGAGAGGGGGAAAAGGCAAATTATTCTTGCTTAAAGCGGAAGAAGAAATAAAGTGATGTGCTTGCAGACTGGCGCCGTTCCTCACCCTGCATCCAGAAGGTCCCCAGTCCCACATTAGGAGGTACTGATGTTCTAAGCTGATTAGCCGGGACACTTAGAGGCCCTGGACTGTGACACCATGCCAATGATCTTCCATAGGCAACTCTTTCCCAAGGAGAGCTAAACAGCAGACCCAGCAGGGCTCCCTAGGCAAGAGGTGGGAGATGCAAGCTTTTGATAATTAACTTTAAAACAGGTTCCAGAAAAAGCTGCTCTGATATAAAATGAACTTTCCAGAGCATTTGCTTAGAAAAAGAAAAAGAAAGAATTGAGCTTCTCCAAACAGTTGCACTTCCCACTAACTATGTTCCCAGATGCAGCTCCTGTTTGTTCAGGATGTATTTTAAGCACTGCTTTGGACATTTAGTTCATTATGAGCAAAGAGTGTTACATTTAAATGTGTTTTAAGATATAGAGGAAAAAATTCACACACATATGCACGTACACAATCATACACATGCAAGCATGAACACACATGCTTGCACACACACATATACACACATGCACGTGCTAATGCACATGCACACACATACACACATATGCACACCTATACACACACACATATACAATCATACAGACGCAAGCATGCACACACATGCTTGCACACACACATGCATGCGCTAATGCACATGCACACATATAAACACATATGCACACCTACACACACATACACACACATACACACACACACACACACACACACACACACACACACACACACACACACCATACTGTTTACAGCACAGGAACTCCAGTTACTAACCCACCAGAGCCTGTAATCATTCTGCAGGAAGGGAGGAGAGTGTAACCTGCTTCACCATTTTGGTGTTCTGGAACCTTCTCAGAGTCATAACCCAGAACGGATGCCCAGCCCATGGCTGTGGTGTCCGGAAGTCTCAGACAGTGTGAGGGGGGCGGGGCATCTAGTGCGCTCCACTTGCAAAGCTCCACTTGTGGTGTCTGCCTGCCTAGTTGCGGAGGTGAGCAAATAAGCTGAGTTAGCATGCTGACCTAGTAGAGGATGCTGGGAAGTTGCCTGGCCCCATGAGCATCGTGCTCATTTTAAACCTCCATAAAGGGAATCCAGCAGTTTTCTTGACATCATTTAGTGTCTTCTCGGGGAAACGCCTCTCAGCACCTGAAAAAAGACTTGCGAGGAGAACCAAGGATTGACTACATGATCAAAACTGGCAAAGCACTTTGGTTCTTCTCACTGGAGAATTAGAGGGAACCTTGTTTTCAGGAAGCCTTTCCAAAGTTGATGGTACTAAACTAATGACATGAGTCCTTTTGTTTAATCCTCTCAGATGTCCTGAGAAACAGGAAAGACATGAAAACTGAGAAGTCAGGAGGTTAAGCAATTTGAGCAGTCACACGGCCCATCATTGTTCCTTCTGTCCCTTGAAGTCACCTGCCCACTTCTAGGCATATATTAACCCTTTAATTTGACCTTATTACTAGTGGATTGGATTGATAGATATTCACTTCCATCTTAGATATTTGGAGTGTTGGCTGAAAAGCAAATAGGTCTGTTTTTTTGTTTGTTTGTTTGTTTGTTTTTTAAGAATCTGCATGGCATTTGCTTTGTTCATTTTCAAGTACAACCATGAATATGACTCTGGTAGTCCCAGGAACTAAAGGTTGCATTCTCTGTCAGGTCCCTGGTAGCCCTTTGTGACTTGTTCACATTGCATTAAGAAGCACCTAGGAGACTGAGCAAGTCCATGCCTAGGCTGTCTTTATGGGATTTTTCAGAGAAGATGAGCTACAAAAGAAAGACTCACCCTGAATGTGGGGGTCACCATTGCACAGATGGGGGCTCACCAGCATTCTTGCTAGCACAGAAATTTATCTTGTCCCCCCTCCCCCTCCCCCTCCCCCTCCCTCTCCCTGTCCGTCCACCTCCTCTCTGTTGTTTTCTGGCTGCTATGATGCTCCACCACACCATCCCTGCCACAGCTGGCTGAAATCTCTGAAACCATGAACATATGAGCAAATTAAATGCTCCCCGACATTGTTTCTGTCAGGCACTATATCACAGCCACAACAGAACCAACCGGCACAGACATCCTGTCTTGAAATGTAGTAGGCACAGGTTTCATGTCCATGGTAAGACCTGGCCTTCTCATAATCATCACCCACTTCTACTGGACAATATCACTACAAGGTAGACCCCCCCCCTTCCGAGTATGGAGCTTCATGCAGCCTTGCCAAAGAATACTGCTTTGGGGTGTTCATGATCAGAGTCCAGTTAGCCTAAGGGGAAATTAAACCATTGGCTGGCAGCTCACCCAGTAGCAATTGTTTTCCCAGAAAGTCGATAAAAGCAGCCATGACTGCCGAGCCCAAGACCCCCACGGCCTCTTAGTGACTTTGTGTGAGTGGGCTCCCATCCCTTCCTGTGCCCAGCTGTAGGTCCTGCGGGAAGCACTCATGCTAAAGGGTTGCCTGATGTGTGTTTTCTCTCTAAATCGGGGTAAGTATGCCATGTACTATAGTCACTTCATTATCATTCACTGCAACCCCATCTTCTAAAAGAGATAAGTGGGTGTCCTTGTCCAAGGGTAGAAGACAGATTTGTGTCCATGTATCTGTGTCTGACCTGGTTTGATCTCAGGCTCTCAAGGCTGACAGGGACAGCATGTCAGAGCCCTGTTTCTCTCACAGATATGACTATAGGGGGGGGCCACATAAAACTGAGCTCAGGAATCTGCTGGTGATGGCTCTAGAATTCACAGATCTGTTGTGAATGTCACCTATGCTACTTACCATGGATATGACTCATTCATCCTGTGCCTCAGTGTCTTCACTTATGAAATATATATACATATATGCGTATATATGTATGTATGTATCAAGAATCTAAAGAAGACTCGGTTTAAAAGAAAAACACAGAATTCATGGAGCACACAACTTCACAACGGACAGGATAATAGCCTAATTGATGGTGCTCACTATGGTTACTATATTGTGATTTGTCAACAAAGGCTTGCTGATGCTCTTCTCTAGTTTGCTGAGAAAAGTAACACTTTTCTGTTGCTACGGCAAAAAAAAAAAAAAACAACAACAACAAAAAACATAACCTGAAGCAACTGAAGGAATAACGAGTTTATTCCGGTTTATGGTTACAGAGGGAGGGAGCAGGAGAACAGCTGGTCACATAGTCATCCAACTCAGGATGAAGAGAGAGAGAGAGGGACAGGAGTGGAGCTAGGCTATAAGTCCTCAAAGCCCACCCCTTGAGGTGCATTTCCTCTGGCAAGGGTTTCATACCCGCCCCCCAAACAGCATCACCAACTGGGGGCCAAGTGCTCAAATACATGAGTCTATGTGGGACATTCCTCATTCAACCCCCTCGCCTACCCCAAGCAACCTACAGACTTTATTTTCATCAACAGGAGGATTAGGAATAGGTCTTTCAGAACTAGGTTAAGGACAGAACCCCATGGACCATATCAGATGTCTCCTTGGCCTTATGATAGGCATCTTCCTATATATCCTCAGGTCGTTGGTGATATACCTCTTACCCACCATGCATTGCAACCTAACTTTTCCTGTCTAGGGCAGTGTCAAATACTTTGTTCTCAGTTGGTAAATATCACAAAGATGGAAGTGCTCCTTTTTTTTAAGTTCATGCAATCTCAACTAACTTCTATTTAGATTTCTGGTTATTCTATTTGGAATTCTGAAGATATGGACTTTGGGTCTGAATGAGTGTTTGCCTGAGTGGATTATTCTGTGTGATATTTATTTGTTCACAAATTCTTTAAAGGAATTCAGTAAAGAGATTTTTTATTTAAGAAATAAAAAATAAGACC
>OU015747.1:52751280-52763780 GCA_907169655.1 Acomys percivali | reverse complement strand
AAAACAGTGAGTGAGGATTCTGCCACTGCAGAACACTGTGGGAAGAAAGCTGCCTTCTCTCCCGGTGGAAAGGAGACCTTTCTTGGGTTCAGTTTCCTCATCAGAGAACCAAATCCCCTGTACCTTCTGGAGGCGGAGAAGCAACACTCCTGGCACCCAGTGGGCTGCATGTTGTAAGCCCTGATTATAGACTTACTGCTGTGTGGTTTTTCCATATGGTTTTCTCAAACAAGAATCCTGAACATCCGATCTCCGTTCTCCCTGCATGCGTGCTGAACAGCAGGGGTATAAGAAGTTGGCTTTAATGGTATTTAATCTAAGATTCCCGATAGTCCTCTAAATCTGCCTCACCAGCCGGCACCCAAGTACAAAACGCATGGCCTCAATTAGCACCAGAACCTTCCACTCCCCCACCCAGCAAGCCTCCTGTTCAGCCTCAAAAAAAAAAAAAAAAAAAGACACAAAAAACAATTCTGCCACAGAAGAGAGGAGAGGACTTGAGCCTTGTCAAAGTTTTATAGGTGGGTGGAATCTCCGAGAAGGAAGGAGGAAGGGAAGGCATTTGATGTGTTTAGGGTACGGGAGAGTCAGCGATGGTCATCAGTGGGATTCCAGAACACCTGTTGGAGAATTCAAGAACATTCCTAGCGCCAGCAAAGTGGGGGGATGGCAGGACCATAGCCAGTGAAAAGCTTGTAACTGAAAAATGACAGGAAAGAAAATGTCACACAAGGGACACACGACAGCCCCTTAGGGTCTCTTTCAAACTTAAGTGGCCCGAACTCTTCCTTAGTGTCACCAAGGGAAGTCAGTGTTGCGTGTCTATTGGGGGACATTTAAAGCAAATGTCCCTTACACTTGACATAGACATGGAGGCTCCAGGAAGAGAGTGCTGCCCCACTCCGGTCAGCAATCCAGCAATCCGTAGGCGGCACTGGCCTCTCTATAGGATGAGGTTGGGGATGCTTCAGCAGGGTCCTTTGTGGTGTCTCCCTGCTGCATGGACCAGTAGGAACCTAAGGGAAGGCAGAAAGTTTTCCAGGGGACAGCCAGAGGAGGACACAGCAGGAAGGTCTGCCGCCCTGAGACTGTGCTGCCTAGCATGACACCTACGCATGAGGCTTGCTCACCAGCTTCAGGACCACTGGCTGAGGCCCTGATCAAGATCAGTGTGGGTAGAAGGGAGAAGCTAACCCAGGTGGGCTCTGACAAATCTCCATATCTCCTCCAGCTGGAAGGTGGCTTGCAGTCAGAACAGTTGTCTATGCATGCCTTGCTGTTTTGTCCTTTAATGTAAGTAAAACGACTACTTTGAAGAGTCATGATGAAGTGTACTAGAGATTTAAAAAATGTGTGTGCCTGGCAGCGTCGCTGGGGATACAGCAGATGACCAGTAAATGTGTCCTGTTTCTCCTTCCTCCTTCCCTTCCTTCCTTCTGATGAAAATATTTTTGGCTACCTCCTCTCTCCAAGAATATAAAAAAATGTTCTTTATCTTCTCCTAAACACACAGAAAATGTCCAGTTTTTCTCAAATAGTAACATTTGAGACTAGCTCTTATAGGATACAGCCTCTGATGCCTTCGATGTGAGAAGCTGGAGAGATGAGAAATATGGACATCATTTCCATAAAGCTCAGGACTGTCCCACCAGGGGCAGCTACACAAAGCGGGGAGAGGGAGGGAGATAGATAGATAGATAGATAGATAGATAGATAGATAGATAGATAGATATAGATAGATAGATATATAGATATATAGATATAGATAGATATATAGATATAGATATATATACAGAGAGAGAGAGAGAGAGAGAGAGAGAGAGAGAGAGAGAGAGGGAGGGAGGGAGGGAGAGAGAGAGAAACAGCCTGTTCTAATGGAGGCCAAGCATGATAGCTATGTTCCTGTCATGGAACAAGGTAGCAATCCTGACTGAAAATAAGATGGCAGAGCTCTGCTTTCCAGCCTCATGTAGAGACTCCTCATCCCCACCACTGCTCCCCCCCTTGCCTGAGGGATGGCAGTTCCTGGCTGTCCTTCCTCACAGCCTTCCCTTCGCCCTAATCCTACCACAGGTAGCACGAGTTCTCCCTGCCCCATCCGTGCCCCTCTTCAATACCTCACAGCCAGTCAAGTGCTCGTCTCTTGAATCCATACAGCTAAAATGCCTTCTTCCATCCCTTACAGCCTGCAGGACATTTTCTTTTGAAGCTATAGCTCCCTCTGATCAGATGTGGTCACTCTGTCTTTGGGATTCCCACAAGAGAGGAGCTCTCATGCCACTTAGATACCATTATAAAGCCACACACAGTGGCACACGCCTGTAATCCCAGCACTCAGGGAGGCAGAGGCAGATGTATCATTGAGTTTGAGGCCAGTCTGGTCTACTGGACAGCCAGGCTACACAGAGAAACCTTATCTCAAAAAACCAAGAAAATCATTATTAGATAAATACTTGAGTCCTTGCCTTTTCCCCCTCTCCTCCCCAAATCATGCACACCACCCTTACCTGACACACAGACAAACAGATAAACACACACACACACACACACACACACACACACACACACACACACATGCATCATCATCATCATCACCCTTCCAGGACAGAGATTATCACTTCTCCTGCTCACAGTATATATTCATTCAATAAACACTTGTTAATCTGTACTCCAAAGCATCCATCCATTGCTACCAGAACAGAGTATGCAGATCCTTAGCAGCCAGCATTCCAGAGGACAGATGCTGCAACAGGGACCGGAATGTAGTCATCATCTTGACCAGCCCTCAGCCCGATGCCATTCATCCAGAGCACTTGACAGGAAGAGTCCCAAGTTCCAAACATTATCTTGTCCAACCCTCACCCCCAAATGTGGTAATGATTCTCATGGGTGCCTCATGACCGACGGGGAAAGTCGCAGCACCATGCTGTCTGGACACTGGGCAGAGTGAAACCCCATGGGATGGAATGTCAGGGGTCAACGCCCTCTGCAGAATAGATGAAGACTAGGATGGAATTAAAACTTACTGTGTGAAGACGAGGCCAACTCTGCCCTGGCCTAAGGGGCTGCCTGTTCTGAAATGTTTCCCTTTGAAGATAATAGATCTGGTCAATTTAAAGGGGGGCAGAGGTGAGGTAAGAAACCAATACGCCCCTGAAAGTTTGGCTGCCTAACTAAGTGGTGAATTATGTGCTCATCAATGGATCCTAGACATGAGAGATGCGAAGGCCCCCTGGGTCACATGGCCATCCTCCTGCGAGGAGAGTTTTCTCTGCAGCATCTTCTGTAAGTGGTTCTCCAATCTAATTAGAAATGACCAAGCAATGGGGGTTCCCACCACTGCCTCTTGGGGAACTATTCTGCCATCTAAGAGACCTAATTATTAGGGAATTGATCATTATATTTATAGTAAATTCTTCTGCACACAGTTGTATCACATCGCTTCTTAATTGTTCTCCTTTTGACCCTGCCTTCTCCTCCCCCAACCGTTTCCTCTTAACCACTTCAATTACCTCTTTCCCTCCGCTGATTCCCAGCTGGCCCGCCTGGGAGTGAAGTTGAGAGAAAAGAGAAATGAACTATGGAAAGGAAAGGAACAGAGAGAGACCTGGCAGCCTGGGAGGGTAGCTCCGTGCACTGAAGGCCAACATGCCACTCACAATTTTTGTCCTACTTGCCAGAACCCTGCACAGACAGCAGGCCACAGAGTGCTGTGTCCCTCACAGCAGGTAGGCACAAGTGCAAAAGCCACAGCCCATTGTCATCACAGCCACAGCTAGGTCCCAGCAAGCCCTGCAAAGTCATTGTGAGAAGAGGGGAGGCAGAGCATTAGAAGCTGTGTTTGATGCCAGCATCATTCCTTCTGGCACGAGAATTCCAGCTCAGAAATAAAACCCTGATCTCAATTTCAGAGGGAGGAAGGAGAACAATTAAGCCAAGCTCACAGGGCCCCAGCACGAGTTGGCTACACCTCACTGTAATCAGTACTGTGGGGAGCAGCATCTGACCCATGCTCTACATGGCATATATGAGCACCATAGCACGCACATGCTCTAGAAGTCCTTTATAGGGCTAAGGAGGCAATCTGAGGGCAGAATGCCTCCATAGGGTACTGGATCTCTTGCCTTGGGCAGGCCTGGGCTACACAGTGGCCAGTGCACCCTGAAATCCAGTTGACCTGTCATTATTCAAACCAAGGACAAAAAAATTGTAAGTTCAAAAAAAAAAAAAAAAGGGGGTGTGGCTGTCATAAGATGCTCTGGTTGAGGAGGCTGCCCATGTATCCTGATTGTTCTCATCTAAGATAACATGAAACACTCCACATTGTTGGGATCCCAGTCTTGTGGGTCCCTGCTGTATGACCACAAGCTTGCTGAGGTGACAAAAAGTGATCCCCCCAAGCTGTGGTACAACTCCTGCAGCACGCATCTTTGCCAGTGACGCACAAGACTGAGAGCTGGAGGCTCAGCAGGGACACCTTTCCCATCACACTCCTCATCCTTAGTGATTCTTCACCTTAACTTTGTCCTTGCTTCATCTTGTCCTTGCTTCCTCACAAGCTCATTTTCCACAGTACCTTCACATACTGGTTGTTGTTGTTGTTGTTAGTTTATTTGTTTGTTTGTTTGTTTCTCTGTGTAGCTGTGACTGTCCTGGACTTGCTTTATAGACCAGGCTGGCCTCGAACTCACAGAGATCCGCCTGCCCCGGCCTTCCCTAGTGCTGGGTTTACAGCCCTGTGCCACTGTGCGTGGCTCTCACACAGAAGCTTTACCTAGACATCCCATAGCTGACTCCTGGGCACCACAAAGCAAGAGATGAGGTGCACTTTGAGACCCTCTAGTCCAACACTCTCCTCTTCTAGAGGAGAAAACTGGGGCCAAATACTGTCAGATTTCACCCCAATAGGAACCATGTTTTTCAAGAAACACATCTGCAGACATAGCCCGCGTGAGTCTTGATGGTAGCTGCAACGGCTACGGCGGTTCAGGCTTGGTTCTTGGTGTCGGGAAAGCTGCAGGTGAGTGGAACAGACTATGCAGAACCATCTGCAGGATGATGATGCATGCTTTAGTAAAACGCTGGATGACGTCATCCTTGGGTCAGGGGAAAGAAATCAAAAGACAATGAGAACCTGTCACAAGACAGGGTATTGATACCCACTCTGGAAAGATGAGTAAGAACTGGCTAGAAAGGTTACGACGACTTTCTCAGGGACGAACGTGTGTTCGGAGAGTAGTGAATCAGCAGTCAGGTGGGGGCAGGAGCAAGTTAAAGAGAAGATGAAAAAAATGAGCCTGGAGAGGAAGACTGTAAAAAGGTGATGACCATACAAAGGAGTCTGGATCTGGGTCTGCCTTTCATGTAGTCTGTGGGAATCGAGAGAGGACTTTGTTTGGGAGAATTTCAGTATTGAGCCTGTCATTTTATAAAATCAAGTGACCGCAGGAAAGGCCAGGGTCATCTAGGCCTTCCTGAATTCATCTAATCAAAAATAAATGACAAACTGAGCTAAGACATCAAATGGGGAAATCAGTGGGTTGTCTGGTTTTAGGAGGGCGTTCTCAAGATTGACTCTATCAGTTGTGTGTGACAGGGACAAAGGAAATTCAACAATGAAACTTCTAAGTGATCAATTAGGTAAATAATCTTAATGGAGATAAGATAATAGCAAGAAATGCTGCTCTGTGGAAAGCAACAATGGCATCTTGGGAATGCTGGACGTGAAGAACTAGATAGATAGCTCCTCAGGGAAACACAGAGGCAGTGGCGTGGTCTTGTGGGGGAATGTGTAAATGGCAGCTGAGTCCACAGGTGTGGTTTTCATTCCATGGGAGAGTGTGAAAGGAGAAAAGGAGGAGGTGAAACTTGGAGCATTGGGACACAGGGTCTAGGCAAGAGAGAGATGCCAGGTGAGGAGGAGATGGAAGAAAAGGTACCCAAGAGATGAGTAGGGAAACAGAAGTCACCTGGACCCATGAAGGTCAAGCTTAAAGGGGCAAAGGCATACACTTAGACTGAACCAGGAGCCCCAAGAAAGCAGAATGAGTTTCATAAAGGAAACTGGCATCAGTCCAGGAGAGGAAGTTGAGGGATGAGGACCCTAGAGAGTTTGTGAAGTGGAGTGGCCAACAAGAGCAAAAAAAGGAATGGCGTAAAGCATCCTTTCAAGCTGACAGGATGAGAAAGAGACTCAAGCATGAGGCAGGTTCCATGGTGAGTCAGAAGTGAGCTAAGGAGATTCTGATCTGTTAGGCAGATTTTTTTCCACCTGAAATAGAAAAGGTAGTCTTCTGCCTATGGGTGGAAAGACCAGAAGTAAGAATACACACATGAATGGGACCTTAAAGGGTAACAGAAGGGGGGCAAATACACTGTTAGGACCAATGCCAAGGCAAGTGTGGTACATCAGGCATGGAATTGAATGCAGCTGTCATTCTAAGTGTCACACAAATGCAATGTTGGTGCGAAGAGGGCAAGTTTCCTTGAATTTCCTACTTTAGACTCCTCAATTTCTAAACAAAGACATGGCCCTTAGGGTCATGGAAAATCCTCAACAATAAAAGAGGTTGGGAGCCATGGATTCTTAATGATGCAGGATTTTTTTTCTCTCATAGAAAACTTCTTCCATGGT
The DNA here is from genome assembly GCA_907169655.1 of Acomys percivali. Classification (NCBI taxonomy): domain Eukaryota; kingdom Metazoa; phylum Chordata; class Mammalia; order Rodentia; family Muridae; genus Acomys; species Acomys percivali. Next base: position 52,757,146 of record OU015747.1, on the reverse strand, counting down.
CCTTAGCTACCCAGGACAAGACATAGACATAAAGAGAGGGAGGAAGGAAAGGGAGGAGAGAGCTAGTCCATTAGCCACATCCCAGAAAACCACATAAAACAAGAAATGAGTGGAGCACACCTTGAGAATGTAGTTGAAATGGTTGATCCAACAAGGCAGAAGAGGAATGAAGCGAGGACCCAGTAGCACACGGCTAACACAAGGAAAGGTCAGGAGACAGACAGTCCCAATGAGACCAAAGGATGAGCTTCAAGGGCATGAAAGGCTGGGGACTGACAGAAGGATCAGAGGTTGTGGTCAGAAAGGAGAACTTCAGAGTTCAGGATTTCAAAAACAGAGCGACTCCAGTCGGTGGCAAGGCCCGGTCATTAGAGCCACTGCTAGAGTGCAGCCGAGGTGGAGGTCGCTAGAGAAAGGCTCTCAGGAGCCATGCAGGGGTTGCATCAGCCCGGGTCCTCTGTGGGACACGGCCATGGTAGTTTGAGGGGGGAAAATCACTCTTCTGCTCCAAGAAGTTTAATGTGATTCGGGGGAATAAAGGCATTCTTTACAAACTATCACCCATCCCATCCTTCTTGTTCAAGTCAAAGTTATGCCCAGGAAGCTGGGAGTCGTCTGCCTAGCAGAAGTACGGGAGACCACTTGCTTTACACTGTGGCTTTCTAGAATGGTGCATTCGTTATCATGCTTTTGTCATCCCTGATATAAATGGTGACCAAAGTGCACATGAGTCCAGACACTGGGTGGCTCTAGTTTAGCACCGCTATAGTGTCATTTAGAATAGTTTTTTCCAGGACTGCAGAATAGCTTGTATAAAAAGAAAAAGGAAATACGGTGTGTTTTCTACTCAAGTGCATAAAAATGCTCTTAGTTTTTCTATCCTCGGACTGATTGCCTATTAATGCTTCAGTTTACATTGTACTGCTTAATGCAGAGAAAACAACTGATGCATCAGGATGTAGCTTCTTAAAAGACACCAAGCCTCCTCATTTCTGTTGGAACAAAAATAAAGCACAGCATTTAAAGACTTGAAAATACTGGGTCTGAGATAAGAGCAGTTGGCCTAAGGGCTAGGGTGAGTGGTCAGTTGTGTGTGATGGTGACCCAGCTGAGGCTAATCAATGCTTCTATGAGACTCCAACCAGTCAAGAGCCTGTGCCAGAACTGATCTTACTTGTCTTGTCTTCCTTGTTCCAGGGCAAATTTTTGAGAATGTCTCAAGAATCCATTTCTGTGGATCCTCCAGAGCTCTTCACATAAAAGCAAACTAAGAGTTAAAGGGGACTGCCGATGCCATTGGAAGCCCTAAGCGTGTGTCTGCCATCATGGGCTTGACAAAGGATATGCTTTGCCCCAAGCTGGACTATTGAAGTAGTCAGCAGACGTTTAGCAATTAAGACCATAATTGTTCAGGAAGATATACTTTTTGAAAGCTCGATGAGCTCTCACTCCCCTACTACAGAAAATATTACAGATGTCCTAACCAAATGTGGACATTTTTGAAGCCTATCTTTGTATTGCTGCAGAAATGCATCATGGGTTTGACAAGAACAGGGGACCGCAGGTCATCCAAGAACAATGATGCTTAATAAGCCCTCCAGGACCTTGCTACAGATTGAATGCTTGTCCCCTTCAAAACACATGTGGAAATTTAATTGTCATAGTAACATTATTAACAGGAAGGGCTTTGGGGAAGTAATTAATCTATGAAGGCTCCGCCTCATAAATGAGAGTGCTGCCATCATGAAAGAATTAGTCTTCTCTCTCTCTCTCTCTCTCTCTCTCTCTCTCTCTCTCTCTCTCTCTATTCTACCTTCCTCTGTCTAACAACAAGAAGACTTTGACCATATACTCACATGTCAGTCTGAGCTTCCAGTCCTTCAGAGCTGTGATCCCTGAGTGTGTAGTCACTATAAATGACCTTGTTGGTGGCAGTGTGTCACAGCAGTACAGTACCTAGGGGAGCGGACCTCATACTTGAGCCCACTTTCTTCCTTCCTGACTTCTTCAAAAACCCTTGTTTGGCCTCAGTTTCTACCCTTTAGATACCAGGTCAAATGGGACCTCCTCCAGAAAGCTGTCTCCAAACACTCTGCCCTTTTGGCATTTTTCTCTTCTGAAGCAAAAGAGCATTTACATTGGTTGGAAATACCATGTATGAGTGAACAGCGCTTATCCAGGCTATAAATGCTCCTATGTAAATAAAATAGTATTGCCTATGTCCAGGGTACATTCACTGGAAACGAATAATAAGAAATAATAGAGAGAGAATGGAAGAAAACATTTTATAATTATTTGACCTATATCTATATAATCTTTTGGTAACATCCCATACATGCTTTAAGCAAAATATTTTAACCAAAATACTATCCAGTATAACAATTATATGTTATTTTCTGCTCTAGACTTGCAGCAATGTCAGAGCATGGTATCACACCCTTTGTTGCATGACAAACAGGACACAGTTGTAGAAATCAAAAGTCTATTTTCAAAACTGAGCAGTCATACCTAATATCTGGATCTTGGTTTTCAGCTGTGTCCCCCAGTTCTCCTTGGAAAAATGGCTGATGCCAGGATGAGCACAGAGGTTACATGTGATGAGATTAAGATCTCCAGCCATGCTCGAACTAGGGAAGTAATCAGCAAACAAATAATGTAGCTACAGCAGAGACACCAAAGTCAATACCAAAGAGTTCCCGATGGCTAAAACTGATCATTTGAATACTACAATGAAGAACATGCCATCCAATTGTCATCTAAAATATAATACTAATGTCCACAAGGCCTTGCTGATGCAAATAAATAATTGAGTAAACAGACAAGGAAAGAAATCTCCCCACACAGAAGCGTTCCAAATAGTTTATGTATACAAATCCCATTGAAAGGTGGAATCTGGCTCCTCTAGCATAGGCAGTTGTGGAAAGGACCCACAGCCTGAAAGAATCATGGCAGACACAGGCAAGGCCTCTCACGTCTTCTTGAACAGAGTTGACCTGACCTCTTCATTGGCCCTAGGGACTAATAAGAGTATCTTGTTTTGTTTATTATCCTTTTTCGGAGGAAAAAAAGAACCTTGGTTCTATAGAGCCTTGGCTCTACCCTTTGGGGGCAAGTCATTAGACGCACCCCACACTCAAGGTAGGGTAAGAGGAGGGAGGGGAAAAGGGAAGCTTACAGTAGGGAAATCTGGCAAACATCACCTTGCCAAGTGATCAAGGTCAAAAGGAGAAATAAGCACATCTCGGATCTAGTACAAGCTTTGATACGGTATGACACAGGACACTTCATCTACGTGGCATCCTTTCAGAAATGTGCGGCCCCATCTCATGTTCTGAGAAGACCATCAGACCCAAATTCCAACAGACATCTTACAAAACGCCTGACAGTTCTCCTCAAAACCATCAAGGTCAAAGGAAATCTGAGAAACTGTCAGAGACCTGAGGAGATCAAGGAGATGTGACAGATAGTGACCATCCTGGTTTGGATCTCAAAACAGAAAAAAAATGATGACAGGGGACCTAGTGATGCCTGAACAGAATGTAGATGCCACGGGATGGTGACGTGCCAGCTGTAGATGCCACAGGATAGTGATGTGCCAGCTGTAGATGCCACGGGATGGTGATGTGCCAGATGTAGACACCATGGCACGGTGATGTACCAGCTGTAGATGCCATGGGATGGGGATGTGCCAGCTGTAGATGCCACGGGATGGTGATGTACCAGCTGTAGATGCCACAGGATGGTGATTTACCAGCTGTAGATGCCACAGGATGGGGATGCACCAGCTCTAGATGCCACAGGATGGTGATGTACCAACCTTGGTTCTTTAGTTGGAAAAGCTAATCTAAAGAATACAAGATTCAAGTTGTGGGGAGGCTAAGGAGCATCTCGGAACACTGTTCTCTGCATCTATTTGCAAATCTGAAATATGCGAAAATAACTTAAAGTAGAAGAATGACAAAGTGATGCGGATAGAATATTCTAACTATAGGTAATGCAAGGGGCACCGAACCAAATCTCTTGTCATCACATGCAGATCCTGTTCTGATGACAGGATCAAGGTCACACGATCAGATGACTAAGATCAGGACAAAGCCAGCAACTCCTCAGTCCCACCACTCTGCCTCCATCACTGCAGTGTGCTGAGGGGAGCTAGGTGAGGACTCTGAAAGGAAAACAGCTATTATCCTTCGAAAGACACAAATCATACACCTTACAAAGAAGGAGTGTCCTGTATGCCAAGGAAAGTCATGGCAGTCAGAGGCAACCCCACAAGGCTCCTTGGAAAAGAGTTGATCTGAGGTTTTCTTTGGCTTTATAGGCTAAAAGCATCTTTCTATTTTGTTTATTATCCTTTCTTTCCCCTTCGGTAGGCAAAAATAGAACCTTGGTTCAAGAATTAGTTGGGAGCCAGCAGAAATGAATAGTGATGAGACTATTGGTATCAAAATAGCTTCATTACCATTCTAGTGTCTGATAAAACCAAATGTTCAATTCTCTCTAGCAAGAAAGGTGCTAAAGGCAACGTCCTTCTACCTTTTGTGAAGAAAGAATCTACAGCTGAGATATTTCAAAGCTGTCCCCATTCACACATACACATTTCTTATTGAACCAAATTGGGATACACAGTCTTTTGTAGATTCTTAAATAATCTAAGGTGATAACAAAATACCACTAGTCTGGGGCTTTTTTAAATTTGTGGTTTTATTTTTAAAAAATAAAAATAAAAGCACACATACCTGTCAGTGCTATAGTAACTTGCTCTTATTCTAATGGAGTTTTTTTTTAAAAATTTAGGCCATGAATACTTGGCTATAGATCAGGCTTTGGCAATTGAAATGCTGTTAAAATTCTCCTTGGTGTCTCCCCTCCACACAAGAGTAGAAACTGTATGCTAAGTGCAGTAGCTGGGAACCGGTCTTCTGAACTTTTTTGCCATCCTGACTACCCTGGATCTATTTGCCATGGAGAACGGCAGCCAGATCTCTAGGGCACCCCCACCCACAGCTAGTCCCCCCTTTACAGGGTCTGAGCTCAGAACATAGAGAATCAGCTGTCAAACCTTGTCTGCAGCAGACACCACAACCTGTTCTGAAGGAAATACCGAGGGCCGGAACTGGAAAGGCATGTACATCCAAACGATAAGGAACAAACTCCAACCCTAAGTCCCCAGGGGAAACATTAAAAGTTTGGCAGGATATTATTTATTCCCTCCCAGAAAGAAATGAATGGGCCAGCGTCCAGATGGATCCATTGTGAATCAGTCATCCCCTATTTCCACCTGCCCATTCCTCTGGCAAAAGAATCCCAAAAGTTTCTCCCTCGTCCCTGAGTCAGAGCTGCCCATCTGTCGGCCTGGTCAATCCAGGAACAGTTAACCTCAATGATTATTTTCCACTCAGTAGTAAACCCTTTCCCCAACACAGCTGCAGAGCTCTGACTCTTTCCTTTAACTCTGCCAGCCATTTAAGCCAGAAACTCCAGGCAGGAGGAGTGGAGCACGTCATTTGTAAGCTGTGCTTGCCCAGGCAGGAGGTCTGGAGGGGGCCTCTCTGAGCCACTGTGATAGAGTCTTTTAACACCGAACAGTGCAAATTGTCCACCAGGGATGACTTGAAACATCTCTTCAATGCACAGCGCCCGGTGCCTCTAGCCTGGCTCCAACTGAGTTCACCGCTTATGAGGGGCTCTTGCAGAACAGTCTCATGGAAGGTCTCTAGCTGTAGAAGAGGCGGCTACAAATAAATTAGGGGAAATTCAAGGTGAGACAAAAGACCAAAAAAGTGACTACACACCCCTGAGCAAGATATCATCTTGCTACACACACACACACACACACACACACACACACACACACACACACACA
>OU015747.1:52733544-52751270 GCA_907169655.1 Acomys percivali | reverse complement strand
ACACACACACACACACACACACACACACACACACACACACACACACTCAAGCAAATCCACTCGATAATGTTCAACTTTCATATCTGGCTACGGAATGGACTAGCAATGAAGCACCGATCGGTTCTTTAAGGCAGACACATCACTGATAAATCAGAAACAATAAAGCTGGAGACAGGCTTGCTGGGCCCCAGCTGGTACTGCTTAGATCTGTCCTAAGCAATCAGGAATCATGACGAGACTTCTTTTGGGAACTCCTAACCACAAGACTTCACAGTGCCCGCCTCAATCCCACATGCTCATGTGCTGAAGGGGGGTGCAGGGGAGAAAGTACCTTTATTCTTTTTGACAAGATCAATCAGATGCTCTGGAATCTCCTTGTGGCCCGTTTCTTCCCCAGCCAGTGCCCATCCTCCATCCCACTGACTTCCTTATCCAAGAAAGACTTAAAACAATGATGTGTTGCCCCTCCCCCACCCCAACACACACACACACACACACACACACACACACACACACACACACACACATTTTTTCTTTGTCAGGCACTAGCCAGACCTTGGACAGTACTGAGAGACTGTCCAGGAAGTAGCCAGCCACCTGAGTTCTAGAGAGGTCAAACTCATCCACAGCACACCTGCATCTTCCGGCAGAGGGCATCTTGTTCTTCGCCATCCCAACTAACTGGATTCCTATTCAGAGTCTCTCCTGCGTCAAATGGAACCCTACAGAAGGCCAGGAGTGCAGGGATATGAAGTCAGAGTCAGTCAACCTCTACTCCACTCCCTGCAGTCCAGTCAGGGACTGCGGCTCCTTCGCCAAAGGCACAAACCTCTCTCTCCCACCACGCTGTTCCTCTCACACCTCTTCACACCAAAGCGCAGCATCCATTTGGTCCCGTTGTAGAAACACACTCTGAGCACATCATGGCCTTTGCAAACAGTCTGCTTCTTCTTCTTCTCTGTGCTTGCGTGGTAGAGGCCACAACGGCATCTAATTTTTATTAATTACTACTGCCTCTACCTACTGTCAGTCACCAGAGTCTGCCATATGGTTACCATCAGGTGCATTCAGGTCTGTATTATGTGGCATTCCTGGATACCCTACATAGATATTGCTGAATCGGCTTGTGTTTTTTTTTTCAGGGCCACTTATACTTCAAAGATGATATTTCTGCTTCAAGAGATTGCTAAAGGGGTCTTCCTGCTCAGTGCTGGACTACTCTGCAAAGCCCAGAGCTTGCTTTCTTTTTTTAACCCCATCCCAACTGCTATGCAATGGGAGACTCCTGTAGGCAACCAGCTTTGAGGAGAAGAGTTAAAAGAGTGTTTTTCCAGCATTTTGGAGCAGACGAGCACACAGTAGGATGCTGTCAAGAGTACTGACAGGGCATATCAACTTTTAGTCTAGATTCTAAGAGAACAAGCATAACCTAGAAGGCAGAAGCAGCCATATCAATAAACCAATGTGTCTTAGGCAACTGTAAAGAAATCCTTTTATGTCTCACGTTGACCCAAATACAAGTGTTTCCCATCTCTGTGCATTCTCAGGTATAAAGGAGATTTCATGAGGAAACCTATAAGCTATACAAGGGACACACGGAGCAGCACAGTTTGTGTGGCCCCAGTAATCTCATCAGCTGTCTGACCTCTAGCATCTTCAAGTCTCCCCATCACCACAGTGGAATGACAAGACTATCCCTCTCTGGATCCTGATGCTCTGGAGAAAACGTAGTCACACATCCTGGATGGTTTAACCCTTGCCTTAAATCCTCAAATTAACTTGCCATCTGATTAGGAACAACCTTCTCTGTCTAGCTGCAGGAGCATTGAGTTATTGACTATATTTCTAGTAGCATGGCTGCATACAGACTACAGACTAGATTGATGCCAAACTCCATAATTTTGTAATAGCTTTACCATCAGTGGCACATCTCTGGAAAATCTCTCTAACATATAATTTTGTCAATTGGAGATATATAGATATATGTATTTAAATAGCCTTGCTGTACTTGGCTTATACACATCCACACTTCCTGTTCCTGGGATCGGCTTGAAATCATATTTTTCAGAACTTGGGAGCCCTGGAAAGTAAGCTATTAATTCTTCACATAGGTTCAGGCCTGTGTGTGTACATCCATGAACACATACTCAAGCACATAAATGCAGGTGATTAGGGAAATGGACATATGAGAAAGTGTGAGTGCTGCCCTAAACCCTGTAGTCAGTACTCTTTAAAGGAGCTTTCTCTCCTGGTTGACAATGTCCCGAGTCTTGGTTTCTTTGTTTATCTGGTTGGCTGGCTTTTTTTTTTTAATCAAAGGTTTTCAGATATTTGTGGTAACTTTCCAGGACAGACAAAATCCCATCTCATACCCTGCCACCAGCAAACTCAGAACGAGGTACCCTCTCTTTTCCCATAAGCATACCGTCTTTGTGATATGGGAATACCACATTTGCTTGCCTCTTTTGCACACCAGCTTGAGAGCAATAATCAATGGCCATGCCTCTGACAGGAAAACATGCAATGTTCTCTGTAATTTCTCAGCCTCTTGTTGGAGGTGGGGGGAGTACCCACACAGAAGATGGTGGTATTCAACTAACTGGTCACTATGGTCTCACAGCCATTTCATAAACAGAAACTGACCCCATTCAAGACAAAAAAGAAGTCACAGAACGAAAGTACAGGCCACTAACCGGGCCTCAAGGTCACATTTCTACAAACCCTTGCTTGTTCTCAGATAACACTTGCTAAGAGTCTCAAACACAAACAGGCAGAGCCATGTGGCTAAGTCCTCTGCTCCAGGCTGCAAAGGGAGGTGCAGCCCTCCTGGTATAGTTAGGGCAAGATAGCAGGTGGACAAACTCCCAGGGTGCCCCCAAAGGATGAATTTGCTCTCTGCATAAGCCTCATCATGGGGGATTTGTGACATGAGTGACTTTCAAGTGCCTGGACTGCCGGTGCTGAGACAAGGCTGCAGAACGACCAGAGCACTAAGCAAAAATGCTTAATCCTGTGCACTGATGGAGTGCATCCCGATGGGAGGTGTCTGCAGGGTCTTGCCACAAAATACATGGTAATCTCTTTTTGTTTCCTGTAGTCTCATACTCCGAACAGCAATTCTTGCAGCTTTTGAATTCTGGTTATGACTTCGAAAGTTATCCATGCAGATGCTAGGCTAAAGGGAGAGAATTAATAAGGAGACGTTAGACTTCCTCTTTTCCACACTAAGTTCTGTTACATGCTCATGATTATATTATTATGTGTGTCATAGTTTCAAGATGGCCATAAGTCATTCCTCTCCTCCTATTGAGAGACAAAAATCTAATTCCCCACCTGGTAGTTTGACCTGTGACTTGTGGTACCTGGTAGGTTTATAGCAGAACTGATATTAGGCCCATTTTCTAGTTCCAGGTATTAAGAAATTGAAAGCTTCCATTTCATCTTTCATAGAACATTTGGTTCCTCAGACCTGAGTCAAGTTTTGAGTAGAGCCTTGCCTCCTACCTTTCACGTGACCAGCCCAATTAAATTGTGGGTTCCTCAAAGCCAAGACCATGAAAAACACAACTACAATAAAGGAGGCCTCTGGTAGAACTCTCCTTGATGCTTTCAAACAGAAATAATTTGAGATTTTACTGAATATAAGACATGGCACCTCTGGCCTTGGCAGCAAGCCTTTGTTGTTCTGATCTGATTTCCATATGGTTGTGGAGATAAGCTAAATGAGACCACACTGTGGCGCATTCTGGGACACATATCGTTAGGAAGGCAGGAAGGTGGAATCTCACAATTGGTGGCGTGGATCTTGAGTATGATGGGTGACAGGAGGATATTAATATCAACAAAGACATGCTGCTAAGAGTAGACGTGGTCCTTCTTCTCCTGTCCTCATTTTCTTATATTCTTGTCAGATGGATCTAGCACAGGAGGAGTGAGACAATGAGGACACAGGAGATGGGATGAGTCTGGAATTAGAACCGAGTTAGAACTGACCCTTGCTTAATATAAGTAAATCAAAAACTCTGCCCCTAATTAAACATGAGCCCAAGGCTTCAGCTGGTCCACCAGGTGGCCTACTAGCTGGAAGCAGCGGCCTCAAGTCTGCCCTGGGAATTGCCTTCAGCAAGGCAATTTGAAGGGGACTCCAAGAAAGAATGGGAAAAGGGATTCTGGGCATCCTCCTTTTCCCGTGCACAGCAGGACTTTGCCCATCTCAGTTCTGCCCATCAGAGGTTGTATCTACCTGCTTTATAGCTTCACACTTAAGACTTCTTGTATCTCTTCTGCGTGTGTGTATGTGCGTGTACATGTGTGCACATGCTAGAAGTTGATCCTAAGCTCCAGACTTGCTCTACCATGAGCTACAGCCCCATCCCGCATCCTTTACATCTCTTCTGTGCCCTTCAGATATGTTCTGGAGCTTCTTCAGCCCAAAGTCTTACCACAGTATCCATGTTGTTCTTCACAGAGATTGGAGGGGAGCATCAGCCTGTTGTCCATTTGACAGGGAATGACCTCGCAATGACTCTTCTGGGTATGTCATAGCAAAGTATTTATATCCATATTTTCTGACTGGCATCAACTATAGCCCTCAGCCACAATTGTTTAGTTGTTCTTGCTTCCCACAGTCATTGTCCATATGATAAACACATGGAAGATTCTAGACCAAGGTTGGCTCACTCTCATATACTTCTCAGAGAGGAGAGGGAGAGTTCCTTGGGTACCCTCCTCCAGCCACCTCTGCTCTCTCAAGGTCAACTAATCTAGCCATAAAGCTAGTGGGAGGTACCTAGCCTCAATTGCATCTCGTCTTTAGCCTCACACACACCCATTGGGCCACTGGAAGAAAGCACAGCAGCCATTTTTTATCATTTGTTTCACTTACTGAGTTTGGGAAGCCTATCTGAGGAACTCCTTGGCTTCCAAGTTTGTAAACCACTTCTCTAAACCATAAAGCCCTTGGGTTGCTTCTAATAGTGGCAGTTATTTATGTTATACTTCCTCATACCCTGAAGAAGCATCTTGCCTGCATCTTGCTGCCCCAGACCTTGCCCCTCTCATCATCTTACACACTGGTGCTCAGGACTGAATCCATGGCTGGTCGCTCAGCCCACCATCCAGGTTCTGCCCTGACTACTTGCTTTATGAATCCCAGCAGGGTCTTGCTAACAGCATATTGGAAATGCAGCTTTCCTGGCCCACATGGACAGGTTTTTGGTCTATTTTCGTCTTTTCCCTGCTCTGTTTAAATATGGTGTCTGTGACTGAGTTTCGTGTTCCGGAGGCACGCGGTCCAGAGAGAAGGAGCCAGAGTTGCTTCTCTGCCTTGGCGCTTAGGAAAGAGCAAATGGGGCTGCCACCTGCCCGGTCTGGGGATGATTCCAGAATGGCTCAGGTTATTCACAGCACAGATCCACCCGGGGGTAAAAATACCATCCCAGAAGGACTCTCCTCCTAGCCATAAAAATACCTATGTGGTATAGAGACATCTTCAAAAATGACATGAGGTTTGGGAGCAATCGCCTTAGAAAACAACTGAAGCGATTAGTATTGGCCTTACAAAAGGGATGGGGAGGGGATCCATGAGGAAAGAGTGAGGGCAACTCAAGATGGTTACTAGCACCAGCTACAGTGAGAGAGATGTGGTTTAGTCTGTGGGGAGAGCTTCCTGATCAGGAGACATCAGACTTTTACAAGGTGTCCCCTCTGAGAGCAGTGATGATGCAACTAACCCCCTTTCAGAAGGGTCAAAACTAGGACCACTCCAGAGTCCACATCAGCCTGGGGCAGCCACAGAAGAATTTCTTCTCTCCATATTTTGTCCACTGTCTCCTCCTGAGCCTTCTAACCCCACTACAAAGTCATCTGTACGATCGGTGCACCACACGCTTGACTCAGGGATGGGCAAGGTGGAGAGGCAGCCTCAGCCTCCTCTCTTACATGGTCTGCTTTTGAAGACCTGCCCTTCCTGATGCTGTTATGTTTGTTTGCTTGCTTCTAAAGACCCCCTGCTCTGGGGTCCCCACTCCTTACTGGTTTCATTCTAGCATGCTGAGAGAGGTACTTCCTCCATGGTTCACATGCCAATTTTACGCATGGCATTCCAAGGGATTTCTTACAACAACTTGAAGTTACAACATATCCAGAGAATCTACCTTTAAGAGTCAAAAGAAAGCCACCATCAATACAGATATATCATTAAATTACTGACATTCTTTTTAGGTGCTGGTCCTTGGGATATTGGAGATCCCACATCTGTTATCAGCAAGACATGTTCCTCAGCCCTTCAGAAACATCTGCAAGCTCCATAAATTCAGAAGAAGAGGAGATAGTCAAACTCTCAAAAAGGTGTTGGAAAAACAACCAATGTGCTAAAAGTCCAGAAACAAATTGTTGTACCATCAGGTGGTTAAATGTCCTTTGCCTGCAAGGCTGAGTGGCAGAGTTCTGGCTCTGTCACCCTGGACTGAATGCCTCCCAGATCTCAGACACAGTCCAGAAACCACGTTTAATCATAGTAGACAAACTCCTGCCAAGGAAGGAAAGGGGTGTGGCAAGGGACACATCGATGTCACTCAACCCTATGCTCCGTGTACACCCTCTTCTTAGGTTGGAGTTTTCTGATGTTTCTATTTCTTTTGAATATGAAGCTGTCCTTTTGTTAATATTGTACAATTGTCCAATGCCAAGGACAGAGAAAGAGAGAAAGACAGGGAAGGGGAAACAGAGAGAAAGGGAACATTTAAGCCACCAAAACTGAGTGTGCAAGTGTGTGTTTGTGTGTGTGTGTGTGTGTGTGTGTGTGTGCATGTGTGTGATATGTGCATTCATATATGTGTGGGGTATGTGGAATATGTTTGTGTGACTTGTGCAGTATACACTCATATGTGTGGTGTGTGTCTGTGTGTCTATGTGTCTATGTGTGTGTGTGTGTGTGTATGTGTGTGTGTGTGTGTGTGTGTGTGTGTTTCAGTCAGCAAGTCCTCTTGAATTGAAAGAGAGCTCAATAACATACTCTTCCAACAGGTGACTTGGAGCTGCCACTTGAGATGGCACAAGGTCCAAACACATGGGGTGAGAAGGAGCAGTTCTGGCTCCTCTGCATCAATAAAACAGGGGGTGGGTGGGAGCAGCATGTGAGGAAATGGACTGGGTTCCACTACTGCAGACAGCTCTGGGGTACTTCCTTTTTTGGTTTCTTCTGAGAAATTAATTTTATTTTCAAGTATTGCAAATCTTAAACTAACTAAAAGCAGCTGTTGCTTTGGTTTGCTTTAGTTGCCCCCACCAAATTCCTGTTCTGAAGCAACACAAGGCAACTCTGTGGCCACATCTCAGGGTGATGCTCAAGGGTTTTAGTAAATGAAAATGGCAATGATTATTTTAGAAAAGCAGTGACTGTGGGTGCTATGGTGTTTTCATGTGCCTGGGACCATTCTACCAGCCTGCTTAGTGATGTAGGCAGTGTCGTCACCATCATCACTCAGGTATCAAGATGGACTGAGGGCGGCTGTGAGTTCTCGGAGAAAGCATGCATCTCTTCTCCACCTTCTGTGGTAGTAATAACAACAACAATAGCTAATCTGTATCAAACAGCAAATGTGCCAGATACTATGCAGAACGCTCTATCTCAACCAATCCTTGTAATAAACATATAAGCTAGGAACTATTTCACCACCATCATCCTTTACCTATTAGGCAACTGAGAGCAGAGATTAGAAACTAGCCCTGATTAGGACACCTTGGATGTGGCAGAGCTTGGACATACTCCAACCATTCCTAGCCTAGAGCTTTGCCTCCAGTGTCCTGTGATATTGTCTCATCTGGCCTCTTCCCTTCTCTACAGTTCATGCCATTGCAACCAAAAGTCAGGCTCCTGGGTTATTTTCATCAAGTTGAAAAGCCCTTCCTGAGACTAGAGACAGCCGAGTGAACTGCTCCCAGAGAGCCTCTGGCAGTGTTGCTGTCCGTTGGCCCCCACCACAGCTGTGGTCTCCAAAGGAAATCACTCATATGACCGTTGGCTGCACCTGTCGCTCACTGGTACCAGGACTTACTTCAGAACACAGGGCCCCACAGGGGTGAGATCAGCATCTACAGCAAACGGATGGGCATCCACATAGGTCCCTGTGGTTCTGGGGGGCGAGGGCAGATGATCCTTTCAATCTACCATGAGCGCCTCCTGAACCACCCTCAGCTGTAGAAGGTCAGAGAGACTGGCCCTCGGTCATGTGCCTCTGTGGAAAGAGCCCATCCTAATGCCTTAGGCAGGAGGTGGCATTGGCAAACTAACAGGCATGATCTAAATTAGGTAAGACACCTCCGACCTCCTCCTGATTAAAAAAAAAAAAAGAAAAAGAAAAAGGAATTTGGAAGTGGTTCTGGGTGATGTCATCCAAAACAAGAAAAGCTAACAAATGGCCAATGAAAACTGAGTTCTCTGCTTTAGTCCTTTACAGAGGAAAGGACATGTGGGATTTCTAGGAAGCAACCAAAGCTGGACAAAGACGCACAAAAAGAAGCATTCTCATGGTGGTTTGGGGGATGTCAGCACAGTCACCTAGGCTGAACAGTATCTATCAGACTCAATCAAATGCGACTCTAGAATGGTAACAGAGCACCAGGCATCTACACCAAAAAGAAGGGTTATTGAACCTGAATCTCCATGAGCTCTCACTGCACTGCCAAGCCATCTGTGTTTGCCACCCTTAAAGAACAGGACAGGCTGGCATGTGAGTAAATGCTGGAATGAGTGGTGAGTTGTGTGAAAGTTGGGATGAAGGGATACGTGTCTTGAGAGGGGTGAAAAATCTCTTTGTGAGCGATGTAGGACTTGGTTTGGGACCTGAATCTGTAGGACTCTAGCAATCCAATCTCTCCTCAATCGCAGCCTTTGAAGTTACCTGCATATTCATCTGGGAGAGGCAAAGTCATATTCAAATCCAGAATGATTCCTATTCTGAGACATTTAGTTTGCAATACCACCTTATTATGGATCCGTTAACCCCTCCTGGGGCTCAATGGTCCCCCTGTGGACAGTGAAAATCTTTAGTCCTGCACCCTCAGTGCTGCATCAGCTGCTTTGCCCTGCGATGTTTTTCTAGAGGTCAAGACTCAGAAGGAGAGAAAAGACCTGTGTAAATAAGTTACTAATACGTTGACTGTTTTCAATTGGGAAATTTTCCAAAAGTAAAACTAGACAGATGATAAATTAGACAGATAGATAGATAGATAGATAGATAGATAGATAGATAGATAGGTAGATGGGTAGGTGGGTGGATGGTGAACATATTCTTCAGTTTTGCCTATTCAAAGTATTAGAGTGAGCTTTAAATCCTTAGAGTGAGCTTTAAATCCTTCATAGGAAAAAGTGACACTGGGGTATCAGTCATCCAGTATTTCTCTGTCATTGGGTCAAATGTTGCCTTCCATTATCTTTGATGGAGATAGGGGTGCACACTGCTTACAGATGAGATTGTCTACTATCTTTAGAAGTGCTAGGTTAGCACATCTTCGCCAATCACTTTTTCTTTGCTTTACATACTTAAAAGTAGTAGTACAACATCATTCTAGTAGATGGCCTGTGTGGATCCCAAGCTGAAAATCAGTTTACTGTATCTTGTCTGTCCTAGTTAGCTTCCTGTGATAAATTACTGAGCAAAAATAATTTGAGGAGGAAAGGATTCATTTTAGGAGCTCAAAACACAAACTAGGAGGCAGAAACTAACAGAAACCATGGAGGAAAATTGCTTACTAACTTGCTTCCCAGGGCTTATTCAGTTTACCTCTTTATATAAAGTACCATCACCTGCCCAGGGATGGTACTACCCACAGGAGGCTGAACCTTCTTATGTCAATCATTAATTTAAAAATATCCCATAGATATGTCAATAGGCCAGTTTGAGGAACAGGATTCCTCAATTATGGTCCCTCGTGCCAAATGATTCTATTTTGTCTGAAGCTGATAAAAAACTAACCAGCACAAATGACCCCTTGTCAACTTGACACACAAGCATCACAATGAAGCCATTACCTTTCTTTTCTTGTTTACTCAAAATCTCACGTTAACAGCATAATATAAAACATAGTGTAAAATTTCAAAGTCCCATAGTCTTAAAAAATCAAATAGTATATAAGTTCAACATCTCTTTAAAATATCCAGTCTCTTACCTTTTAGTTCCTAAAATAATCTAAACAATTTAAGGTCTTTCTTAATCTAATGGAAAAAAAACTAGAGCACAAAAACATGATACTTAAACAAAACTAAATCCCAGTAACACAGCTCCAAATCTTATAGCTTAGAGTCTGACAACTGGGACTCACTCATGATCTTTTGGGCTCCAAAGGGGTTGATGACTTTTATGACTCTGTAACACACACAAGTTGTCTCATAGACTCTACTGCATACCTTCTGCGGTCGTTGGTGGTCATCCTCCTGATCTGGTACCTCTGACATGCTGAGCTTTCCACTGCACCTAAGGATATACCATCACTAATGTCCTCTTTAAGGACTCCGAGTCTGCCACCTGGTGACAAACCTCAACTTTTCCTCCACAATCTCTCCAAATCTGGGGCTGTCATTCCAACTGCCAATGGCTTCTCCTGTTCTAAAGTTTTTCTTGTGTCCTGAAGCTACTTAAGGACAAGAGTATACTCCTGACTGGAAAATCTAATGAGTTGGCATTTTGCCTATGTTGAGACAGCTTTTTGTGTTATCTGATCTCAATGAAACAGTACAGAAGTCTCATTGCCCAGGAAGAATGTCAGGTCCTTCTAAGCCAACTCATCATCAGGGACAACTGTATCTTTTGTACTATGTACAGTATCTGGCACACTACTGAGGTCTGGAAAACATGAAGAACCAAGCACAATACTAATGTCAGACACGAAGCCATCACAGCAGGCCTGGGATGGAGTGAGACTCAGGTTATGAGCAAGGTCTTGGATCAGGAACTAGGTATCAGACTGGAGATCCTACTAATTTTTAATTCTGTTTCCCTGAAAAGCCTTTCCTCACTGACAATGCAATCTTGGGACTTGCCAAGATAATTAAATGTCCTAAAATGGAGTAAGCTCATAGTAGACAGTGATTGACTTCTTGTTTCCCCAGAGCAAAGATCTCTGCTGGGTACATCGTGGGTCTCAATGGTGCTTACTAAATAGCAACAAAAGAAATTTCTCTTCAGTTTTTCAAAGATATAAAATGCCAAGGAAACAACTTTGAGTTAAGTGTAGGCAGTCTTCAACGGGATAGCCTTTTCTGCAACAGTACAGAGTCACAGTGAATATGCCTGACACACACAGGCCTTTCACCAACCACTCTGAGGCACAGCCACAAACTCTTAGGCACAAGGCAACCTGACTACACAGTGCAGAGCCAACTGCAATTCAACTTCTCATTCATTTCCCTTACTCTCAGATCTGGGCATTCTTTATTTATAATAGGGCTGGTTTCAAAGAGCAGTTGTGACAGTGAACCGTTGGGGTCTCTTTAGGTACTCAACCCAGAGAATCTTTACCTTAAGAACCCCACTGTGCTTTACAAGGTATATTTTGAGGTTTTTATGTAACTCTACTCTTCTGATAGAAAGGCTACCCCTTGTATGGACGTCTCAAAGGGATTCAGTATCTGTATACAAGATAAGAAATTAAGGATTAAATAGATTAGGCACTTTATGTTTGGTCAAACTCATCTGCTGAACAATAGGCTTGAAAATGTTGCACATTAGAAAATAGTATGGGATATTAGAAGCCACAGGCCTTAGAGTCAGATTCCTTTACAGTTAACTTTTACTGCTGGGCAGCACCCTGAGAAAAGTATTTAAATTTTCCATGTCCCTGTATAACATAAACAATACTAGCCACCTTCTCAAGTTGTTGAGAAGATTACATTAGGTAAGCTATGCCTGTTACAGAGAAAGCACTAAATAGATGCTAATTCCTTCCTGTTTTCAACAGCTTTCTCCATAGATGATAGATAGAAATAGATAGATGATAGATGATAGGTAATAGATAAAAGATAGGTACATAGATACATAGTTGATATATGATTGGTAGAGAGATATGTGAGAGATGGTTGATAGAAGATAAATAGAGGATATATGTGATATAGAACTCCTTCCCTCCCCTCCCTCCTCTCTCTCTTGCAATAGCATACACAAATGTTTTCAATAACTGTCTCTTTCATAGAGTACATACCTGACATAAATAACAAGTTAACACACGTAGACCATGTTTTACTAAATCATGCTTTACTAAAACATATAAGAACAATCACAGACCTTTGTTCCAAAGGCAATATTGAACAGTGACAATTTTTTTATTTGTTAATATTTCACATAAACCTACTCTACCCACCCACCTGGTAATATGTAGAAGATTTGAATTGCTAACAACCAACAGCATTAGGTGGCCCAAGACCCCAGGAGTGAGAGGATCTTCTCATAATGTTTGAAAATCGAAGACCTGGCTTCCTCAAAGAAAGACACCCTTCAATCAGGCCTAACAACATCACATAGCACTTCCCAGGTCTGTGTCCCATGCTGGCCTTCAAAGCACACTCATTTGCATGACAGAACTACATTTTCCAGTTTGTTCGGTGTTTTGGTTTTTGTTGTTGTTTAGATTTGGTTGGTTGGTTGTTCTGGGGTGTTTTTGTTTGTTTGTTTGTTTTGTTGAGGGTACATCTAACACTGTAGAAGTTTCAAAGGTGCACTACATGATTTAGTAAGACTCTCCTCAGTCCTGCCCATCTACAGAAAAGGAGGAAGGAACAGACTAAGGTAAGCAGAGGCCATAGGCAGGAAGAGGAGATGGAGAGATTTCATTGCTTGTCAAGATTACACAGTAGTCTGAAGGTTGATGGTTTTCGTCTTCAGTCTCTCCCCATTTTCTCTCCTTCGTCCTTTCTCTCAGAGGAAATGAAGTTTTGTTGGACTCCAACAAATGTGTCTTCCTCCTCTAATTTCCATGTGCTGGATTCAATGCTAATTTGCATCCACATTTCTGCCGGAGATCTTAAAAATCTGCTGTTGTTTCCTTCCTAGGCTGTAAGGTGGGGGGTTGGGAGTGGGGGCGGAGGAGTGGAGTTGAGGACAACCAACCAGGGAGAGAGGGAATGAGGTTGAGAAAGTGAGGAGGAAGAAGAAAGAAAAAACTTCAGCCAGTAAGCATTTTCCATACTTAATAATTTGATTTTGAAGACTAGCTATATCAAAGAGCAAAATATTCAATATTGTTAATTCAGTTTTGCAAAATATATTCTTAATTTAAAAATGATTTTGCTCCGGGTGGTAGTGCAGTAATAAAGCAGTTATTGACCAGATCTTATTGATTGTAGAGTCTGCGGGCAAAGAGCACTGACCTCGCTCACACTCTTATTGCTTCCTCCCTCCCTGGCCTTCTTCATCTATGCTCGCTCAATAATATATTATTAATATATATTTTTAGCAAAAACTGTATGTTACAAGGTTAAGGGCTTCTTAGTGATTTTTCCAAGCTGCTCTCTCCCTTTGGGGTGTTAGGGAAGAATCAAGTCGGTAACCAAGTGTCTGTGTATAAATGACTTTCTGTGGAAATACTTCCCCCACCAGCAAAGGTAGCCTGTCCTCATCCATGCTTTTCTGTTATACAGGACAGAAGAGAAGATTCCCTGAGCCAAAGGCTGCTCTGGGGTGGACAACAACAGCTGTGGAGAGGCGATGGCACCCTGGCTGTAAAGACCAAATTCAATCCCTGTGTCCTTTCTCAAGTCAGCCACCACTGCTCTTCCTTGCTGGAGTCTTCCATGAACCCTCCCCAGCACTGTCACATGTCAATCATCCTCACGCCATAACTGTTTATGACAGTCAGCGATGTGTCCTTTTGGCATTTGCATAGGAAATATCTTCCTGCCTTTCTAGCTTCCCTGACGGGGGGGGGGGGGGGGGGGGGGGGGGGGGGGGGGGGGGGGGGTGGAGTTTTCTGAAGACAAATGCTCTGCTTCTGTTCTTTCTGTAGCCCACCACGGGTTGGGTTCACAGGAAGCATGTGGGGGAATTATTTATCAGTTACGTAATGTGCATAAGACGAGAGAAAGAGAGACAGCAGAGCTGCACTTGCCCCTTCACCCTGGCAACCCCTCGAGCCGCATGGTGTGCCTGTCTCCACCTGCGCATCAGGTGAGGAGGAAGAAGACCTGGCAACTAGTGAGTAAACAAATGTGGCCGGTGTTGATGTCCAGTTGCCGTATCAGTGGTTTGCTTTTATGGGAAAAGAGGAGGAAAGGGCTCCTTTGCATCTCCCAAACACTGAATCCAGAGAGGCCAAGCAAATCCTGGTTACAGGAGAACACCGGGGTTTCTCATGTGGAGTCAGCAGGACTGCAGGCTGTGCGCTCTCACAGTCCTGCTTGTGGAGAACAGACACGAGCGGAACAAAGCAAGCACGGTGCCTTTCACATAGTTGGTGCTCATTCTTGGCTTCTTGTCTCCACAAAGAAAAGACAGTCCCCGAACTCAAATACATATTCATAAGAATTGGGGCGTATGGACAAGATCCACACCTCTTTCTCATTGGCTGGTGGTTTCATGGCCTGCTAGGCAGGGATTCAAAAGGAATCCCACTGGAAGTAACTGCAGTGAGTGCGGAAGAATGCTGGGCGCTGGCCCTACCTTCTAGTTGTGTGTCACTGGCAAGTTAGTCATAGCAGCTGGGGTCCCAGTAGGCAGCAGTTGGTCCCTCTAAAAACTTAATAGCAAAGGATAAACATAGAAAAGACTTGTGACAGAGATCTAGGATGCTCTATTACCATGCATGGGTCTGAATATGGTGGTAGATACAGGTATAGAAACTCAGCCTCCAACAGCAACACGGCCACAGAAAGACAAAAGTATTACCAACACCACACGGGTGGTCACCAAATCCCAACCTCTTCTAATCTCCCATCAAAGTACCATTGGTTTCTGGGTACCAGAAGGCAAGGAATACCAAGGCAGAGCCTTCTGAAGTCAGTCAACCTTATTAGGGCAAAGAACCAGGAAAATCACCTCAGGGAGTGGATGTGGAAGAGGAAAACAGTCAACCGCCCTACGCTTTCACTTCCTTTTCTCCTTCATCACACAGGGGCAATTAGGTAACCCTACCTACTCCTCAGGGCCCTCTCAAGGACCCTGGAATCAGAGCTGTGAATGTACTCTGTGGAAATTTCCAGCTGGCCACAGATGCCCCCTTGCTGAGGAGCCCCTCTGCTCTCCACGTAGTCCCCCACTGGTGCCCACACCCAGCCAGGGGAGCCTCCCCCCCCCCCAAGCAGAGCCAGAACGAAGTGAAGGGAGCTGCACAGGGCTCTGCAGGTGGCAGGGAGAGGGGGGAGCGGCACAGGCAAGGACATAATAGAGACTGGATTGTTTATGCTTGTGGGAAAGGGCGCATGAATATGGATAAAACCCTGTGCGCATTTTGCTAATTACCCAGCATCAATGTTAAAGGAAAAAAGAGCCCATTGCAGATTTCCAAGCCAATTCCATCCCTTCAAACCCGCCCCCACCTACACACACACACACACACACACACACACACACACACACACACACACTCATCCACACAATCACCACTGCCACCGGCGCCGCCATTTTCTCTCCCCTCATTAAAAATAGCTGGCAGTGTCCCTCTGAATATGGACCATGTGGACCCATTTGAGTAGAATACAAATCATGAGAGGAATCCTGTCTCCTATCATGCCTGAGCTGAAGGAAGAAAGTCCCACTCTATGACCACAGTGGGATGGAGCCTCTCTCCTAAAAAATGCCTTACAGTCAAAGCAACATCATGACCTAACAGGTAAAGGGTGAGTCAAGGCAGGGACTGCCAGAGAGAGAAAAAAAGTAACACATTAAGAGGAGGCCATCTTTATCAGGAGCCAAAAAATCACAAAACCAAAGACAAGAATAATTCCTACCCTTTGGTTTCCAGTCCTACTTAGAACTTCTTTCTTGTACCTACCCACCAGAAGTTGGCAGACCAAACACTGGCCAGACAGTGTTTGAAATCAGACAGAACCAGCTCAGAGAAAAGAAAAGGTGATAAATCTTAGCTTTTGCTTCCTAGAAACTTTGGGCTGTGTCCGCAGCCAGCCCCCAGGTACATATGTGTGACAGCCTCTGATATTATCAGGGATTGGGGCAGCAGGGCTTACTCCAGATGGAGGCTTAGAGGGAAGATAACAAACCTGCTGCGTGTGGTCCTCAAATTCATCACCACAGGCTGCCAGGGGACATGCCCCTTTGTCTCAAGAGCAACTAAGCTAAAGGGCAGGCAATGAAAACTTAGCCTGAACTTTAGGGCGACAGCAAAGGCAGAGCCTTCTGGAAGCTTTCCTCACATTTGTTCTCTGCAGAGAAGCCAGAGGCTGATCTGGCCACCTGGAGACCACAAGTCACCTAGCTGAGTGGCCCAAGGAGGTCGTTCAGCCCTTCTGAACGTTGGTCCTACAATCTCTTCATTTATAAAAACCCAAAGGATCTTCCTAATCCTGAACTTCATACCCCGAGAACAGCAAATGCCAATAGGTTACACAGACTCAGCTCTTCCCAGGAGCCACCGCTTTGACCTCACCCTTGCTGAACACTGTTCAACAACCTCATGAGTTAGGTCATGTCGTGACACACTGTAATAGACAAGAAAACCACGGCCCGGAGCAGTGGCTTTCTGAGTTGTTGACATGGGAGAGTGGAGATTTGAACCAAGCTAGCATACTGATGGTACTATGTAGTGTTTCCATTAAAAACACAGACCTTTTTTCTCCTGTTTCTTATTATAATTGTACACATATAAGCATAACATTTACCGTCACGCTCACTTGTAAGCCTTCAGCTCAGTGGCACTAATCACAATTGTGTTGTTGTACAAACATCAGCACCACTCACTTCCAGAACTCCTTCAGTCTTGTAAAACTTAAACCTGTTAGACAGTAATGCTTTCTTTCTCTTACCCAGCCCTTGACAAAACCTACTGCCTCCTCTGTCTACATTTTGACTAGTCCTAGAATCTCATGTAAATAACATCATAGAGTATTTTCCTTTTTATGGCCAGCTCATTGGACTTAACACAGTGTCCAGGAGATTTGTCCATATCGCGGTACATATCAGCACTGTCTTATTTTTTATGTTTCAGTAATAAAGGGGCTGGAGAGATGGCTTAGTGGTTAAGAGCACTGGCTGCTCTTCCAGAGGTCCTAGGTTTAATTCCCAGCAACCACATGGCAGATCACAAGTCTCAACTGTCTGTAACTCTAGTCCCAAGGTTTCTGGCCTCCATGGACACCAGACACACATATGATATGCAGACTCTCATGCAGGCAAAACATGTAAACAGGTAAAATTCACAATAAATTTTAAAATAATAAGTTTCGGTAATACTTTTTCTTACTCATTCGCTATTCAATGGACCAATGGAGTTGCTTTCTTGTTGTAGTTTTGTGACTAATGTTGCTATGGATACGGGTGCAGAAATATATCAAGACTCTGCTTTTGGTTCTTTTGGGTATTTACACAGAAGTGGAATTGCTGCACTATACAGCAAGTATGCTTTTAATTTTTGGAGAATCTGCCATGCTGTTCTCGTTAATGGCTGCATCTTTCTGCCGCCCTATCAACAATTCCTGAAGGTTTCCATTTTTCACACCCTTACTAATACTTGTTCTCTCTCTCTCTCTCTCTCTCTCTCTCTCTCTCTCTCTCTCTCTCTCT
>OU015747.1:52715269-52733534 GCA_907169655.1 Acomys percivali | reverse complement strand
TCTCTCTCTCTCTCTCTCTCTCTCTCTCTCTCTCTCTCTCTCTCTCTGTGTGTGTGTGTGTGTGTGTGTGTGTGTGTGTCTGTCTGTCTATCTGTCTCTCTCTGTCTCTCTGTCTGTGTGTGTGTGTATGCATGCGTGTGTGTGTGTGTGTGTGTGTGTGTGTGTGTGTGTATGTGTGTGCCTTTGTATGTGCATGTTTACTTGCTTGCTTATAGACATCATGCTAATGGGTGTGAGTACCTCATTATAATTTTGGCTAGCATTTTACAAATTAATAATATCGATCATCATTCCATGTTCTCAATGAGCATCCATATATCATTTTTGAAGAAATATCTATTCAAGTTCTTAGCCCATTTTAAAGCTTTTGTTGTTGTATTTTATGACTTTTTATGTACTATGATTATATGGATATTACTATGGATATCAATTCCTTATCAGATATATGTTTTCCTCATTTATGTTGCCTTATTATTCAATTGACAGTATCTTTTCATTCACATTTTTTAATTTTACAAAACATAGTTTGTTTGTTTTTGTCTATGTGCCTATAATGTCATATCCAAAATATTATTGCCAAATCTGGTATAATTAACTTACTCTATATTTTCTTCTAAATATTTTATAGTTTTAGACCATGAGCCCTGCCTCACTCAGTTTTGTATGTGGTGTTAGGTGCAGCATAGACCTTATTTCTTCTTATGTGAGTACCTATTTCTCCCAGAAACATTTATTTAAAAAAGCATAGCTTCCTTGGTTGGATGTATTTAATGTCCTTACCAAACACTGTTTGAACCATTGATCTATGTTTTGATTGGTTTTATAATGAATTTTGAAACCAGTATGAATCTTGTAGTTTTCACTGGGATTTTGAATTTAATATCTTACCAACATCGTGCTTTCCGTTTGAGATGCCCTCCCAGAATTTCCGACATTTTCTCCAGTGTTAAGATCATGGGCTTTTCTTCATATGCCATTGATTCTCAACTTGAGACTGTAAGTTAGCGTTTTTTCCTACTGTACCAAACACTGTCTTTTTGGTTTTCTGGAGGAGTTAGTATACCCTGCTCAGTCTCAGGGTAGCAGAAAAGCACATCCTATGAAGTGTAGCAATCCCCCCAAACAAGGTCCACTGGGTGTTTCGTCCTGACTTGAACAAACTAGAATGTGTAAAACCTGGATTCAAGTTCTGGCATATAAAATCCTCCATGGTGAACTTTAAGTAAGTACGGCACACATCTGTATATTGTACACAGCAATACTCAGGAGATGCTGACCAGAGCATCCAGCTAAGTTGGTGATTAAACCCTGACCCTGGGATTAGGAACTTGATTACCAAATAGCATCAAGGAAGCAAAGCTAAATACTGAGAGCAAATGTGCAGAGACAGTGTACCATCCACACTGGTGACGTCAGCCCAGGTCACTCTTCTGCCTCTGCTTCCTCCTCCCTCTCTACTTAGGGCTGCCCATCAAAACCACACTGCCTCCATGTGCCAAAGAGGAAAATTACCTTCAAAGAGCAGGGTTTCTCTGGACCCAGACTTACTGCCATATTTCTGCGGTGGACTTTTCATCTAACTTTTCAGCAGCAGAGGCTGGAGCTGATTCGATTATAAGAATACAAATGGATTAATTTGGAATGGATTAGAGACATCACAAAACATAAGTTTGACTTGCATTAACATAAAAGTATCATAAAAATGTAGATGCTGAGGCAGAGCTATTTGCGATGCTGTTAATGCATTGTTGCTCCAGCGAAAGATGCACACAATATTTATGCTGTATCTGACCACATAAACACGTCGTGCACGCGTGCAGTGCTTTTATGGAGAGGAAAAAGAGCCAGAGGGGCCCTTCAGAATTCCAATTCTTCAGCCTCTGATTTTCTCTTCTTTCTACAATTTTTTTTCTTTATTTTCAAGAAACAAATACAGTTTTAAACCATCATTACTGTATTTTGAACAGCTAATATTTCATATGGTGACATCTCTACTCAGAGGTAACAGGTTTAGTTGATTACTATTTGTTTATAGAGCCAGAGAAACCTGCAATCACCAGGAACATAGAAGGATTGCAATTAGATCTATTGGCTGAGAGCTGCACCTTGCTGACCCGCGGTTAAGTGGTTAGCGCTGTGAGAGAGAAAGTGCCCATTGGCAGCTGGCACATCTGCACATAATAACACAGGCATAACTGACACGGCCACTAAAGGCTGCTGCTCTCCTCTCTACCCAGAAGCTGAAAACAGATCATGCTTTTTAATAGCGCATCAACATGTTTCTTCTGAATTAGCATAATCATGTGAGTTTGGGAGGAAATGGGTATCTTGGCTAAGCTGCTGTGAATTCTTCAAAGTATTCCAATAAAAAAGGGCTCCTCCCCTCCCACGTGAACCTGATCCTATATCTGCCTTATAGATTATTCTGAAAAGAAAAGAGCGAAAGAGCAACAGGGGGAAAAAAGCCACAGTTAACCTAAATGTTTTAATAAGACGAGGAATGTCCTGCATGAGATGCACATGAACATTTGTTTGAGCTGGGGGACAGGAGGTTAGCACAAATGCATCACAAATTCCATCAACAAGGTGAGGGTGAGGAAGGGGGAGTGAACTGGGTTTAAGGAAGAGCTTGTGTACACGGCACTACGCAAACCTTCTACAGGCTTTGTCTGCCCTGCAGGTAGCATTTCCATAGTCAGACATCCTCAATCCTCGCTCTCCCTACCAGATTCCCAAGTGAAAACTGTTGGGCAACACATCTGAACAATATTCCCTCTCTCTCTTTCTCTCTTCCTCCTTCCTTCCCTCCTCCTCCCTCCTTCCCTTCCATCTCCCTTGCCCTCCTCTTCCTCTCTCTTCCATCTCTCCCTCATATGAAAGGATGAACTATAGATAGATAGTAGACAAAAATATGTCAGTGCTATTCTGGAACAAGAAAGCTCCTTGAGTACTGGTGGCCGCTTACGCCCTAATGGATGTTTAACCAGCTGCCTTATGGCCCTGCCTCCCCTCGGGCCCAAGAATTCCACAGTCCTAGGGTTAAGCCTCAACCCTTTGGACTGGCAACTCTAGCCCTTTGGTCTCCTCCCTACAGAGTTCCAGGTGACTGGCACCAAGTGATCAAAACATCACAGAGACTAAGTTACTTGTTGTCTTTTTAAAAATTATACACTCGATTGTAGAACTAAGAAGGTGATGTTGAAAATCCCCTCTGATTATTCTGCTGTGCATTCTAGTCTATGGGTAAAAAATAACAATGAAAGAAATATTCACCGAGTCCCTAGAAAAAGTAGTACCAACCTTTTGATGCCTCTTACAATAGAATCAAATAGCCAGGCGTAGTCTCGCACACCTTTAATCCCCAGCACTCGGGGAGGCAGAAACAGGTGGATTTCTGTGAGTTCAAAGCCAGTCTGGTCTACCAAGTGATTTCAGGACAGCCAGGGCTACACAGAGAAACCCTGTCTCAAAAAAGCCAAAATTTTTTTTAAAAATTATTGAATCAATTAAATTGCCAATAAAATAGCAAAGTTAGCTTATTTGTAGCTATATAAGAAATGTAGAGTTGAGGAGAAGTCCTCAGCTTGCTCAAGTTCCTTTTTATGCTGGATCAAGCTCTCTCTCTCTCTCTCTCTCTCTCTCACACACACACACACACACACACACACACACACTTCCCAGAACAGCTTAAGTTGATCAAGCACAAGCGACAGTAGAGAGCCAGGTGACCACACCGGCCAGTATGTGCTCTTGACATTGAGCAAGGTGTAGAGCACAATAAAAATGGCATCACTGTTGCTTACAATTTTCACAAATCACAATTCTGGACAACAAAGCTAAATCCAGTAAGTGAAATGAGTTAAAAAAACAACTTCACTCTCAGACATTTCAAATCCACAAAGTCTTGAAGCAAGCCTTAACAACTTTCAAAGAATTTCAAAGGCCCTAGCCTCTCATCACAATGAGATCAAATCAGCTTTTAGTGACAAAAATAAATAAATAAATAAATAAATAAATAAATAAATAAATAAGTAAAAAGGAAAGCTCTTCTAGCTGCCCCACACACCAGCTAGAGGCCCAAGAAAGATGAAAAGGTGATGCAGTTGAGGCCACATTTGAAAATATATAGTAAGAGAAACACACTAATAATATTGAGCAAAACAAACATAGCTTGGGCTCAAAAAATAAAAATAAGTATATACTGAGGTTGGTTATGAAAACATTCTACACCAAAGACAAGGAGCAGATCTTTACAAGAGAGACCAAAACCTATGCTTTCAAAGAAACGCCCTTTAGATTGGCAGCTGGATGCCCAGCAACCGTGGCGTCCTGAGGCAGTGGGGAAAGTGCCGAGAGAATAGTCATGCGAAACTGATTATATGACCAAGCAAGTAGCCTTCTAATGTCAGGGGCTAATAAATACACTTTGAAATAGAAGCCAGGAACTACCAAAAATGTTTACCAACAGCAGACATACCAGACACAGAAGATAGATAATTTTAGGTTAAAAGTTTACAATGCAAGAAAGATTACTTACACTAGATTTACAATAGAATATACGCCAGCATACAAATCCTATCAGAACTCCCTTTCCTGGATGCTCTTGGTTAAAATAGGCTGCAAAGACCATCTTGGGAGATTAGGGACCAGTGGGAAGGGTGTTTGTTTGTTTGCTTGTTTGTCTTGGAGCCCTAGCTAGCTCCCGCTGCCTTCAAACCTAAAGCCTCAAACATATTCCTGCCTTTGCCTCTGAATGCTGGGATTCCTCGGTGTTCAAGGGTTCCACAGGGTGTAACTGACACTCGTGAATGACGCAGTGCAGTCTGAGACTTGCAGCTTCTTCTTCTTCTTCTTCTTCTTCTTCTTCTTCTTCTTCTTCTTCTTCTTCTTCTTCTTCTTCTTCCTGGTCAGCTTTAGTTCCTCTCAGTCCTGGGTAGGGGTGCATGCTTAGACTCAGGAGTAACTTGCCTTAGTCGCCAAATATTCACACTGCAAAGTCAGCTTTGATTTCAGCCCATCTCAACAAGGCTCTAGTTTGCTTTTGCTTGCCTTCGCCTTGAATCCATCTCCCTTCTGTGACCACACCAGCACTTTAACCTCCAGCACCAGACAGGAGGACCACAGGCCTATGCAGACTGTCAAGCCAGGTTCCACAGTTGATTAAAGCCAATTCCTGCTCACAAACCCTATGAACTATACACATATGCAACCTGTAATTATAAATAGGATATAACTATGTTATATGTGTAAAGTTTTCTTCTTTCTGCTTTCTTTTTGGAATTATTCTTTTTTTTTCATATCTTTTAGGCTGGATGCCTAAGTTAACTTTGTCTTCATTTTCTTATAAAGACCTGAAACTAGTATCATTTTTACAAATATGAGAATAAATGTGAACAAATGTTGACAGAGAAAAAGCAGTGATAATTATGTTATGAAGATTTTCAAAGCAGATAGGAGTTAGGACACAGAGGAAAAACTGATGTATTAGTTGAGAAAGTATTAAAACTAAAGTAATCTAAAGACAGTAAGATCAGTAAAAATATAAAAATAGTGTTTAACTTTACCAGTGGTTCTCAACCTTCCTAATGCTGTGACTCTTTAGTACAGTTCCTCATGTTGTGGTGACTCCAACCAGAAAACTATTTTGTTGCTATTAGCATTCTGCTTCAGTCCCACCTACGTGTGATGTCATTGCTTATCCTGCCCAGGGCCGCATAAAAGGACAAACCATCCACATGGCCCCCCTCTCTACTCTCTCTCTTCTTCTTACTGTCTCTCTCTCTCTCTTTCTCTCTCTCTGGGGTGCCCCTTCCCCCTTTCCTTCTCCCCCATGCTCATTTAATAAACTCCATATACATAATATCTGGTACCTTGTATCTATCATTATCTTATTTTTTATATTTTAAATATATAGTTATATATATTTATATATAATATATAATATAATAATATATTATATATTTTTTAAATATAAAAGTTGCTACTTCATAACTGTAATTTTGCTACTGCTATGAATCTTAATGTAAATATCTGAAATCCAGGATAAATGCTATGTGACCCCTGTGAGAAGGTTGTTTTGACCCCACCCCACCACCCCACCCCAGTTGAGAACCACTACTTTAGACACCGATAAATCAACTACCTCTGTTAAAAATGTCTCGAGTAATCAGAATGGAAAGCATTTACCACTGTCAAAAGACAAAAGGGGAGGCCTCTCAGTGGGTAGGCAGAAGGGGCGGGGCTAGAGAAGCAGCTGGGGGGTAGGCAGAAGGGGTGGGGCTAGAGAAGCAGCTCAGGGGGTAGGCAGAAGGGGTGGGGCTAGAGAAGCAGCTCAGGGGGTAGACAGAAGGGGTGGGGCTAGAGAAGCAGCTCAGGGGGTAGACAGAAGGGGCGGGGCTAGAGAAGCAGCTCAGGGGGTAGGCAGAAGGGGCGGGGCTAGAGAAGCAGCTCAGGGGTAGGCAGAAGGGGTGGGGCTAGAGAAGCAGCTCAGGGGGTAGACAGAAGGGGTGGGGCTAGAGAAGCAGCTCAGGGGTTGGAGTGCTTACTCATGATGGGTACCTAGCATGCACATAAAACCTGTAATCCTAGCACTATGGAGGCTCTGAAGCTTGAGGACATCTTTGGCTATACAGCAAATTTAAGGTCAGCTAGGTTATATGGGACACTGGGTCAAAAAGAAGAAAGGGCATTAAAAACAACAACACAAAAATAGATGATGGAAGAGGAAGGAATGGAGAAACGACCGAGTAGGGAAAAGAAAAGTATAAAGCAAGATAGACATGAGTAAATGTTAACCAGTAACTGTGTAGGACAGACTCAAAGGCTTATGATCTGGGGAACAGAATGAGTTAGTATTGCAGTGTTGCCTCCAAGGAAGACTCAGGAAGCAAAAAATTACACAGGCTGTGCAGTCATATTCCACAGGCAGTCGCAGAGAAACTGAGTCACAAAGCTGAAGGAAGGAAAACTGAATGAGGGAACTGTGGGAGGCCATCCTACTCACCGGAATCATAGCTTCACTTCGTGTCACCAACATCTGTGAGTCAGGACCTTCTAGAACACCCAGCACCTGTATGAGAGGCAGAGAACATGTGGTCTCTGTCGATCAGTTAGAACACCGTAGCTCAACTCGAATAAACACATCATGAACGAAGTCAAACACTGAGAGAAGAATTGGGAAAACATGTTTTAATTAGTTTTGTTTACTGACTTTATGTGTATGTTTTGTCTATATGTATGTCTGTATGTCATGTGGGTGCCTGGTGCCCACAGAGGCCAGAAGAGGGCATCAGATGTCCAGGACTAAATTACAGGAAAGCTGTGAGCTGCCATGTGGGTGCCGGGAATTGAACCAGGCTTTTCAGGAAGAGCAACCAGTGTCCCTAACCACTGAGTCATGCATACGTGTGTGTGTGTGTGTGTGTGTGTGTGTGTGTGTGTGTGTGTGTGTAAATATACCAAAAGAATGTCCAAAATTGATGGAAAGAATAAAGGACCATTAAGAAGTAAGCAAAATTCTGAATACTTCCCCAAAACACGTGAAACACATGATGAGATGTTCAACTTCATTCCAAGAGAAATGATAACTCATCATGAGTTGAGAAAATAAATCAAAACTGGGACAGTTCACTCTGGCCAGGCTACAAAGAACCTCTTTCCAGTATTGCTGGGGAGAGCAAAGTTGTACAGATAGTATGGGAGGAATTTGGCAATGAATTTTCTTAATTGTATGTGAAGGACATGTAGAGGCTATGGCTCATATCTAAGTGGTTTTCCTCACTAATTTTTTGGGGGCAAGGCATCTCACTGAAGTTGAAGCTCAGCGTTTCAGCTAGAGTAGTGGCCAATGACACTGGGAGTTATGGAGGCCTCCCAGGGATAGAGATACTGGCTTGTGTGGACTTGGGAATCCAAACCTGGGTCTTCGTGCTTAGACAGCAAACCCTCTCTCACTGAGCTATCCCTCAGTCTTGGCAGTTTCTGACAAAACCATGTACACATTTTACTCTTTTATCCACTAATCCCACCTTTAGAAATTTACATCTGCAACAATGCCTTAAAAGGTTCATGAATTCAGTCCATGTGGAATTATTAGTAACTGGCAAAATACTGAAGACCACCTGTTTCCTTTTGCTGTAATTCCAGGCCACCATCCATTACTGCAGGAAAGGCAAGGCAAGAACGGAAAAGCACCACATCCAGTCAAGCACACAGAGAGAATAAACACAAGGATCTTTGTTTGCGTGCTCTCGGCTAGCTTTTCCCTCCCTTACACGGTGAAGGATCTCCTGCCTAGGGAATGGTGCTGCCCACAATGGACTAGATCTTCTCAAATTAACTAACAACTAACCCGCCACAGACTTGCCCACAAGCCAAAAGACCTAGGTAATTTCCCATTAAGACTTTCACCTCAGGTGATTCTAGATTGTGTCAAGTTGACTATAAAAAAACTAACACTATCTAAATGTCCCAACATAAGAAATCAGTTGAATAAACTGTGTCATATAAACCGATAATGTACTAGGCAACTATTTCACAACAAGGAAATATAAGAATCTTCATAAATAAATACAGAGTGGTTTTTATCAGGTACTATAAAGTTAATATGAAAACTTCAAAAGGGAGTATTCCAGATACTATCTTTTACATAAAAGGTAGAGAGGAGAATGGACTGTAAACTACCCACAAATCTTTGTTCTTGTTCTTTCTGAAAAGAGATACAGAGAAAGTAAATAGAAAGCAACAAAACTGGTTAACTTCTGAGGAGGAGCAGGGAAAGACTGAAAAGATAAGAGATAGAGAAACATCTCTGAGAACGCCTTTCATGTCATTCTGATTTTCAGATGCACATTAATAGTCTACATACTCAAAGATAAAAGTCCATTAACAAGAAGGGGAAATAGAGTTTATAACTGTTAAATAGGAAGCGACTCTTTGCTGCTACAGCACAGAGCGTAAAAACTAAATGCAAATGGAAAGAAATAAATTCAACTGAAGTAGAACTAAATAATAGGAACATACTGAAGGACGTTTAAACAAAGGACTGATACAGATAGTGTGAAGCAGAGTGTTCTATATACCTAAAGTTGAAGGAAAAACAAAACCACAAAAAGAAGCCTTGAACTCTTCTCAACGGGTTTATTTTTGTAGGAGCACAGGAGCAGCATCTTTGAAACTATTTTATGTATATTATGAGACTAAGCAAATGAGTAAATTTGTTTATGTTTCGAGGACCCTGGATTCTCAATACATACATGCATACATACATATATATATATATACACACATATATACACATACATACACAATATATGTTATATATGACATATATATATTAAAAAGACAGGAGTCACAGTGGTACATACCTTTAACCCCAGCTCTTGGGAGGCCGAGACAAGTGGATCTCTATGAATTTGAGGCCAGCCTGGTCTACATTAGCAATTTCCAGGACAGCAGAACAGCCAGGGTTCTATAGAGAGTCTATCTAAGAGAGGAGGTGAGGGAGAAGAGGGAATTTTATATGCTAGCTTCATTTGCTTAAAAAAAAAACAGTGTAATGTCATGCTAGCAGTAAGTACATCTAGCACTCTAGTCTTGGTTTCTAAGCATCATTTCCCACCACAAAGAACCAGAGAGCTTCCTGAAGGAGGAACTCTTTACAGACCTGGGATAGAAAACACATGATGAGCCCAGGAAACCCTCTGCTTCCAGGAAGTAAGGAAGTGCTTTCAGAGGATGATGGAGACACAGCAGGAAGAAGAGGAAAGTGGGGGTAGGAGGAAAGGCAGAAGAAGGAAGAGGAAGAGCAGGAGGATGGTATGGAAGCTGGGGGGGGGCAATGAGGGGAGGAAGGAGAATTATAAAAGGTATCGTGCATCACTACTAAGCTCCCTATGACTTAATAACAGTGTTCTAGTGACATGAAAGAATATTTCGGCTCTTAGGAAATCTTCAGTAACATATTAGGCACAAAATCTATATCTTCTCTCAGGTGATTTGGAAAATAATGTGATAGATAGAAAGTTAATATTCCGTTTTTAAAAAAATTGATGACTCTGGATAAAAGACCATATAAATGGTGTCTGAAAAAGTCTTGCAATGTTCTCTCTAAGTTTGTAACTATTTCAGATCAAGATGTTTCAAAAATAAAGTCTTGGGGGCAGGTAAAATGGGTCAATGGCGATAAGATCAATCTGCCAAACCCATGTGAAGATGAGGAGAGAGAATATGTCCTCTGACTTTCACACGCGGGCTGCGGCATGTCCCCCCCCACACACACACACCCCATGTATACCTACAATAGCAATAAAAAAGTTATGTTTTAAAAATAAAGTATGAAGAGGGAGAGGAAACAGTGTCCTTTATGGTCCCCATGCCAGGATTAGCACTCCTGAATTCCAAGTACCACACCCTCTGTAGCCTGGAGTCCCTGCCCAGAGCAAATTAACTATTTCATTTCAGATGCCTTGCAGAGAGGCGCCTCCATCCTTCCAGGAAGCCCCTATGGAAGTATCTCTGAGCATTTCTGCCATATGTAGCCTAATGATCCCTGTCTGCTGGACCCTCCACTCATGGAGGAGATCACGGTGTCACAGAAAGGGTCCCTTCAGGGCCTCTGTCTCTTCCCTATGCATTTCTCCTCTAGGAACTCTTTTTTTATTATTAATTTATTCATATTACATCTCAATGGTTATCCCATCCCTTATATCCTCCCATTCTTCCCTCCCTCCCATTTTCCCCTTACTCCCCTCCCCTATGACTGTGACTTAGGGGGACTTCCTCCCCCTGTATATGCTCATAGGGTATCAAGTCTCTTCTTGGTGACCTGCTATCCTTCCTCTGAGTGCCACCAGGCCTCCCCATCCAGGGGACATGGTCAAATATGGGGCACCAGAGTTCATGTGAAAGTCAGACCCCACTCTCCACTCAACTGTGGAGAATGTCTGTGGCTCTCCATCCTCACACACAGAAGAGACTCCACAGTGCTTTCTGTTTTGAGTGGACCTGGCATGTGCTGGCTTCTTGGGCCATCACAGTGTGAACTAGGTAACAAGGAGTCCAACAGGAGCCTCAACAAGTCTACACTCCAGGATTTGCGCCAAGCTTGTGGCAGGCAAACGCTGGAGCCGACCCATAGGGACATGTTGTTGGCATCGAGTGGGAACAGTTACCACCATGCCTCAAGTCTGAGGTGCTGCCTTGGTGGGTTCACTGTTTTAAGTTAAGTTTCAGCATTCATGATAGAGAGGAGCTTTAAACACCTCTGCAACTGAAACGTGAGTGGCAACTCAATCCACCGAAAGGGCTAAACTTTCTGGAGGATAGAGGAGAGTGGATAAGCATCTCTGAAGGTCCCTCGGTGTACCCAAAGTCCCTTTCCCAAAAATGACAGAGGGAGAGAGGACCATGAGACAACCAGCAATTCTTTTTTTTCTTTTTTGTTTGTTTTTTTCAAGACAGGATTTCTCTGTGTAGCCTTGGCTGCCCTAGACTCACTTTGTAGACGAGGCTGGCCTTGAACTCACGGCGCTCTTCCTGCCTCTGCCTCCTGAGTGCTGGGATTAAAGGTGTGCACCACCATGCCTGGCCAATCAGCAATTCTTGATCTCCAACTCAAAGCATTCTTTAGAGTCTCATGCTGAGCAGGTCTCAGCTCTAGCCTGCATCAGAGCCTGGACTCAGAAACAACATACTTACCGAAGCTCCCTTGTGAGTCTGGTTGCCCAGACAAAGTAGAGAAAACCAAAAACTAGACCTTAGAAGTGGGCTTCTTCCTAGGGCCTTCCTCTTGGGTTATTCAGGAATTATGAAAACAGTGAACTGCTAAAGCAAGGGGCGAGGCTTAGGGAAGAAGCTAGAGTGGTCAGGCTCAACAGTGTGAGGGCTCTATTCTGTTTTAAGAAGGGCTGGTCGCTACACATCTAATGGGGAAAGTTCGTGGAATTCAACACTGCAACTAGCAGTGAGAGGCAGTGAGCCCCGAGTCAGAATTCTCTTGGACGAGGCAAAATGTTTTCAAAATTTTTCAATCACTATTTGATCATTGTGAAATGGCTACTTCTGTGCATGGGATGACAAGAGGGCTTCATGAGAGCTTTGCCATCCAGCAGCATGGTAATTCAGTGTTGACTTCCAAAGCCTAGAACCCAAGCAGCGGACCCAATGCGAAGGGCCTTGTGGGTTTCCTGGAAACTTTGGACTATTTGGGGGACGCTGGCAAAACACCTACATCCGACTGGGAGAGTTTAAAGGGAGATTCTTAATTGAATGGGGGAGAAGATCAGTCCATGGAGTCTTTAATAGACTAAATGCTCCTTGGAATACCTCTGGCTTGTCACCTGAGGGGGGAAGCCTCAACAGAATAATGAGTAGATTCTAACAGTGATTTTGATGAAAAACTAATTAGGAATCTAACAAGGAGATTATTAATTCCTGCCAGAATCAAAATTACAGTGCTCACCATGTTGGAAGTGTGAGCACTAGACTAGAACAGCTCTCAGGCCATGTCTTAAAAACTGCCACCTGGAAGGGAGAAACCAGCCAGGACAATGTGCAGGGAATCTGAGACACTGGTAACTGGTGGCCAGCACTCAGGGCATATCTGGAGACTTTGGGGTGGCCAAAGGAGTGAGAGGCCATCACAGTCTGCATGTGGTTCCCTGAGGGAGTAAAGGAGAGCACAGAGACCCTGGGTTACATCCTTGGACAACTTCTGAAGCCAGACAAGGTGTTGAGAAGAAATGCCATGTGATGGGTGGAGAGAGGGAGACTATTGCCAGCTTGAGGATGACCAAAGTTGCATCCCTGGGAGCCACTTGGTGGAAAAGCAGAACCCAACCAGGCAAGTTGTCTTCTGGCCTGCACATGTGTGCTGTGTTGAGGCAGGCAGGCTGAGGAGGCCAGCACGGAGACCAGCTGTAGACTCGGTGCTATTTTTGTCTCATCTCACTATGTAGACCAGGCTGTCCTGGAACTCACTATGTAGACCAGGCTGGCCCCCAAATCACAGAAATAGGACTGCCTCTGCTAGGATGGAAGATATGCTACTATACCTGGCTGCAACTGCAACCTTGTCTGAGCAGGCGACAGATGCTGTTTATTCTCTTGTCATTAAAGTTCAGATAAACAGGTTTCAAAAAATGTTCTTTATATTTTTTTAACCATAAGGATAATTTGGTACTACACAAAGAATAAGGGCTATGGTCAACATTAGGGGATTTATTGATAAAATAGTGAAGTGGGAGCAATCTGAGTTAACTTGACAACCCAGAGAAATAAATCTGGGGTTCCCATTTTTTCCAATGAGTAGGGTTGGGTCCTAAGACAAGAACTGAGGGCAACTTAATCAGCACAGACTACCAGGATTTTTTTTTACCCAATTGATCTGGACACTTGAAAATCTCCACCTCTCCCAGAGAGCATCTCCCCATACTCTGCCCCCCATATGCCTCAGGAATGCATATCTATTTGTTTTTTAAAGATTTATTTATTATGTTGTGTATAGTGCTCTGCCTGCATGGACACCTTCAGGCCAGAAGAGGGCGTCAGATCACATTATAGATGGTTGTGAGCCACCATGTGGTTGCTAGGAATTTGAACTCAGGACCTCTGGAAGAGCAGTCAGTGCCCTTAACCTCTGAGCCATCTCTCCAGCCCCTGCATATCTATTTGTAAGGAGCACATATAGCTTCCTCTCTTCTCATCAAGATTGGGGCAATGCCATAATTTTCCATTGTTAAGTATTTTATTTCTCTACAGTGGTCATAAGCACTAGCTTGATTATAATCCAGAAATATAATTTACAGACTAAGTGCAAAACTCACCAGGAAGATGGCATGGTTTGTTTCTGTTTATGGCATTTCATTCTTCCAAGTGACACAGCTTATCCTACCATAAGGAAAGACTTGTTATTTGTGGCTTCGGCTCATTTCCTTCCTAGTTGTATTTAAGAAAATATGGCCAGGCATGGCATGGTGGCTCATACCTTTTAATTCCAGCACTTGGGAGGCAGAGGCAGGCAGATTTCTGTGAGTTCAAGGCCAGCCTGGTCTACAAAGTGAGTTCCAAGACAACCAGAGCCCAGAGCTTCACAGTGAGACCCTGCTTCACAACAAACAAAAGAGATAAGGGCGATAAAGAAGAAACTTAGATCTACATCTCTCTCTCCCTCCCTGGCCCCTCCCCCCCCTTTCTCTCTCTCTCTCCCTCCCTGCCCCCCCCCCCCCCCCCTCTCCCCCCCTGCCCCCTCCCCCCCCCTTTCTCTCTCTCTCTCCCTCCCTGGCCCCTCTCCCCCCTTCTCTCTCTCTCTCCCTGACCCCTCTTCCCCCCCTCCTCTTCTCCCCCTTCTCTCTCTCTCTCTTCCTCCTCTCTTTCTCTCTCTCTCTCTCTTTGTCTCTCTCTTTCTCTCTCTCCCCCCTCTTTCTTCCCCCCTTTCTCTCCGTTCCCTCTCTCTCCCCATCTCTCTCTTTCTCCCTTTCTCTCCCCCCTCTCTCTCTTCCCCCCATCCCCCCACTGGCCTATAACATTTTACTTTCAAGTTAAATTTTTATCTTATTCTTCTCTATCAAGCAATGAAGATTAAACATTTCAAACTTTGCAATATTTTGAAATTATAACACAAATTGATATGTAAGGCCTTCACTACTTTTTTCCTATGCAATCATTTCTGGATTTCCAGGGACCTCAGAAAACATCAAAATCTACAGATCCTCACCATGTACATAAACAGTATAGTGCTTGTGAATAAACTGTACACATTACCCCATAGCTTTTAAATCTCTTTATTCTTTGCAGTACCCAGTACTATGAAAATGCTATGTAAGTAGCCATTACACAAGAAAAAAAGTCTTCACGTGTCCTAACAGATGGAATTGTAAGGGGATACTTCTGATCAACAGGTGGTTGTTTCCCCAGTTGGGAAAGCCAGAGGTGGGGAACTAAGAGTTCTGCCCCCAGACTTTCTTCTGAGATGGCTGTAGAAAACCCCTGCACCCTCATCTTCTGATCATGAAAGCGGTCTCTGACACATCTCTCAGATCACAGTATCCTGGGCCAGAACATGTGAGGAGAGCAAGGGAGCTCACAGGAGACCTCACGAAAAAAAGGGAAGCATTTGTTAATACCATTAAGTTACATAAATCCCCTGAAACTACAGTGACAATGGGCAATCTGACCAGGTTTCATGGAGGCTGCTGTGAAACGCCAATTAAGTCAAGCTGAATAGATAAAGCAAATAATGGAGAAATGGGGAATGAGACTTATGCATGCAAGATCCCTTCTTTTGCAATTCAGTATAATAGATGAGTGCTTTGGGAGTTGCACTGATAATTTAAATTACACACTCCTTGGCCAGTTGTTAGAAGGCCTGCTTGGCCCAGACCAGCTGAAGCCGTGTAGAGGCCACACCTTGTTCTCTCCTGTGTGGGAAATGGGAGAGAGCATGCGCATAATCAGCTCACTCACCTCCGCTTTTCACAACTCTGCCAGGGAAGCAGGTTGTATGTTTTATAGACCGCTCCCTCTCGTCTCTAAAGCCACCTTTCCCCCATTTTCACAATGCCCGGTGTCATTAAGAAGGCTGATGGAGGAGGAGAGCTGGAGGGATGGAGAGATGACTCAGCAATCCTGAGCACCTGTTGCTCTTCCAAAGGGTTCCCGTTACCCACATCGCAATCTCAGTTCCTACACCTTCTTCTGAGCTCCTGAGGTGTCAGGCACACACATGGTACACAGACATGTGAGCAGGCAAAACACCCACAAACGTAAAATAAAAATAAATACATCGAAATAAAGAAAGAGGGTCACTGGGCATCTCAAAGCTGACAGAGTCCACGGGAAATAACTCCCAACTATGCTTCACCCTGAAGACCAACATACAATCAGCTTGTACAGATTCCTTCTGAATGTTTTCTGACTCATAAAATGTAGAAGATCGTGAAAACAAGACACCTTAGAAAAATGCAAAAGCTAATGGCCATAGATTTAAAAAATATATCAAAACACATTATGATCTCACACTCTGTTGGGATTTCTTCCTGTCATGGCTGAGATGTGGGTCACATGGCATTCTGGTACTATACACAGTACACACATTAAAAAGGATACGGGCTTTGCAAATCTTGCCTAGGCTCCTCCTGCTCACCGTAGGCATTTATATTTCATATTCTCCCTCCATTCCCCCCCCCCATGAAAACAGCACATGCCACACAGTTTTAAGGATCAAACAGATCTGTGTACTCACAGGTACTCAGTTATCACTGTCCCCTGGCATCCATCTACCACTGGTCATTCTTAGGAGAATCTCGATGCTTCCACAAGCTTCGGGAGATGACATCCAGGCAGATGCTTTTTATTCAGCACTAAGATGATCAAGAAAAGACAGCAAGCATTACCACCCAAGTAGAGATGGGGGCTCCGTTTGTGAGACTGAGGCCCAGTCACTGAACTCTTTGCAGCCACGAGGCCCTCACGCACCAGTTCCCTCAAATTAAGAGCAAAGCCCTAAGCTTGATACTGGGCTGTGTGTGGAATGATGCGAGGCAGGCTTCTCTCCTTTCCCTTTGCTCCTGTTCAGTCAATGTTCTGTTGCTGTGAAGAAGCACCATGACCGAGGCAACTGTTCACAAGAAGAAAGCATTTAATTGGGCTTGGCTGACAGTTGCAGAAGTTTAATGGTTGTGGATCATAGGAGGGCACGTGGTGGCACACAGGCTGATATGGCGCTGGAGCGCTACATCTGGGTTCCCAGGCAGTAAGAAGAAAGAGACTCTGGCCTTGGGATGAGCTCTTTGAAACCACAAAATCCACCCCAAGTGACACATTTCCTCCAGTGAGACCACGCCTCCTAATCCTTTTAAATACTGCCACTTCCCAGGTGACCAAGTATTCAAATCTATGAGCCTATGGGGACCATTTTCACTCAAACCATCACATCTCCTCTCTTCCCTTCTTTCTTTCCTTCCTTCCTATCTTCCCTTCTTTCACTCCTTTTATTATTTTTTTCTTCTTTTTTTTCCATCAAAATTTCTCTGTGTAGCCCTAGCTGTCCTGGAACTAGCTCTGTAGACCAGGCTAGCCTTTAACTAAGAGATCTGCCTGCCTTTGCCTCCAGAGTGCTGAGATTAAAGGCATGTACCACCACCCAACTCCCTTGCTATTTTTCTAGGGCTAAACTCTAATTAAAAGCTATGCATTCTTGTGTGTAAAGTATTAACTTACATGAGACATGAGGATGATGCCATGATTGGTCTGCTTTCGAATGGTCTGGTGATTTGCACACAAGACAGCAGCTTGTGGGGTTATTTCAAGCAGGGCCTTGTGGGTTTTGGAGTGACAGCATGGTGCTCTGCAAGGCAGGAGGGAAGATAACAGAAATCCAGACCGCCACTCCCACCGCAACATAAGCAGCCTACAAAGATGGAGATCACCAAATGAGGCCATGAATGGTAACTGGCTGTGTCCATGGCAAAGTATTTAATCAATCTTGGGCATGGTTCCTGCTCTGAGCCATGAGGGAGTGCTCTGTGATCTGCCAGCTCTCCTTAGTTCACGTATCTTCGCTCATGGATATTTTTTTAAAGTAAGATTTCCTATCACAGGTCAACCTGAACAAAATTAGTTTAGAGAACGACAATCTGTCTATACCAAGGCATTAGAATCATGTGAAAATAGTTTTCCTAGCATGTTGAAGAGCTGAAAACATGGCTACTGTGTGAAGCAGCACTGGGCTAGATTCTCTGCCAATAGTCTCTCATCTAATCCAAGTCCCTGGAGGGAAAGACAAAGGTGAGCAATACGTGTGGGGGCCGTTCACTTGCCTGTCCTTTACATCTAGGACTCATGATGGGCGCCTTAGATTACCCAGGCCTTACAGAGATGGGATATGTCAAGACGGAAGCTCAGCCACAGCCAAAGGCAAGTCAGGCTGACCTGAAGTTGCTCTCAGTGCTGTCCAGCCAGCACTGAGTCAGAAGAGCTGATCAACTGACCCCTCAAAGCCTTGAGCATGTACCTTCCTCCCACAGAGTCTCAACTGTCTCACAATAAAAAAGTTCAGGTTCGACCTCAACATTCGCCAAGGACCTAAGACAACTTTGAGGGTTCCCAGTCAACTCAGCAACTGCTGTGAGAAACGAAGGATATGGGAAGAGTGTTTGCTCCCTACGTCTGATCGGCTTTCCTTCACGTCTAAGTTTGTATCATTCCCCCCAAGGGCTTCACACACACACACACACACACACACACACACACACACACACACACACAC
>OU015747.1:52695481-52715259 GCA_907169655.1 Acomys percivali | reverse complement strand
CACACACACACACACACACACACACACACACACACACACACACACACGAGCACTCACTCAGAGAGAGAGGAGGAGGAGAGAGGGAGGGAGAGAGGGAGGGGGGAGAGGGAGAATCTGCAGGACAAT
Organism: Acomys percivali; assembly: GCA_907169655.1. Lineage (NCBI taxonomy): Eukaryota > Metazoa > Chordata > Mammalia > Rodentia > Muridae > Acomys > Acomys percivali. The sequence goes on along the minus strand of OU015747.1, from coordinate 52,715,133 downwards.
TCAGAGTCACGGAGATTCTTTGCTGCACAGTTATACATCTCACTATACAGAAAGACGGACCGCCTACTCAGAAGTTTCAAAGCTCCGCGCTTTCCTAGTTCTCTTCCTCCAGCTAATCAACCTGGCCTCAAGGGACAGTTGTTTGTTGGACTCTGATTGCAGGATGCTGTACTCTTTGACCCTTTCAATTCAGACATCTACCAAAAGATGTGAGAAGTTACTGTATTTCTGAACTTCCCCCCCTCCGCGCCTCCCCCCTCCCCTCCATCCCGCCCCCCTCCGCCGTGGAGAAGATCTCCGGTGGAATGATCAGGAAGCGCTGGCACTTCCGTCAGGAATCTGGGCCGTGTGTTCCCTGCTACTGAGCATTTTCAGAAGGCCTGACTGTCTGGGTTAATTGTTTAATGCTTTTAGTTAGAATTAAACTTTGCACCTGCTCTGACAGTGATAAATTAAATGTGCTCCTTTTCCAATACTGCTGCCCTCTTTAAGTAGAGACCAAGAAGTGTAGCTCCCTTCTTCCCCTGCGTTTGAGGAATCTCTGCTACACTGGAGTGTAAACCAGCATAATTTGTCACTAGAGCCAGCGCCAATTAAATTGATTGCATTGGACTGAACTCTGGGACCCCTAATGCAAGCACTAAGGGAAAAATGGGCTCTTTTCTGCCCATTCCCCCATGTGGCACTTAGGCACCGCTCAACAGTAGAAGGCTTTCAAGGTTCAAAAGGGTTTTATTTTCAAAAGAAATGGGCATTGATCAGCTGCATTTAAAGGCAAAGATAATTCCAGAGCTTGGAAGCTGGATTTGTGTTTAAGGTCTAAATCTCTTTCTTTAACCTTGGGGGGCCAGTATAACATAAAAGCAACAAAGAGATTAAGATTACAAAGGGTTTGCAAGTGTAAATGATGTGGCGCTGTCCTCCAAACACAGCGCAGTCCCCCATTCACAAGCCCAGGCACAGGCCAGCGTTTCATCTGTTGGTTTTACACCTGTAAAAACAGCTTGTGTTTATTTGTCACTCAGCAAACCATTTCAGCCACAGGGCAGGCCAGCGAGGCAAAAGTGGAGAGGGAGTGAACCCGCTCATACCACAGAGTTCAAACATGCCCTCATCAAACCGAAAAGTAAACACTCCCAACTGAGTGTGAGGGAGACAAGCAGAAAACCCCTGCACTTTGTGGAGTAGCACACACCACACAGTGCATGAGTAGTGGGATGCCATTGCAGCCCGGGGGCATCTCCCTCAGTATCCTGGCCTCAGTCTGCTTGGGTCTGTTACACCCCAAACTCAACACTAATACCAGCAGCCCCTTCATTATGACTACCAAGTCTTTCCTTCCATCGTGTCTGAAAGCTCAGGGCCCCACAATCAGGCCCATAGGGTAGCACCATCTGAATAATCTCACATATATATCCTTTCAACAAGGTTAGAGACTCAGACTTCTAATTGACTCCATCACCATACTTGGTGACCTGGTGGCAATATGCCCATTCTCTCAGGTTCACATCTGAATGTCTGTTCTCTTCCCTAACGTCCATCCCTCCCCTCAGCAATAGAAGCCTACTCACACTGACTCACACCATGGCTCTTTTCATACATGCAGCCTGAGCATCAGACCTTCCATGCTAAACCAGGTGGTAATGACCAACTGAGTCTTTCCAAATCAAAGGAAGCAGGGAGGAGCGGGTGGGTGCTTCTAGTGCCTTCCAAGACCAGATCAAACAGCTCTGGGCCCTGAAGACCTTAATAACTTGGCCTGAGCTCAAATGGCTAAGGAGTCAGTGTTCCTTTAAACTCAGTCTTTCCAGACACTAAACAAACAAGCAAGTAAACAGTCCATCTTTGATTTGGGTGGCAAACCACACAAGCAGAAGAAAGTTGAAAGGGGTATGGCCCTATCTCCCCACATCGTAAAGAACGCAGCTCTGACTGGAAACTCCATCCTCCACAAGGACACAAAGCCTTCTAGTAAGATGGTATTGAGTAGTTATTGACCTTTGGGGAACATGAATCTGTTCCAAGAATTGGGTTGTATTTCTTTTACCTTGTTCATTACCAAGGTGGTTTTATCAAGGCAATGATATATCAAATCCTGCATTGTTTTGTTGTTGTTGTTGTTGTTGTTGTTGTTGTTGTTGTTGTTGAACTGTATAACGCATTCAAATATGCATGGCTTTTGAGAAATGCCCAGTGGTCCGTTTCTGCATCCAGAAGTCTGGCACAGACTAGCTAAATTCTGCACTTGGGCTTTCCTAAGTCGCAAATCAAGGTGTTAATGAGGCTGTTGCTGTCATCTGTGGTCCTCCTTTGAGCTCCCTAGTCATTGGCAGAAGTCACTGACCTCTTCTTCCTGCATAGTGTCATCCTCATGCCCTTTGCATATGGCCTCTCGCTTTGTCATTGCTTACCCCCTTGAGGCCAGTCAGGGATCTACTTTGACTTGTTTTCTTAAGTTAAACTTGTTTAAGTTGAAGCCACCCACAATCTCTTCATTTGCTCACTTCTGATTAGGAACTTCGATTTCTTCTGCAAAGATCCTGAACTTTCCCATTCACTTGTCCCCTTTTACATTTACAGGCACCATCCAGTGAGGAGAAAAGGACCGACCGTGAGGGACGTGAATACCAGAAGAGAGGAATCTATGTGAAGTCTTAGGACTATACCTTGCCAAGATCCCCTCAGAGTGACACACCCAGGCTAGCTCTTATTAGTATTAGAAATGCCTTAGACATGTGCCTCCTCCCACCAGAAACTCTCCTCTGCTGAGTCTAGAACAAATGTGAGTGTCTTCACCATCCCAGTTTTCACCAGTGTGTGCAGTTCAAAGGGACCACTCGCAATGCAGAGTCCCCAGGTGCTCAGGGACTGTTTCCAGGAGGCCGTCACCTGAAGTTTGTTTCTCATGGGCACTATCAAGTGGAAACATGCAAAAAAAAAAATGCTTTCTCAATGTTTGTGAGAAGGAAGAAAATGTCACCTTAACACAGAAATCATACTAGTAACCTTTTCATGGGAGAGAGGAGAGGAGGAAGAGAGGGAGGAAGAAAAGGAGCAAGGGAAGGAAAGGTGAGGAGGGATGGAGGGGCCAGAGGTTAGTTCTGCTCTTCTACTGTGTTCACCCTGTATGTGAACCAGGATACACTGGCACTGACCGACAATATAAAATCATTGCTAACCGCACTGCTGTTACAAGACAGCTTTTAAACACTGGAATGCAGGGGAACGCATAGCAAACATGGCTAAAATCGCATTTTTAAAAAAATAGGTCAGAAAGACAAGGACATACTCTGGAGAAGCAGACGCGTAAGCAGTGGCAGTGAAAGAGACCACTTGAGATGCCTGGACAGACCCTGCAGGTCTTAAATCCTCATAGGCTGCTGCCCAGAGAACAACCAGGAATATTTTTTTTTTTTTTTTGCAGCATTTGCTCATTTGCAAAATACTTTCAGTCTTACGCCATCAGAGATTCCATAAGATAAGGCAAGCAGGATTTCTTCCTTTAAAAAGAAACCAGGGCGAGGCTCCAGCTGCTGAGGTGACTCAGTGGGTAAAGGTGATTGTCACCACACTTGATGACCTGTATCTGGTCACAGGGACCCACTAGTAAAAAGAGAGACATGAGTCCCTCTGGTTGTCCTTTCACCTCTGCATGTGCCAGTGTATATACACTCTCTCTCTCTCTCTCTCTCTCTCTCTCTCTCTCTCTCTCTCTCTCTCTCTCTCTCTCTCTCTCTCTCTAAAAGCATAATTTCAAAATGTTTCAAATGAGGCTTGAGGCCAAATTACATGTCAGTGTTAGAACTCAGGTCTTCCAACACAAATCCTGTGCTTTGTTCTGCTGTTTTGTTTTGTTTTCTTCTAGTCTTGCCTGGTCTTTTTTCTCTGTGTTCTTAGAGACTTATAGAGCCTCAGCCCACCCAACAGACACCCAAACCACAACCTTTGCCGCTGCCCAAATGGTTCTCTGAGTGTTTGAGGGAGCAGCGGTATCTTTATCTCTGCCTATGACATAGCCCCTGAAAGGACAAGGCTGGAGTGGTTCCCTCTCGCCAGATTCTGCCTGGAGTAGCCTGTGCACACTGCCTCAGCCAGGCTGCGTGTTCAGGAGAAGTTAATAAACTTAGTGGGAGACTAGGAGTGTGTCAAAGCAATTGGTAAAAGTGGAGCCTTTTATTTCATGCCATCAAGCATTTATTGGATGCCTTTGCCAGGAAAGCACAGTAAAAAGCACTGTGGAGTTTACAGCTGAAGGAGCAGACAGGCGGGCAATCAACACGCATGCATGGTAGACACGAAGGAACACTAGTTTGACTTGGGAGATACACACTGTGGGGCCAGGAGTGGTAACTGAGGCTGAGAGAGAGAGGTCCCTGTGAAGGCAGCTAACGGGCCAAGCCTTGGAATCCCCCAAGAATGTCATCAGCAGAGGCTCTCAACACTTGTCATTAGCTCCATTTGCAAGACTCATCGCTGACTCCCTGGGGCACGAGGATCAAGAGCAACAGAGATTAAAGGGGCCTTGCTTGGCTTCCAGATCTCTGCTAATGTCTAGGTTGGAAAGAGACCAAGCAGCTAGGAGTCAGAGGTTTACCCCAAGGCCTGCTGCACAGCCCATCCGTTGGTCAGCTCAGAGGTGCCGTAGAAGCCTCACACCTGGCTTGCGAGTCAGGCTATCTCAATTCCAAGCGCAAATTGTATGGAGCAGAAGCCCTGATCCGCATGCTATGGAATAGAATGGAATAGTTTAACCTTGCAAACCCTCCCAGATCAAGTGATAGTGACATGGATGGAGGCCGATGCTCAGAGCTCCTGGGTAGCGCCTGCAGGAGGGTTGTGCTCAGTACTTTTGGCTTGGCAGAGGATGCTTTCTGCTACTCTTCCCCTCAAGTTGGCAGTCTTCCTAGTTGCAAGACATTCCCCCGCCCCATGTTTCCCCAAGCAGCTCAGCAGGAAGGAGCTGACAGGCAAGAAGAAGCCATCCAGTGGGTTTCAATTGATACAGGCCAGGCCACTGTGTGGCCCTTCAGCACACCCTCCTCCGAGAAACACCAACAGGACAACAGCAACTGTTTATCCTGGAAGGAGCCTCCGAGGTGAAGTCTTGGCTGTCAGAAACCTCAGATGGCCCCAATCCCCTCATCAGTCTGTGAAAGGCAAACAAAACCTGCTCAAGTAGAGACAGCTTCATGCGAAGCCGCCAGGAATCAGCTGAGATGGTTTTCCATGCCTCACTTCAGGCCAGCAGGGGCGTGCTGAGCAGCAGAATCCAGTCACATCTTCCCTCGCTTTCTAGAAGCCACAGCAACACTTGTCTGGGTCCCATTGGTCATTTCCACTGATTCACTTTGGCTCTCAGGATGAAATATGTATGGTTTCTGAACAGCTCATGGGTTGAAGTCTATGGACCCTCCTGCCTTTAGCTTCCCTCTCTCCCCAAGGGAAGCATGTGAGAGGGAGGAAGACTGGGGACAGAGAGGAATAAAATGTTCTGGTCCCCAACAATAAAGAGAGAAGGCATCAAATTGAGCTGGCCTTCCATGTGCTTTGATCAGAGCTCCCATTTCCCAGAGCCTGTCTTTCAAGTCCCTTGAGCCTTCAGTTGCACTGTAGGAGGCTCTGAGGCTAAGGAGCTCTGAGGAGGGCCATGTATAAATCTCCCCCAATACAGAATCATCTTTTTAAAATAAAATTTTCCATGTAAAGAGAGAAAGAGAAAAATGTAGAAGAAAATACAGATCATTGCCTTAATCCGGTACCCAAGATGATCATTGTTTTGTGGTTTCTTTGGCTGGTTGGTTGGTTTTGGTTTTTTCCGAGACAGGGTTCCTCTGTGTAGCCTGGGCTGTCCTGGACTCGCTTTGTATAATTTAAGCATTATGACACTTTCTGCAAATTGCTCTTTGATACCTCCCTGTGTGGAAATCCACTAGCTGCTTCCAAATAGTCTTAAACATGAATAAGATGGTGACGGAAATGCTCAGTTATACCAAGGAAGGGCCAGCCATGTAGCAGGCTTTCTTTTTATTGGTATATCAATCCCTTCTTTGATGAGACTGGTGCCCAGATGAAGTTTGGTATTCCCTACCATGGCCTTCTATGAGCAGGAGGTATGGTCAGCACAGTAGAACAAGAAAAAGTGGCATCAGAAATGAGAAAAGGCAGTTGTGACACCAAACGCCTTTGCTAGTTCATATACTTTATTGTATGTTTTTTGAACAAGCCACTTCCCCACTCTGAGTCATCTTTTGCCTGTCACTGAAATAAGGAGTTTGAGCTAGTTGCAAGATAGCTTTTATATTCCTCCCAGCCCTACACATACAATGACCCTGAAGTGTTGCTGGGCAACAACAGTCAAACCAAACTCTGCAAACACATAGGAAACATCACCTACTGCCCAACGTGGATCACGTGGGTCAGACCAGTTCTCAGTTTAGGTTGGGAACTAGCTCTGTTCCAGTCTGATGTGACATGTGTCACAGCAAATTGTTTATTGTGGCATTATGATCTGAGCACAAATTATTCCGTTTTAACAATTGGGAAGAAAGTCAAGATTGCCATCCTGAGGAAGCCATTATCACTTGTATCCAACATGCTCCCAAGAGTGAGAAGGAATGGACTTATCCCCAGAAAGCCACAGCACTTCGCCAATGGGACACAGGATGGACTCCTGGACACGAAGCCGCTGAGGTTCCCAAACTCCAGTGAAAGGACTTGATTACTCCTCACGCGCCTTTCTCCCTATTCTTTGGGAGGGAAATCAGACTAGTTACGTCCATTTGAGAGATGAGTGCTCCCTCTGAAAACGACAGTGAAGGAGGGGTCCTGGGTCTGCGGACACCAGCCCAACGTGAGCCACAGGCTCTCTCTCCTTGGTGCTGCTGCTAGGATGCTAGGAATGCCTCCCACATCTGGGCATCTGCGATACAATCTACTGGACAACACAACTGGTGCTATGCAGCAAAGAACGGGGATTCTCAGCTAAGTTAGGGCCCAAGGAAAGCAGGATGAAGCTGCGCCAGAGTAAGGAAGGGAAAGAAAAAGCAGTCAGTCCCCCTGGGTGAAAGGTTTTGCAATCCTCTTGCCTTCCCTGAGATGACTATGTAAGCCTATTCTGCACAGCCAGGGTCCAGGCTCCAGGCCCCAGGACCTAGGCTGTCTTAGCTCTAACTCAGTTCTTGGGCAGCTGGAGGAGTCAAGATAGCTATTTGGCTTACAGCCAAGCTGATCTTCACCAGGGCATCCTCAGTCACTGAGTGAATGAGAGCATGCCCTGTGTCATGTAGGGAAAAGAAGTCATCTTCAAGAATCTACCAAGAGACTGAGGGCATGAGGAAGGGAAGACGCTGCCTTTGAAATATGTAGGATCTTCATTCCCACATGAGCAAGTGATTCCTGCAGGGCTCAGCCTCCAGTGAGTAATTTCCCCCAAGACAGTGAATCTGAACTATATTTTCTCTCTATCTAGCTGAAAATATACTGCAGACCAAACTAAGGCGATCTGCACTAAGCAAGAACAAGGAAGAAACTCTAACTCAGGATGATATGGAGTGACTCAAAGACTCCACAATTATACCCGGGCCATGCTCCCAACGGGCACATTCAGCTGAGGAGGAAGAAAAGGCAACCAATCCATAAGAGAAGCAATAGAAGGATTTTCTGGCCCAGGAACTGCCCCCTGTTGGAAGCCCAGCTCTGGTTGGGGGTTTAAGAAACCCCCAATGTCCCAATGTTGTAGTTCAGTGGGTTAAGAACACTGGTTGCTCTTCCAGAGCTTTCTAATCCAATTTCCTGCACCCACATGTTGGCTCACAACCATCTGTAATATAATAGGATCTGATTCCCTCTTCTGGTATACATGAAAACAGGGCACACACACATGTATGTGTGTGTGTGTGTGTGTGTGTGTGTGTGTGTGTATATATATATATATATATATATATATATATATTAAGAGAGAAAGAGAGAGAGAAGTAAAGAAAGAAAGCTGAGCACCTACTATGCTATATTCCTTCTTCTCATCATCTTCCAAGGGTGCATGCTGTTAGAAGCAGATTTCCCTAAATCTAGGAAACTGATAGAAAAATCTCCTGACCCCTTCTTGAGGTCCTGTGTGCTCAAGAAAGAATTTTTTAAGATGTTCGGACAACCAAAGAAAAGAAGGAGCTCAAGGTGATCACAAGGAGATGTAAGGTGGGGGCCACGGTGCTCAGGCTTGGTCCAGGATTTGGGGGGCTCCTGATGTGGTGGGAGCCCTGTCTGGGCTCTTCTTGCTGAAGTTCTGCAGACGCACTCTAGAACTCTGAGCTGTCTTGGCCTTCAGCAGCCACAGCTTCTTGCCTTTCCTCCAGGGGTAGTGGGGGTTGTGAGGGTAGTGAGGGTAGTGGGGGTGGTGGGCTTGACGTGCACAGTCCCCCTCACCGGTCCCACAGAAGTGGTCTGAAAGCACCATCTTCCACGTTAGCCAGCAGGGAAGCCCCTCCATGGTGTGTTTCTGAAAGTACAGGTGCCTGGCTATGCAGTGCAGCAGACCCTCATTGAAGGCACCAGACTACAGTACAGAGCCAGTCTCCTGAGCAAATGTGGACAAGAAAAAAGAAAGCGAGAAAGCCCAGCAGGGACACGTAGAGGGAGCCAGGGTGACTGGGGGCCAGGCTTCATCTTTAGGAGACAGACAGATCCTCCCATGTCCAAAGCCTGAACTGACACGAATGAAGCATGCAAGGGCATTCCAGAAGAAGGCACAGCACCCAACACACACATGTAGAATCTATGAAAACACACTGGAGGACACAAATCCTTTTCCTCAGCAACATTGCCCCCAGGCTATGGAAATGTCATCTTCTCAAGCAGCTCTAACACATTTTCCATCTTAGCTTTCCTAACCTATGACCTCAATGTACGGATAAGGAAATATGAGCCTGGCATACACTGGAGCATCACAGAAGGCATACGGCATAGTGGTCAGCCACTCCTTCCCTGGACACACTATCTCACTCATCACCAGCTCTCTGCTGACCTCATGGAGCCTCTACTGTACAAAATAAGTATGGAAATCTATCTGACCTCATTAGGTTTGTCCCGAAAATTAAATAAGACAGAGAAACAACACATAGATTAAATGACGGTATAATGTGTAGCCCAGTCTCCAGCCCACTCACAGCAAACCACTGCTCAGTCATACTGGTGACAATTGCACCGTGTTAAGAGCAGTGACTGTGTGATCACCACGCAGACTTGGTCTCCTTTGTAATCCAGTGCCCTGCTTATAAGGCAGCCCAGTTGGATTGGGTCAAGTTAGGTTTCCCTTTAGCTCTCGCCATCTGTGATTCGGCACATAGCAAAGCCTGTTTAGAGGCATCTCAAGTGTCCCCCTGCAACAAAATCTTTTTGAAAACCCTTGACCTGACAAAGAGCATCCTAGACACAGGCATTCCCTGTAGGATCTCAGGGCTAGGAAAGGTGGGCTTTCATGGTGTAGATACCCTACCAGAATAACGGAGGAGTCGGTGTTACCTGGGAGCTATTTAAAGAAGCGGGTGATGTCCCACCTCGATCTGCAGACTCAGAAGCTCTGAGAGATGGGGGTGCGGGGAGAGGGGGGAAAGGGGGTGGGAGAAGAGAATGGGGGAAGGGGATGGGATATGGGGGGAGGAGGGTGGGGGAAGGGGTGGGGGAGGGGTGGTGGAAGGGGAGGGGAAGAGGGGAGGGGAGTGGGGAGGGGTGAGGGAAGGCTAAGGGAGGTGGGTGGGGGAGGGGTGGGAGAAGAGTGGGGGGACGTAACCCGCCTTCCAGGTGATCTGAACTCCTCAGAGAGCTGCCACTGAGACAGAACCTCTCCCATCATCTTGTAGGTGCCTACATCTCCCACCTGAGCAGAGACATGAGATGGTCTCCCACAGCTCCCCTGTATGCTGTCCCCTACCCTTTGGTGTCCGATTGACAACTGGCTGGAGGGTGCAGCCAGGGTCAGTCCAAGGAGATCAGCTTCCTGCACTCCCACCAGACGGTTTTCATGGCCACGCAGAACTGGAACCGGAGAACTCTAAGCAGAGGGCCCACAAGGAAGTCTGAAGACATGAAAGCTGAGGGCTCCCTGGGGCCCTGGTGGGAAGTGAAGGGTTTGTGAAGAGCTACAAGAGGCACTGTGTCCCCAACTTCAGGTATGTGGTGTCTCCCAAACTGGCACCTCAAAGTCAATTACCACCTGAATTATAACCCCCTGTAATCGTAGCTGTGTGCTTCTAACAGACCACCCTCCACCTCCAGCTGTCTTTTCTCTGTGGCTAGGTGGGGAGAAGCAGGTCAAAGGATGTGTTTTGCTCTTGGTTTGTGACATCCTCCACACCTCCCCTCCAGCTTCCGAGGGTCTTTTCTATATGTGGGTACATTTCCAGTAGGCTTCATGCCCCGTTGGAACACAGAGGCAGCACAAGGACCCTAGAAGCAGGCACTGCCAGGCAGCCCACTGCTCTGGAGATCCTCAAAGCAATACTTCCACCTCCAGCACAGCCTTCCTCCTCCGACACAGTTGCCTCACTCCCCCTTTCAACTCCTGCCCTGGGATGAAGGCCAAGACAGTAATATTGGAGCCATGGTTGACACAAAGCAGCCTGTAGCTGATGGCCCCACCCACGCAGTGGCCTGGTGACCTTCCCACGCTGTCACCACAGAGGGTTTGAGCTCCAGACACTTGGAAGCCCACGTCCCCAGCTACTCTTGTCCACCTTCACAATCACTGACATTCCAGAGAGGGGAGAACAAGCCGGGAGGTGACAGAAGAGTCAGTTTTGTGGTGACAATGTGATAGAGCACAGAGCCGAGAGAGGGGAACCCCTGGGTTCCTGGGACTTGGGGGGCAAGACCTGGGAAGAAAAGAACCCGAGAGGCTTCTGCACTGACGGGATGGCACAACCATCCTGTGTTCTTTCTGCAACACTGACCCCTGTCTCTGAGTTTGGAGACAAGTTAATACTGAAGAGGAGTTGGTAGTCCCCCCCCCATCCCCTACCCCCACCCCCTGCAGCAGCTGTTGGGAGTCTCCCTTTAACCCTTTACCTGCTGTCTTCTGAAGTGATCTCAACCTCAAGGGCAGAAAGTAAACAAGGGCCTTTAACATATGACTACATGAGCACCTTGAGCAGGAGTGACACTGAAGGCCACTTCTCCATCACTCTAATTCCCTGAAGAGGTTCAGAGACACTTGAACCAAAGTGTGATGACCATTCAGCTACATTCACCATCAAGGACAAGGTCTCCACCATTGGTTAGGGGAGTGAACTCTTCTTTCCTGAAGGTCTTATGCTCTGTGTGAGCTATTTATCTTGAGAGAAGTCTTTTGTTTTGGTTGGGTTAGGTTTGGGTTTTGGGTTTTTTTTTTTCCAGACAGGGTTTCTCTGTGTAGCCTTCGCTATCCTGGACTCACTTTGTAGACCAGGCTGGCCTTGAACTCACAGAGCTCTACCTGCCTCTGCCTCCCCACCTCCCGAGTGCTGGCACTAAAGGCACGTGCTACTGCATCCAGCCTAAGAGAAGTCTTAAACTCAGAAGACAAGTGGCTAGTGAGGTCCTGATGCTAGCTAGCTCAGTCTCCTCACACGCTGCCATCTCTCCTGGTGCTTTAAATTTTCAAGAGAAAATTTTGTCCTGGAGTTTCTTTCTCTTTCTCCTACTCTGCCTCCCTTCCTCTCTCCTTCTACCTTTCAGCATTCCTTATCTACATTTCTATATTCTTTATTTCCCTTTCTCTTAAAAAAAATAGACACCTTTGCCTGGGAGGAATAAAGCCACCCAGATTCGAGTGTCAGGGCTTTTGTGTGTCCCTTCCTCTTAAGAAAGAAAATGGCATTCTTGGGCAAGAAACACTACTAAAGTCCTGGATCTTGCATGAACAAATTATAGTGTTCAGAAAGTTTGAGGGACCGAAAACATGAACATTGTGTAACACTGTATTTGCCTGTCAGGGGCCTTTTTATTATTATTACTGCTTGTTTCATTTTATTTTACTCTTAAGCTGTTGTTTGTAGTGATTTGCCGCACTATAGGAGGTTCTGGCTCCGAGACACTGATTTACAACTTCAATCGTGAGCTGACAAACGCGCCCTTGCAAAGGGAAAGCTGGTCTATAACAGGGATTTCACATTTCCCTGAGTCACAACATATCAACCTGAAAGTGAACGTTTCATTCTCAGGAAACAATTTGTCTGAAATCACCAACACATTTTTATAAAGAAAAAAAAAGAATAAAGGGAAATTTTAAACATGAAAATAAGAACTTGTAAGTTGAACTGTGGTGAGATCTCTGGCGATGATTTTTTTTTATTTTTAATGCCTATTGCTCATATGCCAGGTTAAGTCTTGCCTTCCTCTGCCCAGGGAGCTTTCTCAGGAGTAATACAGGTAAGTACAGCCTTAACAGAGTGCAGGGGGTGAAGCCAGGAGCCCCACAGCTCTGCCAGGTTCTGTAGGCTGCTTATTGTAACCGAGCAAGCAGCATTTGAGTCCTTCAGGTTTTCACAGACCATGAGCTACGTCAGCATTCAGATCCAAAGTGGACAGCGCCTCAGTTATATTCATTATCAAATGGATAATAACTTCAATTTGATATGGAAGGAATAACCAAGATTAGAAATACCACTCTCTTCTACTTTGGTTTTCTGTTGTTGTGATAAAATACTGACCAAAAACACCCTGGGGAGAGAAAGAGATTTGTTGTGGTTGCCGTGTTGTTCTGCTCTGCTCTGCTTTGCTCTTGACTTACAGGTCCGTCCGTCATGGAGGGAAGGGAAGACCAAGACCAAAGCAGAGACCATGGCAGAACGCTGCTTCCTGCTTTGCTCTCAGGCTCAGTCAGCAAGCTTTCTTATACAGCCAAGGGCCGCTGTCCTAGAGATGATACCACCCACAGTGGGCAGGAACCTCCTACATCAGTTAGCAATCAAGAAAATGCCCCACAGATATACCCTTACACCCATATGGAACAGAAAGTTCTTCAATTGAGGGTCCATTTTCCCAGTTGACATCAAAATTAGCCATCGCACCCCCTTTCAACAAGAGTACTACTGAATTCTTTCCGTTGCTATTAATAAAAAAAAAAAATTAAAGACTGAATATTTTACTTAAAAATTTAGCTCAAAGATGATTCCCTTCCCCAAATTTTTTGAGTAATTTTAGACTTATTTTTGTATAAAAAGTTAAAGGTGTTCCTGAAAAGTGAAGACCTTGACGTTACTAGAATGGGCCGTTAAGTTATTCATATAAAATCAAGGAATGAACTCGCGAGATTTTCAGGCCAAGACCGTGTCTTCCGATTTGTCTAGAAAAGAAAATATTTCCTCAAATGAGTTATTATCAAAAAATCAAATTTGCAAAACACAAAATCAGGTTATCTCTGGACCTTCAAAGCTTGCGGGGGGGGGGGGGGGGGGGGGGGGGGGGGGCCCCGGGCGGGGGGGGCGGGCAGAGGCGAGGGGAGCGGAAATGCCGAGCACTCAGCCACATGTGTCAAAGAGCAACATCTAATGGTTGGACCAGGAATTGCAGGCTAGCTCTCTCCCGCAATGCTCTGTATGTAGTGAAAGAGGACATTCTCTAAATAAAAATGTGTTCTTTCTATGCGGAGTAGGAGAGATAAAGGAAGCAATAAAAGAAAACTGTGGCCAAGTGTCATAGCGGTTCAAAATAATAGCAAAAAAAAAATGGTTTTCTGTGTCTCATGAAGCCTACATAACTGGCTACGAAATAAACATCCTTTTCTATAACATTTTCAACTTACTATGTGGTGAGCTATGGCTATCCCGGTAACATTTTGTGCAGTCAGTCGGAGAAAAATGAGATTTGATATAAAGCCAATTTTACTAAGTGGCCCTGATTTCATAAAGTAAAAGATACTGATATAATCAATTACTCATGAAAATAGGGAGAAGGAACAAGGACAGTGCAAAATCACACACAAACTACTTCACTTCAATTTGGCTTAGGAATAATACAAAGGCAGTCATTAATTTTTAGGAGTCTAAGCGATTTCACTGATTTTTATTACTAATTTTTGTGGGTTTGACAGATCCTTTGTGCAGTAAAATTGAGCCTTTGTATTTTAAGAGGTTTTTTTGCCAACCCTGACTAATGCACACGATCATACAAATAAAGCCTTGTGAATGAAAGGCAAGTTCAGAGAGTGCCGTGTTGTTACTCACCTGCTGCTGCCTTGGTGAAACTGACCTTTAGTGCCCAATATGCCAGATGAACTGTTCTGAACTGGGTGTGGGTATAAGCAGAGGTGCCCCCACTCTGACTCCATGCCCAGTGTCTCTTTTGTACCAGTTATCAGCCAGAGAGTCAGAAGGAAAGTGAGGCGATCTGCGAATACCATGAGGAAGCCATGAAGAAACATGGCTAGATTTTAAGAGGCTGTACCTTGGCCCTTTGCAGACTACAGAACACAGCATGAAACCCATTTGCTTTCAGAGAGCTTTGTCTTCTCCTAAATTATAATCCTGGAGTTACGGTAATACAAGTCTGACTTACTATTCTGTTCTGTGGATGACCAAAAGAAATACAACTAGGTGACCACGGTAAATAGATTCATTTAAATGAAATTTAAATACTGCCGATTCTTGCTAGGTAACAATTATAGCGTTCAAGCTTAAAGAGTCTTTACTCCTCATCTCACTATCCCCGAGGATGGAGCATCCAGACAGGGTTGAGTTGGGTTCTCCATTGTGGTCGTGTGAGGATACCGTCAGGGCAGGGCTCTTATCTGTAGCTCATCTGGAGGAGTCACTTTTAAACTCACAAGGCTCCTGGCAACAAGACTGTGTGTTACTCTTCAGTCCTTACCTCCTGGCCCTGTCCAAGGGGAGTTCCAAATGTTCCTCAAAGTCACCAAGAGAGAATGTTGCAAGGTAGGCATCCCAGGCTTATATTGAGGGTCAGAGGCATGCAGGCACACACTTCCATCACCTCAGCACACCTTTGATAGAAAGCGAATCCAAGAGCGCCAGCAGCCTCACTGGAGAGGGGTGGGACGCAGAGGGATGAGTCACACAGCGGGGGGCCGGGGGGGACAGAGGGTGCTGCCTTGAGGTCTGTCCACACAGGCTACTAGAAAACTAACTCCAACGTAAAGCTCCTGCTACCTGGAGTATAGAGATTGTAAGCTTCATCTCAGTCTATCCGCAGCATTTTTTTACAAAAGAGAGAACACATGCTCTGCTTTGCATGAGTGAGAGTGATAAGGTAGTTTTGTAGTAGAGCATCAAACAGAACTGGCTCATGAACTGTGTGCTTAGTGAGACAGAGCTACAAATGGCTATGCGTATATGCTCGGAGAGAGCTCGGACAGGGCTGGGAAGGAGTGCTGTACCTTACTTAGCACAGGAGGGATTCTGAAATCTTCTCCCTCTGTGCCCTCATGGCATCAGCCATTATGGCTTGAATCTGAAATGTGCCCGGCCTTCTCCTGTTTCAAGTTTACATTTCCTAGTTGGTGGTGAGACTCTAAGGCCAAGAAGTCACTGGAAGCAGGACTCGCTTCACAACAATCAGCTCCAACTCTGGCTGCACTCTCGGCTTCCAGCCCTACCACAATATAACCCTGCTCGGGCCTCCTTCTCCTGCCACTGTGAACACGCGGCTCTGGTTTCTCTATGATAGACCGAATCCCCTGAAACAAAGTCAAAATAAGTCCTTCAAGTTGCCTCTGTCGGGTGTCTCCATCACTGTGCGACCGACACAAGTAACTAATAAGGGAGTGGAATGGCCCACTAAGCTGCCTTAACTGTCACGGGTGGCTGTGACACTTAAGTGCATCAGTTCACCAGATACATTACAGCTGTAAAGCAGGGAAAAGGCTAGAATAAATGGTATCCATTCTCTTCTGTTTAAAAGAATAAAATAAGCCAATGTATTAAATGTTGTTAACTTTTTAAAAACAATACATCCTTTATATTAAAAAATACTATAGGTTAATCCACTTAAATATTTTCCTTATATTCCAATATAGTTTACTCTCTGTACCAGCTAGTTTTTATGTCAGCTGAATGCAATCTATAGACATTTGAGAGGAAAGAACCTCAATTGAGAAACTACCTCGGTAAGATGAGGCATTTTCTTAATTAGTGATTGATGGGGAGTGCCCATCCCACTGTGAGCGATGCCACCCCTGGGCTAATGGTCCTGTGCCAGTCATGGGGAGAGAGCCAGTGAGCAGCACCTCTCCATGGCCTCTGCATCAGCTCCTGCCTCCAGGTGCCTGTCTTGCTTTAGTTCCTGTCCTGACTTCCTTGGATGATGAACAATGATGTGGAATCATAAGCAAAATAAAACCTTCCCTCCGCCATGTTGTTTTTGGCCATGGTATATCATCACAGCAATAGTAACCCTAACTAAGACACTCTTCTTTAGCCAATAGAAAATAAGTTTCCATTTATTAAAGTGAATTTCCTGTCTTTTAGTACTAAAGTGAATTCCTGTGATGGGTAGTGTTTTGAGCCCTCCTAATTTTTCCAAACTCTTGCGTTTCATATCCCAAACTTTGATCAGTGGCTGGGTGATAGATAGGTGCTTGGGCAAAGGCGCACACTGCTCGTGGGATATGAGAAGTAGGATTCTTTCTGTGCTTTCTTCTGCTTCCAGACCATACACAGAAGTTCTTATACCAAAGGCAAAAAGCCCTAGCGCCAACTCTGTAGAGAACATGCTCCTGTAAATATAGACCTAAGCCATGTAGACTGGACAGAATTCACATTATCGCCCTCCCAAATAAATTACATCACAGAAAAAAATGGTCTTAGAGCACTTCTACCAGCTTTCAGTGTGATCATGACTATACTACTAGCCTATGGGTCCTGGGTGGCAGTCATTCAGCAAGCATCGCTCTGCAGTCTTTCATCTTGTATCTATGTCCTACCATAATTTGAGCCTTTATGTGAATTTATGCTAATAGCCATGTTAACACATGGAGTCATCCATTAACCAACTCATTTTGCATATGAAAGTTGATATGGAATCATCTTAGGAAAAAAAAAAAAAACCAACAACAGTGTCCAAATCAGAAAACATTGTATTTTCTTGTTGCTTAAAGATATCTAAAGGAAATTCCTCAAGCCTCCAACATAATTGGAACACATTTTAATATTTTTTAATTCCGTGGTACTTTTCCCCAGATTTTTTTTCAGACTTAGATTATTGGCTTTGTTGATTAATTGAGAAAAAATAAGCATCATTTTATTTACCTACATGTCCTGAAATTCAGATCTCTTATCCATCATCTAGATGAATTTTTTTCTTTGTACTTTTTTTGTTGTTGTTTTGTTTTCATTAAATGTCTGCCAGTTTTTTTAAGCCTCATAACTCAGCAGGCATGAAAATTTTGCAGCATGTTACGTTGGGCCAACATTAATACCTAAATAAGTTTCAGGCAGTCTGGCAATGCAAAGCTCAGTGGGAATCAGACTCTTAATTACAAAACAGTAAAATGTATCCCAAAAATAATACGTTAACTTTTTTCCTGTATTAAAAAGCTTCATGAGAAACTAATGCTGCATATGTTTTGACATGATCACTCATTCATTTAATAACCTTTCAATGAAAGTTAACTCGCTCTAGAACAGAAGTGTGGTAGTAAAAAAGTCTAAAGCCTAGTGTGATTGTTTCCCATACATTTGTATTTTCTAATGTTTATTTCTATTAGCTAATAAATGTCTTTATGACTGATATTAAAATACTTGATAAGTTAATCATTTTGACTATTCCATTTAAATCATCATCCTTTATAGTATAAAGAGAGTTTCCAACTTAGTATTTAAATCCTGAGTTTCCTCCAAACTATTCTTTAATCAATCATACAACTATGATAATTGGAAGAAATGTGTGGTTCCAGGTATTGGCTCTTCACAACTCAAGTGCCTGACAAGGCCTTCCCCGCCATGGAATCCCCTTGCAAACTTTGTGAACTCTGTAAACCCTCAAGGCAGGAAAGTGGCCAGGCCCCCACCAGGGGAGCTCAAGCAGCCAGGACTTCCCTGAGGGCCCTAAGGGTCATTTTCTTTTCTTTTCTTTTCTTTTCTTTTTTTTGTTGTTGTTTTTGTTTGTTTGTTTGTTTTGTTTTGTTTTTGGTTTTGGTTTTGTTTTGTTTTTTGCTTTTTTTTTTTTTTTTTTGGTTTGTTTTGGTTTTGTTTTGTTTGTTTTATTTGTCGAGACAGAGTCTCTCTGTGTAGCCTTGGCTGCCTGGACTCACTTTTGTAGCCCAGGTTAGCCTCAAACTCACAGCAATCTGCCTGCCTCTGCCTCTAGAGTGCTGGGATTAAAGGCGTGCACCACCACACCCGGCTCTAACGGTCATTTTCTAAGGACAGTAACTATCATTCCCAGAGGTGGGAGAGGCCCAGACCCTGCCCTCAAAAAAAAAACCCACCAATCCCTGAACAGAAAACCTACCAATTCCCGAGCTCCCCAAAGCTCAAGACTTGAAATTCCATCAATCCTCACCCTGGAAATCTCCGCCCTGACAAGCTCCGCCCCTAAGAAGTCCTATAAGTGCCCTGCCTACTGTTCGGTTTCCTGCTGCGCTGGGGGGGGATTTGGGGGGCACAGAGGGGGGTTGTCAGAGGAAGCCATCCCTTGATTCGTCCCTCAGATCTCTTTTGTGACTCTCTAAAGGGAAGAAGCCAGGAAGGAAAGAAAGTGGAGTGGGACTTAGGTCCCTGAGCGCCTCAGCTCAGCTGGGGATACCCTCCCTTGGGAGCTGTAGCAGCACAGCAGAGATGGAGCTGTTACACTGTAGCTCCAGCTCAGCCAGGGATATCCTCCTCCAGGGCTGCAACGCCTCTGCTGAGGAGGCCTCCTCTCAAAGCTGTGTGTCGCCTAGGCTTCCGTGTCTCAGGATCCCCTTCCACCGGGACACCGACCCACCTCAGAGCTGTGTGGCTCCCTCCTGGACTCCCTAGTCCAGGATGCCTTTCCATCCAACACCAGGAGTTAGGATCTTATGCAAGTAATTATCAACATCTTTTTGTTCTTCTTCTGTAAAATAGGCAAGTCTTATACACTTGATGGGACGAAAGCATGGATATGGTGTGTGTGTGACCAGTCACCACCTCCTGGTTTCCAGGAAGAATATGCATCCGACTGAATGAAGACTAATCCATATGACCAATAAAACATGGGTGACTTCCCAGAGGTATCTCAATGGGCATGCTTCCTCCACCATATTTTCCACCACTCACTCCAGTTGAAGCCACCATGTCCTCAAGACCCTGGGCAGTCCTATGGAAAGGCTCATGCGTAAAGTCGCAGAGACTTGCCAACAGCAGTCACATGAGTATGCCGCCATCTTGGAAGGGTGTCATCCTCCAGCCTCAGTCAAGCCTTCAGATGACTGCAGCCTCTGCTAACATCTGACCCCTACCCTGAACCAGACCTCCCAGAAACCGTAAAAGTTGCACACACATTGTTTTAACTCACTGGCTTCTTATTGTTGTTTTAATGATTTGTTAGGCTGCAGGAGCTCCCTAGTACAGAACAGGTAACTTCTTTGTAAATAAGCAGCAAGTTCAGTTGGAAAACATACTCTCTATTAGTTTTTCAACTACTACTACTACTACAACACACACACACACACACACACACACACACACACACACACACACACA
>OU015747.1:52681780-52694280 GCA_907169655.1 Acomys percivali | reverse complement strand
CTCTTAGAGCCTGGTACACAGTGAAAGACGTGCACTTCAGCTGCTCCCAGGTTCCTGGTGAGCATGCCTAACCTGAGGCTTCGTTTGGATTCATCTTCTCCTGGTCCAAGCTGAAGAAGAGACACAAGTTTAGATTTCAAATACAACTAACTCCTCACAAAGTAGGTCATTTCTGTCTCAGCAGAAGGTTGGCATTTTCCGAAACGCGCTGCCTGGATAATTCTGAAGTATGCATTGCAGACACGCAAACCGTGCTGCCAGCGGAGGCAGGATTCTCACTGCAGACATCCCTCAAGCTGCTTTCCAGAGCCAGAACAACCTGTTGAAAGAAAAATACTTAGTGTCCCAGCTTGCTCTCTATAGCTGTGGTAAATACCACCACCAAAAGCAACTTGAGGAAGAAGGGGTTGCTTCCTCTCACAGTTTGTAGAAGTCAGAACAGGAACCCAAGCTAGGAAACTGGAGACAGAAATTTAAGAGGAAGCCATGGAGGAAGACTGCCTACCTGCTTGCTCTCTATGGCTTGCTTTGACGCTTTTCTTATTCAACCTGGGACCACCTTCCCAGAGTTATCACTACCCACAGTAGACTGAGCTTTCTCAATCATTAATCAAGAAAATGCCCCCCACAGACTCGCCACAGGCATCTGACAGAGACATTTCTCAGATTTTCCTGCGGGCAATATGTTGGGGGCATCATTCCAACTGCGATGTCCTCTTCTCAGATGACCTTAGGGTTGTGTCGAGTTGACAAAACCAAACCAGAAAATTTAGTGTAGTAAAACTGCAGGGGAGAAGTGCATGTGTACATAAATACAACTTGAGGAGTAGTTTTTTATTGAATCAAATATTTTGAATGAAAAGTACAAATAATAATGGCTGCTTTGAGACCCTGAACTTATTTCTTCCTTATTTACTTTATGCTAGTCATTTCTCCAGCCATTTTGAATAGAAAGTGTGGCAGGGGGCAGTCCAGGACTTAATGGTTCCTCAAATATCTTCACCACTGAAGATCTTCTAAGCGATCATTTCAAGTGTTTCATACCCCCTCAGAGAGTAGTTGCATCTGGAATACTTCAAGAAGAGGCCAGCAATCACAAATCACCCACTCTAGAGATGACCAAGACCAAGATATGTCCACTTTCTTGTCAACTCAATCTGTTCCCCCAACACACCCTCAGGGGCATCGAGCACCAACTTGTAAATGATACCAGCACACTAACCCCACCAGCAGGCCTCTGGGAAACCCCGCCACCAGCCCACAGGCCTTTCTGTTAGGTTGTGTTCTCTTGATGTTCAGCCCAATTTTGCCTCCTCTTAGCTTTATGCCCTTCTTCATGGGCATACCAAGGTGGGCTTTAGCACGTCTTCTCCTCACTCAGCATAGACTCTTCAACAAATTATCTATGGCATTGGCAGTTTTGGCATGTCCTATTCAAAGGATCTCAGCTTGCAACATTTAAGGATAGATGCCTCATCTAAAAGTCTGCAGTAACAATGCCAGGCACGTGGAAGGAAGACCTTGAGGAACCAAGAAAAAAATTAATGTCCACAGCTTGCTCTAGGTTGCTATGTCCAGGGCAATAGTGCTTAATACTTTTCCTTTTCCCTAAAGTCTCTTCCCCTTTTCTAGGTTCTTTCTGGCTTTGAGGTGATCAAGAAGAGACATTCAAACTGCTCTGCTTTAGACAGCAGTTCACACTCCAGGGCCCATTACAGTCATTCAGCCTAAGACATAGGACAGTCCTGGTTCTTGACTGCCCTGGATTTAGAGAGATGAGCATGCGACTTTAAACTGGCCTTATTCATCTACAGCTAAGAGTGTCCAATCTGTGTGTGGCGCTGGAGAAAAGCAGCCACAAGTGTGTATTTGAGATGTGTGTGTGTATGTTTGTGTGTATGTGAAATCACTTTGTGCTTTGTAGGTCTTGCTGTTGTTTCTTGTCATGAAAACTATTGACTGTTAAATATTAGTGTATTACATGTGTGCCTGTATACATACAGGTATATAAAATTACATACACAGGAAAATTTTAAAACAAAATTTCAGGAGACTATTTTCCTCTTTTTGAGTTATTTTAAAATACCTTAAGCTCATTGAACTGATCTTACAACTCACCATTAAGTCAAAATCACAAGTTTGAGAGCCTGGACTGTAGACACCCTGACGCCACGTAGGACTGGTGTCTGATAGCGGTCTCTGGTCTTGTCCTCAGGATGGTAGTAGCTGGCCCCTTGGGAGCCTCATCTCACCTGAAAGCTAACAGTGACAAGCAGTGTCTGATCCCCTAACCTTGGCCCCAGAACAGAGGAAGAGGAAGACAAAGAGGTCAGGATGGAGAAAGCAAAGGCTGTGATGATTTGCCAAACCAGTTTCTTCTCAAGAGGCTCAAAGGATGCCAAGCACAGTGTATAAGTCAGGAGCGGTGACACAGGACATGAGGCCAGAGGCAAGTCTGGCTGAGGCTGGTATTATGATCAAGTTCTGGAGTAAAATCTGAGCACCCACATCAATGGACACCCCAAGGCACATCTCAGAAAAGTCTAGCCACTAAATACCACTTACTATGTAACAACTGAAGTCATCAGGACCCCTCGACAAGTATTTGTTTTCCAGACTTTTCTATTCCCTTTAGAGTTTACTTTAATTACATTATATGTAAAGACTCATAAAATTTATCAAAAAGATTTAAGCATGATATACTTCTTTTAAATCTTCTTTTTACTTTCTTATTATCTAAATCCCTTTAAACAAGTTGAATAATAGTTCTAATATAGAACAATTCCTCTTTTTTAAAAAAAAAGAATGTTTGGAGAGAATTATGTGAAGGCAAATTAGAACGCTGGAGATGAGGCATCATTTTGTAATGATGGGAAAGATTTTCTTAATGGATAAGGAATCAGCTCTATTTTAATGGCTTTGAGAAAGCGTGTTTGCTCTAGATTTCAGTCATTCATTTTGCCATGGAAAAATTGCTTTGCCTTGTACAGTTGAAGAACTCTCCAGCATGCTAACCGTGGGCTGCCAAGCCTGGCTGACTCAACCAGCTCTACAGGAAAGCACCAAGAGCGTCAAGGTTTAAAATTTCCCTCTCTGCATGGCCTCACCACTGTGTTGGTGGCTATCAACACAGCAACTAGAAGGGACACAGTTCCTCACTCCTCAGGACTCCTGCTCTGGTGCCGGGAGACGCGGCCCTCTGGCACATCATGAGCAGCGATGACAGGAGATCCTCAGTAACACCCGTTCACCCCAGTCCAAACCCAGCCCTGCCCTTGGCTTTTCCACACTTATCAGAACCACACAGACAAAGCCTCTTCAATCTTTACTTTTCCACTGATGCCCACATGCGAATGTGTTTACTAGATCAAAAATATTACCTAACCTTTATAACTTCACTGGAAAACCAGGTAAAAAGTAAAATGTTAGGGGCAGTGGGAGGGGGGGATGAATAGCTATGGAAGTTCTAGATAAAAGACATCTGTGGCACATGTCATATAAGGCAAACTTAGAAAGTGATAGATCCAGAGTCTACAGCCAAAGACAATGTGATAATTAATATCATTTCCAGACCTTTGGCTGTTTTAAAATAATGCTGATCTACCTCCATGAATCTTTTGAGCATATGTGTGTTTGTGTGTGTTTGTGTGTGTGTGTGTAGTAGTAGTAGTAGCAGTAGTAGTAGGAGGAGGAGGAGGAGAAGGAGGAGGAGGAGAAGTGTTTAAAAAAATACAATAAATAGATCCAGAGCTTGGTTCTTGTGAACAAATGGGTAGCATCCAGTTCATTGTCCAGAAAGCAAGAGAGGTCTCCTAGAAGTGGAAGCCACCCCACTGAAGGGCCAAAGTGGGTTTTCCAGGATTTTCCTATGTTGCACTATTACCCATAAGCTCAACTCACCTCATGAAACAACTCTACAAATGAATAATAAAGCCGAGTCTAGAGAAGATGGCTCAGCTGCTAAAAGCACTTGCTCTCCTGCAGAAGACCCATGTTTGGCTCCCAACACCCACCCACGCATACATGACTTCAAACACCAGGGTACATGCTCAGCAATCCACACTGAAACACCACTGTTTTTTTTTTTCCTCTCATGCACTCAGGGCCCCTAAATGTCCTGCTCCCAAGTTGCTTAGATTGTTCCCAGGCCCCTTCATCATATAAGAGCAGACAAAGCCCATTAAAATGCACATCCCTGGGCCCAGGGGTGGGCAAGCAACAGTGTTTTCAGGGGACATGAATTAAGCAGAGACATGTAGGTTATGGTATCCACCCACAGATTCATGGGGTCTCTTACTGAAAGCCAGCACTGGAGAAGGAAAAAGAGACCTTAGCACCCAGCAGCTCTATATAAAGACTGGGACCAGGGATGCCCCAAATCCCACATCATCTCAAGGTAGAACATGAGCCAATGAGAAGGAACTATGGGAAGACATCTTGGAAATATCTCAAATGAATGATTAACACCATGAAAACTAAAAGAACTTGTATAAAATGGTTAAAAAGAACGAAGATAAAGATAAGCAGTGGTAAACTGTATCCCATACCCTGTGCCCCATTTCTCACACCACAAGTCTGACTGCTTTACCAGACACGTGCTGGCATCAGGGACACCAAGTGAGCCTTCTTTCCCCCAAACATCTGCCCATCAACTCACCTGAATACACACCAAACAGCAGTAAAGTACACCCATACCCTGTGTCCTATTTCCTACCCTGCAACTCTGCCTACTTTCCCAGAGGCCTGCCAGACTCAGAGACAACAGGTAAGCCCCCACTCCAAGCCCTGCCTGCCAACTCATCTGAAAACACCTCCAACAGTGGTAAATTGCATGCCATACCACCCCTCCATTTCCATTCCCCACCCTGTAACACTTGCTGCAACCCTGGAGGCCTACAGTCACAATGAACAATAGGTAAGACCTGCTCTAAGCCCTTGCCTACCATATTCCCCCTAAAACACACCCATCGGCCTTAAACTCATCCCACCACCTGAACTTCATTTTCCAGCCCACAACCTTGTCTGCTTTCCTGGAGGCCTGCCAGCACTGCATATCACAGGCCATGGTGGTACAAGGGATCCCAGAGGCAAAAGTAGCACTCAAAACTCCAAGGGAGACACCCTACTGGACCTGAGGATTAGCTGACCAGAGCTCCTGGCCACTCAGGCCAGTAGATAGAGAGGAAACAGAAGCCAAAGATTTAGAAAAACATCCTAAAAAATCCATCCAACAAAGATAAATCTATAAATCAGTATCTAAACCTATAATAAATGCAAAACCCAGATGGCTAAAGGCCAGCATAAAAACACAATCAACAGCCAGAGTAATGTGGCACCACCAGGGCCCAGCTATCCTATTAAGGAGAGCCCTGCTAATACAACTGAAATTACTTTAAGTCTAATGTTATGAGATGGTAGAGGCTTTTAAAGAGGAAATGAATAAGTCCCTTAAAGAAATATAGAAAAATAAATCAAACAGATGAAAATATTAATAACACTGTTCAAGACATGAAAATGAAAATAGAAGCAATAAAGAAATCCTGGAGACTGAAAGCTTAGGTAAGAGAACAGGAACTGTAGATGCAAGCCTCATCGACAGAATACAAGAGATCAAAGAGAGACTCTCGGGTATAGAAGATATAATAGAAGAAATTGATATATCAGTCAAAAATAAAAGTTAAATCTAACAAGTTCATAACACAAAGCATCCAGGAAATCTGGGACACTATGAAAAGACCAAACCTAAGAATAATAGAAGAGAGAGATGATTCCAATTTCAAAGGTCTGGAAATATCTTCAACAAAATCATAGAAGAAAATTTCTTTAAACTAAAAAGAGATGCCTATAAATATACAAGAAGCTAACAGAACACCAAATAGATTTAACTATAGAATAAGACCCTCCCATTGCATAATAATCAAAACACTAAATGTACAGAACAAAGAAAGAATATTAAATTCTGCGAGGGAAAAGGTGCAAGTAACATATAAAGGCAGACCTATCAAAATTGCATCTCACTTCTCAACAGAGACTCTAAAAGCCAAAAGGGCCTCTTGCAGTTTCTAAGAGACCACAGATGCTGGCCTAGATTTCTATACCCAGCAAAATTTTCAATCACCATAGAGGAAGAAAACAAGAAATTACATGACAAAATTAAATTTAAACAATATCTATCCACAAATCCAGCACTACAAAAGATACTAGAAGGAAAATTACAACCCAAGAATATTAATATTAACTACATCCAAGAAAGCACAGGATGTAAGTAATACAACACCAGCAAAACCAAAAGAAAAGAATCTCTCTCTCTCTCTCTCTCTCTCTCTCTCTCTCTCTCTCTCTCTCTCTCTCTCTCTCTCTCTCTCTCTCTCACACACACACACACACACACACACACACACATGTACACACACACACCATCAAAATAACAGAAATTAATAATCATTAGTCACTAATCTCTCTCAACATTGATGGATTAAATTTCCCAATAAAAAGACACAGGCTAACAAAATGGATGTGAAAACATCTGCTGCATACAAGAAACACACCTCAGAATAAAGATAGGCATTAACTCAAAGTAAAGGGCTGAAAAAATATTTTCCAAGCAAGTGGATCCAAGAAGCAAGCTGGAGTAGTCATTCTAATATATAATAAAATAGACTTTTAACCAAAATTCATCAAAATTAATCATACACATCAAATGAAAAAATCCATCAAGATGATGTCTCAATTCTGAATATCTATGCCCCAAATCTAAGGGTATTCGCATTCATAAAAGAAACATTGATAAAGCTTAAATCAGACATCAAACCCCACACATTAATTCTGGGAGGTTTCAACACCCCCACACTCACCAATGAACAGGTCATCCAGACAGAGAAATAATAAAACTAACAGATGTTATAAATCAAATGGACCTAACAAATGTCTACAGAACATTTCACCCAAACACAAAACAATATGTCTTCAGTGTCTCATGGAACCTTCTCCAAAATACAACTGGACACAAAGTAAGCCTCAAAAGATACAAGAAGATTGAAATAACCCATGTCTTATCAAACCACCATGGATTAAAGGTGGAACTCAACAACAGAAACAATAGAAAGCCTATGAACCCATGGAAACTGAACAACTCCCTATTCAATGACCACTAGGTCAAAGAAGAAATAAAGAGAAATTAAAGACTTTCTAGAATTCAATGAAGATGAATGGACAGCTGCATGGTGGGCGTGGGTCCGCGGGGTCCGAAAGATAAGGTCCTCAATGAATTCTGAGGATAATTGAGTTCTAGAACTACACAGAAATGTTTACCCCTGAGAGCAGCCTAATTGGGAGGAAACACTTAGCACAATGTATTAGAAATACCCAAGCCAAAATCATCCAAGATGGCGTCAAGCACACACTGCGTCTGATCCACAGAACAGCAGAGACTGCACAGACACCAAAGGACCTTACTGAGAGCTCCAAAACACACTGCAGGTGTTTCCCAGAAAGAAGGAAATCCTGTCATGTGGATCATCCATGCCCTCTCGCCACATGACCATGAGACCACTCTCAGGCAAGCTCCCAGAGACCCTAGGCCGCCTCTGCTGCAACAGCCACATCTATGACGTTTGAGGAGGGGTGCTGTTCCAGTCAACTGTACTGCCCACACCATAGGCCTCACGGACCTCTTCTCATTGGCCAGGGCCATGTTCAGTACTGAGAGCTGGGTCATGCAGAAGTGGATACTAGGGGCAGCACTGAGGCAGGGCCCATGGCGAGTGTAGCATGCAATGGAACCAGAGACTTGGGAGGCACAAATCGACAGAGCCACAAGTTCCCAGGGACAAGAAGCTGAGCTAGGCCAACATCAATGGCTTCTGCATTCTACTCAATGAAGACTTTGAGATGCCTCCACTTGCCACCTGCTTGATGGGCCACAAGATCTAGTACCCATAGGAGTAGGAGGTCATCGAGGCCTTGATGGCCAGCACCAATCTGGCAAATTGTACGGGAGCAGGAGAGCTGGCCCTGAGGACATGGAAGGAGGAGAGCTGACCCTGAGGACACAAGAACAGGAGAGTTGGCCCTGATGACACAAGAGGTGGAGAGCTGTCCTTGCCCAGAGGACATGGAAGCAGGAGAGTGGGCCCTGGCCTGAGGACAAAGGAGCAGGTGACTCAGCCCTGCCATGATGGCAGGGAGAAGGAGAGCAGGCCCTGCCCTGAGGCCAAGGGAGCTGGAGAGCCAGCCCTGCCCTGAGGACATGGAATCAGGAGAGAGGGCTCTACACTGAGGACAAGGGAGCAGGCCCTGATCCAGGACTCTGAGTGGACCTTACCCCAACATCTACCCCATGTATGACCTACTGGAACACATGAAGGGGACAGACCTGCAGATTCAAAGATTAAGAATCTCCATGACATACAGCAACAATGGGATATCCGACAGCAGTCCCAGTGAGGATACAGTAATGATAGTGTAGGCCTCAAACCCATGACTCATAACAATGAACATTTGAAAGTAAATATATGTGGACAAAAGGTTATACTGCGTGATACACTACAGCTTCTGTGACAAGATTTTTTGTTTGTCTGTTTGTTTTATTTTACTGGGGGGAGAAGAGGGGTTTTGGTGCATGACGTGAAAATCATAGACATTCAATGAAAGTAAAAAAATTAAAATTAAAAATTAAAATTAAAAATTATTTAAAAAGAAAGAAAATGAATGGACAACATACTCAAATTTATGCACAATGAAAACAGTGCTAACGAAAAGTTTATAGCACTAAGTGTCTTCATAGGGAAATAAGTGAGATTACATGCTAGAAACTAGAAACTTAATAGCAAACCTGAAAGCTCTAGAACATAAAGAAGCAAGCAGAGCCAAGAGGAGTAGATGATAGGAAATCATCAAACTCAGAGATGAAATTAATAAATTAAAAACAAAGAGAACAATAAAAGAATCAACAAAAACAAGAGCTGGTTCTTGGAAAAAAATGAATAAGATAGACAAATACTTAGCCAAACTAACTAAAAGACAGAGTGAGAATATCCAAATTAAGACAATCAGAAATAAAAGGGAGGACATAACAGCAGACACCAAGAAAATCTAAAGAATCATTAGGTCTTACTCCAAAAATCTGTACTCACACAATTGGAAAATCTAAATAAAATGGATGCTTTTCTTGATAGATACTATTTGCCAAATCATGATTAGGTAAAAAAAATTAAATAGACCTATAAGCCCTAAGGAAATAGAAGCATTAAAATTCTCTCAACCAAAAAGAACCCCAGGGCCAGGTGGCTTCAATGAAGAATTCTACCAGACTTTCAAAGAAGAGCTAACGCCAATACTCCTCAAATTAGTCAACAGAAGAGAAACAGAAGAAACACTGCCAAAGGCATTCTCTGAGGCCACAGTCACCCTGATACCTAAACCACACAAAAACCCAAAAAAAAAAAGAGTATTTCAGAACAATCTCCCGTATGAACACTTATGCAAAAACAGTCAATAACATATTCAAAAACTGAGTCCAAGAACAGGTCAAAAACATCACACAGCCAGGCGTGGTAGCTCACGCCTTTAATCCCAGCACTCAGGAGGCAGAGGCAGGTGGATCTCTGTGAGTTCGAGGCCAGCCTAGTCTACATAGTGAGTCTATGACAGCCAAGGCTACACAGAGAGACCTTGTCTTAAAAAACCACAAAACAAAATAAAACCCATCATTTAGCATGATCATATCAGAGATGCAGAGATGGCTCACTATATGCAAATCCATCAGTGTAACCCACCATAAAAACAAGCTGAAAAAAACAGATGAACACCTCATTAGATGCTGAAAACCCCTTTGAAAAAAATCCAACACCCAATCATGATAAAAGTATTGGAAAGATCAGGTATACAAGATTGGGTATGTGTGCATATGTAAACACAATAAGGGCAGTATACAGCAAGCCTATAGCCAACATCAAATTAAACAGAGAGAAGCTTCAAAGCTATTCAATGCAGCACTTGACATTCTAGCCAGAGCAATAAGACAATTGAAGGAGATCAATGGGGTAAGAATTGGAAAAGAAGAAGACAATTGCAAGTGCTACAGTATATACATAAGTGAGCCAAAAAATTCTACCAGGGAACCCCTAACGCTGATAAACACCTCCTGAAAAGTGGCTGGTTTAAAAAAAAAAATCAGTATCCCTCCTACTGGGCTGAGAAAAAAATAGGAAAACAATACCCTTCACAATAGCCAAACATAATATAAAATATCTTGCTGTAACTCTAACCAAGCAAGTGAAGAAAGAAATGAATGAAGATATCAGAAGACGAAAAGATCTCCCATGCTCATGGATCACTATGATTAACATAGTAAAAATGGCCATCTTACCCAAAGATTTCTACAGAGTCAATGCAATCCCTGTCAAAATTCTAAAACAATTCTTTACAGACATTGAAAGAACAATACTCAATTTCATATGGAAAAAAAAACCCCAGAATATCTAAAACAATCTTGTACAATAAAAGAACTTCTGGAGGTATCACCATCTCTTATTTTAAACTATACTACAGCGCAATAGTAATAAAAACAAAACAAAAAACCATAGTGTTATCATTGAATTGGCAATGGAGTTGAACTGAAGACCCATAAATAAACCCACACACCTATGGACATTTGTCTTGTGACCAAAAAAGCTAAAACTATACAATGGAAAAAAGAAAGCATCTTCAACAAATGGTGCTGAACTAACTGGATGTCTGCATGTAGAAGAATGCAAATAGATCCATATTTATCACCTTGCACAAAACTCAAGTCCAAGTGGATCAAAGACCTCAACATAAAACCAGATGCACTAGATACAATAGAATAGAAAATGAGGAATAGCCTTGAATGCATTGGCACAGGATACAACCTCCAGAACAGAAACACCAACAGCTCAGATACTACGATCAACAATTAATAAACAGAACCTCATGAAACTTAGAAGCTTCTGTAAGGTGAAGGACACCATCAAAAGGACAAAATGGCAGCCAACAGAATTGGAAAAGATCTTCACGAACCCTCCATCTCACAGAGGGCTAGTATTGAAAATATACAAAGAACTCAAGAAACTAGATATCAACAAACCAAATTAAAAACCCAATTTAAAAATGGGATATAGAGCCACACAGAGAATTCATTACAGAGGAATCTCTAATGGCTAAGAAACACTTAAAGAAATGTTCAACCTCAGTCTTCAGGGAAATGAAAATCAAAACAGCTACGAGACTCCACCTTACACATGTCAGAATGGCCAAGATCAAAAACTCAGGTGACAGCACAGGCTTGTGAGGATGTGGAGAGAAAGGGGAACACTCCTCTTTTTTTGGGTGGGGGTGCAAATTTGTACAACCACTTTGAAAATCAATTTAATGGTTTCTTAGAAAAAAAAATTGGAACTAGTTCTACCTCAAGACCCAGCTTTACTACTCCTGGGCATATAGCTAAAAGATAACCCACCATACCACAAGGACACTTACTCAACTTATGTTCATAGCAGCTTTATTCATAATAGCCCACAGAGACTGAACCACCAATCAGAAAGCATGCCTGGGGTGGACCTAGGCCCCCTGCACATATGTAACCGTTGTGCTACCAGGTCTTCATGTGGGACCCCTAACAGCAGGAGCCAGAGCTGTCTCTGACTCTGTTGCCTGTCTTTGGATCCCATTCCCCTAACAGGGCTGCCTCGTTTAGATGCAATGGAAGAAGATGCACTTAGTCCTACTACAACTTGAAATGCCAAACAGGTTGATATCCATGGAAGGCCTCCTTTTTCCGAGCATCTTATGAGGAGCAGGTGAAGACAGGAAGATAGTGGGGAGGGGAAGGGAGGGGAGAGGGAGGGACTGGGATTCAATTGGGATGAAAAATAAATAAGTTAAGGAAAGAGATAGAGTCAGGGAAACTATATCTCTGAGAAGTAATAGAAATTTAAAACATCAGGTTTGCTCTACAAATTATAGACATTTATGTAGTTCTTTATAATCTGCACTTAGTTATATAGGCAAACATATATATATATATATATATATATATATATATATATTGCATGTATACATATGTGATGTCAAAAATGTACTTCAACAGAACAGCAAAATACTATAGCTATGAAAATGCAAACTGAGGCACTAAAAGGAGCTGCGCAGAATTTATGACGGAAATGAATCACAACTGGTTTCACAACCATTGAGCCCAGTCACCTGGAGAACCAGAGCAAAAATACTTGGTGAGTCTAGACCATGGGATCTGGCCTAGGTGTTGCTTCCACTGAGAAAGTCAATTGCACCTCCAAGAGTGTTTCTTAGGGAAAACAGCAATGGTCCAATGCAAACCCTGATGTTAAGGAAGTGATGTCCTGTGTGAAGGTGGCAGTGCTGTCCTGTGTGGAATGGCAGTGCTGTCCTGTGCAGAAGTGACACTGTTGTCCTGCATGGAGGTGGCAGTGCTGTCCTGTGTGGAGGTGGCACTGTTGTCCTGT
>OU015747.1:52660603-52676559 GCA_907169655.1 Acomys percivali | reverse complement strand
GTGTTTCTTAGGTAATCCTAAGTTCTAGTTCAGTTGACAGTGAAAACCAACCATCACAGGCTGCTCTAACAAAACACCACAGCCTAGGTGGCTTAAACGACAGAAATCGATTGACTCACAGTTCTAAAAGGGAATGACCATGGACAAGGGTTTGGTCAAGGTGCTTTCCTCTGAGGCCTTTCTCTCTGGCTTCTGCCCAGCCATCTTCTCCTTTGTCCTCACATCTTCCTCTCACTATGAAAGCCTGTACCCTAACATCTCCACATCTCCTTACAGGGACACTAGCTATTCAGATCAGGACTCATCCTGAAGGCACCATTTTACTTTGTTCCTTGAAGACCGTATTTCCAAATACAGTCATGTTCTAAAGAAATCGGAGTCAGAGTTCATCATATGAAGGTGCAATTCATTCCCCAAGGGACAAGAACTCGACTCTGGTCTTAGTGCGTGTTGTGGCTGTGATTTCTATCATTCCTTCTACCAATTCTTTGGCTAGGGAGAGGGGTAAAGTTCCTCCCAATGAGCTGTCCATGGCTTCTTTCCTATGTTCCCATTGGAAGTTAAGCCCAAAGTGAGCACCCCAAAGAGGCCTTCCCTGACTCACGAAGTCAGCGTTATTCCAGTCTTTGTCCCCATCAATGGGGCTCACATCATTGTCCCATGGGCTTTCTGAAGTTGTCACACTCTCTGAACCCTCCGCTTACGCATGATGACTTCCTCTAGACCCTACATCCCAAGGCAATAAAGACCTCGTTGGAGCTTGTAGCTGTACCCTGGGACCTAAGAAAGAACTAGCAGTGCATGGTTGGCTCAGAATCTGCTTACTGAATGATGAGTAAGGCTAAGGATCAGCAAATGCAGAAATAATGAAAAGATGCAGTCCCCACATAGACTGCTAGCCTACTTCCTAAGAGGTTCCCAAATGGTCTTTGTTCTCTCATGATTATATCAAAGATCCATTATAGAGGCTCAGAAGTCTAGTTTTGTCTGCACCCAAAGGACAACTCCATCACTGAAAAGATGCACACTGCACCAAACTCAGCAGGCTGGTGTAGAAGGAGACCCTACTGGCAGGAAAGACAGCAGCTGGGGCTATGTAATCATGAAGCTAACAATGGAATATTCCATCACATCTGGCTAAATGCTCTGATCTTCCAATGGGGAAATCTTACCAGTGGCACTATAAGCTGGGAACTCAAAGACACAGCTTCTTGGTGAGGGAAGCTTCTGCCTCAGGGGTTTTCCTATGCTAAAGTTCCTGGCTTGGTCCAGTCCTTCCTTATGAAGCACTCCAATTGTGGATATGTTAAGATGTGGATCCCTCATACTCACATCTTGGTCTGATGAGAGCCGTCTGCCTATTTGAGACTTCCCACATCCTTGGCCCAATTTATTTAAAAGTAAACTTTTAAAATTGCTCGTGGAGATGGGGGAGGCAAAGTCAGAAATATAGACATCTGCATAGTCAGGAAGTATTAGTTTAAGTATATATTAAGCACCTTTTGTGTCCCAGGGAATGTGGATACAGTGATACATAGTATGAAGGTCATACTCCTGAAAGTCGCACTCTCTGATGGAAGAGAAAGACCACGGGTATGGAAAGCAACAAGAAAAAAAGAGTTTGAGGGAGTGAGCCATGCTATGATGAAAACAAAATGGAGGGAGGGATGATGAAAAATGGCCTCCTTTGCCAAAGTGGTGATGATGGCACTGAAGACAAAGGTTTGGAAGCACGATGTAGAAAAATCTAGACCATTCTCCAGAAAAGACACAGCAAGTGTAAAGACCTCAGCGTAAAATATACCAGGGACAAGGACAAGGGAGCACACGCAGGCCGAGAGGGGACAGATGGGGATGTCTAGGAAAGCGTGGTATGGAAGGAAGGTGGACACTCAGTCCAGCCACAGTTGATTGGACTTCACAGCAAAAGGACAGGAAACCTCATGGAGGTTTGGGGTCAAGGAAGATGTACAACCTGATTTACATCTTACTCTTTATGCTGTGTGGTAAAGTGGAGTGACAGCAGGGATGAGTGAAAATGCAGAGAACTGAGGTGGTCAGCTCTGCCGTGGTGGAGTCGTGTCTGCAGAGCAAGGCTGGAGGCCGCTATGAGCCATGCAAGGAGTCCAGATGGGTGGTCGCACAGAAGACTCTAGTATTAATCTGAACACTAGTGGAGAGGAGCCTTTAAGTCATCAGGACATGCAGCTAAGGCTCTTTTCCTGTAATGAACCATTAAGATGAAAGTACAGACAGAAGGAAGCAGCTCTGGGGGGATGTGTGAGGTGGTTTGAGTAAGAATGGTCCCCCATAGATTTGAGTGCTTGGTCATTAGGGTGTGGCACTACTTAGGAGGTGTGGCCTGTTGGAGAAAGTGTATCACTGGGGGTGTGATTCAGTGGTTCAAATGCTCAAGCCAGGTCAGGTCCAGTGTGTGTGTGTGTCTCTCTCTCTCTCTTCCTGCTGCCTACCAATCAGGATGTGGAACTCTGGGCTACCTCTCCAGGACCAAGTCCGCCATATGCTGCCATACTTTCTGTTGTGGCAATAGTGGACTAACCCTCTGGAACTGTAAGCCAGCCACAAGTAAATGCTTTTTTATAGGAGTTTCCATGGCTGCAGTGTCTCTTCAAAACAACAGAACTTTGACTAAAACAATATGCTAACATTCTCTTTTGGTAATTAACTTTATATGTCAACTGACTGGTTAGAGGTGCCCAGAAGTCTGGTAAAGCATGTTTAGAGGGATATCTGAGAGGGCGTTTCTAGAAGAGATTGACACCTGAATCAATGCCCTGAGGGAGGAATGATCCATTTACCTATTTTGGGAGGGCACTGTGCAAGTAACTAAAGGCCTAGATGAAAGGAACGGCAGATGGAAGGTGACTTCTGTCTGGTAGCTGAAACATCCACCATCCTCTGAGCTTGGACGTCAGGATAATATGTTCACTCACCTGCAGATCAGGGAAGTCATATAGGTGGTCAGTAGGGTCTTCAGGCCTTGGCCTCACACTAAAACTTAAGCCATCAGTGCCTCCATTTTGGGGGTGTTTGGACTTAAACTGAGGCCTGCCACTGGGTTCCTTGACTCCAGCTTTTAGGTAGGAACTTCTACCTTCCAGGGCTTTGATCAACAGCACAGTAGAGACCAAACCCCAAACCCTACATAAAGAAAGTAGGACCCAGATGACTTACGGCTAAACTGAAATTCAAGAGACATGGATATGGGGAGGATCCCAGGCTGCTAGCTCCTCCCACAAGGCCAAAGAGACAACTTTTGAATGGATAAATCCAAAGAGAAAGCCAGGAAGGCAAGGGGAAGCACTGGTGGTTAGATCCAATACAGACTTCGCTGTGTCTCTTCTAGAAAGCGCCTCCTGCCCAAAATAAGCCTATACAAAAATGCCAAACCAAGCAATCCTTGCACTAACCTGCTCCTCCAGGAACATGGTTCCTGCAGCCAAAATGTGTTTGTATTTACTTGACGTTATTTGGGGCTTGTTTTTCCTATGACTTCACCCATTCCTTCCCACATGGCTCCTGAAGCCCCTATGGCAGACTTTACTATGACAGGGACAATGCAGGACCTTCCCAGAACATAGGGGCACATGTCTCTGTTGGCTGTTACTGCTCGGCAGACGACAAGCTTGATGACAAGTGTACAGAGTCAGCTCATTCCCTGGTATGTCCCAAGAAGAGGCAGCTGTGATAGACAGTTTATTTTGTTCCTCCCAACAGGTCACTTTTAGAATCACAAAGTGTTCTGGGGTCACTTGGAAAAATAAAGAAAACAGAACGTATCCAATCTGCCCAGGCTGGGGAAGCAAATCCCCAAATCACACAGACTGAAGAAGGATTTGGTTTCATTAAAAGCAGCCACTGGCATTTGGCATCCGAAGATGAAAGTGAAAGCCCCTTAAACAGGCTCGAACATGAGCGGAATTTCCGGACGAGTCCCCAGGGTGCCAGAATTGTTTCCAAAGAAGGCATGAGCATCCATGTCTTCCCAGAGATTTGAGAACCTGGGGCAATTTACAACACACTTATCCCAGCCTCACACAAAAGGCCGGGGAATGAAAAGGCAATGGCTCAGGTCCTGAGCATGGTTGATTTAATGTGAGTAACAGCCATGTGCATGCCGGTCCACTCATCTTACTGATGAGGAAACTTGGGGCTGATGTGGGTTAGTGGCCCAGTTAAGTTCACACAAGAAGTGGCAGCCCCAGACACCTGGCCAAAGTCTTTTCAGTGTCATAGACTGTTAATTTTCCCAAGTCAATGGGTCAGGGCTCGCTAGGCCTCACCAGGCCTCATTTTTCATGTCATCATAATTGTCAAAGGTTCTTTGGCCTTTTCTTTTGAGTCTACAAAAGTTTATATTTCGCTCTAGCCTGCTCCTCAAAGCCTGCGTGCTGGGATCCATCTTCAAGTTAAGCAGTTCTTGTATCTGTGTGTGTGTGTGTGTGTGTGTGTGTGTGTGTGTGTGTGTGTGTGTGTGTGTACATGTGTGCATGCGCATGCATAAGTTTTCATCCAAAAAGGACAGAAGCTCTCTACCCAAAGCTCTCTGTAGAATTCCAGAGAACACATGTGTCAGAAACAAAGCAAAGATGCAGGCAGGCTCTAATAAAAAGGCTTTTAGTAGGAAAAGCCACAGACACAGGATCCCAAACTTTCTCTGCCCCCGTGCCCTGATCTAAAAGAAAAAGAGAGAGAGGAGGAGTGACAAAAAGAAAAGAAGAAGAAAGAAAACAAGAGAGGGGGGAAAGTAGAAGGATCGGGAGAAAAATAAAAGAGTGAAGAAAGGAGGGGAAAGAGGGATGAACCAATGGAGTTAAGAGAAAGAGAGAGGAGAGAGAAGGAGGAAGGAAGGAAGGAAAAGGGTGTATCTTAGTTTCTTTTCTATTGCTGTGATAAAACACCATAACCAAGGCAACTTTAAAAAATAGCTTGATTTGGGCTCATGGTTTCAGAGGGTTAGCATCATGGCAGGGAGCACAGCAAAGGCAGGCAGGCATGGCATTGGAGCAGTAGCTGGGAGATCACATGTTGAGGCACAACTGTGAGTCAGGGAAAGAGACACTGGATATGGCAAAAGTCTTTTGAAACCTCAAAGCCTTCTCCCAGTGGCACCTCCCTCAACAAGGCCACACCTCCTAATTCCTTCCCAAATAGCTTCACCCACCAACTGGGGACCAAGTATTCAAATAAGTGAGTCTATGGGTGGGTGGGGGGAGTAGAGGGGAGTGGGGGGGGGGTGAGGGGGGGGAGGGGACTGGGGGGGGGGGGTGGAGCCGTACTCTCATTCAAACCACCACAAGAAGGAAAGTAAATTGGTTTATCAAATGTGCCATGTCCCTGAAATTAAAAACAAAACAAAACACAAACTAGCCACATTCTGCTTAGCATCCTTATAATTTCAGAGACGCCATGAGTCATCTCTCATTCTGAGAAGTTCAGAGTGAGCTGCTGCCATGCATCTCCAAACCTCTTGGCGCTCTGCTAAGGCAGCATCAGGATCTCCATTTCAAAAGCCTCAGGCCACACTCACCCCTGCAAACATCTCATACCTGCACTTGGTCTCAAGAAATGTCACAGGAACATGTTCATGAGTCCCTGCAACACTTGCCCTAGAAGAAAAACATCTGCCTTCTAGAGGTTAGCTCTTGGCCATGTAACTGCACATGTAAAGGGGCAGAGATACCTTCCTTTTCTCCACAAACAGGCTGGGGCCCTGGGGAGACCTATGTTGACCTTGGGTTGCCTAAAGCAGTTCAAAGTTCTCACCAACACCTATGATCTGATTGGAGGAATTCTAGAACGTCTGTTTTCTCTTTGTTCTCTCCTTTCTGGACATCCTTAAACCCTAAGGAACAATCAAATATCAGAAAATCTCTGGCCCCAACTCTACAAGAAAACTTCAAATTTTCTGCTGTGAACCTCCGCATGCTCATCCCTTCCAGATGCCTTCAGACCACGAGGGGCAGCAATGGGGAGCAGCGAAGGACATGCTGGCCTTCCAGCCACAGGCGCCTGTGTGGCCAGGTCAGGGAGGGATGGGAGTCTTGAGCATCAAGATGGCTAGTGTTGTCACTCATGATTCTTCCAGCCTGTCTTCTGACAATTCTTAACAGAAGCCTCCTGCTGGTCTGGCTCTCATGCAGGGTGCACACCTGAAAAGGTGACTCCAAGGGATTTTCCATCAGGGCCTCTGAGTGTCGCCCTGCTGAGAAGCAAAGCCCTTGACCCTTGGCTGCCATGCAGTTGTGAGCACATCTGATTTTGCACAAGACATGTGGAAATAAGAATGTACCTGTCACAGGTGTCAACCTCTATCTGACAGGTACAGATCTGGAGACTGGTTGTAACTTGCTGCTCCTCGTTGCAAATGTCTTCCTTGTGACCTTTCATGTGCAGATGGGCAGGCGCCAGCCTCTACATGCTAATGTGTTCCTTTATATTCCATGGTTTCCTTCCATATTTACACTGCCTGATGGGAATTCATGAGCCATAGTAACCAGGATGTGAGAGCTGTTCTCACTCCAACAAGGGAAACAGTGCTGGAAATGCCATTGGCTTTTTCTAGCCACTAGGAGACCAACTGAGTATCAAAGCTATGACTCTGACATGCTTGATGGACCTGTCAACCTTTCCCATATTTAAAAATATATAATCAAATTGTGCTTTACTTTCTAACTTATTTTATCTAGTCGTATCCTGTCTCATTTGACAAAATATTACAGAGAGCAATTTCCTTTTATAAGGCACAATTGTTCTACTGTCTTGAGTTTTGATAACACACAGTAGATGTAGTCAACTTCTTAGTTTAGGGAAGGAAGGGAAACACAAATTCTCATTTAGCATACCAAATTGGCAATGATATGACTGCCATTGGGAATAAGTATAGCTGAAGTTGAGCCAAAACTAAAGATTTCATTTGTGTAAGTAGCTGGTTACTCAAATTTTTGACAGATGGGTGGTGTGGGCTTTCTTTTTTTCTATCTTATGAGTCATTAGAATTTTCTCGGTGCTTTTAGTGACTTGGATTTCAACTTGGATTTACGCTGTCACCACCTTGGGTTTTTTCAAACAAAATATATGTAAGACCATTAAATTTATTATTCAAATTCCTGATAAAATAGAAGTCTTCTGTACCTCTGAGACTCTCTAAGCCTGAGTCTTCACAAATGAATGCAAGGAGCCACAGCCAAGACTGGCTTGCGTGCTGCAGAAAACTACAGGGTCCAAAACTAGAACAAACATTTAAAGAGCAATTTGGTGACATTTAGGGAGGTGGAGTGTGAGCCTTCGGGAGAGAATGTCCTGGGAGACTCAGGCTAAGTGGGGTCACCACACTTCTAGGAATGCCACCCGATTCTCACAGCGAAGAGCCTAGAAAGAAGCCCTTGTGGCTATGAGGATGGTGGGACAAAGCCATCATTCTGAAATAGAGCCAAGCCTTCTCCACTGGGGCAGTAAGGGGACGAGTGTCACAGGAGATAAAGAAAAGGTCATGCCTGGGTAGAATGATGTAAGTACCAAGTGGCAGATTTTTAAAAAATAATTTTGTACAGTAACTTTAAAATAAAAAAAAAATTAAAAGCACCAGGCATGGTGGCACACACCTGTAATCCCAGCACTAAGGAAGGCAGGATCTCTGTGAGTTCGAGGCCAGCCTGGTCTACAAAGGGAGTCCAGGACAGCCAGGCCTGCACAGAGAAACCCTGTCTCAGAAAAAAAAGGGTTCTCTAAACCAAGCACTACTCTCCAGGAAAAAGTACTTCACTGAAGCTTTCTCCCAAGCAGGGACAAGGTGTCCACACAAGCCAGCACTCTCTGGCTTTTCTTTTTCTTTTTTTTTTTTTTTTTAAGAATTTTTTTTATTATGTTTCTTTTTTAAACATATACATTTGTATTATTACGCATGAATAAAATAAACTACATACAGCAGTAATAACCATGAAACAATTATGAATTATATAAATGATATATTCATAGTGATTTGACTATTTGTATTTGGCAAACTTGAAGTAAACATCCTTCCTTTCTTGTTGAATGAAAATCAAAATCTATCATATCTCATATCTATTAACTTAAAATATCTATCTAGCTAAAAACATATAGACCCCTATCCAACTAAGCTCAATTGTAAGACTAAACTATCTGGTCTTCAACCTCATCTGAGACTTGAGAAGAAATAAAAATTAACTGAGTGAACTGGAAGTGCAGGTTAGCAACTTCCAAAATGAAAAAATGATGGAGACAGTTTGATGCCTGAACAGTCACCTAAAACTCTCTATAACATTGAAGCAACATCTTCAGCTTTCTGGCCCAAAATATCTGACAGACAGATTTGTGAGACAGAAACTACTAAGGACTTGCTTACTCTCTCTTGGCAGAGTTTGGCTGTTGTTGACTCTGCCTGAATCTAAGCTTGCCCATTTTTAGGCAGAATTCTGTCTGTGGCAGAAATGAGGACATTTTGTCCAGTGGCTAGTTTACCAAATTTGAAGCCATGTCCATATGGAGGTTCTTTGATGCTCATTTTCTTCTTTGAGGTAAGCTGGGTGTTGCTAGGAGTTAACTTGTCTTGTTGTCAAAGAATCTTTAGAATAATAAAAACATCTTTAAGTGCCATATTCTATAGGACTCTGAGGCTTTTGAAGACCCTATTTAACTATTTTATCTTATATATCTACAGAATCATATCTATCTGTTAGACCTAAGATATATATTCTTGTGATGAAATTAGACTAGTGTTTGACATGACCATAATTTTTTCAACCAACAATTAGCTTGTATTTCTTAATTATCCTAAATAGGCTGCAGCACCATTTTCAAGGTATTGAAAGTAAACCTTGTATTATATTTGAGCTGGATTGGTATAAACCTCATATTAGAGTAAAAGTGTGTGTGTGTGTGTGTGTGTGTGTGTGTGTGTGTGTGTGCAGTGCATGAAGAATAATCTTAGACTTGAATTCTATACCAATGTATCAAAATCATCAATATACAAAATTCTATATCAATGAATTAAAAATAACCTTATCTGTGAGTAACAATTAAAGCCTTGAGTTAAGGCGTATCTTTTCTTACTGAGGGGAAAGGAACTAACAGACAGTTGTATGAGTCACAGCTTGGGCACCTTAAAAGGCCAACACTCCTTTTGTCATGAGATTACACAGCACTGTCCACCCCCCACAGCTACTCTGCAGGCACAGAACTCCAGTAGAACAGTAGATCACATGGGCTGAGAATTTCCTGAAGGAGAGATCATTACAGAAGCTAAGATGACAAAATAAAAAATAAGCAAAAACAAACTGGAGAAACCGGAACCGCCTGACCTTGGAAGGTAGCGAA
Organism: Acomys percivali; assembly: GCA_907169655.1. NCBI lineage: Eukaryota > Metazoa > Chordata > Mammalia > Rodentia > Muridae > Acomys > Acomys percivali. The sequence goes on along the minus strand of OU015747.1, from coordinate 52,667,202 downwards.
CATGAGAGGAGCACGTGAAAGGCCTCCACTCCAGTACCTACTACCCAAGGCCAGCTCTAACTTTCAGCAAAACATTAGGAGACATGCTTAACAAACAAGAAAAGAAATTAGCAATGCAAGAAAAAATATAGGGTGGAGAAACAAAGCAAGACCTGGAAGGAGAAGAGCCATGACCTGGGCTGTCCTTCCTGCACAACCTGAGGTAACCGGGGCAAACGGCTTGCTATTTACTCAAACCAGAAAACCCTACAAACTCACACATATCAAAACATTTGTGTTCATTCTAAGAATTCTCCCCACACCACGAAAGGTACTCAAGACACCACCAACTGTCTGAACAATAGAAACAATGTGCGCTGTTCTGGCATTGTAATGGAGATGTCGGGCAGGCATACCCAGGACAGACAGTAGGGCTTGGCAGTGACATTGACCCAAAAAAGAATGATAACTTTTTGTGACATGTGCTCACAAAATGCATTGCAGAAATTAAGGATCCACATGTAGATTCGCTGGCCATTGGTCATATCAAGTTCAGCAAAGCATCTAAAATGTGCCACCCTCCTGCTCAACTTGTGGCTGGATTAATACACTGTTTCTATCACACTGAAATTATCCTCACTGGAAAGGAATAGAAGATCCCTAACCCAGAAGAGGAGCTAAAACAGAGAAAAAACTCCAGAAGAAACAGACACTATGGCTCACAATAAATACAGTACAGAGTAAATAATTTTTAAAAATTAAACACATGATACAGAGTGGAGAAGCATTTGACAAAGAAATTGAAATAACTGTAATTGATTTACTAAGGGTTCCAGAACAAAATATGAGCAAATTCAAGCACAGGTAGGTAAAGTGAGCAAAGAAGAGGAAATGCATTTTAAAAATATATCAGAAGAAAAGCCAGACATAAAGAGTCCTGCACCTGAATGGAGAATGCCTTTGATGGACTCATAGGAAGAATGAGGCGACTCGGCGAGAGAAATCAATGAGTTTAAAGACATGTCAGTAGAAATTTCCCATATTAAAACACAAAGAGAAAAATGATGACAATGAAACAACACATCAGAAGCCATGAGCTGATTTCAAAATACTTAGCATCTCATCGGAACTGAGCGGAGGCAAGGGAAGAACGCCTCCAGTAACAGTGGCCAAGAACGCAACAGAGTTTGGTGCTAACACGCCCACGGAGCCGGTGGCCAAGCAGGATACATTCCAGAACGTCTAAGCCTGCAATTTCTACTCAAACTAAAAAAAAAAAAAAAAAAAAAAAAAAAAAAAAAAAAAAAAAAAAAAAGATTTAAAGGGAAAGGAAAAGTGTGAGCAAAGAGACACAATTCACCTCTGGAGGAAAAAGGGTAAGAGTGACATGAAAAGCCACAGTAGCCAAAAGAGAGAAGTGAGACGCTTGTGTTGAAAAGGAAGAAGGCAGTATCTTAGAATAATATGTCCGCAGAATTTTCCTTTAAAAAGTGAGGGAGAAACAAAGACTCTCAGAAGAACAAGAGTGCACTTCATTATCAGACCTGCTGTGTGTAAGAAATACAAGCAACAGGTTGTCAGGTCCCAAGTGGTCAGCCCTAAACACATATACATGTGAGCAGTAAGTACTACATGCACCCAGCAGATTGTGTTATATATATATGTGTGTGTGTGTGTGTGTGTGTGTGTGTGTGTGCGCACATTCATGTGATAATAATAAAGGAAATATAAAATGAACTTGACTGGGAGAGGAGAGGACACTGGAGGAGCTGGAGGAGGGAGAAGGAGACGTAGAAATAATGTAAATACAGTTTTTTATGAATGAAATCCTCAAAATGTATGGAGACACTATTTTTACAAAACTTAATTAATTAATTAAAATTTTTAATTAAAAAAGAGAAGCCATATAGTTCAGAAACACAGACTTATACGAACAAAAGGCAGGAGAGACATAAATAAAGAGAAATATTTTATTCTATTTATCTTAATTTATCTAAATGATAACAGTTTAATGATTCTAATAATGAATGTGTACGTCTGTTTACGTGTAAGTGAGCTAGGTCACTGTGACTCCATCAGGGAAAGACTAGCTCCAAATGCTTTAGTGTAAAGCCCTATACATCGTGGAAAGTGAAATTGTTTTATTTGGGATAGAAATAGATGAGTTTTAAGCAATCCTTCCAGACTCAAAGGATGATATCATTTAAAATATATAATCAACATGCTAAGATGGTAGGTAAAGTTAAACACTCAAGATCACACATACATCATATAAATAGCCAGCAGAGATCAGACAGGACAAGGACAGACACAAACCCAATTCCACCAGTAACCCATTAGTGTAAACATTGGTCTAAATAGGTAAATGTTAAAAGCACATATGAAAAAAACACAAAAATTAATGTTGCCTATGAGAAATTTGCTTTGAATATAAAACCCAGTTAAATTAAAACAACAACAACAACAACAACAACAACAACAACAACAACGAAAGAACCAGAAACATATGTGCTGGGATCATCACTGAAAAGAGACCTGAAGTAGCTTTGTTAATTTCAGGCAGCGCATACCTTAGGGCAAGGGAAATTGGAGAAGACAGTCCACAGTGATAAGGAAGGTCATTTTTTTCAGAGGACATATCATCCTAAGCTTAACTTTTGTAGACTTAACAAGCAACTCAGCATCAAAGTGTGTGAGACAAAAGTGTACAGAACTTCCCAGAAAAATAAATAAATCCTACTATTTTCATTGGAGAAATTTATTCTCCTGCTATAATTGAGAGCTCAAAGAGCCAGAAACTAAGTCAGGGTATAGTCACCCTGGGGAGCGCTGTGGTCGATTTCATCAAGTTAGCACTCACGGAACCCTCGACCCTACCGCAGCATAGCTTACTTATGTGTTCAGAGCACTATCCCAGTGTCGTCAGACTGGCTAGTTTATAAACAACAACAGCAGTTGTCCTCACAGCAATCTTACTTTGCTTTCTGTCGCTGTGACAAAACCCTGGCCAGGCCATCCTGGGGGAGGAAAGGGTTTGTATAGAATTGCCGCATCGGAGTCAGTCACTGAGAGAAGACCTGGAGGCAGGCGTCGAAGCGGAAACCATAGAAGAACGCTGCTGCCGGTTGGCTAGCTCCTTCTGACTTGCTAGGCCAGCTTCCATATAGAACCCAGCACCATCTACCCAGGGAAGGCTCTGCCCACCATGGACTGAGCTCTCCTATGTCAATTAGCAGTTAAGGAAATGCCCCTTGGAGGCTTTCTGCCTCCTCTTCCAAATAGATCCCTGAGCTGCAAGGGGAGGGGCTGAGGAAAGCCTGCCCACTTAGGGCTAAGCGCTCTAACACTCTCCCGCTCTCTACTCACAGTGCCCTTGTAGGGCTCTGTGTTAAGTGCCATCTGCTGCAAGAAGATGCTTCTCTAATGAGGACTGAGTGATGCTAGGCTAGTCCTGTGTGCGATATATACTTGTTTTTTTAAAAAACATCATCCAAGACTGGTGGACATAAGAACCCACAGAGACTGTGACATCGTGAACGAGACCCGCACAAGTCCCCACTAGGGAAAAGGGGAAGTGGGCATAGAGTCCTACCACTAACCAAGAAGCGATTTGTAATTGACACCTGCCTGGACAGGAAAACCTGTGCTGGTGTTGTTTTGTTTTTTGCTTTCTGGGTTTTGTTGTTGTTGTTGCTGCTGCTGCTGTTGTTTTTGTTGTTGTTGTTAATGTTGTTGTTATTTTAGGAGGAAATGTAAAAACTGTGGTGAATAAGGAGGTGTGTGCAGGGTGGGGAGATCAGTGAGGACTTGGGGAGAGGGGAAAAATATGATCAAAATACATCGTATAAAAGAATTTAAGACTGCCATGGTGACACATGTCTTCAATCCTAGCACTTGGGAGGTAGAGACACGCTGTTGATCTCTGAGTTCGAGGCCAGCCTGGTCTACAAAGTGAATTCCAGGACAGCCAGGGCTACGCAGAGAAACCTCATCTCATATGTGTCAGTGAATGATGATGATGATGATGATCATGACGACGACAATGACGATGACAAGAACAGTGACAAAGAAGAAAACACCCCACAAACTAATCCACTGGAGACAATTTCTCCATTGAGAGTCTCCCTTCCCTGTGTGCCAAGGAGACCACCGAAGCTCACGATGATGCTGACTGAGAAATACAAGAAATCCACAATTGAAAGGCTGCACACTCACTGTCCGCTGAGGGCCCACTTCCTGACTCAAGAAGTCCACTTTTCTCCTGTGATACCACACAATGGAAAGTGCTGAAGGGGCTCAGCGAAACATTGTATAAAGGGGCTAATCCTACTCATGGGAGCATGGGTCCTTTAAGATTTAATGTCCTGATCCCAGCACCTTAGGAGTTAGGCTTTCAAGAAGTGAGGGTGCAGGGTAGTACACAAATATTAAGCGTGTATAGCATAGTAAAACACGTGTTCTACTCAACCTTAAGTCCAAAATAGATTAATCCTAGCCATAAAACATACATTCAGAAATTTAAAATAATAGAATGTATGCAATCTTCTCACACTACAATAAACTTATAATTCAAAATAGAAAGATAGGTTAAATCCACCACAGATATCCAGTTTCAAGAACTTGCTTTTAAGCAGTAAACCTCAGGAAGACTTTTCTTTGGAAAAAAGAGGGTGTGAAGACACAACTCATCGGGACGCATAAAGCACAGTGAAGGATGCTTCCTGTGGCATGGTGAGTATGCTAGAAATGAAGGAGGGTTGAAAGCTGGGGATGGTCACTTCCATCATAAAAACCAGACAGATAACAAGACTGGGGTCAGAGCTTTGACTTCTCATAACATTTACTTACTTCCTACTTCATCAGAGTCTTATGTACAAAACCTAAGACTACTGTGAACCAAAGTTCAGGAGTAGGAGGTGTGCCTTATGGTAAACATTTGGCCATGGCTGGTTGACTGGTTAAAAACCTCAGCAATGCAGAGAAGTTGGAAAGGCCCAGTTCTGGAACCTAATTCCAAATCAGCGTAGGCTAGCTTAGAGGAGGAGACCATTCATTGCCACCTCTGTCTGACCTAACGTCCTGAGACTGACATGAGAAACCTTTGGGGATATATTATCAGCCATCAGTTTCTGTCAACCCAAAGGCAGGAGTGTCATCAGATGCCATCCATGGCTTCCCTGCTTTGCTGTAACCCATCCACAATGCTTAAGTGAGCACATTTTGAATCATGTTTTGATTTATTGCTTTCTTTGCTCTGTTACTATAAAAGTTGCTAGCACGTCAGACCATAGAAATTGGGGTGACCTAAATCTGTATTCCTGAGCCATGGCCATTCATATGTGGAACCTAAATAAACTATCTTTTGTCTCTGTTAAAATAGAATTGTGAATTCCTCATTATCATTTCAAAAGTTCCAGATAAAATTTTCTAAAACGAGATCTAGAAGATTTCTAGTCTGATAATCAGCTTTTATATAAAGCATGGAAACTAATTCAGCAAAGCAAAACCTTTATAATTGTCTTATTAAAATTTAAGACTTGTCAGTATAAGACACTACTAAGAAACACAGGGCAGGATTGTGTGTATAGCTCGCTGGCACAGCATATGCAAGACCCTTCACCCCAACCAAATATAAAAGAAATAAAAAGAGAAGAGGGAGAACAAATATACAGCCATATATTCCTGTATACCCATAACTTTTATTAATAAAAAATAAAACTGGGGGGGTGGTGACGTGTTCCTGTAATCCTAGCACTGGGGCAGTGGGAGGCAGGCAGATTAAGAGTTTCGTGCCACTGACTTTGTTACTTTTCTATTTGTGTTTCAGAACTCCACAACCAAAACAATTTAAAAGAAAGTGTTTAATCAGGCTTATGGTTTCAGAGGTTAGAGTCCATGATGAGAGGTCACATATTGATCCACAACCAGGAGGTGAGGCAGAGAGAGCTAACAGGCAAGAGCCTTTGGGAATCTCAAATCCCACCCCCAGTGACACATCTCCTCCAACAAACCCACACTTCCTACCCAAATAGCCACCAGCAAGGAGCAAAGTATTCAAAAATGTGAGCTTATGAGGGCCCTTCTCATTCAAACCCCAACAGTCATCCTTAGCTACATAGGGACTTCAAGGTCGGTGCTACAGTGAGTTTCTATCTCCCCAAAACTAACAAATAAAATCAAGAAAACAAACAGCCCAATCTATATGTGGACAAAAGATGTGAGCAATCACCCATCAAAACATAAGATCACACACAAAAAAATTTAATGTCAATGTCATGTCATTAAGGCTATATATAAAAGCAACAGTAAAATATGATTATCCACTCATTAGAATGGAAAAAAAAAAAACAAAGAACAAAAATGTTGCCAGCGGTTTGTAGTATCAGGAATGCCCAGAGGCTGTGGATAGGAATGCAAACTGCCCAGTCACTGTGGAAGGCAGTGGAACTTTCTAACAAAGCTAACCCATCTCCATACAGCCTGGCAACCATGCTCCTAGATAGTTCTGTAACCAATTTCAAAACTTAAGTCAGTATCAAAACTTGTTGGTTGCCGTTCCATCTATACTATGCAACACACACACACACACACACACACACACACACACACACACACACACA
>OU015747.1:52642032-52660593 GCA_907169655.1 Acomys percivali | reverse complement strand
ACACACACACACACACACACACACACACACACACACACACACACACACACACCACCACTACCACCACCACCACTACCACCACCAAACGTCCTGTCCTTAGTAGATCATAGACAGACGGAAGTGTGCTTAAGTGGCGAAACACTATTCAAGAAGAGAAAGACGTGAGCTTTTGAGTGATAAAATGCATATTTTAAGTAGAAGATGCTGTACGAAAATGTCATCTACTTTATGATTCTAATTACATGACATTCCCCAAATAGAGAGAGGAAAGAGATCAGTGGCTGCTAAGGGCTCAAGGAAAGGAAGGAAGCTAACTAAATGAAACGCAAGTGGTTTTGTGGTTGTTTTGGGGGGGGGGGTGTTTTTGCTTTCCGGTGGTGCTGTGGATTGACAGCAAGGTTTCATGCACGCTAGGTGACCCACTGATCTTTGTCCTCCAGATCTTTTTGTCTTGTTGTTGTTGTTGTTGTTGTTGTTGTTGTTGTTGTTGTTGTTGCTTTGTTTAAAGCAGGCCTTGAACTTGTGATCCTCCCACCTCAGGCTCCTGAGCAGCTGGAATTACTTTCCTACACTATTTCAGCTTTCCAAAGGTATTTATGGCCGTGAATCAGTATCACACACCATACACAGAGGTAATGGCAGCTATATGACAAACGTCTGTCATAGGGTATAGACTTTCACAGTTAAAAAAAAAAAAAAGGAAAAGGAAACTGTAACAGTCTATTTGGTTTTTTAATGCTTTTCTCATCCATAATGATTCCAAATGAGTCAAACTGTATCTCTGAAGGAAAAGGTTCTGAGCCAGGCAACTTAAGGAACCTGCCACTGACAGCAAGTTGACCTGTAGTCCATAAGGACCGTGTTCTGCCTGATAAATGTTATTTCTCACCGGAACGCAGGGTGGCCCTTCTTGCTTTGCATGCACACCAGCACTGAATATGATTAAGTAAGTGAACACTGAGTGGGTGGGTCCAGGTGTCTCACTACTGGAGTCAGAGTTTACAGATAACGAAACTAAAACAATTCACGTATGAGGGATTGGAACTGGAATCACCACTATGGACCCATGTCCTGACATAGATGGTTGTATTTGATGAGAGGGGAGGATAGATAGATAGATAGATAGATAGATAGATAGATAGATAGATAGATAGATAGACAGAGAATATGCACACATAGATTTTGTTGCTTTGTTTATAGTGCATCACAGTCAGTATTGCCATGAAATCAGTGAACACACTGATCCCCCAGAATGTGATTTCTAAAACCATTGTCTAGTGAAAGGAAACAAAGATCCTTGGAGGAAAAGATTGATTCTAAAAATTGGAACAGGAAACATACAAGAAAAAAAATCAACTATTCTGGTCTTATGGCAAAAGACCTCAAGAGCTAACTAATAGAGCTCCAGTGGGCAAAAAAAGAGGATGTAAGCAAAGTGAAATTCAAAAAACACCATTGGATTACAGCTCAACTAGAAAATAAGTATCAGGAGTCTGCACTTGTGTACAATATATGCACGGACACATTGGAGATACAACCTGCGAATGTCCTTTGCAGACGGCCCCTAGTAATGTCAAGAAACCCACAGCCTAGCCTTCCTATGAGACAAACATCAAACAATGCTCCTTAAGAAGCAGTCTGCAAGCTAGCAGCCCAGTGGTCCTCAAAACTGCCAATGTCATCCAAAACAAGAAATGTCTGAGCCGAAGAAGACACGACAACTCCATGAATGCTTGTACCCCAGGACAGAATAAAAGAGTTCAATACAAACTTGTTTTTAAATTGCCACGTCCCCTCCTTTATTTCACTGGTGTTCCCGCCAGTGCAGATCCACACTATTTCATATCTTGCAGTTGGAATTTTGCCCCTGGACTCTTCTTGCTTTTGTCTCTAATTCACTGATGTGCGCGTGTGTGAGTCGGTAGAGCATATGGACTTCATTTCCAGTATCGGAGGTAAAAGCAGGATAGACGAATGTCACGGCCTGATGACCATGAAAAAGGTGACCTGCCTCTGTCTTCCTCTGCTCCTCCCCACATCGGAGTTGGGAGGTTTTTCTGGACAATGTGGCCCTGGAGAGGAAGGGGCATGGCTGTGGCCTGGGGTCAGCGTGACATGAAATCCTGTAACAGCCTACCTCCTTTCCTATAGCATGTGCCCTCAGCCGGCTGTGGCCCGGGTTTTGATTGAGCTCAGGAGAGTAGAGAAGCCAAGTGGAGCTGAGCACAGCTGAGGACCTTTCATCACTTTGTTGAAGAGTTAAAATGCTAGTAGGCCCGCATTCAATATTTGTTGAATGGATAAATATATGAATTTAGAAAGGCACTGCTTAGAAACCATTATGATGCTTCACTGATGTGTAACTTGTATAAATTCGTAGAATAATAGCATGTTCGAGCTGTGGGAAAGCTTCAGAGAGAAATCTCCTGGCCAAACCCTTTTTTTATTCTGGAAGAGAAGAGCTGACTCAAAAAGGCCAATTAACTTGCCTAAAGTTACACAACTGCCTGACCCCTCGATTAGACAACCTTTCATTACTATCAGCTTCCTACCTTGTACGCCATGGGAAGGTTTTCGTGCGTCCATGCGTGTTGTTGTGCCATCTAGTGCATCTGCAGGTTCCGTGTCTCTCGGGGCATTGCTTTGTATTCTCTCAGCTTCACCTCTGCACCTTGGGTGAATGTATTTGTGTCTGTCTTCTTCCCCTCCCATTTACCTTTCTTGTGATGCCATTTCACATTTAAAGGTATTATCTTGGAGCCCGTTGCACTTTACTCTTAGGAAGAGGGTCTCCCAAACCTCCTTGCGGCTTAAGAAGAGCATCCATTAAGTCCGAAGTTTGTTTGTTTTTAAAGCCCAGTCATTCACGGTTTCACATGTTCAGTATGTGTGTCATCTTAGCACCTATCAAAGCTGAGGAAGGAAAGCAGTGAGTTTAAAATTAGCCTGTGTTAAGCAATGAGCCCTTATATTAAAAAAAAAAAAAAAGCACACATTCCTTTTCGATCATAAGATAATTGGAAATATAACTAATTGAATTGATAGGTAATTTAATCAATATGAAGAAACCCAGTTTTGGTGTTCAGGGGTTCATGTGGCCCAAATCTGAATTTTGAACATACTGCTTTCCCTATATAAGCAATCCAAGTATACTGTGGTTGCCCCTAATGTGAATTATATGGCTATTTCTGATGCTGGCCCCATGCAAATATCCTATCCTACAGAGCATGTATGTGAACTGCCCTTTCATCTACCATCCAGTAGCAATGGCTCATGAAAGTGCCATTAACGCTTGAGCTCTTCAGTGAAACCAAAAAGGGCACCTGTCCAGGCCAGTCAGACCCCAACAAGCAGTCTGAGCCTTAGCTCCCGGGCGTGAGAAACCTTAACTACAAAAGCCTATCATGGTCAGATTTCTTTCTTTGCTATCTCTGTCTGAAAACATTTCCTTGTCTTAGTCTTTGAAGGTTACTCTTCAAACATAAAAGGTCCTCTGTCATTGCCAGCCAGGAACCTCTCAATGGCAATTAGCTTACCAGTCTCCAACCACAAGAGAGCCACACATCAATGGGATGAAGATTTCATGGTCTAGACCAAAGTGCAGTGTCAGTAGGCTCTGGAGAGCCCAGGACCAGCAAAGAGGACCAGGGAAACACACTCAGCATCTCAGCCAGCTTAAGACCTTGATTGTTTCGATAATAGCCATTTTCAACTAATACAAGCTAGAGCAAGTCAAAGATATTTGTCCTGAAAGCATGCATGAAGGAAGGAGTGAGATTGAGATATGACAGGGGACAAACCAAGGGAGATCAGCCACAGTCCAACGCAGTCTAAGGACTCACAGTGGCCCCTGAACAAGCCTCATGTGGGACCAAGTAGGATGCTTTTATTTCTATCATCTCTATACTTGATTTTTGTATGACCTGTTCCAGGGTAAGTATTCAATAGCTATTATGCATAAGATCAAGTAGAAATAACAGAATCTTGGAGTCTCACCAACTCTCCCAAAGTGTGTAATCTTACCTTGGTTTTTACAGAAAATTAGCTATTAAATGTCTTGCTCAGGGCCAGCTACCTGGTAAGCTCCAGTTTGAACGCAATTAGAACAGGCTCCCCAAGGCCAGGGGTGTAACATACTCCACAATCCTCTTCAGGAGTTTAATGACAAAAGAGCAAATATTAAGGGTATAAACTTATCTCTCCACCCCCACCCCCAAAATAATCCCCCCAGTAAAAATCTACTTTATGCATATTGCGTAGATAAGGCAATGGTTTCTGCTCATAGTTTTTGAATCACACTATCTGACGTGGCAGCACCTAAACACTAGTCCTAGATCGGCTACAAATCACTGCAGGAACTTTAATATATGACAGATTCCCAAGCTTTACTCCTGGAGAACCTGGTCAAAGTCATATATTTATGATGCTTGGATATTTATACACAGACAGGTTTGGGGACCATATTCCTAGATTTAGAGTCTCACAGAATCTTTAGTACAAAAAGTTTTGCCTACCTTCTATCCCCAGAGGGGTCGATAGATTTTCTATCACTTGCCAATGGCAAATGATAAGCAAGGGCTGCTTGGAGGGTCAGCACCCAGACCGAATCAGATGCAGCCTCCAAAGAAAGAAGTCCATGGATGAGAATGTAGCGAAAACATTCCCTTCATTCTAGTGAAGGGGATGAAATCCAGGCTTCCTCACTCAGACTTTGGTGAATATTTACAATAATATGCATTATTCGTTGTAAGGCTGATCTGTAGTGCTGGTGGATGCAGTCCTTCTAGACAGTGTATGGCAGAAAATCCAACATTTGCTTTACTTGAAAGATTAAGGCAAATCTGCCCTAATTGCTCTTCCTCATTAATGCCTCTGCCACTTTAAAAGGCAGGTTTTATTCCATTATTAGCTATAAAATTTTAAATATTGATATCTCTTGAGAATTAATTGGGGAGAAGTCATATGTTAAAAGCAAAAGAAAAATAAAAGAGCCTGGCACAATTTTTCAGTTGGGTTTAAATTCATACTAAAGAGTATGTGGCTAATACAAAAATCTTCTCTTCAGAACGTCCATGGGTGAAGGGCACAGCACTGAGGAAGGGGAGTAGACAAACAAGGAGGCCACCAAGGTGGCTGTCCACTTCACGGTCTATACCTGGAGCAGCATTGATGTGGTTAAAAAGACATAGACGTGTCCTCAAAAAATAAGGCCCTCTCCGGGGAGACCAGGACAGTTTGTTTCTTAACCGTAATTTCTTCATTATGAAGACGCAATGCTAGCACCCGCCCCTAGGGACTGTTCTGGCACAGTTCCTGGCATAGAACTCCTGTTTAGCATCTTTTGGAAATGGATTCTCGGAACTCTCCCCGGAAACCCAGATACACAGTCCCTGGTACAAGAGCATTCAGTGTTCACACACAGCCTCCTGGCATGCTCCAGCACATGTTAAGTCATGGCTACATTCCTGACGAGTCTTAATACTGGGTGAACACCGTGAAGAAGTTCCTATACTGTATCCTTCAAGGGCATAATGACAAGAAAATAGTCATGTTTAGTGTAATGAGCCTTTTTTCAAGTATTTCCTGTCTACTGTTGCTTGCATCCCAGATACAGAACCCGCAGACAAGGAAAGGCAACTGAACCCAGTTCCTCTGTAGACACTCATTTCAACTTTGTTTGGGAGAAGAGTGCCCCATCCTGAGGGCTCTTACCGTGCAAATCAAACATAAAGTCGGCTCAGTTCGGGCAGGGTCTTGCCTGCACTGATCTGAGTTCAGAGCAACAGGCTAAGAGCCACAAGAAGTTGGGCAGGGCCCTGAGCAAAGAAATTAAGACAGCCTTGCATTCACAGTCAAGGAACCCTCCAAGAACAAACAACTCAGGAAACATGGCTCCTCCTCCAAGCTTTCTGATCCCTGTCTGGGTGACACCTCAAGGAAAAGAAGAAAAAAAACTAGCATGGCTTCCCTCTGTAGAGGGAATGCTCTCTCTGTAGACTAAACTTCAGACTTTACAGAGAACTAAACATGTTGGCTTCATCCCTCTCCAAGGTGTCTGCTGAGTCCTTCCAGTAGGTTCTTCTGAACAACACCTATTCTGAGGTGATAGGGGTAAATTGCAAAAACATTAATTTACTATTAACATAATTACAGGGTTTTTTTTTCTGCTCTCTAGAATTTGTTTAGAGCTTGGGGCCAAACCCTTTCACTCTCACAATACCTCCTTTGTTTTAAAGCAGAGATACCGCAATGGCTGTCGGGTGGGGGTGGAGGGGGAAAATGCCCTTTGAATTCCTGTTATCACAGTTGTAAGCTACCTGGAATCAGAGGCAGGGCAGTAAACAGAGTAGGCGTCTTTAAAAGGCTCACAGTCCACAAAGAATTTAAATGTCTTCCTCAGCATCTCTCCTGAAAATATATTTTGAAACAGTTGCTCAGACCTAAGCTTTTCCTAATAAGCTTCCCTTTAAATAAATTTGGATTATTTTTTCTTCTTTTAAAAGAAAGACACTTAATTTGTAAATGTCAGATAAAAATACACAGCCATTAGAAGGCTATCACCTATTTTCAGTAATGTTTTCTTTCCCCAGGCTCTCTTTTCCTTTCTTTCTTTCTTTCTTTCTTTCTTCCTTTCTTTCTTTCTCTTTCTTTCTGTTTTCTCCTGTTGGTTGCTCTCAGCAGCTTCTGGGAGCTTCCTCACCCAAGAGGACTGGGCTCCTCAGATCACAAACAATTTCATTTGTTTTCCTGACTGTGGCCATTATAGGCACAGAGCTGGGCCCCCATAGCCCAACACAACCCTTCTGAGTTACTCCAGCTCCCTAAACACCAGGAGAGGCCACGTGACTGAAATGAAACCAACTTGCCCTTAACTTTGGAAAATGAGCCACTCTCCTCCTTGCTGTGCCATGTCAAAATTAAAGAGTAAACAGAGGTCCCCCAATCCCCCTGATTGCATTAATCATTCAAATGACGTATTAGCATTCTTCAGCCTCGTCTGTTGTGCTTCCAAATTAACACCTCCAGGTTCAAGGGAATAGAAATTAACTGAATTATCTGGCAGCCCCAGATGTCCTAGCATGCTCTTCCCTCTCGCTGATTTAATGTGCCTGAAGAACGGCTATGAGGCAGAAACACCGCTAATGGTCAAGAAAAAATTTATGCCATGTGTACCCAGCAGTCTTAGCTCTCTTCCTCCCACACTGCAAAGGTGCCCAGATTCCAGGTGAGCCCTGGCTGCCACGTGGACCCCACTTCTTGTGAGGCATTGACCATGCTATGGATACCCCTGTCTCCCAGGTGGCTGTGAGAGTACTGGGGTGCTTGCTCAGCTCTGGAGCTTTCTGCCCAGCTCTTCTGCCCAGCTCTTCAGCACAGCCCCCCCCCCCCCCCCCCCTCCATGGGGTGAGAAGTGTGTGTCCTTGGAAGCTAGAAAAGTTGGGAGAGCAGAGTCTGTGAGATCCCAGAAGGAGCCACTAGCGGCCCTTCCTGTTGGGGCATTAAAAGGATCAACTTGTCCTCGGAGCTATGGAAAGGCTCTTTAGAACATTGGTGTAATCCTTCACAACAGAAGCCTGTTTCCCTTGAGGGTTAAGCTTGTCATTTGGGAGTGTCTCCAGGGCACTAAGCCATAATTGCTTGCATAACTCCAAGAGGCAAACAGGAACCTGGCACACACACACACAAACACACATACACACACACACACACACACACACACACACACACATGCTCATAACCTTCCTAGAGCAGGCAGTTCCAGTCCTTTGCCTTGGCATTGTAGCCCCAAAGGCAAACCCACCTTCCCCGCCCATTCTGAGGGGCAACTTCAAGAGGTGGAAGAAGCCTCAAGTTCACACAGGAGCCCCACCTTTATCCCAGGCTCCCGGCTGTCGGCTTTCCTAGAGGTGGGAATGAGAAGAGGTCCACACCAGACACCAACCTGAGCTCAGGGGCCTAATTACAGGACTTCACATGTTCTCCCCGGCCTTGGTGGAAACAGAAACATCAGATGTTTATTAAATGACATAGTGGTGGCGACTACTTCGCAGAGCCAGCCCAGAAGTGTATGCTGTCACTTTAAAAAAAAATTGAGCTGATGCCAGGCTAGTCATGGTAATGCTCCCATGGCATGATTAGATTCATGCCCAGGGTCGTATTTGCATATGATATTCAGGGCATGATTTTTTTATTGTTCTTAATCAGAGCCGAATGTCAACAAAATAAATGAAGTTGCGAGTTGAAGTGAAATTTTTATCACATCAGGGATGTGCTTTTTCTCCCATTTATCACAGCCCATATTGAGAGAGTGAAATTTTTTGAAAATGTGGTAATCAATGGAAGAGCTCCATATGGCAGGGATCAAAGGTGTTACATAGTGTGTGGTTCTGCTTTATTGCCAGCCAGTACTGTTAATTGGACAACAAGATCAGAGGCAATATTAAAATCCAATTAAATTGATATGAACAGATTGCCAAGTGATGTACACTAATGTATAATTGAGTATCAAGCAAATGCAAGTCCCCGTCTTCTGCTTCTACCTCCTGAATAAATGATGGCGCCATAGAGGACAGAAACAAGTTTGCACATTAGCTGCACAGCTCTGGGCTCTCATTTGTTACTTTCAGAGTTGATGACTTTTGCTTTTCCTCCTAGTCCGCCTTAAAGAGACAGACCCTTCCCCTGCCCCCCCCCCGCCCCTACCCGGTGGCCCCCACCTGGAGTGGCTCCCCGTCCCCCACCCCCCACCCCCAAATCATGTTTTCCTTTCGGGGCTTGGAAATGAAATCCATGTTTCATATGCTTCATTACATGTCTATTACGTAGCAGGTCCTAAAGAGCAGTGCATTGATAATATATTGTGCTAGTTGTAAATGATCCGTCCATCTGGAGAGGCACGCTAACACATTTCTAATGCCGTCTCCCCGATATAAATTATAGCAGAGCATTTCTCAACCCAAAAGGCAGCAAAAAGCAAGCTCGCCAAGCCCTGGGTGAGCACCTCGCTGCTGCTCACACAAAGGACCAGCGGAGCACTAGACCCTGGGCCTCGCTATGGATCCCCGGCAGTGGATCTCCCTGCCCCCCAGCTGCTGGGGCTTGCCTGCAGGAGCTGAAGTGGGCCTCCATTCATTCCTCTCCAAACAAGGCCGGGAAGGGACGGGAATCCAGAGGAGAGCAGTCCCTCCCACTCAATTAGAGCAATTAGCTCCCAGGCCTTCCCCGGGCCAGGCCTGGCTTGAATAGGATCCCCCTGCCCCACCGTTTGTTACCCGAGCTGAGCTCAGACAAATTAATGAGGAGAAGGAATGAGGAACGCCAAGGGCTGCTGCTGGCAAACACTCTGGGGGCCTCGTCCCTTCCTCCTGTAAGAACAGCCCAGATTACCACCCAACAATAAAACCTGTTAACTTATACAACTTTGCTTAAGAAACAAGCCTGATGGGACGTTGGCTGACTTCCCTGATGCCAACAGAGAACCAGTGCGGGCAGCCGGGGCCTCCTCGACCGCCACGCGTGACGGCATGGGGAGCCACTGGTAGACTTCATGTATCTGCCCCTGAAGTTCTGTGTGGGGGAAGTTTTTCTCTCCCCTGTATATTACCAAACAGACAGGGCAGAGGGCACGAGAGAGAAACGCTGCGGCAAAGACGCCTATGAGCAAAGATGTTTTGAGCCAAGATTGTGCCTTGTTAGCTTAAGGTCAAGCTGCTCAAAGCTCATCCTCCACCTCCTCCGTTTTGCTGGCGTATAAACCCACACTGGCCTGAAAGAGAGAGAAACAGGGAGACTGAGTGACTGAGAGGGGGTAGCCCACAGGCTGAAAGCACACCCTAAAAACAACCCGATTTTTTTTTTTAAGCTAGCTTAGAAGTTGGGTGGCAAAATTTGGCACCTTTCAAATTTTGGCCAGACACTTGGGTCTCTTTACAAACAGGTTCAAATTTTTATAGATCAGATTTTATTTGTGGGTCTTAAGAAAACTGAGATGGTATCTCCGCTCGTAACTCTTTGAATTTGCTCTATTTGGCTTTCGCCAGTCAAAACAAGGGGTGGATCCCTGGTCTGCAACTGCTTACGGGGCAACTGTTGGCTCACTGGTTAGCTTTCTTTTCAGCAGGTCGGCTGACTTAGGTCCAAGCTGCTGCCATTTGCCATTCATCTTGAAAGTGGAGCAAAGAGACTCAGCCTGAAGTCAGACCTACAAAGGGCCTAGCGTTGCCTTTGAAGCATGGGACCCTCGCAGAGGGAGCTGGCACAGGACCGCAACCGATTAAGCAAGCAAGAGTGGAGCGAGGTCCTTCCGCACAGATTGGAGCGGTGCTGAGGGTACTTAGGCAGGCAGCTCAGTGCTGCGACTCCCTTCTGTGGCCAACGCTCCCTTACAAGTGGCAGAATGACACACCAGTGGTACAGCTTGAGGTCTCCTGAACTAATAATGGGACGAGCTTATCTTGACGTTATTTATCTAGAAATAGCATCAGCCTCACTTCCTCAGTGTCTAGTATTCCTAAGCCCTTCCTAAGAAGAGAAGAGCAAAGAGCTATGATGTGCCTGCCACTGTGCAACGCATTTCACAAGGGTCCCTCGTCCACTCATTGCCACGGCCCAGAAGGTAAGGCATGCTATCCTCATGTTTCAAAGAGGCAACTGACGCTCGGAGAGGCTAAGTAATTTCCCAGACGTTACACAGAAGGAAGACACAAGACTGAAACTCAAAGACAGCTCCCTAAATTATACCCACGTTTTGTTTTCTGATTGTTATCCCATCCAATCCAGGCTTCCAAAGTTACTTGGTAAGTGTTACCACTCCAAAGTGGGACTGCAACACACACACACACACACATACACACACACACACACACACACACACACACACACACACACACCCATAGAGAGCTGAAGATAAGATTAAAGAAGTAGGCGTTGTTCCTAACAGGGATGGGAAAGCCACTAAGGCAGCTCCACGCACAGCTCCCCCCAAGGCTGTACAGTGGGATTTGTGCAAGCATGTGCCAAGACTTCCAGTACGTCACTAATTCTCCCTGCGTTTTAGCAACAGTGGAACCAGCCACCTACCTGTGCCTCCTAGTGTGGAATTATTATACTCAGAAAACATGTTAGCCTCAGAAAAAATAAAAGTCACATTAAATTCTTCAGGAAAGAACTCCAAGGAATTTTCATTCTTATCGTGTAGCCCTGATGGGGTGTGTTCATGTTTATTCGGATTTTTCTCCCTTACAGACAACAGGGTAGAAATGAACTGTATATATCTTGCCTTAAACAAGGCAGGCAGTGGCTAGTGCCTTTTCTGGACCAAAGACTAAAGAGGCAGCACACATCGATCCATCCTGGCAACCTGCAGCAGTGACAAAGGGGGCCATGTTGAACCGGAACTCCGTCAGCCTAGGTCCCTGGGTGCCTCTGATGGACAGTCTCCATGCTGGCCCACAATGGACACTCAATAGGAATGGAATATCAGAGCTACCTGGGGTACCTTGTTACTGTATCATAATTTCATCTCACTGACAGACACAAATCACACAGAAAATAGAGTGACTGAAGAATATCCACCCAAATTTTGAGAAATCTCTTTAGACACCTATTTATAGGGTGGGATGCATTAGTGTGCTAGAGATGTATAATTTTTCCTGAATAGGGAAATCCAAAATGCCATGTTCTATTACAATAATATAAAGGTCTTTCAAAGAATTAATTTGAAAAGCTGGTAAGATGATTGTTGGTAAAGGCAACTCCCCAGAACTCCCTAAAACAACCTAAGCTGGACCCTTAGGCTGCACATATTAGAAGGAGAAAAATGACTCCCACAGGCTGACCTCTGACTTGCACATGCTTACCATGGTAGCCTCGCGCACGCGCATTCACACACACACACACACACACACACACACACGCACACACACACACACACACACACAATCAACTAACAAAAAATGTTTTGATCCTTAAAATAATTTATCTAAAATTGGAAAAAAATATTTGCCTTTAGCAAATACTTTAAACGTTTCTAATCTGTCTGTTGCCCAGTGGGGAAAGACCTTTGCTAAATTATCTACAGTCTAGCGCCCGTGCGAGTCGGCTCAGAGATTTTCCCTCCCCTTAGATGTCTGTGGTTTTCACCGGCTTAGTCAGAGCTAGCCGCATCTTGGAAATGGAAAGCTTTAACCTACTAGACGTGAGACATCCCAACATGATGAGCGGTGACTGGCATCTGCAGGAGCCAATGGTAAAGATCAGGGCAACACGATGAGCGGTGACTGGCATCTGCAGGAGCCAATGGTAAAGATCAGGGCGATAGAAAAAAAGGAAAGGAGGGGCTTCCTTTTCCTTGCAGAAAAATCAATCTTTGTCACCCACTCAGGCCAGATAAATAAATAAACACAGGGCAGCTTGCCACTTAGAGTGGACATAAACTCCAGTTCAGTTTTGCTTGTGAGAAAAACGGTTGCACCTCTCACAAGCTTACCCCAAGGAGGCTTTATCCTTCTCTCACTGCTTTGAGCCAGTGACATTTCTTCACAAGTAGCCTCCGGTGCTCAGAGAAGAACCTTACAACAAACTTTTTTGGAGATGTGGAAAGAAAAATGAAATGTTAAAAAATAAATAAATAAAATCCCATACTTTTAAGGCTACTTTTTTTCCTTGTCTTGCAGATATTTTATTTTATTTATTTATTTAATTTATTCAGATTACATCTCAATTGTTATCCCATCTCTTGTATCTTCTTGTTCCTCCCTCCCTCCCACTTTCACCCTATTCCCCAGCCCTATGTCTGTGACTGAGAGGGACCTCCTCCCCCACTGTATGGTCATAGGCTATCAAGTCTCATCTTGGTAGCCTGCTTATTCTTTCTCTGAGTGCCACCAGGCCTCCCCACCAAGGGGAAGTGGTCAAATACCGGGCACCAGAGTTTACGTCTGAGTCAGTCCCCACTCTCCACTCAACTATGGAGAATGTCCTGTCCATTGGCTAGATCTGGGTAGGGGTTCGATGTTTACTGCATGTATTGTCCTTGGTTGGTGCAGTAGTTTGAGCAGAACCCCTGGGCCCAGATCTGCCCATCATGATGTTCTTCTTGTAGGTTTCTAGGACCCTCTGGATCCTTCCGTTTCTTCATTCTCACATACTTCTCTCATCTAGAGTCCCAATAGAATGTCCTCTCAACTATCCCAATATCCTGGTAAGTGAAGACTTTCATGTGACAAGCCTCTTGGGCTAGTGTCCAATTATAAGTGAGTATGTACCATGTGAGTCTTTCTGCTTCTGGGTTAACTCACTCAGTATGATCATTTCTAGTTCCATCAATTTGTCCACAAATTTCGAGATTTCCTTCTTTTTTGTTTTGTTTTGTTTTGTTTTTAGCTGAGTAGTATTCCATAGTGTAAATGTACCAATTTCTTTATCCATTCTTCAACAGAGGGACATTTAGGCTGTTTCCATGTTCTGGCTATTATGAATAAGGCAGCTATGAACATGGTTGATCATATGTCTTTGCTGTGTGCTGGAGCATCTTCTGGGCATATTCCAAGGAGTGGAATAGCTGGGTCTTGAGGAAGCCTTATTCCCAGTTTTCTGAGATAGCACCAGATAGATTCCCAAAGTGGTTGTACAAGTTTGCACTCCCACCAGCAATGAAGGAGTGTTCCTAGTTCTCCACATCCTCACCAGCATGTGGTGTCACTGGAGTTTTTAATCTTAGCCATTCTGATGGGTGTAAGATGGAATCTCAAAGCTGTTTTGATTTGCATTTCTCTGATGACTAAGGATGTTGAGCATTTCTTTAAGTGTTTCTCAGCCATTCAGTATTCCTCTGTTGAGAATTCTCTGTTTAGTTCTGAGCCCCGTTTATTAATTGGGTTATTGGGTTTGGTCATGTTTAATTTCTTGAGTTCTTTATATATTTTAGATATGAGACCTTTGCCAGATGTAGCATTGGTAAAGATCTTTTCTCAGTCTGTGGGCTGTCACTTTGTTCTCTTGACAGTATCTTCTGCCTTATAGAAGCTTCTCAGCCTAATGAAGTACCATTTATTGATTGTTGATATTAAGACCTGGGCTGTTCATGTTCTGTTCAGAAAGTTGTCTCCTGTGTTAAGGATACTTTTTTAAAAATTCCTTTTAGTTTTTACAATTGCTTACAAAATAGGAATATGCTACAGTTAAGATTCTTGGCTAATTAGGTAGGAATTCTTGCTTATTAATTAGGTATCCACCTGTATGGATACACACTGACAAGGGTAGGTATGTGTCTAGCTGAGCTGTTGGAAAGTGTGTGGTGGTGGTAAGCTCTGGGACTAAATTCAGACTGGTTATTGTGGTGCTGTGTTGGAAAGTCTTGGCTCAGAGGTCCACCTCTGTCCCCAGGCCAGCTCTCCATCCCTTATACAGAGCAAAAGGATTGTGGTGGATGTTCACAAATGTTTCTTCTTGCTCCTTCATCTAGGTATCCGCTCCCAAAGCTACTCTCAGTCTTGCAATATAATTGAATAGACTAAACATCCATGTGTCTAGGATTCTGAGCAGATACTAATAGATCAGCCAACAGCAAATGAGGAAATTCAAACACAAAGGAGCTAAGAGTGCCTCAGGGTGCATCACATGCTATGTTCAGCTCCCTGCACTACATAAGGTGGGCATGGCAGACAGCCTCTCACTCAGCACTTGGAAGAGGAAGAAAGGGCACTTTAGGGTTCTGTGACCTTCTTGGCTAGACAGCGAAGTAAAAGCCACCCTGGTCTACACGAGCTCCTGTCCACAAATGGAGGGAAAGGAAAGTGAAGCAGAAGGAAAACCTAGGATAGCGGAACAGTTGCATTGCTGCTCGGCTTTCTTTTCCCCCAAATTGTTGCTGCTATTTTTATAACTTTATGAATTGATAACATTTAAATCAATATTATATTATATTGAAGAACTCCAGAAGGGGGTCAACTTATAACACAAGCCCCTCCCTTATACTTTTAGACACAAAATACCCACCACACACCAAATCCTTATGATTATCTATGCCCAGTTTTCATCAGCAAATGTGTCTTCAGCCACACAGTTTACATTTCGAGGGTGTCAAATGAACTAGCTTGACAAATCTTCCTTATTCTTTTGTTTCTTGAGCACAGTGGACTGCAACTTAAGTTTACTGTCCCCACCCCCACCCCCACTCACTTGCCCACCCATACACACATACTTGCTGTCATGACACTGTTCAGCCGACACTTGCACCGAAGGTCATGAAGGCTGCGTTGGGTAGAAGTGCCCAGGGAATCTGGGACTCTCTTAGAGCCTTATTCTCCCTCACTGGCCAAGCTTTGACAGGACAATGGCATTATGTGATAACTCGGGGCAGGAAGCCAGGTCTGTGCTCCACCGGAAATGCAGGTAAAGCCTCTCATAGATTTATGTGTTAGTTTTCTGCCTACATGTGAAGTCAAAAAAGAAGTACACTCTTTGGCCTTTCAGAGCCCAGAAAAGTCTCCCTCACTTTCCTATCTCACCCCCCTACAAGATGCAAAACCATCTCTTCCGTGGGAGAAATTCTGCTACTGAGGACTGAGGAACCAATACTTTCTCCATAGCAGATACACTTGAACTATTTTAACCAACAGCAAAAAAAAATTGGGGGACCACAAACTTCAAAGCCAGCTACCTCCTCAGCACGTTTTTATTGTCCCAAAATAACCACAGTAAAGTGCCTTTTGGAACCCTCACGATAAGTCCATGTTTTTAACTGTCTCTGAGACTCTCTGAGCAGTTTTCCTATGATTTCATTATCCCAGAAGCCAGGGCTTCCTCATGAAGTTGCCCCATTCGCCTACCAAATATCAAATCTGCCTGCAGCCTATGCTCCTCTGAGGTTTGCGAGGAATGAAAATGCGACTGACATGCTCTCCAACCACAAGAAGACCAACACCGATGGCCTTTCCGGCCTGCCCAGAGAAACCTGCTCAGGCCAAGAAGGCTCCAGGAGCTTCAGGCAACATTCAAAGGGGAGTGACACCTGTTGCCCAACATTTCTCTCCTCAGAAGCCTCAGACTTTCCTGTTTTGTTCACCGGCAAGTGACACAGCTTTAAAAAAACAGGCACATGAACACTTTTTAAAAGCTGAGGTCTTGTCACATTTCACAAACTCCGTTGTCCACTTCATATTGTAAGCTCTTTAAAAAGAAAGGGAGGCACGAGAGCATGCAGTAGCTAGAACAATGCTGGGCGGTGGTGGTGGTGGCGCACGCCTTTAGTCCCAGCACTTGGAAGGCAGAGGCAAGCAGAGCGCTGTGAGTTCGAGGCCAGCCTAGTCTACAAAGTGAGTCCAGGACAGCCAAGGCTACACAGAGGAACCCCTGTCTTGAAAAACAAAGCAAAACAAAACAGAAAAGCAATAGCTAGCACAGGAGTTGAGCACGCTTTGCTCACCTACGTAGGCCTCTGGATCTCAGACTCCTGGGTTCCCATCTCAGCACCACTACTTAGCAACTGTAATCTTGGGCAATTTATTCCATCTTTCTATCTGGGCTTTTTCACCTACATAATGGGGATAATAGTATGTCTTCACTGGGTCACCGTGAAGATTAAATGAATACTTATAATAGTACCCGGTACATGCTAACCGCAAAGAGTAGCTATTATCGTTGCCAGTTAGCCATTGTGTGTCTTTGGATAAGTAATCGCCTTCTGTCCTTGAATCTCCATGTGGAAAATAAAATTAATAATATTCTCACCCCCCTTGATTGCCTCACAGGATTGTTGAAAAGATCAGAAACTCAATGGCCATGATAAGTTCTTAGGAATGAAGAAACACACCATAGTAATATCTGTAACATATTGCTTTTTAATAGAATAATATCATTCCTCAGTCAGTGAAAATGGCCTTTTATTTTAAAGGAATTAAAAAGAAAAAAAGAAGACTCACTCATCCCCATGTTGTCCAGGGACTCCATCAAAGGACAAAGTTGGAAGAGAGTATGCCAGCCTGATTTTTGCGTTTCAGCCCCACTGGATGAAGAAGTGAGAGAAGGTGGTAATTCTTTATCACCCTGGCTCTATCAGTGCATTTGCGTTTGTTTGGAGTAACACAACAGTGTACTCTCTGGTCAGTTCTGTCTCATTACAAGCATACTCTAAAATCAGATATGCTTTAGGCACTGCTCATAATTTCAGACCAAGGCAATTTCTGACCCAATAACTGCCACAGAAGAATTGGCACATGCTATTGTCAGAATTGCCCAGGCCCAGTAGCTAGGCAGGCCAATTGATGCTTTGGAGTTCCGGCCTCACACAGGCAAGCCACCAGCCCTTCCTGATGGTTGGATTGAACTTCTGGATTCAAATGACCAGTTGTGCTGATGCCAGGCAAGCACAGAGGGAAGTAGCCAGATGCCAAATGAGTCAACTCGGCTGATGCTCTAGTCAGTGGCTGACTTCATCTTCCATTTTAAAAAAAAGTCCATCTTGATTCCCAGACAACACACCAATGACCGCATAAGCACCTGCCCCTTCCATATGCCTCCTCTGCTCTTCCTTCCTAAAGCCCTGTGTCTGGAGCTGTTGGTCTTATCTCATTCACATCAAGCCCCAGCTGTAGTTACACTCAACAGACAGACAGTCAGACAGACAGACAGATAAAGAGATAGAGAGTTCTATTTCTCATATATATATATATATATGTGTGTGTGTGTGTGTGTGTGTGTGTGTATGTATATATATATATGTATATATGTATATCTTTCTTTCTCCCTCCCTCCTTCTCCTGCTCTCTCTCAGCTAACTATGAGAAGACATAAGTTTACTATTATACTATTATGTATTAATGAAAAAAACAACACAACAATAATGATAGCTGGGGTTTACTGAGTTGCTGTAAGCTTGGCATTGATCATGCAACTTTACATAAATTATACTACTGAATCCCCAAGACTAGGAGGAGAGGATTATTAGGATTCCCATTCATAGATAACTAGACCAAGGTATAAACTTGACAAATCTCGAGTGAAAGCCATTCAGTATCCACTGGGACATGTAGAAACTGGTAGCACCAGGCTCCAAGCCCAGGAAGTCAGTCCCTGGGGGCCAGGACTTCAGTGAAATACAGTGTATGACAGCATATTCACACTTACGCACTCACAACTCCACCCAAAGTGCTCAGGGAGGAGTTAGAATCTCTCAAGTGACCAAGAAAAGCTTACCTTAAGCTCTGTGAGCCAGATGGCACTAACTTTTGGGTTGACCTCAAGAAATCAATTCTTGCCATGGGAACTCAATGAATATTCTTGATAGTGACATACAAACATCCAGAAATGTAATTACTCCTCTCATGAAGCAAAAAATATCTGTACTCATCAAGTGTTCTCAATAAGTGGGCAGCAATGTGTTGTCTATCTTTGGGACTACAGTGGGAAAGATGCCACCTCTGTTCCTGCCTGGCTAAAGAATTTGGCAATCAGAAGAAGAAGAAGAAGAGGAGGAGAAGGAGGAGAAGAAGAAGAGGAAGAAGAAGAAGAAGAGGAAGAAGAAGAAGAAGAAGAAGAAGAAGAAGAAGAAGAAGAAGAAGA
>OU015747.1:52625700-52642022 GCA_907169655.1 Acomys percivali | reverse complement strand
AGAAGAAGAAGAAGAAGAAGAAGAAGAAGAAGAAGAAGAAGAAGAAGGACATCAGTGAGCCGTAGTAAATAATTAAGGGAGCCATGACTAGACAGCCATGCACTCCAAAGACAAATGCAGAATGGAGGCCAAAGAAGAACTGGTTAATTCCCCTAAAACCATGGCATCCTTTGTGGAATTTGAACTGAAGGCTTTGAAATGAAATCCTGAGGTCACTTACTAAATATCATTGAATTAAGACAAGGGAAATGAGGTAATGCTTGCAAAGCAGAGAAATGCGTGGCAGTCTCTTTTATGCTTCCAGAAGTGGGAGAAAGTTGAAATGCGCTCCAAACACTCAAGGACAAGATTTCGAGCCCACTTTGCTGCAGTACTGACCACACTGGCCAGATTGTCCGGGTGCTTGCTCACTTCCATGAAGCTAACTAAATACAGCCATGGAGGGCACAGACTGGCAGCCAGGACAAATACCCCACCTGGAGCCTGGTCAGGGAGAAAACCAAAAACCGTGTATCCTGCCAGAGCTCCATCAGTCAACGACACTACCCCTCTCTGGGAGTTCCCCACCTCCACCAATCAACACATTTCTTAAAGTAGCCTGGGGCTGATGGAGCTCCCAATCAGGCCTGGCTTGGACTGTGAACAGCTCTAGACTGCCAGTGCTGGCTAACGTGATTAGGCGCAGAACATTAGCCAAATCAAAGGGATGGGGAGCAAGGAGCCAGGAAGCCGGAGGTGAAAGGAGGAAAAAAAAAACGATTGCAGAGTTTATCAGGGGGGAAGAAAGCTGGGGAAAGGCCTCTGGCACCCCAGAGGGAAGAAATTCAAAGTTGAAGGAATACCAAATGATTTATCATCACTCTGTCAAACAGCTGGTCCGGCAGTCAACCGATACCGAATGTGAGCTTCATGCACGCCGCCTCTGATACCTGATCCTGCCCTCATTCGACTCACTTCCGACTTGAGGGGAGACTCCAAAATAAACGCAGAGGAGCCTTGTGATGGAGACAGTCGCCAAGATAGCTCACACTTTCACGAAAGATATTCTCAAGGGAAGACAGAAGCAGGACGAGTCAAGTCGTAGGGTGAATCCTGAGTCAGCTTGGCAAAGCCATGGATCTGAATGGTTTGGCCAAACACTAGTCTACACGATCCTCTGAAGGTGGTCTTTAGCTGGACTTAACACCTGAGGGAGCCGACTGAGCAAAGCAGGCTCCTCTTCCACAATTTAGGTGGAGGCCTTTAAAGCACAGATTGAGTTAACTGAGAAGGAAGCAGTTCTGCCCTGAGACTGAAACATGGTGCGGGCTGGCTCCCCAGCGGCACCTGTCTACGGGTTTTGGATTTGCTAGCCCCTATAGCTGTGCCATCTATGTCCCTAAAACAGACTATATCCTGCTCCTCGGGCTTCTTTTTCTCTGGAGAACCCCAATACACATGCGGTGAACATACCAAACGAGGGTGAGGCACGCCCAATGTCTAGGAACACCTGAGACCCCTGAGTTTCTTAGGGCTGAGGTGTGAGATCAGGACTGGCCCGCAGACTGGGAACTGAGAAGAAAGGACAGAGTGTTGAGGCGGGGAGTGCAGAGGGTTGGTCACGTGTGAGCTGGGTGAGCAGAAACTGAAGGAAAAGGGCCATGCCAGGCAGAGGTCCAGACTCCATGGCAGGAGAAAGGAAAGTCTGAGGTAAATATGAAGATCCTGCCTCTTTTGGACCCAGACCCCCTCCCAGTGCAGACATCAGCACCATTTCCCAGTGCCTAAAGCCGACTAGCTCAGGAGTGGGCCACAGCCTCCAGCATCTCCTATAGATCAGCCTGAGAGGCAAGGCTAAGCATCCACACCGTCTCAAAAGGGTTAACTCCTGTCCCGCCCCCCACCACTCCCCCCCCCCACCGCTACCCTCACCCCTCCTGCAGTGGCAATCTTTCCTAATCATTTCCATTTTTATTCCTCTTGAATTCTCCCGCTTCCCCCGCCCCCTTTGTTTTCATGACCTGTGGGATCCTGAACTCCAGCTGGAGTCAGAGTGGGCCTTTATACTTGCAGCAGATAGTTAAGCGATTATGCTGTCACTGGGCATCGCTTGGCCTCCCCCATATGGGCTGCTCCCAAGCAAAGCATTTGCTTTCTCCTTTGTTCCATGAACATGGAGTCAAATTGCTCCAGAAAGCAATACCCTGAGCAATGGGGCGGGCAGAGGGCAGGGAGCTGGGTTGGGGATCCTCAGTATCAACCAGGAGGTATTCAAAAGTGGTCTGGACTGTCAGACCTCTTGGCTCTGCTCTGCCCGTGCTGGCCATGCTGTCACCTCCAAGCAACAGAGAACTCCGTAGCTACCACAGCTCTGGTAGTGGCAAGGGCAGAGTTGTGATGAGGAGGTACATACTGTCCTCCAGGGCTGTCCTAGCCTTGCAGCTATCAGGCAAGCAGAGGAGAAAGAAGTACAGCCTCGTGGACTTTATGTGACGTCACACCTCAGAGAGAACATCGAAGAGACTCTCTAACAACAGCTTGTTATGGCCACTGTAACAAATTGCCACAAACCTGCTTGCTTAGATGATAGAAAGGTATTCTTTCATGGGTCCAGAAGGAGGAAGTCTACGCCTGAAAACACAGCTGGACTCAGGAGACTGTTAGGGTCCAGCAGAGCATCTATCTCCTGTCTCTTCCCATCTCTGGTGGTTGCCAACACTCTTTGATTATTGGCTGCACAACCTGGTTGGTCACTGCCTCCATAGCCATGTGGTCTTTCCCGCTCTTTGCATCAAGCATCTCTCTACCTCTCTTCTCTAAGGACTCTAGAAATAGCCATTAGAGTCTACTTGCATAGTCCTGAATCATCTCATGTCAAGAGCAGTCACTTTGCCACAGGATACAGCATCCGCAGGTTCCAGGAATTGGGAGGTGGAGAGCTTCAAGAGGGCGTTATTCAGCAATGGCCATCCCATAGCCTTCCTTCTGTCTGCTTTGTTTCAGAGTACGAAATAAAGTGAAGAAGGGAGGTGAGGGCTAGTTTTTTTTCTCTCAAATGCCAAATGCTTTTGTATTGAAATAGAATTCAGGCCTCAGATTACTAGGGTTCATTTCCTTTCCATCCACAGAAGTCAAAAGGAAGAGAGTAGAAAAGGTTGACCTTAACATCCCCTCATCAGGAGCATCCAGCAGAACTAAGTCATGCAGAGGGGTCTAGACTAAATCTAGCATTTATTTTCTAACAAGGTGGGTTTGAACAAGGACTGTACCGAACCCTCGACTCCCAAATCCGCAAAGTAGACTCAGTAACCCCTCCCCTGATACAATAAACCCTCCCCTGACACAGTAACCCCTCCCCCGACATAATAACCCCTTCCCCAACACAATAACCCCTCCCCTGATACAGTAACCCCTCCTCCAACATAATAACCCTCCCCCGACACAATAACCCCTCCCCCAATGAAGGGTTGTAACGATGCAGACTTAGCATTCCCTACGTGCAAGACAACGCGGTCAACATCTTACAATATGCTCTAATCCTTAATCGAGTAAGATTAGATTAATTCCCAAGTTCTATAGATGAAGAGCCTTATGTATAGAAGTGACACAAGTCCACCCTCCCCAGCCCGATTCCCCTCAACAACAGCCTTACCTTTATAGAATGCTCGTTGCTTTTGCAAAACATGTTCACTTCCATCACTGGATTAGAAATCCTCAGTGGAAGATAAACCTGACTGTGGGTGTTATAACAAACCCCAGAGAAGTAAACTGAGGGTGACACTTTAGGGAGTTGATGCAACTGTCATTTCAATGCAATAGCTGCTCTCTTGAAAGAGTCTGTGTGGGAGGGCAGTGTGAGTGAGAACGGCCCCCACAGGCTCAGGTGCTCGGTTCTCAGTTGGTTGAACTGTTTTGGAAGGATCAGGAGGTGTGCGATCTTGGAGGAGATGTCACTGGTGGTGAGAGTTGAGGTCTCAAAAGCCCACACCATTCCCGGTTAGCTTTCCCATTGCCAGTTCTATGCCTACAGGCCTGCAGCTATCTCCATCCCTACCCCACCCCCACCCCCGGCCATAAGGGTCATGGACACTAACCTTCTGAAACCGTAAGCCCCCCCTCAAAGAAAAAACCTCTTTTTCCTACAAGTTGGCTTGGCTGTGGTGTCTCTTCAGGGCAATAGAAAAATAACTAAGATTCTCTGGTTCCAGGGCCATGCCCACTTGTCATCACACCTGGTGTCTCTGCCCCCCATGGTTTACATGTGAAATCTGCAGGGACAGAGGGGTTGCCAGACCAGCCAATAGCTCACACTTCAACCCACTTTACCACATTAGCACAGCTAATGGCCTCAGCCCGAAGCAGCAGCTAACATTTATTGTCCTCAGTGTGTAAATGAAGGAACTCAGGCACACTAGAAAACTTTCCAGTTTGTCCAACAGTGCGTTGCCAGGATACGAATCCGGGTCCACAGACAGCCACGGCAGTGTTGCCAGGATACGAATCCAGTCCACAGACAGCCACGGCAGCGTTGCCAGGATACAAATCCCGGTCCACAGACAGCCACGGCAGCGCTGCCACGAACTTCTGCTCTCAGATCTGCGAGACAATAAAGGCCTATCAAAAACCACGCAAGCACCAGGACCTGAGTTCAGATTCCCAGACCCTGCTTAAAAGTCAAGTACGGTAGCACAGGCCTGTAAACCCAGCCGCAGAGAAGCAGAGACAGAAGCTAGTCAGGCAAACCTGGCAGCTCCAGGTTCAGCAAGAAACAATAGCTCAAAACATGAGAAGAGTCACACACCGGTGCAGGCACACTCACCTGATGGTGTGAGCTCTCTCCATAACAGAGAACCCAAGGCAAAATGTAAGCAAATTCACCTTTAGACAAAACGGGAGAGTTCTTTGAAATTTCTATAGCTACACATTTGGAGCATGCGTGCATGTACGGGCATGTGCGTGTGCGTGTGCGTGTGCGTGTGCGTGTGCGTGTGCGTGTGCGTGTGTGTGTGTGTGTGTGTGTGTGTGTGTGTGTGTGTGTTAACCTCATGGACAGTGACAAACACTCCAGATGGCTCTCCAGGAATCTGACTTCAGGCCTCCTTTGCTGCCCCTATGCCATCAAAGAGACTTTGAGTTTAAAATTTGAGTAAGTTAACAACGTAACTGTTCTCTATTTATTTCCCTTCTGACTGTGACAAATAGCCCTAGGGAATCCTTATGGCATGCGTTTCACACCAAGATGGCTGCTAGGGTATTTATACAAGGTAGTTGTGCCCCAACTTTATGCAGCATGTTCCAAAGAGACACAGGTGCCCCCTTCCGTCATTCAAAGTGGTACCACTTACCTTACCCAGACGGGAGACAGTGCAATGTTTCCTGGGAAGGTTCAAAGCTACACTATGAGCACTGACAGTTCAGCCCATCTGTCTGATTGTCAGGAATAGGCTAACCCTACAAAATGTCTTGGGGAGGTCTCCAGTCTGATCCCTGCGTTGCGTAAGCAAGAAACTGAAGCGCAGTGACATAAAATAATTTTTCTAAGATTTTACAGCTACACAATACACTGCTTGCTAGTGTTGGCATACTAGGCAACAGATAAACTTTCATACACATGGCGTCAAAAAGGCCACTAAAGTGTTAAATAGAACAATAGAACTCACATCTGTCATCAGTGATGCTGTAAGACAAGAAAGAATTACAGGTCCAAGACAGTGGGGAAGAAGGGAGCCCAGGAAAAGTCACTGTGATGTTTGAGGCCACTTTTTCCCAGATTCCAGAAGCTCCGCCTACTCCAATGGAGATGTCTATAGAATTAGCAAACCTCTGAAAGACTGATTGAAGCTGATAAAAATGTCAGGTTTTGGTTAGGATATAGGAGATACAGAACGTTATCCTACAAGTAAGGTTTACGCACAAGTGTTGTTGTCCTCCTAAGGATTAAGAGCCAGGTTTGAACCATTCATTTCTGGTTAACAGTAACACTGTGATTCTAAGATGTAAACTAAATTCACTCCGGGTACTGCTTTTTCTAAAATGTAAACTAAATTCTGTCTACAGTGAGTTAAGTTTACACTAGTTTTAAATGATCTCTCACATTTGTTCATATATAATACCTGCTTCTTAATAAAAAATTAACCATACAGAGTGCTGTTTTTAATTATCTGTACTACCAGCATTATCGGTATGCCTGGCTAGCAATCAATAAAGACACTGACACTTGTTATATTTTAAAATAGCCTTAGTTAACCTGGAGCAGGGCAGACATTAATCCTCTAAACTATTTCTCATAGTGGGGCAGGTATGGGATTCCTGCCCCAATCCCATGGTGTCTGCTTCTAATAATTTCTATCAAGCTACCTCCCATCCATAATCCCAAATACTTGCTAATGTTCTTCATCTGGGCCAAATCTCCATCCACGCTGGCCACGTGTTTCTCGTCCACCTAACCCATGGCGGCCTTCCTCTCTTCCCGCCTCGGGACCCTCTTCCTCTTCTTCCTCTCAGATTCCTCTCCTCTCTCCCCTCCCCCTCCCACCCCTCCAGCCCCACCCCCCCCCCCTCCCCCCCCCCCACCCCACCCCACCCCACCCCCCGAGAACCTTAGCCACACCTCTGTCTTCTCTGCCCTGCCCAGGTGGGATGACTTTTTATTAATCAAAAAGTGGGTCACAGAGATAGCAAGCAGTAGTTGGCATCATCAGACCATCCCCCAACAACAGAGGACACAGAGAAGAGAGCCATTGGGTAGACTTGGAAATAGAATTTTATAATATTTCAAGGAATTTAAAACCATGGTGGGAAATTCTAACAATCAATTTGAATTTTTTGAGTGTGTGATTTAATTTCTTCAGTATTTTATTTTATTGAAAATATATTTTTACATTATATATTGTTATTATGGTTTCCCTTGCCTAATGCCTTCCAGATCCTCTCTACTCACTCAAATATATGCCCTTTCTGGCTCTCTTTCTCATTATAAGACAGTCAGATGATGATGATGATGATGATGATGATGATGATGATGATGATGATAAAAAAATAAAAACAAATCAAAATAAGTCAAAACAAACAGAAGAAAACAAAGCAAAAACACAGGAAATACATATAAAGTTAGAAACTAAGAGAAGTAAACAAATACTAAAACAAAAAAAAAAAGGAAAAAATTAAATTCAATGGATGACTTTTTTTTAGCTGCTTTTAATAGCCCATTCCTGAGCTCTGAGGGAGCTTCCCTTCTTTTGAGCAACCCAGTCTTTCTTCTGCCCAAGGGACATTTTGGGATGGTCCCATCTCTGCTTCTCCACTTCTCTCTTGGGCTTCTTCTCATAGGCCAGAGTCTCTCAAATAGCAGCATGAGCTTCTGTGTACATCTCCTCCATCTTGTGTGGAGTTAAATTGTTCTTTATGTATGATATACTGAGGGAACTGTTTCTTATAAGCATCCTCATCTTCCTGCATTAGGTATCACTTGCAGTCTGCGACATTCTGACTCATGCTCTGCTTCCCACGTACATCCGCATTGAACTTCTTGTTTTCAGAGTCATAACCAAGGAACTGTGTGGTACTGTGAGGGATAGACAAGCCTCCACCCACAGCTTACTTCAGTGCCCCAAAAACTTTATTGCCAGTTGTAGTTCGGGCAAGATCTGCATCCAAATAGCAAGTGAAGGCACCAGGCTGACCATCAGTGCTTTCCATATTGTATTCATCTCCGGTCACCTCCACTTGGCCTTCCTAGATCTTGTCCATGCCAAACCTATTGAGAGGCCTGTGGGCCAGCAGCAGGCCAGTGTGATAGGCCACAGCATAATTTCTCAGGCCAACTTTCACACTGTACTTTGGCAGTTCATATGCATATGCTGCACAGACTGTCATATCCCCTTCTATACACACAGGCATACCCAATCTGGCAGATGATGTCCCTGTTGGTGACTCGGACTGTCATCCTGTACTTGGGTGTGCTGTACTTAATTTTGTCCTGGATCGTCAGTTGCTTCCAGGCATAGTAGTCAGTTTTACCCTCTCGCCACCTTCTAGATCTCACTTGGTATCTCTTAAAATAGGCTTTATTCTTGACAACTTTCACAAACCCCATCCTGTGGAATAGAAACCGGCAACTACGGCTCCACTCAGACCTGCAGCCTCTCAATGGAAGATTTTGAGAGTAGGTTCAATGCAACCAAAATGTTAGTTGATAATCCAGAAATTCACCCACAAGAAAACCCTGCCAAAGAAAACAATAAAGGATAAAACAAGGAGATAGGAGCATACAAGATAAATTAAGACTTACTACACAGGAAGAAAAGGTTGAAAGTGACCAGAGAAGAGGAGCGATAAGGGAAGACTGATATAGAAGAGTATTTAAGAGTATTTCCCCAAACCAGTGAAAGACTAGAGGAGGAGGAGGAGGAGGAGGGAGAGGAAGAGGAACTCAGAAGTTATTTACACTGAGTCTCAAATAGGATGCTATAGATATAAATAAGTAAATCTCAAGAGCATCTAATAATGGCTTAGGTTAGGCAGGCGCAGGTGGACTTCTTTCACTTGAAAGGCACCAAAAATATGAGCTAAACCATGAAAACAACAGAACTCAAATCTGACTCTTACCAGAACTTTGCAAGGATGACCATGACATAACAACATCTTTAAAAAGTCAAGATAGTTGGTACTCTAAAAATCCTATACCCAGCTAAAATGTTTTTCAAACATGCCAGCAAGAGCCAGGCATGGTAACACACTCCCATAAGCCCAACTCCAGAGGTAGAAGAAAGAAAATCATGAGTTCAAGGTCAATCTGGGCTACAGAAGGAATTCCAGGCCAAGCTGAAAATTACTTGTTCTTGATATTGGAGCTTTTGTCTTTTCTTCTTCTCCTGGTAAATCTGGTGAGAGATTTATCAATTTTACTGATCTTTGAAACCATCAGCTTTTGTTTTCAGTAATCTTCCTTTAATGGTTTTCTTACATTTTAGAGTGAATTCAATTGCAAGATTTAGAATTCTTTTGCTGACTTTGAGCTTCCTTTGCCATTTTAATTTTTTAAGGTAGGAATCAAAGTTGCAAGTCTTTCTTCTTGTCAACCTTCACTTCTGTATATTTTATACTACAAAGCTCTCTTTAGGGCTGGAGTTCTAGCTCAGAGGTTAAGAGCCTTGGAGCCCTGGCTGCTCTTCCAGAGGTTGTGAGTTCAATTCCCAGCAACCACACGATGGCTTACAACCATCCATAATGAGATCTGGTGCCCTCTTCTGGCCTGCAGCAGTTATATGCAGGTAGAACACTATATATGTAATAAATAAATTAAATTTTTTTAAAAAGCTCCCTTTAAATATCCTCATAGCTGCTCCCAACAGGTCTTAATTTATTATTTTTTTCAACACAAATATTTTTTAATTTTTCCCTTCATTATCACTTTGACTCATGAGTATTTTAAGAATGCTATTTAATTTCCAGATATTTTGGGGTTCCTAAAGATCGGTCTGGATTAAGTTCTAATGTAGTTGCTTCACAAAAAGAGAACAGAATTTAATTTGAAGCTTATTAAATTTACTGAGGTTCACCCTATGGTCCTGATAAATTTATCTTAGTAAAAAGGTGAATACACTGGAAACGTGAAAATAATGTATATTCTACTGCTATTGGGTAATGTGATTTATAAATGTCAATTAGTGTAGGCTGGTTTATAGGGTTGTCCAAGCTGCCTACATTTCTACTGATTTTCTGTCCACTTGTTACATTAAGTACTAAAAGAGAGGCATTGACATTTCTGACTATAATTGTGTATTTATCTACTTATAGCTCCCCCAGATTTTGCTTTCATGTGTTTCAAATGAAGATTTAACACTTTCAGCACTATTAACTAATATCCTTTATTTTTGTTAATATTCTTTATCAGAAATCTATTAAAATGTCCACTCCTACTTTCTTTGTCTAGGGATAGCATGATAAACCTTTCCCATCCTTTTATTTATTTATTTATTTACTTAATTACTTACTTATCTTTCATTCCAAGTGATATATATAGATAGATAGATAGATAGATAGATAGATAGATAGATATAGATATAGATATCACACACACACACACACACACACACACACACACACACACACATATATATATATATATATGTTCTGGATTGTTATGCATCAACATTGGGTTTAATTAAATATTTGGATTTTAATTGACCAGACTGTCATTGGTCTCCTAATTTTCTGTCCATACTAGATTCCCTTTTACATCTCTCCCACATTTCTTCTAGATTATTTGAATAGTCTTTTCATTTTAATTCAGTTTTTTTGTCGGCTGATTATATATAAGGTGATTTGAGTGAGATGACTCCCATATTCTCCAGAATCCTTGTGTGCAGTTTGTGACGCTGCTTGGGGAGGCTTAGCGAGTATGGCCTTGCTGGAGAAAGTACATCTCTGGGGCCAGTGTTTGAAGTTTTAAAAGCCTCACACCATCCCCAGTTCACTCTCTGTTTCCTTCTTGTGTTTGGACAGATTCTCAGCGGTTCCTGATGCCGTGCATCCCCGTCATGATGCTGAGGGACACTTATCTGGAACTGCAAGGCCAAATAAACCCTTCCTTCACTATGTTGACTCGGTTATAGTGTTTTATCAAATCAATAGAAAAGTAACCAATAAAATGCATAACTTGTTTTATTTTTATGTAATCATAGTCTTGTTTAATTTGAATAGTATCTTTAATGTTTATCTTATTCATCTTTAGCTTCTTATAGTCTCCCTTTAAACGATATGGCATTTTGTATATAGAGTACAAAGGTTGATTTGACCAGCCTATGAGATACCCACATAACTAATGAAAACTTCATTTCCAGTGTGTCCGTAAGGGTGGGTCTAGAAAAACATAGCAATTGAGTTATCAAACCAAGCAAAGAGGAATATGGATGGACACTTCCCATTCTTGAGGCTGAGCAGAAAAAAAGGGTGATGAGTGATGGGAGGACAATTTCTTTCCCTCTTCTTGTACTGAGACATTTGGACTCTGCCTTCAGATTTTGGAGGTATCTCGCCAGCAGCCCATACCTGTATGCCATAACTCACCTGCTCCTCAGGGCTTTGAATTCAGACTCTGTCACACCCTGAGCTTTCCTGTGGACAATCTACTGTGGAACTTCTTGGCCTCCATAACTATGTTAGTCAATTTCCACAGAAGTCTCTTCTTATAGTCTATATACTGATGTCTATTCTGCCGTTCATACAGTCAATTTATTTTACTGTAACACATTGTAGTATTTGTATCTTCTATGTCTCTTTTTAACATACCCCATCTTCCTACTACCTTCTTGGGCTTAAAGCAGTTATACTTATTTTAGTGTCTTTGTCTATAAGTTCTATATTTGTGAGCATTCTAAGTTGTTTTCTAGTGCTAGAAATTCTAAGACAATTTTCCCAACTTCTTTGCATGTTTTATAATTTTTGTTAGGTTTCTAGACATTGTGGATATATGTTGCATATTTGTACAATCCTATAAATATTGTGAGCTCCCTTCCATGGTATCATTAAGTTGCTTGGAAACAGCTTGATCTTTTCTGACTTCCCTTAAGTCTTGTTACATGTTATCAACATTTAAGTCTGGGCTAGTTTTTCCCAGTACCCAGGCAAACTTGTTCTCAGTAGTCCACTCAGTCTTTAAAGTGATGAGCTTTTCCAATTTGTAATGGAAGAACTCTGCATCCACTCCCGGCCATAGGTCTTCAGAGGCATTTTCCTCTAACCTCTAGCCTAGAGCAGCATGTTCACAGGCCATTGCTGACTAGTACCAGTCTGCCGAGGTTTGGAGTGGGACCAGCAGCTGATCTCTAGAAGGTTTCCACTGAGATTTTCCAGCAGCGAACTCTGGCCTCCTGACACCCATTCATTCTGAAAACACCAAGAACTGGTAAGACCCTCTAGTCTTCTCTCCCTCTACTGTGACCTGGGAACTCCGAATCATAAGCCAGAGTTAACGTAGACTCACCCTGGGAGCCCTGTTTCCTTTACGCCTAAAGACTGGAAAAACATTTTTTCACATGGATTGTTCAGGTTGACTGCTGTTGGAGGTGGGAAAGTGAGCCTTGCTCCTCTGACTCCATCCTCGATAGAAGAGGAAGTCTTCTACCTTTAGGATAGTATCTCCTATAGCTGTTTATATGGTATTCTAGCAAGATCACACCTGCGTTGAAGCTAGAGAGCACAGTCCACTTACCATTACACACAAAGCGCACTTGCTTAGTATTAGTGGAACGGAGTTACTGTTGTTGGATGTGCCCCAACAACCCCCCCCCACCAATACCACAGGAGGGACAGTGCTCTTCCATCTAACATGAGGAAGTGGGGACAGAATTTCTGGGTTCTCAACTCACCTCCACCAATAATAAGATTACAATTTTAGATAGTTTATATAATCTCAACATATGTATCAATGTCATGAATGCAGGTGGCTATTCTTTTCATTGAACAAAATGGTGGTTAAGACAAACTCAAAGCAGATACTGCTGGAGCGGCCACGAACCTGACACTAGTGGGTCACAGACCTAGGGGTAAACCTGCTCCAATTATTCTGCTAAAGAAGCAATAAATGAATCCGGATGACATATCGCTATATTCCTGGATCAGCGCCTCACTCAACCCACACAAGAGATGGGAATTAACACAGAAACCCACAACCAAGCAATGTACAGAGAATGAGAGTCTTTGGAACATCAGTTCTGAATGGGATGTCTTCATCCAACCCTCTTCTCAGAGCCAGGGGACCTGTGTGGAAGAGGAGACAGAAAGCTTGTAAGAGCCGGAGTGCACACAGGCCCCTAACCAGGACGCTATCTGCAATTCATGGCCATTGGCAAAGGGAAACTTGGTTTTCTGCAATGGAATCTCACTGGGTGTATTAACCACACTGCAGGGCAGGCCCCATGCCCGGGAGGAGTTAGCCAACACAGAGGGAACTCAGGGCGACACTTGTGAACTTCTGTTCCGTTCTGCTCTGCTGTAGCAGTTTTGTTTTACTGGCCTTTTGCTTAATTGCTTTGATTTTTGGGTTAATGGGGGGCATCCTTAGTTTTTGTTTGTTTGTTGGTTGGTTGGTTGGTTGGGTTTTTTTTGCGATAAAGACAGAAAAAGAAGCTAAAATTGTGGATGAGGTGGAGAGGAGCTGAGAGGAATGGAGGAAAGAAGAAAAGCATGATCAAGATGTCAAAACTCATTGCATAGGTTTGTTTGTTTGTTTGTTTCAATAAAAAGGTGCTAATTTTTCCTCCAATTTTCTTTTAAAATGACATATCTGAAAACATGTTTTTAAAGAATATTATTTTATATCAAGCAACATTATACTCCAAACTGTAAAACGCTAAAACAAGAAAGTACCCGGTCACATTTCATAAAAAGAACAAGCGAGCCTGGGAAAGGTTACCAGTCTCTGTGAGGCCACAGAGGCAGGCTGCAGCACCAAGCCTCCACCTCTCTGTTTTCACTATGTATTTCACAACCTCACTGTGGGACATGTCTTTGAGTGAAGTGTACTGTCCTACGTTTTTAAAATTTATTTCGAAAATTGAGAAACCCAAAGGTGGCTTGCATAACAGCCACGGCAGGCAGTGAGACGATTTGCAGACATAGGCAAGATGGAACAGCCGACTCCTCCGGCAGTTGATGGTGCCACACAATGCAGGTGGAAGCTGGGACACTCCCAGGGAAGGAAAAACGGAGGCAGGCATGTAATTCCAAAGTTCACTACTTAACAGATAATCACTGGAATTAAAACAAACAACACTACGTCTCAGGGCAAAATCCTGACCAGTCAAGACCAAGGGCTTGGCACACAAAACTAATGTTGAGCAGGATGTGGAGGGACATGTCCAGAGGCTGTGAATGCGGGGCTAAATCTCCTGTGCTCCCGATTGGACAGGGCCAGCAGGTACAAACTACAGAGAGAGGACGTTGGAGAACACAGGCCTCAGAACACAGCTCGGTGCAAGTCCAAGAGGCTGAGGTCCGTGGGAAGATGACTGTCGAGAACCGGATGCTCATGCTCTGTCTGTGTTACCATATAGTTCAGGGTTCTCCGGGCTTTCAGCACTGTTCAAAGCATCCCTTCAAAGGAACCCCTTGGCTTTGTGTGAGTCGTGGGAAGAGTCACCTTGAGCACATGCTCATTAGAGCTCCAATTTTTCATGTAGGAATTTTTTTCAAAAAAGCATTATCTTCATTGTTTTAAACTAAGTGGATATGTGGGTACGGGTGGGTATTTGCATGGGCGCTGGTGTCCATGGAGTAAGGAGGCGGAGATGCTCTGGAGCTGGTGTCACAGGTGATTGTAAGCTGCTGACATGAGCAGCTACTTGCCCTTGGGTCCCACCTAAGAGCAGCACACTCTCTCACCCACTAGGCAGACTCTTTCAAAAGTGATCTACACAACCAGTGCCTTAAAGTTTCGGGAAACTCCCTTCCCCTTGGCTGTTGAGTGCACACCCTCATAAACGGTTGTTGCAACCCTGCTCGGGTGCCCTGAGACAACACACATAGGAAGTGTTTGATGTTCCTAAGACTCATCTCTCAAACTAAAGCAGCTAAGCAAAGACACTTCTTTTTTCTCTTTAGCCAAGATTTGGATGCCTAGTATCTGGTTTGAAACATATAAATAAATAAATAAATAAATAAATAAATAAATAAATAAAGTTAAACTAAAAGAAAGAGGAGAAAAACAAAGAAAAAAGCAAATTGTACATATATGTACTTATACATATGAGTATATACAGTGAAGGAAGAAAGAAACATGACACTTAAAGAATAAGGGGAAATGAAGCCTCAAGTGGACATAGGGAAATATATCTGTCTATCTTTTAAGAGAGGTTACATTGTACCACAGTACTTTCAGACACCCTAAACCTCGGTCCTACAAAAATAAGCAAAGGTTTGTTTCTTATTCACGCCATATGTCCATAGCACACCAACCCCGAGTTCTTCCTTGAAGGCCTAAGCAGAAGCGGCAGCCACCGTCTGGAACTCTGCCTGCATATAGAGCAGAAAGAAAAAACGAACGCTAGGTTCTCACAGACGTGCCACTCATTGACCAAAGCCAAAGGTTACCATTTGTGCACTGACCTCTGCAGGTCACCTGGCTCTGCTGCCAGTGTCCCACAGCATAACCCTCCCACCAGGAGGTAAACAACAGCTCTGTCTATCCAGCATAGCAGGAGAAGGTTTCAAAGAAACCAATCTAGAAAGGTGGTCTGCCGTCTAGCAACAAGATTCACTATTGCATTCACTACAGAACCTGTGCTACCCAGAACATTGAGATGCCGGCTCAGATCATCATCGTTATCATCGTCATTTTCTCAGGGAAGGACACAAAAGTGAGGGGGAAACGGATGAGGGAATTTGGGGTGGGGTGGGGAGCTCCTGCTTCAGTTGGCAGAGGCAAATGGCACCTGACACAAGACCCTAGGCAACTATGTAGGCTATAGATCAATAAGAAACTGTGAATTTTGCCTAGCAAGAGAAAAATCCAGACTGGGAGAACGGAGCTTGGGCAGAGGAGGGCCAAGGCCAGGGTATTTGGAAAAGGACACCTGGAGGGACACAAAGGTGCTGAGAGGCGAGAAGACCATTGGTGGAAATAAAGGTCTAGTCACCGGCCCTGAGCGGAAGTGCGGACACAGACCCTGGCTCCGGAAGTCGCTCTGGGGGCTCGCCAACAGGCCCCAGCACTTCCTGGCTAGGCTGCAGGCCACTCCTCCACCCCGCCCCCTCCCGGGACAGCCATCCTCGTCCTCTCCCGCTCGCATGTTGAATGGCAATTAGGAGAAGGTTAACTGAGTGTCTTTCTCCCAGGAATCCGCTTCCACTTTGCAAAATCACAGCGTTCGCAAAAGAAAATCCCGGCTTACACTAACAGGTAGGTCCTGGGAGCCCGTCGTTGGAAGTGGGAGATTGGGCGAATCTTCCCAGCGGGAGATTAATACTCCTAGTTCGGAGTTGCAGCTGAGGCCCATTTGAGTGACAGGCGGCCAGGAGCTGAAAGAGCCGCTTGCCTCCCAGAACTGCTGGCATGCAGGCTTGAAAGAGATTTATTTCAGGATAATTAGCTGGGTGTATTAAAGGTGGTCAGGAAGATCCGCAATTACTGTTTAGCAAACAGAAAGGAGACATACACATTTTTTAAAGTAAAGTTAAACGACTCGCATTTTTCTTCATTTGAAAGTTGTTGAATAATTAGGAAAAAACACTGAATGAATGCGACTTTATTGAATTAAGATGATTGTGCGAAAGTGTCAGGAAGAAAGAAAGAAAGAAAGAAAGAAAGAAAGAAAGAAAGAAAGAAAGAAAGAAAGAAAGAA
>OU015747.1:52569372-52598020 GCA_907169655.1 Acomys percivali | reverse complement strand
AGAGAGAGAGAGAGAGAGAGAGAGAGAGAGAGAGAGAGAGAGAGAGAGGAGCTATCCCCAATTGCAGCCTAGTATTGTAGACTCAACTACTAGATTTATGTACTATCATGGAAAAGATGACCACTGTTTATGCAATTATAATACTTAGAAAAATACTCCTTCTGCTGCTACTGATGTCACTAACACCACGGCAGCCAAAATGTCATCTGGACCCTGAGCAACTCTGAGCGAGAATTCCTTCTTCTGTTTCAACTACTGTTTGTGGAGAGTGCAGTAAACATTGGGACTGGTGAGAAATGTGACTGGAGGAACAGCCAAGGTCAGACAATTAGTTTTCAATTAGCAAGTGGAAGTCTAGTGGCCAAGAGTATGGGCTCAACAGTTAAGAGCTCAGCAATCCTGGAGAAGTTGCCTACTGCTGTTGTTTCTCAGTGCTTCATCTTTATAGTGTAGGTGCTACTGCTGCTGCTGCTGCTGCTGCTGCTGATGATGATGATGATGATGATGATGATACTGCTGTTGCTGTTGATGCTGATACTGCTGCCGCTGCTACTGCTGTTGATGCTACTGTTGATGCTCGTGCTGCTGCTGCTGCTGCTGATGATGATGATGATACTGCTGTTGCTGTTGATGCTGCTACTGATGCTGCTACTGTTGATGCTCATGCTGCTGCTGCTGATGATGATGATGATGATGGTGGTGGTACTGCTGCTGCTGTTAATGCTGATACTGTTGCTTCTGCTGCTGTTGATGATGTTGTTGATGCTCATGCTGCTGCTTCTGGTGATGATGATGATGATGTTGATGCTGCTGCTGCTGCTACTGCTGCTGATCATGATCATGATCATGATGACGATGATATTGTCACTGATGCTGCTGCTGCTCAGGATAAGATTGATCCACTCAGCTATTGTGAGGATTCAGTGAGACTGTACATGGAAAACACTTTATAAACACCTCACAGGTGTTAACTGCCTTTGTGTGGCTGTTCAAAAGGAACTATGGGTAAAGGGAACAACTGACAGTGACACACACCGTCATAGTGTGCCCTCAGCAAAACATGCACAGTCCAGTGAAGAGGCCGGGGCTGTGGCCCAGACAATAGATGAGGCTGGGCACTAAGAACTACAAAAGTGCTATCAGGTGACCAAGGGAACATGATGAAATAAGTAAGTAACAAAGGAAAGGGAGAAGAGGATTCCAATTAATAAATGTGAAAGAAGACTCAGAAGTCTTAAACAAGTTACAGAGTAGCAATCATGACAGATAAGGATGCTGAGCTGACTGGCAAGATATTTGAGTATTCTCAAAATATCTCCCCACAAGATGGCTGTTAGTTACAAGGAGAAAAACAATAATCAACCTGGTAGTCATTGTCTTAACCAAGCGATCAAAGAAAGCATTGTGGGTAAGACGACATAGTGACACAAAACACCTCTTGACCTTACTCCCTAAGAGTGTTTCTTCTGTGTGAATCTTGCCACAGATGCAGAACAACAACCTAATTATAATAAGACATTGGAAAAGTCTAAATCAGGGGACATTTTTATATGATAATTGGCCAGTTCTCCACAAAAGTGTCAAAGTCATGAATAACAATCTGAAGAATTGTCCCTGATTTCTCCAGACAAAGAAGCTGTGACAAATACATGCAACGTAGGATCCCAGATTAGCCAAAAAACCAGGAAGGTGCACTTGTGAGATAATGGGAAATTCAAAGAGGTTCCATACTGAGGTGGTGTCAATTTCTGCATTTCTCGGTTTGTCCTGCTTGTTATCGAAGGTGTTACCTTAGAGAAACCTAAGGATGGGTACCAGGGAGTGCTATGCTAGTTGCAGGACTTCTGTAAGCCTAAAATCACCTCAAAATAGAAAACTAAAGACAAGCATAGTGCCTTCATCTGAACTCCATCTTCATCCATGGAGGATGCTCAGTGTGCCTGTGTCTGAAATTGATGAGTTGATGCCTGCGCTCACGTTACTTTCAGACCTCCCCCAACCCTGTTCCACCATGACCACACTTTGTATTAATTATGTGCATGTCTTTCTCAACCAGTAGACCAAAGACTGTGTGTAGGGGCAAGAACATACCGAGGTACACCTTTAACCCAACACTGATCATATGCAAATTGCATTCAATTTGTTTGCTACTTTATGCGAAGAAATCCAGCTACAGGCCATCTCTATTTAAAAACAATGACGAGTGACGCCTTCATTCACGTAACATGTTCACTACAGAAAGCCAAGTAAAATCATGATAAATAGCCAAGTTGTTAAGAGTTAAAAACAAACAAAATTCAAGAACATTGAAGATCTTTGTTCTCTTTTTCCCCTAACCTCAAAAAAAAAAAAAAAAGAAAAATTAGTGATCATGATGCTATAGTAGTTGCTTAAGAAAAATGGAGGAACTTGGTCCCCAGGTCAAATGACTGGAGGCATTTTACCTGTCATTATTGGGGGACGGGAGGGCGTCTCTGATCATGTGTAGTAAGCAGAGGCCTGGGCTGCTGCTTCCCACACTACTAGACTTGGAAAATAACAACTGAGAAGGATGCGCGGCCCTCAGAGCAGACCGA
Organism: Acomys percivali; assembly: GCA_907169655.1. Lineage (NCBI taxonomy): Eukaryota > Metazoa > Chordata > Mammalia > Rodentia > Muridae > Acomys > Acomys percivali. Next base: position 52,595,444 of record OU015747.1, on the reverse strand, counting down.
TGCACAGTGACTGTGAAAACATGAGGTAGGGCGCTAGTCCACTTTCTGACTTCAAAGAAAGGGTTCCAGGTTTCCTACACAGGGAGGTCCAGCTAGCCATCTCTAATTTTTCTGTCTGTCAAGGATGGACAAGATCTGAGTTCAATTCCCAGCAACTACATGGTAGCTCACAACCATCTATAATTTGATCTGATGCCCTCTTCTGGTGTGCAGGTGTACATGCAGGCAGAGCACTGTATACACAATAAAATAAATAAATAAATAATTTTTTTTAAAAATCAGCTTTGATCAAAGAGTTTCGCTGGCCAGTGTGGGGGAGACGGAATCCTTTAGGTGCTACTTTTTAACTCTCTTTCATTTGGTTTCCTTAATTCCTCTACCTGTCTTCCAACACCCCAATCCTAGATAAGTGAGAAAGGAGGTTAAAGGGGAAAGGGGACATAGGTCTCTTTAGACTTAGTTCCGGCTGGTTAGGGTCATCAGGAGATCTGGCAGTCCATCTGAAGCAGCAGCCTTTTTTCTCAGTCTAAATCCTCTTCAAAGCATCCTTTTCTCTCTCCCAGAGTGTCCCTCAAAGCATCCTTCCCAAGTCCCATCCCTCTCCGAGCATCTCCTCCAAGCCCCCTTCCTCTCTCTGGGCTCTGATCATTTATACCCTTTCAGAGTCCTCAGAATTAAACTAACTGCATCTGGCAAAGACCACTCCCCTCTCTGAGCTGCACAAAGCTGTTATCAGCTGTGGACAAACTAAAAATAGTCTCCATATCCCACGCTTGGGATTAAAACAAAAATCTGTTTACATAACATAACTGACTTTTAAAAGAAACAAAAACCTCCATTACAGAATCCCATCACCACACTTAAGATCCGTCTCAAGAAATGGCATGGGCCAGGGTTCATGCCTTCTTCTCCAGCCGGGCTTAGCATCAGCACTTTCCACCCTCTGTTTCTACACCAGCACAGTGACGTCCCCTAGTGACATAATATCCATCATCCCCAAGGCCGGGAGACTGGCTGTGGAATACCCTGCTATGGCGGCTGTTAGGCAGCAGCATAGAGAACAGGCAGAGAGGATGGTAGAATAGAAGGTGAAGGGTTGTTGGAAATACTGGGGCTGTGAAGTGAGAGGGTTGACGCACTAGGGCCACAGCCAGCCACGGGCGGGAAAGAAAGTGACAGGTGCAGCCCCAGGTGTTGGTTATGGCTTCCCAGAAGAACAGAACCAGTAGAAGCAAAATCATTTGATTGGCAAGCCACATGGTAGCTATCTGCAGATATGGAGAGCCAGGGAAACTAGTTGCTGCTCAATCCAAGAAGCTAGAAACACCCGACCAATAGGGATTAACAAGGCAGCTCCCATCAGAGATGGAAGACTTGAAATGCCTACAAGTTGCTGGTTCAAGCACACATTCAAAGGCTCAAAAAAAAAAAAAAAAAAGAACAACAACAGTTAAAAGTGAATCCACTCACAGTGCTGCAGCTTTTCCATGTGGGCCCCATTTGCTCGATGGTGTAGCCCACATGGAGGGAGGACCGGGCTTGCCCCACAGAGTTCACTGAGCCATGAGCCAATCTTGAGAGGAGAAACCCTAATGTCCGTACTCAGAAGCACGCATTACTTACCAATATTAACCACCACACAGCCTGGGCCTAGATAGGCCTTTGAGGAGGTCTCTGTTAGACCATGGCTGAGCCTGCCCACATAAGATGGAAATTCAACACAGAAAAACAACTACATGCATGCAGGCTTTCCTAGAATAAAAGTCAGACTTGTAGAGCACTCTTCATGTGGGCCACTGGTATATACCGAGCTGCCCAGCTCCCATCCCCCACCTTTCAAGAGCAGGGAGTGGGGACCATCTCTGTTGCTGCTGTGTTTGACCTGTTGAGTAATGGAGGTTGGTTTATATCAAAGCTAGGCTGAGTTTCTGCCACCAATGGCAACACCTGGCTCTGCAACTGAAGGTGCCACATTTACGAGGCTAAAGTACTGTGGCCTTGATAGAGCAGTTCAGTGCATTTTGGGCCCTGCCCTCAAAGGGTTCTAATCTTCCTGGCACAGTGATACTGCCTCCAGCAACCTCCAAAAAAGAATTAAACAAAGCCATGGATACCGGCTGGCTCTCTGCCAACTGACAGCAGCCACTCAGAGGCCTATCTTTCTGCATGGTGGAAAAAGGCAGATGCTTCTGGGGCCTGGGTTTTGAATAGGATCCCAAGGGAGAGGCCCAGGTCCTAATCTGCTGTTCGACATGAGTCCTTAGTACGTAGTGTAGTCTTGGTAGGATTGGCTTTCCTTCGCTGGTGCTCACTTGGAAGAGTTGATGCATGTAATGCGTACAGCACAGAGACTGACCCAAGCCACCCTGGGCGGTGGCGGAGGAGAGTGACTGTGCCTGTGACTCCCTCATGGAGATGTCTGACTGGAGCTTCTGCTCAGGGGGGAGGGGCTAGGGTGACAGCCTTGGTCTTTATCTTCACACATACCTTGACCCTGACCTTCAGGGTACAGAGAGACACATCTGCTGCCACCCCCAAGTGTTACAGAAACTCAGAAAGTGCTGATAAATCTATTTTTATTTATTTCCAATTTATACTCTGCCACATTCCAGAAAGGATGTAAAGAGGTAGAGATAAATCTATGTAACCTCCAGAGACAGGAGCCAGGCAGGGCACTTCTTCCTCACGTCTGCCAAGGTCAGACCACCCCGGCCGTGCTGATCAGCAGAGGTGGGAAGGAGGGGAGGGAGTGTGGGCACCACCACACAACACTTCCCCACACCTGCTTGTTTCCTTGTGCCCTGCCACCCTGCCATGTTTCCTGGGCCACACTGCAACCAGGCTGGCCCCAGATGCTCGTGGAGAGTCGTAGGACCAAAGACTATCAAGGGGTGAGCTGCCATCCCATAGTTACCTCCAAAAAAAAAAAAAAAAAAAAAAAAACCAGTGTACAGAAAAAAACAAAACAACAGCGTTTTCATCATTTTAAAAAAAAAAAAAAAAAAAAAAAAGCCAAACCCAACAGTACTGAAGGAAGGTGCTGGCTGAGTTAGTGCTCTGTGAGACACGTGGTAGTACCTTACCTTGTAGCCCTTTCACTGCTCCCAGGCACACCTGTCCCCACAAGTCCCAGGTGGCCCAGGTGAGCTATTCCTTCTTCTTGTCTACTCACAGTCCCCAGGATTTGAGGACCTCCCTCTCCTAAAGTCTACCCTGGTCTCTTATTTCAGGCCTCTGGCCTCGCTGCATGCCAGTGCCATCAACCACCTCAGCGTCTCTTCTCTGGGGCACGTAGGTCGCCTGCTGACCTTCACGTCTCGCCAGCCTCATCGATGTTGACAAGACTGCAGCTCCCCGAGGACAGGCTGTTGGGCCACCATACAGGAACACAAGAAGCATGGAGATCGTGCTGCCTTCATTAGACCGAATCACCAGGCACTGGGGCGATTTCTAAACTTTGGAGTTCAAGGACAAGCTCTCACTCAACTCAGAGATGTGGCTGACTCACATTGCGGTCCCGGAATCTGCTTTTAACAAGCTCGATAGGATCTTCTGATCATGGTATTATCTGCATGTGCTAGCCTGAAATCAGCCTGATGCCCGCATCTTGACGACCGGGAAAGGGCCACAGCTCAAGGCTTTGGTTCTACCTTAAGAGTCAGGTTACTCTAGACTTGTGAACAGCCTGGATGGACTTCAGATTCCCCATCAAGGAAATAAGACATAGAAATAGGATTCCTAGGAGGACAATGATACAAAAAAAAAAAAAAGGCTAGCATTTACTGAGCATCTGTAGACTAGCATCTCGCAAACACAGATGATCACACACACATAAATGCTAGCCACCTTTTGGTCCTCACAACATCCATGCTGTGCAGGAGGTACAACTGGCAGTCTGCGTTTTATAGAATAGAACATTAATCAAACTTTTGCAGGTCCACACTGATAGGGATGGGGGACCTGGGCTTTGAATCTAGCCCATTGGACCTGAAAGCCCTCGCGTAGCATCACCACATTCCAGTCCCTAGCTGTGAATACCACTCTGATGTTTCCAATCTGGAGCTCCACTCACCACCCCCGAAGCTGCCCTTGGATCACCTTGTAGACCAAATTAAAATCAAGTCTCACTACACGGGATCAAAATTAGCCTCAAACCCACACGTGGGAGGGGTGCCCATTACTCATGCAATGCTGGGGAGGATTTCAAAGGACAGAGCAGGCGTTAGTGATGCCAAGACCTTCCCCATGCCAGAAGCTCCTAGTGGGGGCAGACAAGACTTCAGAGAAGGCAAAAGAACAGGCTGGGAAAATGTCCATAGGGCCAGACTTGCCAAGCCCAGCTTGTCGGGGCAACAGGCCACTGTGGACCTCTGCCATGTCTTTCAAAGTTCAGAAAGCACTGATTACATCTCAAATCATAAGGTAGACAGCCCAAGTTCCCTAGGGATTCCCAGAGCACCTGCCACCCTCTTCACGGGGGAGGAGGGGTGGGAGGAGGGGTGCACCACAGGAGCAGAAGCCTTGGGGTCAAGGTCGCTCTAGAGCGATGGAGGACAGAGAGAGCTGAGCCTGCACCAGCCTGGAGATATTCTTCCAACTAAACCCTGACAGAATCGTGGAAAAGGGGCAGACGCAAGGGGGCCAGAGACAAAAGCCCTCTGTGTCCTTCCACACCCCAGCTGGGTGGACTGATGCACAGCTGGCATTTCACCTTTGCTCACACAGCTTGTGAGGCTCATAAATGCTTGCCCTGGTGATCACTGACACTCTGCAATCACATCTGCCTAGGAGGGCCCAGCTCAATAGGGATATCTCCTCCATGTCCATGAAGCCTCTCGGGTCTAGCTCTCCTGTCCAGGGCCACAGGCCCTACCTGACTCTTTATACTCTGCCTCGGGACTCCATCTACATGACGGGTTAGGGAGGGGCCTAAGCTTGCTGTTTCATAGCAGCTACTGTGGCTACCTGACTTAAGATGCCAGCCATGCCCCTTACTAACTGTGAGAGCTTGAGCAAACCCCTAACTTCTCCTAGGTGCGGGTTTCCTCTTCCGTTAGTTTGGGGATGGTACTGTTTCAACCTCACTGTGTGGCTATGGGAATGGAAGGACACACGGGAGGTGACCAGGAGCAAGCAAATGTTGAAGGCTTCTATTTACCTTTCCAAATGTACATATGCTTTAGCAACTGCCAAAGTGGTTTGGTGCCCTCCCTCCCCCATTATGACAATAGCGTCATGCACTTTCTACGGAGGGTGTGCTAAATCCTGGGCTGAGTTCATTGCTTCCCGAGCTGTCCTTCATGATCCTGCAGGCTGCCTGTCCTTTGCACCTGTTCCCAGAACCGATGCCAGTGGAAGTCTCCCCGTGTGAAGGGCGTCTGCGCACACCCCTCAGCATCAGGCTGATCAGGCACACTGGCAAGCAAAGGGACTGAGCTCCTGAAGAGAAGCATCAAGAATATGGGCTGCCTAGATGGGAGGGCAGCCACAGAGGAGCTCTTGTCCTCTGCCTCATCTTAGATGTCCGCACTAGCAAACAGGCCTCGGTGAAATCCTTGCCAACTTCTCCCTAATCCCACCAAAGGCTGAACACTTGCAACCTACAAGAAGGCGCCAGCAGAGCCCGATCACAGCCTTAGGGGGACAACTAGCAGTTAGTACTGCGAAGTTCGGCGGACACAGACTCCGGCTGGCCGTGGGAAGTGCCGGAAGTCAGACGTATGCGGGGACGCGGTGGTTCTTCCCACATTTTGCCCCCAATAACCACATCATAACACAAATGATGGCCAACGTAAGTTAAAGAAAGCTAAGTATGTGTTCAGAGTATTCAAAATGGAAGGCAAACCATCCCATGAGAGAGGCACATCCTGCCCCACAGCCCAGGAGCCAACATCACAGCCAGAAACTCACCCTCCACACCCTACCACTTCAAGCAAAGAAAGGGAAAGCAAAGAGAGGGTACCCTGAAATATTTAGAAATGTAATAACATTGTATGAATTGAAAGAGAGGGAGGTCTTTGTTTCCGACCTAATTTCACAGCACCTGCTGCTCTCCTTCGCATGAGTACTCCGAGTCTTCGCCTCCTTCAGAACTGAGATGATCCGGGTGAAGAATTTAGCACGATGGCTGGTCTATAACAACCTGGTGACAAGTGTTAGCCCCTGATGCTCTTTTTTTTTTTTTTTTTTTTTTTGCCTTTCTGTTCTGACCCTTATACAATTAGCCACGAGTTCAATCAAATGGCTGCCCTCTTCCGGTTGAAGATTGTATTCCCAATCTTCCCAAAAATCCCACTTGTCTCATGGCATCCAGGGCTTAGTCAGACACACCTGGCATGCTTCGGGCACATCTGATAGAAGGCTCTGCCCTGGCAGCCTGCCACCCTGGAGTCCTGAGTAGGAGAGAAGGTGAGTGTGAGGAAGGAGGATGGAAAGCCAGACCAAGAAGCTGTGGCAGACAAAACAATGAAACCGGCCCCAAAGATCCATGAAAAGGCAAATAAATTAATTAATTAATTAATTAATTAATTAAAGGGGAAGTAATGACAAACCTTTAAAGGCCCTCAGGACCTGTGACAGAGCTTCAAAGGCCAGGACCATGAGTCAGCCCTCAGCCTGCTGAAGACCATACAAAAGCTGTGGAACCCCTTGATCCCCCAAACCCCAACTGAGTTAAGGACCACCCCCACAACCACAAGCCTTTGGCAGCAGCGTGTACCTGAAAAGACAAGCGCCCCAGCCTCGTGAGGAAATTTCGCTCACCATTTAATAAGGAATCATAGACAATCCCGGCCGAGAAGCATTTCTTAATTTCCCATGCAATCTGAAGCATTATCCAAGGGTTATTTTTGTTTTGTTTTACTCAGAAGTGGGGTTGCCGGAGCATTCCTCTTGGACACGTTCAGATTGGAATTAATTAGAATTCCTGTACAGTTTTCTTCAGTTATAATTATAGCTTAATTTGATTGCTTAATAGCTCTGGTTTTCGTAATGTTTAGCACCTGTTGTAAATTGCACTAGATAAATCACCTTCTACCTTCCACTGTGTTTATGCCTAACTTTTGCCGTTTCCTTTTCAGCTGGTAGGCTCATGGCGAAAGCCACGAGCTTTGCTCATCCCTGCCCTCTCCACTAAAGAACTCTCTTTTGCAAGGCTATTTAACCAGAGAAGTGACTTTTACTTAAATGCCTCCTTACGACTGTTAGATTTTTTAAGGGGGAAAAAACTGAGAAGAAAAAAAAGGGGGGAGTATCTCAGATGCTGTAAACTCTGAGGACTGACCTCTGGTATTATGTAGACTTTCACTTAAGGGTCACCTTTTTGATGCACTGGGTGTACATGGGTTTTTTTTTCCTTCTCCTTTTCCTTTCTAGGATATTAGACAGCCTGCATCATTAATTGATTTCTCCCATGCATTGTGCTATGATACAATTTTTCAAGGCTGTGCATAATTGTGTTCTCTGTGCCGGCGTTCTATGTTCTGTCCTTGTCATATTGTCATTGAAGCCTGCTTCTACCCTCTGTAATTGGAGATGTTCTACTTTTGGGCAAAGGTGTGGGGGGCAGCTCAGGGGAACAGCGCTGACATTTACTTCATCAATTTATTTTTATTGTTCCTACATTTATTGCAGCTATAACAGCCCTTTAATAGTTATATGTCCTCCCTGTAGGGTATTCTGGTATTTGAAATTTTTTTAACTCATTTGTTCTCATAGATAACGGTAAAGTGCATTTCAGGATAACCTTTAGGTTTCAATCTCCTCTCCTCTTTGGGCTCTGAGGCAGTCTTCGCTTTAAACTTTTACTGCATCACCAGTGTAAAGGCCAGAGCGGCAAGCTCATTCTCGCACTGCAGTAACCACAAATTAGTGGTCCTGAAAATTTCAGGGAGGTTCGTCCTAAACTAAAAGTGCAGCTATTACCGTTAATTCAAAACTGGCCATCCTTTTGGGGTTGGGGGGATCAGTAAAGCATGGTGGTGGGAAGGGGAGAAAGTGAGGGGCCAGGAGAGAATCCAAGTAAATATTAACGGGTCTCCCATCACAATCCTGGTCACTAAGGTTGGTAATTAAGTCTTTATGACTGGTGAACACCAGATGGACCCCCCAAGTCAAGGCGAAAGGCACAGGACAAGGGGGAGGACTTTAGTACACTTGGGCTGCCTCCTCTTGTCTAGAGATTGGCCGCTCCCAACTTCAGACCTTAAAAAGGCTGCCAGACTCTTGTCCTAGAAGCAAAGCTTTATTTGAAATCCTAGTTTGTTGGCTTTCCACACTTTGTCAATGCTACAGAAAAGTCAATGCCAATTTTGTCCGCCTTGCCACATCTTATCTACATATGGTGGAAGATCATGAGCATGGGCAAGCAACAGCTCTAGGCTGATGGCAAACTGCTCTCTCCCTAGGACTTCTTGCTCTGGTCCCAGCACTGAAATGAGCATTTCCTCTGAGCGATACCACACGCACTCAGATGAACATCCGTCTGTGTTTCTCTCCTCAGCATCCCTACACAATTATTTTTCACACCTTCCCTTCCTCACGGTGCCCTCAGAGCTATCAAAGAGCATTGCCAGCGTCTCTCCAGAGAGGGCCAAATACTTTATTCACTATTCAAAGCGCTGGAACTATCAGCTGCACAGCGGCTCGGATGCCCTCCTCAGGTGGACACCAGCCTACAGAAGAGCAGTGTGTCAGCCCTGTGTTTGACGCCATTCATAAAAACAAACAAACAACAACAAAAACAGGGGTTTTCAAGCAAATAAACTCTCAAGAAGACCTCAATTATAGTGGGAGACAAAAGTAAGCCACCCCCAGGGAGCAGATAACAGACTGAGTGATCAAGGCTGCACCCCCAGACCTAGGCCTCCTGGCCTTCCTCCAACTCTCTCACAATAGCAACAAAAGAACCCTAGGACACAAAGCTTTGGGGACAAGAGATGACTCCGCTGCAGTGCCTCTTGCAAGAATCTCTGTCAAGCATAGCCTTTGCTGCCCACTACTCACCCTGGTGTCTGCTGCCCCTTTCCATCCCCCTGGAAGTTCCACTGCCAGGGGCAGCTCTTTGGAAGACTGTCCTTCCTGCAGTGTTGATACAGCTATCAGAGGTTTCAAGGGGGAGATGGGAGTGAAGAGAAAAGCCATGGTCCTGGGGCAAGAGAAGACAAGTGTCCCTGCACACCTCCCCCTGGGTCCTGCCTCTCACACGACTACACAAAGGCCTCCAGCGATGATGCTGGCAAGCTTCTGATGGTCATGGGATGTCGGAAGGCTCAGGTGGGGTCTCTTTAATTACTCTTATTAGGGTGGACTAGGCGTTACAGAAAGGCGCCGTCATTGGGGGGGGTGGTTCATGAGATTGTTTTAGTGTTTGCCATCACAGAGTTGGTGCAAAGCTCGGGAGTTACTTATTCGGGTTCCAGACTCCTTCCCTCAACTTCAGAGAAGTCCACAGGAAAGTCAGGATGGGTTAACTCCACAGCCTGGGCCCTGGGAACTCTGGACAGCAGTCCCAGTGCCCTGTCTGGGCCGTATGGGACTGTGCATCCAATGGCTCCAGCAGAAAGGAAGTCATCCTGCACTGCTCACTGCTTGTGGTGTGGAGGTGACTTAGAGATGCCAAGGGGTTGCAAGCCTCCCTCTGCACAGGAAACTTCTTGAGGACTGAAGTCAGGGCTACAGGATCTAGTAGTTGATGAAAGTGCCAAGGGTTCATTTGGGTAGACCTTGCTTTCAAAACAAGCATTTGCATCTCCATTATTCAAGTCAAGAAATGGGGCCCAGTCAGCGTGAAGTGAGTTGACAGGCATGGATGTCAGTCTGACAAAGAGGGAGCTCTTCCAGAAGCAAGTGCTGGCTTTGAACTCATGCAGCCTTGATGGTCTAGCAAGGACCCTTGGACAAAGCAGACAGAAGTCTACAGGGAGGCAGCAGGGGGTGCAGGGGGCACACCATGAACAAACGAAAAAGAGACAGTGCAAGGGCAGACCTAAGAGCAGCCCAGTGGCTCAGGAATGAAAGAAAAAGAGGCCGAATGGCATTGCTCTCCAGCCACTGCTGGGCAACCCTTGGGAAGAGCATTGTAAGCCTGTGGAGTGGGTGGAAATTATATGTGGCCTAATGTGTTCTAGTAACACTACAGAACGGGGCTAGATCAATGGCTCAACAAGTAAGAGCACTGGCCGCTCTACAGAGGACCCAGGAGCAGGTCTCAGCACCACAGGGTGGCTATAACCACCTGTTACTCCAGTTCCAAGGGATCTGATGCCCTCTTCTGGCCTCCCCAGGCACTGCATACACACACATATGAAAATAACTTTTTTTTTAAACCTTCAAGATAATTTTCTTGTTTCTTCTCTATTTGCATGATTTCTCTTTGAAATGTCTATCTGTGTGCCTTGCCTGTTTCCTTATTAGTATGTTTGTTTTGCTTGGCTTATTTAATGCCAAGCATTAAGCTTTTTCCATATTAAAGAAATATACATTACAAAAATTTCCCTTTTCTTTTTTTCACTTTGTTCATGGTATTCTTGCTGTGTCAAACCAGTCATCTAGAGGCTGTTTCCTGTTTCTATGACAGTCTTCTGTATGGAAATTCTAGATTTTATATTATTAAAGCAATCAGTTTCTCTTATAGTGTCCGTAGTCTTTTGCCATGCTTAAATGTGTGTTCTCCTAAAAAGTATTATCTATATTTTAGTGTGGTTTACTCTTTACCCTGATACTTGAGAATCCAGAGTTATTAATTTTTCTAAATGACTTAATAGATTCTTAACACTATTTAGCAAATAATAATATAGCAACTGCCTGCTGACCTTCCCTGCCACCTTCATGGTTAAGGACATCCTGTGCACACCTTAACTTTCTATTTTGTTCCTTTGATTTTTCTATCTTTTCCTCCGACCAGTACTACACTGTTTTAGCTACAATAGTTTTATTCTCTATGCCTGGTCTGGTAAAGTATTACTTTTTAAAAATGTAATTTGGAGGCTGGAGTGGTGGCTCAGCAGGTAAGAGTATGGCTGCCTTTCCAGAAGACCCAGGTTAGGTTTCCAGCACTGACACAGTACCTCAAAACCATCTGTAGCTCTACGTCTAGGGGATCCAATACCCTCTTCTGGCTTATTTGGGCATCAGCACACATGTGGCATGCGGACATACATGCAAGCAAAATACACACATAATAATAATAAATTAAAATTTAAAAATACAATTTATAAGAAGCAGGAAATTGCCAGGACCTTATTCTACACTAAGAGTTCTTCTTCAAACTGTAGTCACTCAAAGAGCTTGTCTCTTCAAAACCAAGCAGGAAGTGAAGTTTGTCAGCAACAACAACAAAAAAATAGTTAATAAGATTTACCCTGCTGTGCTAGAGAGATGGTTCCATAGGTTAAGGTATTTGCTGCCAAGCCTGGCTAAGTTCCATCTCCAGGACCCACATGGCTGAAAGAGAGCACAGATCCTTGCAAGCTGCCTCCACCTCCAGACATGCATGTAGCATGTACACACCGAGGTCATGTGCCCAAAATAGATAGATAGATAGATAGATAGATAGATAGATAGATAGATAGATAGATCATAAATATAATAAAAAATGTGAAGGTCCACCTCATTGGCACCCAAGAGAATAAGCTGAGAAGAATAAGACAGAAATCTTCCTTGAAGAATTACTTACACAGCAAAGTACCAGACCAGAAACACCAAGGCAAGTGGAAGGAAAGACACTGTGGGTTCTAGAGACCAGGAAAGCCCCTCAGAGATGGGCACAAGGGCTAGTCGCAGGGACTTTCGATGGAGCGGGAAGAGACAGTTTGCCCTGGAGATCAACTGTCTGTTTGCTGATAACCAAGAGCACGTGTGTCTACCACGTACTCCTCTAATGTGTTACATCCATGAAACCCAAAGGTAGTCACACAATGAAGACAACACCCAGCACCACTTAAGCTGGGTGTGGTAGTGTATGTCTGTGAGCCCAGCTCCTGGGTGGTGCACACCAAAACACGCCAAGATGGAGGTTAGGCCATCCTCAGGTAGCCTAACAGAGAGAGTTCAAGGCCAGCATGGGTCATCTGAGACTCTGCCTTTGCCACCTGGCCAGGGTACAGCTTACTCCTATCAGCACTTGGGGCTCCTTTCCCACAGGGGAATCGAACGCTTCTTGCTCCTGCGCACTGTTTTGAGCATCCAGTACAGTCTGGTCATCTGCATGACCCCCTGCTCACCTGGGACCAGTGTGACCTCTCTGACCTCATCCCAAGCAGACAGCAGGTGTCACACTCACCCAGACAGCCGCCCTCCGTCCCTCGGTCTCCCACCCTACCTTACAAACAGACAGAAGGAAAGAAGATTCAGGCTCTAGAAGTAAAAAGAGCGGAGAAACAAAAGTCAGCCGAAAGTACTTCTGCCCTTCAGAAAGAAAGCAGAGCAGAGCGGTAGCCTCCTGCCGTCCAGTGCCAGGAACTGCCGGAAGAAAAGCAGGCAGGGTCAGGAGAAAGCACAAAGCCCCATTGTTAGACTACACCCGCCAGGTTCCCAACTTTGGTTTTTTTAAGCCACACAACCATTCGTGACCCCTGAGCCATGCACTCCGTGTCTAGAAGGAACTCCAGGTGGAGCCCATCAATGGGAAGGAAGTAATGGCCCTGAGAGTCCACATACACCAAACTGAGACAGTCGTGTAAAAACCTCAGTGTCCCTGTCGCTTCCCTTTACTCCCCGCAGACACCTCTGGAAACACAACTAGGGTCTCTTCCCCGTGCCTTCCCCCCTCCTTTCCCTGCCCCCACCCAGTGATAACTGAAGAGGTCGGCCTTGCCCTGGCTCCTAACTCCATTTTAGAAGGGCAAGGCTGGGTCCCTTGCCTGCCCTCCATCTTCTCTCAGACTGTCCCTAGCCTGGTGCTCTGTTGTAGTGCCACCATGGGGCACAGGGCTAAAACATCTCTCCCTCGTCAGACAGAACAGAGAGAAGGAAAGGGGAAAAGGAAGCAGAAAACCTGACCTCAACCTGTCATTTTTTCCAAGGAGCGGGAGGTACAGAAAGCTCATCCAAGCAAGAGCAGGACTTCAGTCCACGTAATTTCGCCTCTGCCTGGTGGCCCCAACATTCCCCCCACCAACCCATGAACCTAGTTAAAGTCCAGGTAGATCTGTACTGGATATTATCCTAAACTATCAGCCCCAAAGTTTTCCCATGGGACTAGAAGGCAACATAAAATAAAGATTTCATCGCATGGCCAATACTGGTCCTTTAACAATAGGATTGCGTACAAGTTCAACACACACGAATCTCCATAAATTCAAGGGCCCAAGTGAGACACTTCATGGCCAGCCCTGTGCCACTGTGGACTTGTCCAGACAGCTGGATTCCCACCCCACCTATATCCCCCCTTCTGGGCTCATGGCTAAGCACACCCCATGGGGCTCTCAGATGTTTCCTCCTCCCCCTGTGGAAGTAAGACCCAGGGCATGAATGAGATTCCTCTCAGCATGACCTGACAGACTGACGGGGAGCCGACCTTGAGGCCCTGGCCTCCAGATGACCGCCCTGCATGGCAGCTGATTTATTTCCAATGTGTCTGAAGCCTCATGTGGCAGTTATTTCAGGAGGCACAACTGCAAGAGGCCAGCGGCAAGGCCAGGTGAGGGATGACCATTCTGTACCGGGAGCTGGGCTCTGTGTTCTACAGACCAATGGGCCTCGGTGCAGGAGCTGGTCCAACCTGCCCATGTCATGGCGTTGACTGATGTTCCAGGAACTAAGCCTCTGCCTGTCTTGTCACCTATGAGGATCGGCCTGGCACCAAGGACAGGGCCTTTAAACAGTTTCCTAGAAGGTTCTGTTTGCTAAGAGCACCTTAGAGCTTGTGCCCCGTCTCCACGCAGTTTCTTCTGAGAGGTCAGAAAGGGAGCAACAGACATGCTTGGCCTCCTCCAGCACCCCCCACCCCCACCGCCCTCTCCATAGATGTCATTAGTGGCCAGATCCATCCTAACCAATACAGCAGAGAACTGGCTGACAGAGCTAAATAGTTCCCTTGTGCTGCCCTCATTGGAACATCTTATCACAGCTCGGTATCGAACCTGCACCAGAGAGGTAGGTGAGCTGTCCCCAGGTTACACAGCTAGAAGGAGAGCCTGGTCCCCATCCTTCCAGCTTGTCATGCCTCCCCCAACTTCTCAAATAACTCCACAAAGACTGTCAAACCTGAGGAGTCCCTCCTAAGGCCTTCACCCGTCTACCCCAGGGTACCAGATGCTGCAGGACACCTTTGTGGGCCTGGAGGGCGATTAGGGCTACAGTTCAGATGTAGGAGGCTAGAAGGCAGATCTCCCCACCCACTCACCCCCCACTCCCGTGACTGATAACACTACCCCCAGGTCACCAACCCTCTGAGATCCGGGCTGCTGTTCCAGAAAGCCCCAATTCCACCCTGGCAGCGTTGGCAAACTGTAGGAGAAGCTACGGGCAGAAGGGAGAAGAACTTGGAACGGGAAGCCCCCAAGCTGGCCCTTTTGCCTCCCTGACTGTGGGGCACAGAGCCTGCCCCCTCCCCGCGAAGCCCCCCTCCCCAGTCTTCCAGCTTCCCCTGGCCTTCCTGCGCTCAAGGAAGAAGCTTAAAATCTACAGTCTGCAAAACGTGGGTCCACGTTGCAGCAGGATAGTTCAGCAGCTGCCCCTCCCTAAAGTCTTTGTTAAATCAAAAATCCAAATCCAGGTAGGAGTAAGCCACAGCGGCAGGGCCCAACCCTCTGCGAAGGGGCGGATCAGGAGGCGGGGCTTAATGTTAGAGTTAGGGTTTGGGCGGGGAAGTGAACTTCCCGCCCGCCCTGCCAGTAGCCCTTCAGTTTCCTGGCTGCGTTCAGCTTCTTTGAGTACTTCTGGTCTTTAAATCCATTCCTCGTGTTATTGCACGCTCCTTGGTGCAATTTTTAAATATATATATATATATATATATATATATATATATAATTTATGAGGGCTGCTGTTCGACAGGGTCTCCAGTCTCGGATTGGAACTTCTAAGTACTTCTCAGTAGGCAGCGAATCACTCCCCTTTGATTACCATGTGATTAGTTTGTTCAACTGACGGCCTTTCTTCTCTGAGGTCCTCGTGGTGTCTTCTGTCTCCTATGCACTTCTTAAGAATTTAAATGAGCCATTTTATTTCTTCCTCCAAGCCTGGAATCTACTCGCCCGGCCCCACCCTTCGGCCTCCCCTTTTAGCGCGCCTAGTAAACAGAAGCACAGTTTCCGAGGGCCCCCGCTAATGGGGAATTTTATGTTGTTTGCTGTGCTTCCCATAAGACCGAAGGCTGCTAAAGATTGAGAGACAGTGACATAAATGTCAGGGAAACGCCTCGGTAGTGTCAAGCCTAATTAGACGCTCGCACTTGGGAGACAACTAGAGAGCCCATAAAACTGCGCGCGCACCCTCTCTCAGCGCTCGCCCCGGAGCCCGGCAGATGGGGCAGGGCAGCCGAGAAGGCCCGGAGAACACAGAGACAAGCTAGGGAGAACAGCTTCTCAGGGATGCTGAGCTACAGTTTAATGCGCCCTCTGGTTCCCTGTAGGTCACTCTGGTCCTGGAAGTACCCACAGGCAACGCTTTTTTATGCATCAGGAGCTGTAGGCACAGTGCCTAGGGGCTGTGGACTTGTCAAAGGCCAGGAGAATGTTTGAGATGAGATTTTGGGGGGGGGCTATAAATTGCAAAAATAGAGACTGTGAAAGCAAACTGATAATTGATATAATAATTAAAGCAGCAAATTATAAAAATTATCTTACAACGAAAATATGTACATTGTATACACACATATATGTGCCGACTATCTTTTTATCTGCCGTGCTTACAACCGGAAGTGTTTCAAGCCTCTGATGATTTTGGACTTGGATGTATTTGCATATCCGAATGAGATATGGGAGAACAGGGCTCAGGTGTAAGCGTGGAATTGTTTATGTGTTTGTGTGCCCCTTGGGCACAGCCCCTGAAGGTGGCTTTATACAATATCTTGTAGGATACCAACAACTTGTTACGTGAGGTGAAGTGTGGAATTTTCCATCCCTGGCACCATGTCAGCACACAAAGTTTTCAACTTCTGGGGGAGGACTTTAAGAGTGAATGTGCCTTCAGCCATAGCATGGCCATGGCTAATGTTAGGACACAGATGTTCATGCTCCTTCATAGGCTGATTGTAGAAAGCATGGCACACGTAATATTCAAGTCCCTCCACACTATGTCATGTACATGCAGCAAGAGGGCAAGAGAGATACATCATCTTTATGGCTACTCGGAGCAATTTAAGAATATATGACTTAGCTACAAAAAATAATTCAGTTATTCAGTAACGATTTACTGCGCATGTGTTGTATGCAATATTCTTGATAAAACAATGAGTAGAGGACACAAAAATCCTTACTGTGATGGGGCTTAGAGGTCCTGGGGACACTGACATGCTAAGGTGCACTAAGTTTACACTGTCTATGGGTAGGTGGTTATGACTAGACTACAATGGGTAAAATTCTCAAAGAATTCTTAAGCTATTAAAATAAGATAAATCTGTTTTTAAAAACCAGGTCACTTTAACATTTAAAAGTAAGCATTTTAACAGAGCAGAGTGAGAAGTGAAAATAGAGTTGCTTGGATGTCAAGAGCAGCTGGATACGGGGGAGAGAGAACGTGTGGGGCTGGTCTGGTTACTCCGCGGCCGACTGTGCAGCCTCTGATCCTTTGCAGATGTGTACAGAGAAAGAAAGGGGCTGTTTCTGCCCAGAGGGAGATGATATACACATGGATGAGAGAACGTGTGTAAAAAGGCACGTTGTAAACTCTCAAGTGCAATGTGAATTATATGTCTTATTATGGACGCGACACATTCTGTTTACGCACTTGATAGACACGCTGGAGACATTGCAGAGGAAGCCACATTCAATCATTTCCCACTCTCATTTCTACCCAGATACTTCTCTGCTAAGTTGAGTCGGCTTGAACATAAGTGTCCCAACTTCTTTTTGGTCACACGCCCGAATGCCACTGAGGGGTTGAGAATAGTAACCAAGCTCAAAAATAGCGTTGGGAGAAAGACAAGACACATCTGGGACCGTATGAAAGGGACTTCTGTTGCCACGGGAGGAAGGGAGCCTGTGTGGACACTAGCCTGACTTCCGCAAAGATTACCCAAAGCACAGGTCCCTGGCACGATCCAGGCCCAGGGCCCCCAAATCCTATGGTCAGCTCTGGCAAATCTTGGCAGTCTCCCACCCCTTCCCCCCCACCCCGGAGCAAGTTTACATGATTTGAAGAGTCGTCTCTCGGTGACAAGACTTACTTTATGGGTAAACCCACACTGTTAGTTTCCCTATGACTGTTCCTGTACCACGTGTTTCTCAGTTGCCCAAGAAATTTCCCCTTGGACTCTGCTTGCCTTCTCCCGCCAAGCACACACGGAAAAAACACAAACACCTCTGGCACATACTGCTCAAGAGTGCGCATTCTAGGACTGCCAGACTTAGCAGATAAAAACGGGAGACACTGTTAAACTTAATTTTATGTGGACAAGCCAATCATTATTTAGTGTAAGTGTGACTCTGACAATGTTTTGGTTGTAAGGTTTCCTTGTTTAAGGATGGGGAGACAGCTCAATAGTACAGCAAGGGCCCAGTCTGTACAGGGTCAAGGTGCAATCCCCAGCACTACAAAAGAAAAAGAGTGTTTGTTTGTTTGTTTGTTTGTTTGTTTGTTTGTTTGCTACACTGTCCAAAATGACTCTATTCACATGGTTTCGGTCTATGTGTCAACAACACTAAAGGCATCCTGGTCCTGGTCCTCCATCAAAACAAGAAGCTTAAGTTGACTTGTTTAATTGTCAGAGACTCTGAGTGGTGGGAAATGTGGTCCCTAACTACCCTGGGAACTACACACGGAATAATCAAGAGATTTGATCTACATAACGTAGATCCTCAACTCGGACCACTGTAGCTACCGCACCCAAAAGGCCACCAGTGCTCCACTGCGACTCCCTGTGGTGGTGACTATGGTGGCTTTCTTGGTGGAACCACTGCTCCCTCCCTTCCTCCTGTATTCTCACAACAAGCCAGATGGTGACTTTGTTGCCCAGAGGAGGCTCAATGATTTTTTATCCAACTCGAGCTCAATTATTAAAAATCTGGTTTCGGATCTGCATTTTGCAGTTTCTTCTTTCTACAAATAAAGATTGAGCCTACTCTGGGCAACAAAGTCACCATCTGGCTTGTTGTGGGAGGGCGGGAGGGAGGGAGGGAGAGATGGAGGGAGACTTAAAGGATATTGCTGCTTTCTTTAGGGCACAGAACCTAGGAAATGGGCACCAGAAAAGCTGAAATGCAAATGCCTGCAAATGTATGCTCAGAGGCGACGCACACCCCTAGCACAACTCAACAGTAAGGAGAAGAGAAGAGCTAGTCCCAGAGGGCCACGTGCCTCCCCTCAGCACAAACAGTCCACACTGCTCCGTGTTCCAAAGAGGGCTAAAAGTAGCTGCAGGGGGGCAGAATCATTCTGGAAGATTACCTCACCATGACAAGAAGCCAGTGGTTTTGACGTGTTGGTGGGGCTTTTTGTTTCTTTGTTTTGTTTTCTTCTGTATGATACTGGGTTTGTGGATGAGGGGAGACATTGATTTCTTCACTGATAGTATTTAGTTTAATACATTTAGTGCCACACACTGACAGGACCCCGCCTCTACCATCATCAGCTGCAGGAAGCATTTGAGGGTTCAGGGGAGCCATGGAGAAAGGCGGGAGACTCCCTGGGTGTCATAAGGCAGGTGTAGGAATGCAGCCTTCTTCACCCAGCCTAGTCTTTGGTAGGAGTGCCTGACAATGCGAGCTAAGCCCAGCCAGGCACGCAGACAGCGAGCAGGACACCAGGGTGAGCGTGGCCTCAGGCAAAGATGATCCAGCTCCATGCACACAGGATGGAAACCCACACTGGCTCTGCAAGCTCAGGCCAGCCTCCTTCCACGGGTCACCTGGATGCACTGGCCCTCAGGGATCCCAGTCCAGATGGGAAGGCTGACAGTCAGAGACAATTAGCCCACTGTGTGGTAAGCAAGCCGACTGGCCAGTTGGCCAAAAGGATGTACACAGAGTCTCAGCAAAGAAGCAGCAATAATGAGAGAAAGAGAGGGGGGTGGGACAGGGGAAAGAGAGAGAGAGAGAGAGAGAGAGAGAGAGAGAGAGAGAGAGAGAGAACTGAGTAATTTTAACTCGGGCTGTTTCTCCAAAACAAATCCAAAGTGGAGGCAAATCTGAGTTTTGTTGAATTTCCTCAGATCGTATGGCGGAAAACATGAATTCTACAGCAATTATGCTAATATCTGATGCCCTGCTCTGCTGTTTAGCCAACCCTTTCACCTTGGAGAGGTTAGTGGACCTTCCACAGGCTTGACTTCTTCATCTACATAATGGGAATTGGATACTGTGCAATTATTGTGAAAACTAAATTAATTTCAATGAACCTAAAGCACCAGACCCTGGAACGTAACAAATGCCCAATAGCTGTGGCTATTATCACTAGCACATATATAACTGGAAGTTTCTTTTGTTTGCTTATTTTACTTTTGGAGATGCACAGGTGCCGTGGTGTACATGTAAAGACGGGGTATGATGATTCGCACCCCAAGAATTAAATTCAGGTTCTAAGGCCCAAGTCTGAGTCCCTTGGAGCCAAGTGCCTTTACCCACTGAGCCATCTTGCTGTCCCCAGAATCTGTTTTTATTTCAGACTGCAGGTGGGGAGGAATACCCTTTAAATCAGAGGTTAGAGTTGCCCACTATGCTTCTTAACAGAGCCCGTTGCTAAGGTCTGTGGCTAGTATACTAAGATGGTCCTAGAAGCGAGAACCAAGGAGAGGCTCCCACTGTGAGCTTCTGAAGTCAGTACAGAAACTCTGCCCAGCTCAGGGCATGAGAGACAGAAGAGCTAGAGGCAGGAGAAAGGCTCAAGCCAACACAAGATGAGAATCCACAGTAAGAGTGGGAGAGCACGGCCAATGAGAGGCTGCTGCCCAGAGCCCAGGCAGAAGCTCCAGACTGAATCCAAGCAGCAGCGGGTACCAGGGCTTCTCTCCAGCCTCCACACAGGTCTCCCTGACGGTGGGTACCGGCAGTGGGAGCTGATGGGTTGTGAAGGCATGTGGAATTGTACTCCCTCCTCCCTCACTGGGTTGAGTCACTGTAGAGTTGGCGATGCCATCTGTTGAGGAGGGGACCACAGGAAGAGCAGCTGGCCTTCAGTGAGAAGGGAAGAGTGGAGAGGAGAGCCTTGGGAGGGAGCTATGGCCCTGGTTTCCATGTGGACTTTTCTACCTTTGTGATTTGAGTCTGTCAGAGCTAAAAACAAATGCCAGCATGCAATGGCTACATAGAAGAAACAACGAAAGTTCCAGTAGCCATCCCTTACTCAGAGCTCTCCTGTACAATGCACCACTTCCACGTAGCTCCTGTTGCTCCTGTGAGAGGAGAACGCATGTGACAGGACACATGCGGTGCTTTCTATCAACAACCCATTTAGCAGCTAAGGACAACGAGGGTTTGAACTAAAGGTCTGGCACCGTGACCAGCGTTTCACAGCCAGTACACAGAAAATCCATGTGGTCCTGCGTCTCTTCTGAGGAATGAAGAAACTAAAGGTTTAAAGGAGACAAAGGTCATGCAGGAGGTGACAAAGCCGGGAGGTTGTGAAGCCACCTACAACACCAAATCGGCTACCTCAGGTACCCGGTGCTTTTGGCATCAGCCGGTTGGAGTCAAGCTTAGCAATGTGTTATTTGCAAAGGGCAAGAATGAGAAGATTATAGGTGTAGGCTCAAGGGGCAGCCATGCTCAAACTTACTTGCAAGGAAGAACTACTTATTTCCGTGCGCAACCTCTAATAGTATGACACATCCTACCAACACCTGCTGCCACCGCTGCCGCTTCAGAGGCCAAGCACCGCGTGGGGCTTTGTCAGCACCAACAGAGATGCCCCAGAGACCTCCATAGCCTTCTGGAGGGCAGTTGTGTACAAGGCCTTATTTTTGCCTTGTAGATTAAGACCGGAGAGCTAGAGCCGAAGTTATGTTTACGTTCAAACACGCTAGAATGCCCAAGTAGCTATGAACGCCAGGCCCTGGGCAAGGAACCCAGTAGCCAGTGGTGAGCAGAGCAGATGTGGAACTCATGCCTCAGCGGCCAGATGCTTCTGCTTGGTACCGGGGTCTGGGTGTTACCACCTGAATGATCCCCCACTGAAGAGCAGGCATTTGAGGTTCCGGTTGAATCCAGGCTAACCATTCCAGCTGTTGTTTAGCCTGGATGTTGGTTAGGTGGGGGCTGGCTAAGCTTCTCTTGCTTGGGTACAGGAATGCATCAGAGGGGAAGAAGAAGCTGTGTAATTCATTCTTCTTTCACCCAACAGATGTTTAGCTGGGTTGATATTGTACGAGCATCCTGAAGGACCCAAAGTGTGGCCCAGACCTCACCAAGCTTGAGGTCTAAACCCTATGCCAGACTCCACAGGACAAAACAGAGGCTGTTTTTTTTTTTCAGGCTCCTTCCTGCCCTGACATCTTCAGGTCATTTTTCCAGGGCTGGGGCAGAGGCAGCATCAGAAAGCCAATTCCAGCCTCCCATCTACAGGACTTGTGAGATGTGCCAAGGTCTAAGGCAGCTGGGAGGATCCTACTGCCTCCATCCATACACCTGCTCAGGGAAGCCAGCTACTTGCCTGCAGTTCTGCGTTTCTCATTCTCACCAGCGAAAGAAGGGAAGGCCACATTCTCGTCTGGAAATAAGTAGATTTCCCCAAGCTCAGAGATGTCCTGGGAAAGCTGGCCACAGTGGGTAGTAGGAAAACCAAGCCAAAGGTATAGTTGTGAGTTACTCAGTCTCTGGGACTCAGATTGTTTATTATCTACTTTTCAATTAATTCATTTTCTAGAGACGGAATGAAAGCCCAGATCTCCTACCCCCTTGCCAGTATGGTAAAAAAAAAAAAAAAAAAAAAAAAAAAAAAAAAAAAATTCCTCTCCCTCCTTGACTTCTTTTTCCAAAGAAATGTCTCCACTCTCCAAGGCTTGCTATCCAGTGTCCACTCACAGAGAACGGATTTGAGTTTGAGGCTTTAGGGGGGACAGGGTTGGTTTCTTTTCTGTTCTGTTCTGTTCTATTCTTTTTTTTTTTAATCTTTCTCACACCATCAGTACCAACATGAACCTGACCATTTCCAGATGAAACCCCTGCTTTTACCAGAATAAAATATTTGCCAAGAGGTCTTTAATGAACTGAAAACATTAATTTGAAAAGCCTTCTGTGTGGAAAGAGTGAAGCTTGGCGAGGAGAGGAAATGACACACAGCCCAAAGACTGGCAGGCAGCTGCGTTCCCTCTGCTTCTTCAGAAATGATGAAGAGAGGGCTGCTGCACCTTGGGGTCCAGAGCGGGGCCCTCACTCGGAGTGTGATGCCGGAACCACACATCTGGGCTTCCTTCACTGGGTCTCTTTGTTAGCTGCTGCACAGGGTCCTCCGGTTTTTAAAACATCCACCAGTCTTGAGGCCCCTCAAGTCCTTCCCCCATGATGAGAAATCCCAGCAAACGTCCCCCTGGCATTATTTCAAAGGTAACCGCAGCCTGAGTGGCATTCATATTAACAGCACTGTCTTACCAGAACTGCCACTTTTAAAAATCAAGGTGTTCCTCGGCCCCCACCATCAGTGCCACCCATATTGACACAAGAGGAGACAGCATGAAAGTTGCAGGCTCTCTGAAGAATGCTGATTATAAGTCACTGGGCAGATATAATTACAGGAATTGCTCTCCTTTAGAGGAGCTGATATTTATTTCAGCAACTCTGACCCTTCACAGGGATTTCGCTTCCCCCCACCCCACCCCCCCCCCACTTTCCTCTCTGCACCCCCAAAGGGCTTTTCTAACTGAAAGTGAAGCCAAGCCAAGTCCTCATACTCCTCGGCCAGCTGCCAGGAAAAGTGTAAATTTTCGTGAGCTCAGCCTGTTTTGCCAGAAGTCTGTGATGTGTCTGGACATGACCGTTCTTCCCTCTCTGTGAGGGCCTGACCTGAGCGCCAGGGAGTTCTAGAAGCAGCACATGGAAAGAGGGGGAATGACCAGGCAAAAGGGCAAATGCAACCAGTCAGTCGCTCTGTTGGCCTTAAGAGGGAAAAATGACCATTTCCTTAAGGCTCGGTGTTCCAATCGGGTGCTGTTAACTTAGTTCTCTGGGGTGACTGCCTACTGAAACTTCACCTTTCATAATGGAAACTAAGCCACTTAGGTAGGGGTGTGTGTGTGTGTATGTGTGTGTTTGTGTTGGAGGAGGGCCCCCGGGGGAGGGGGCGGGGGAGACATGTCTTAAGTACTAGCTTAGCTAACTACATTTAACCCTTGCTGGACCTGCAAGCTTCGCAGAGATGAATGCAAAATGACATTCTGAAGCAATTTGAAAGAAAGGATTTTTTTTTTAATTTTCCAACAAAGATAATCAAACAAGGTCAAGACATTATGAATCAATCTCCCAAACACTAAGCAAAACAACCTTGCTACTCTAGAGGGGGGGTGGGCTTACCCCACAGGTAAGGATTGGTGTCAAGCAGCCCAGAGGACAGTCTCCTGGAGTATTGAAGGCTTTGCTCCTCCTCCTCAGCGTATTAGACCAGGTGAATTCCACTGATTGCTGAAAGCCTGTGGTCTGTCTCCAGATTCTTTCAGCTGAAGAGGGCAATACACTTTAATGTGGAGGATACAATTATTTGGGGGCCGGGTGTGACCTAACTAGCTTGAAGCTCCTGTGAAAAAGGCAAACCCAAGGAGAAGGCGTGTTTTCCAAGTGACCAGAAAACTGTGTTTGCTCTTCCACCTACCCTGTCCCCTCTTGCCCCAGGATGCAGGAAAAGGATGCAAGTCAAATAACCTGGCTCCATACAACAGGTGAGGAGGAGTGGACAATCATTGCTTAAGTAGCCTACTGAGCTGCAGTGCCTCTGATGGGCAAGGAAGAGTTTGAGAGAAGACAGGGCCATGAAAGACCTATAAAGCAACCCGTGTGTGTTTCTAATTACACAGAAGATCAAATAGTGAAATACTAAATCATTTCACTTTGTAGCTATTCTTGCTTAAGTGAAGCCTTTGAGAACTGGAATGGGTTTGGGGCAGGGGTGCTATTTCTCTTTCCCATCAACTAAACTTGTAGATATGATGCGAAGGTCTCCTAAGGTAAAGATGTGGTCAGAGCATAAGGAATTTCTGCAGTTTTAAAATATAGAATTCCAGGAGAAGTTTTTGCTGCAAGGTACTGGAAGAGGGGAAGGGGGCGGGGCAATATCCTCTTGACAAGCCCATCCTAGTGAGTTATGGTTCCCACCCCTTGTTAAGAGGATTAGAAATGGGCAGATAGGGTACAGAAAGATAAACAGACAGTCAGGGAATGGGAGAGGCCAGGGGATAAGAGAGGAAAATGAAGTCAAGAAAAAATTGTCAGCCAAGGATGCTGGCCAGAGAGAAAAACTCGCTGTGTGTTTGAAATCACTCTGGTATGTATGAAAAAGAAAGTAGGGAAGATGGATGAGAGATACACAGGTCTCCCTTGTTCTCTAGCAAAGAAGATTCCAGAATAAACTATGTCACTGCTACCTTGGAATTCATTATGAAATTCTTAAAGCCACAGCATACTTCTACCATGGGAAAGTGTTACATTCATCTTGGGAGGCAAAAGGTAGCCACGTCCTTCAGGCTTAGGAAGAGTCACGTCCAAGGCAGTGGGGACGTCGGAGAAGAAGAAAAGGGACAGGAAACCTCAGATGTCATTAATCCCTAGCAACATAGACTGTTTTCAAGTTACAGAATTCTAAAATTGTGTTTGTTTGTCATGCATTTTACTCAGTTTGTTTAACAGGGAAGTTGAGGGTCACTGGTACTCGCTCTGTTTATTTTTAAAACTCTACCTTAGTGGCTGCTCTTGGTAACTGGCAGAGACCACAAGTCATAGAAGGGCCCCCTTTGCTCTGTCACACCAGGAAGTTCCTGAGCTGTGCAAAGCTGCTCCGTCTGACATGAGGTTATGGCTAGGTTACACATGGCAGGGGACAGACCAAACAAAGAGTTAGCCTTTTCTTTAAATTGGCGCATATTCATTGCATACGTGTGGACGGTTTTTCAAGCATGTCGTGTCTTCTACCATATTTACCACTGTAGCGCCATGTAATTTCTGACAAAAATGTTCTGTCCTTGTTAGTTACTTCTGCTATGGTGAAGCACCATGGCCAGAGGCAAGTTGGGTGGAGAGGAAAGTGTTTATTTGACTTAGGCTTCCACAGCATAGTCCATCACCAAAGAAGTCAGGACAGGAACTCAAGCAGGGCTGGAAGCTGAGGCAGGAGCCAATGCAGAGGCCACGGGTGGATGCTGCTCACTGTAGAGGCCACGGGTGGATGCTGCTCACTGACTTGCCCTTCATCTTTTGCTCACCCTGCTTTCTTGTAGAACAGGAGCATCATCACAAGGATGGCACTACCTACAGCGGGGTTGCCAGGACTCCACCCCCACATCAGCACTAATTTAAAAAAAAAATATATGCCTTACAGCCAGATCGTACAGAGGCATTTCCTCAATTGATGGTCCCTCCTTTAATGACTCTAGCTTGTGTCAAGTTGATTTTAAAACAAAAACAAAAACTAGCCAGCATATGCCGGAAACATACAGCATAGAGAAGGCACCCTATTTAGCGAATGAGGCTGGGGAAACTGGATGTCCACGAATAGAAGAATGAAACTAGATCAGTACACCTCACCTAGCTCCAAAGTAAAGTCAAAGTGTTCAATGAGAGTCCTAACACTTTACAGAGAAGGAAACCAGGGTTCTAAGGGATCAAATCCAGTGCTGAGGACATGCAGGTAAGTGGCTGGGCAAGGAAAGAGAACAACTGAGAAAGGTAGCCAGCCTCCTGCTGCCTGCACAGCTGAGGCCAGCCTCCTGCTCCCTGCACAGGTGGGGCCAGCCTCCTGCTGCCTGCACAGGTGGGGCTAGCCTCCTGCTGCCTGCA
>OU015747.1:52549135-52569362 GCA_907169655.1 Acomys percivali | reverse complement strand
AGGTGGGGCCAGCCTCCTGCTGCCTGCACAGGTGGGGCTAGCCTCCTGCTGCCTGCACAGGTGGGGCTAGCCTCCTGCTGCCTGCACAGGTGGGGCTAGCCTCCTGCTGCCTTCACAGGTGGGGCCAGCCTCCTGCTGCCTGCACAGGTAGGCTGGGGGAAGGGGGGTGGCGGTCAGTTATGCACAATCTTCAAAAGAAAAGCACAGTGAACAAAGCATGGGAAGGAAACCGGTTTTTCTATCTTGGGTCATTTTTGTGTCTCCCCAGCCATCTGCAGGGGTAGAACTTGATTTCATTAAACATGATATTTTTGTCAGCTCTCTTATGCTTTTTTGTTTTGTTTTGTTTTCTCTTGCTTTCAATTAAAGGATTTTCCCCTCCCTCCCAGAAATTCTTCGGGGATTTGAAACCCACTTCAAGGAAGATTTTTTTTTAAAAAAGAAAATCCATCTTACAGTATTAGTCACCACGCTGGGTGTGAAGACAACAAGCTCTGAACTGAGGTCAGCTTCCACCCCCAAGAGCAGAGCACCAGCGCCAGCAAACTGAATCCTAAGCTCGAGGAGTGAAGCTGGCAAACTGGCTTCTTTTTCTTAAAAATGCAATAATAGTAATTTAAAAACAATAACAAAGCCTTCAAATTGAGTACAAATAGTTACAACTAAGTAAAGAAATGGGCTGGGACTTCAAGTGAAAGCCAGGATACCCAATCAGAGAAAAAACATTTAGCTATGAAGAAATTAATATAGGAGCTGGAAGTAAAATTGAAGTCACAGGACAGCAAATCTGGCGTGCATCATCAGAGCAGACCAGCAGGGAAGCCATAATGGGGGGCAAGCTAGGGTGAGGTATACTTGAGTGTCTCTCCACTCTGGGATCAAAGAAATGGTCATGTGTAGGGCTTCTGCCATTTGTGCCATTTGTCCTTCTTAGCAGTCCTGATAACATGGCCTCCCTCTTACCACAAAGCTATCCATGCCTCAGCAGCTCAACTTTGCCCACTTGAAACTTGTGATTTCTTCACACACCTGCCCACACACCCGTGGCTGTGCTTTGCTTGTCCATCTTGCTCTGTTCTCATTAGCTAGGAGCCATGGTGGGTCCCAGCTGCCAACCCCATTGGAGGATGTTAAGCCAATACCCCTCACCCCCACCCTCACTCTGGCTCCAGGGGACTAGAGCTGGCTCACAGAAGCCAGAGACTCCCAAGTGCACCCACCTCTGGATGAAGAGAGGCGCTGGCTCAGGGAATGGGGAGTTCACACTGCTCAGCTGCTCTCAGGAACTCTAGAGCACGCACGGTGCCTACAGACTGGAGGTCAGTGGGAGGCCATTTTCAATGTCCCTCGAGCCCTGTCCTCCCAGGTTCCTTCTAAGCCAGATGAATAGTGGGTCTATGGTGCAAAGCCTGGGCCTGGAAATGACCAGCCAGCTTTAGTCTGCCCTGTAGGGTAGTCATGTTGAAATCAGCTTCACCATATCTCCCGAACTCTGAAGTCTCACCTTCTTCATTTCTAAAATAAAGACCACAGCCTCTTTACACCCTTTAATAGGTATCCCCTATGACTGTGTTTGTAGAGCAACCATGTAGCCCAGGCTCAGCCATGCAGGCACTGGAAGCCCAGCAGCTCCAATGGTCCCATCACACGCATGCCCCTTCAAGGCGGGAGGTGG
This sequence comes from Acomys percivali, assembly GCA_907169655.1. NCBI lineage: Eukaryota > Metazoa > Chordata > Mammalia > Rodentia > Muridae > Acomys > Acomys percivali. The sequence goes on along the minus strand of OU015747.1, from coordinate 52,567,687 downwards.
GGGGCAGGGGACAGGGAGGATGCTCCCTGCTTTTCAAGCACTGCGCTAAGTATTTTACATAGACAGTCCTTCGCAGCCTCCTGGAAAGGAGGACTAGGAAGCAAGTGCTACTCTTATTTCCCTTCTATAGGCCCATGCCCTGCAGGTGAAACTCGCTGAACTGCTGCCTGGCACAGCTGCCCTTTCCTGTGCCTCTGGGATTCTTGTGAAAATGCGTGCCTGCCTCCCTGCTCGCCCGCCCACCTGCCCTGATATCTGCAGTGGTTTTTATAAGGACCTCTCTTACCATTTCCTATCCTTTCATTCGTAAGCAAGTTCTAGCTTGCTTGGGGTAAAAAAAAACAAAAACAAAAAAACATGGGATTTACTCTCCCAAGGTATTGACGGGATCCATAGCTGAGAACCTCCAGGACTGTTAGCAAAGCAGAGACCACAGAAAGCCTGCTGTCCTTCACCAAGCCCGGGTTCTATCCCAGGAACGAGGCGCATTCATATTCCTGGGGAAAAGAAGCCCAAGTCTTCACCCTGAGGCAGTATCCATCCTCGCGACACCCTGCACAAAGCTCATTTTCATTTGTCTTTCCTAAGGCACAATAAAAATTTTAAAAGCATTATTATTTGTGAGTTCAGCTTCCTGCTCTCACGGTGTCCTTTGTTCTCCACAGCCCAGATCGAAACCCTCCGGGCAGCTTCCCTTACTTTTCAGCCCACCCCCCTCCCCCTGGCCCCATCTCTCTGCCCTTCTGTGCGCACAGCTCTGAGCCTAGTCTGCAGACACCTTGGGCACTTCCTCAAAGGAACACTTCTCTAAGTGGTTTACATGTGGACATCTTGTCAACCTAAGGAGATTACAAATTCCTCCAAGCCTGGGACCTTGTCTCCTGTTATTCTAGAAACTTCTGAAGTGCTTAACACTTTACTAGGCATCAAGCAAATGTGTGTTAGAGAAATGTCTGCAGGTGTCATTACCCACAAAATGCAAAAAGCATCAACTGCCCTCTAAGCCATAAAAATGCACCTCCTTTTTCTTTGGAGGGCAGGACAAGTCAACAAAAAGGCTCTGCGGTCAGGCAGAATGGGGTAACAGAACCCCATCTGACTCTCTAGAAAGACCATCTTCTACCACCCGGTGGGCCTGAGGAGAAGCTTGTCTGTCTGGGGACAGAGACTGCTCCAGGGAGAACAGCAAGGATGATCAGCACATCCTCCTGGTCACTCTGATGGGGTAGACTGGCACAAGAAAGCCTCCTGTCATAAGGCTATATGCATGAAAGTCGGAAACTACCTGTTTCCCTCTGGAGAAAGAGACCCTCTGACGCTAGGGCAAACAAACAGAAGACAGGACCTGGGAGAGCTGACAAGGCAAGCCCTCATGGCAGGCATCCTTTCCCCGGCTCTGCTCAAGACTGGGTCACAGGACTCTATGTCACCACTTTAATTCAGGTTTAGTCACCTCTCACGCAAATGCCTCCCCAAATGCACACACAGAAACACACCTCTCAGGAGCAGCATATATACAAGGGAGTGCCAGGAACGAGTAGAGAGTAGCCTTGTAGGTAATATGGTGACAAGAATTGTGCCACATGTTCCCAATGGGTGGGACCTCTGGAGGCCATGGATGGGCACAGGAAAGGAATGCACAGCTGTTAGGTCTGTGACATGTTTTACAGCCATGTTGAAAACCCCAAAAGAAACATCCCTTTCATCCATGCTGGCCACGGGTCTCAACAACCAAAGGTTTTCTTCGGATGCCTGCCTGGACCTAGAAGGAAGCAGCTGGTGCATCCACAGTAGAATGTGTGCTCCATGTCAAAATGACAGCAAAGAAAATGCAGTGTATCACCAGCCCAGTCAGAAAACACAAACCTAGGAGCCCACCAAACCTTTCCAGCTCTCAGAGGCTGTGCTATCCTACCTAGGTATGTAGGTGAGGCTGCACCTCGCCATCTCCTTCCATACAGGGGAAGGAGGAGCGTGAGGCCGGGTACAAATTCTTTACATGCATGCCCAGCGTGTGGAACCTGCACACATGTGATCTCCAATTCCTTAGTGCTCAGCCAGGCCCACATGCACAGAGGCATGGGAGAGAGGGGACTGAAACTGAACTTTTTACCCAAACACACAAGTGCCTGCTTTGCCAAGCTCAGCATGAGCCATGCCTGTGCAGCAATGCTGGCACTTGAGATGCTGCACTCTCTTTTATGGAGGTAGAATTAGAAGATTGGGAAGTGCAAAATAACAGGATGTTTGAGTCAATGTGTGTCCCAAATATGAGAGATACGCTGGGACATGCTGTACATATATTTCATAATTATCTTTTGCCTATCTAAAATTCAAATGCAGTGAGGTGACTTGAGTCTTATATTATTAACCCTACCTGGAGCTCAAATTTATAAATGAATTTCAAAGAAAGTGTTCATTTATACGGGGAATCTAAAAGTGTCAAAGACATAGCGACAGAGAGCTGACTGGTGGCTGCCAAGGGCTGGAGGGATGAGTCGAAGAGAGGTATTGATCCAAAAGTTCAGCCATGCAAGATAAAGAAGTCTGGGAGGTCTATTGTACAACACAGTGCACACAGAAGTGCTATGTTATACAGTTAAAAATGTAGCCTGGCATAGGGGTGCACGCCTTTAATCTCAGTACTTGGGAGGCAGAGACAAGCAGATCTCTATGAGTTCGAGGCCAGCCTGGTCTACAGAGCGAATTCCAGGACAGCCACGGCTACACAGTAAGGCCCTGTCTCAAAAGGCGAGGTGGCCTGGAGACAATCTTCCATTTGTTCCTATCACCAAAACTGGAGGGTAAGGCATTGTGGGTGAGGTACTTACATTCACATACGTTGAGAAAAACACATTAAATACATATTTTTTCTATAATATCTAATCTAAAAATATATTTTTTCAAGATAAGAAAAGTGATGTAGTCAGCACAAAGTTGTTTGCCTAACATGAGGTGTGGCGGTGCCCTGGAGGGACACCCATGACCACAGGTAGGAGCCTACAGAGAAGTGCTGTAGGGCTTTCCATGGAAACCAGTTAGATCAAGTGAATTAGGTTAATTAGAATTATATCACAGGGGCTGGAGAGATGGCTCAGAAGTTAAGAGCACTGGCTGTTCTTCCAAATGTCCTGAGTTCAATTCCCAGCAACCACATGGTGGCTCACATCCATCTACAATGAGATCTGGTGCCCTCTTCTGGGGAGCAGGAGTACATACAGGCAAAATACTGTATATGTAATAAATAAATAAATCCTTAAAAAAAAAAAAAATTATGTTACCTAACCTCATTGTTGTTGTTTCTTCCTCAGGAGCCAGGGAGGTCTTCTCTGCAAGGCCTCCTTCTCGGAGCACTGACACTCCAGACCCTGACTGGCTTTGCCCTGTGGCGAACCTACATACATCAGATGCTGCACAACGTTAATGGCTGGTGCAGCGCTGCCTCAAGGCTTCCCTTTGTAAACTGACGTTTTCATGTAAATACAAGCGTAAATGCTATTGCCCCCTCTTACTGAATATGGTCCTTTCTAAGCACCATGATGGGCTCATTCCCAGAAGCAGCTCCTGTGGGCATCTGCAACAGGCCAGGCAGCTGGAAATCACACCAGGAGCTCCCACTCTGCTGCCAGAGGCGCCAAGTGAGACCGGCTTCTCATCCACTTATGAAGTTGAAATAAGAGAATAAAAAGGCTCTGTAGTCTCCCATCTCCCTGCCCTCTGTCCCATCTCTCTTGCCCTCTTCCATCTCTCCTCACGGGCACAGACTGTCCTGAGATGGACCGAGCTGTGAACACCTTGGTCCAAACTGAACTATGTCCCAGGGAATGAGCATAGTGCATGGCCAGGACAGCTGCAGGTGGCTCCTTCACTGCTCTTTTGTGGGCAGAGAGAGAAAGGCGGTCCTTTAAAGAATGCCCCAACTACTTCCTACATCACAGACCGTCTGCACACAGGCCACCTCTTGCCTCTGTCCTAGGCACATACAGCCTGATTCTCTCTCGCAGAAGAAGTGGACTTCTCAGATCCATAGAAGAAAAGGAGACCCCTGCAAAGTCGAAGAAAAGCAAGGGAAGCAGAATACAGCAAGGACGTGAAGCCTTTTCCAGCTCTGCCGCCTGCTGGTCTAGAAGACCTTACGCCTAGGCACTTCCAATGATGGCAACACAGCAGCAGTCCCAAGAAAATCTTCCGCTTTCCAGTTCCAAGACTTTCCTGCCCTTTGCCCTGTATCTATACCTCGCTCTCTCTGAGTTCTGCATAAAATAATTTGGCTTACCTATTTAGAGGCGATGGACTTCTCTAAGATGAGGGAAAGCCTAAGGCCGGAAGGGATGACTTCCTCCGGTGATGTTTGAGTTGAGTCAAGCTTTAGAGTCAAGAAATGTAATGGTCCATGATGCGGCCTGTCATCTTGGACGTGAATAAACAAGATCTTATGGGATCGCCTGGCATGCACCCATCTGTCTTTTTCATATGGGGGACAGGCCACTAATTGGCGCCACACGGAAGATCGTGGTGTCTGCTTTCAATCCCAAAGTCTTAGTGTCTCATGGGTGCTGATTGATGTAGCTCCTCCCCCTTTCTAAAGCCGGCTTCGAAAAAATTTCATTCTGCGTTGGTAACTTGTGGCTCAACGTTTATTTTTGCTAGAGTTGGCAAGATAGCTCGGTAAGTTAAAGCTCATCACCACGCTTGGCAGCTTAAGTTCAGTCCCTGGGACCCGCAAGGTGAAAAGAGAGCATCAATGCCCAAAACTTGTTTCTGACTTCCGTACACGCACCATGGTACATGTGCACACACATTAATGCACATGTAATAAATAGATATAATTTTTAAATAAAATTTTTTTTTTTGCTGTAGTCCCATCATTATTTGTGTGATTTGTTTATGTATTGGGTTTTGTCGTCACTGCTTAGGACGACCTGGGGTCCTTACTTCTACTCCAATTCCTGACATATAACCTAACTCTTAGCTATTAGGTGCCCCTAATGCTTCGATGTTCTCACTTAGAATACTCAACACTGCCTCGCATCTCTCTAAAATTCCTGTGTTCATATCATTTCCAAAATCACCCATTACTGTAGTGAATTCTTGACTAAAGGGGCCAGTAAAATTTTTTTCTTCAAATCCGATACATTCAATCAATTCCTCTTCATCATTTCCATGGTAATACTCCACTTTCGAGTCAACGTAAGAATTAGACAGTTTTGAAAACTCCGGTTTCAGACTTGAGCCCATGCCAATCACGTCTGTGAGCTTTACAAATGCCTCACAGTGGCTTTTCTTTTCAAATCCTGCTCCCAAAAAAACATTTTCTTTCTGTCAGCTCAACACTGACTCTCTGCAAATCATCCTGCGATCCCCATGGAGAAAGGACATGCTACACAAATAAATTACAGTGTCCTATGCTGGGGGTTACAACTGAAAATACATTGCTAGTCAGAAAAAAAAAAATTGATGTATGACAGAAATATACAGTTTGTATGTATATGTATAATGCTACCTATATGATACATCTGTCAACAGTCTTAGATATAATATAACTTGCAAAAGAAAACACAAAGGTCTAAAGATCTTAAATATGAAATGAATGGTTCATGAAAGGCAAAGCTATTAAAAACTTGAATTAGCTGGATGTGGATGGAGCGCATGCCTGTGTTCCCAGCACTCAGGGACAGAAGCAGGAGCATCAGGGGTCCTAGTCTGGTCTGAGACTCATGGGAAGAGGGTGCTTCAAGCACAACAGAAAACAATAACAACAAAACTAACCATTTACATTTTTCTTTATCCATTTGTATGCATCGACAGCAGTGTTGGTCACTCACCACCATCATTATCCATGGAGTTTGTGCCTGTTGAGGGCTAATTAGGTACCAGCATAGGCAGATCTTCTCTCTCACCTCATCCTATAGATGCAGAAACCAGAGCTTAAAGAGCTTTGGTGAGATGCCCAGTTCCATTCAGGAGACAAGTGTGCAGAGCAAGGGTGTAGGACCTGTGGCATGCCATGGTAACCAAGCCCTACGAATGGCTCACAGTTCCACAGATGGTGCTAACGGGCACACGGGTCAGGAATTGAGCCTCCCACCACCAGACTTCCCAGTAAGAGACTCATCAGGCCATTTTGTTCACTAGGTCAGACTTTGCCCTCTGCCTTTTGTGGAGTCTAAAGATAACTAATTGTTAGACAGAAATTGGTCCGATCACCATATTATGAAAAATGTAGGACTGTTTTGTCTTTAGAAGAACTTCTTCAAGGCATTTGAATTGGGAAACAAAGTAATTTTATTTTTCTGTCTGTCTTCTCTGGCATTTTCAGCTACTGCTATATGTAGAGTTCTGAGTATTGGGAAGACTTAAGAAACCAATAGCAATATATTAACCCTTGTTTAAAATGTTTGCCATCAGATGGAATTATAACAAGAGTTCTTATGTCAAAGGTTAAAGTTCACAGGTACCAGCTTTGTTGGTGGAAGCTGAATAGTCTTGACCTCATGACCTTTCACATTTCCTGAAAACTCTTAACTCCTTATCAGTGCCCAAGCCCCCTAGGAAAAGGAATTGGTGGAGCCTGCTACCCCAGCCAGATAGCATGCATCCTTCGCATATCAATGGTACCCTCCGCCATGGCCCTCCCAGCTTTGTCCCCTAGCCTCTCAGACCACCAGACCACCGTTTGCTCAGGAAGATTAACTCCTCCCACTCTTCACCCTCACCCCGGCCCCCTCCCCAGTACCCTGCCCACTCTCCCCCCCCAGTCCTTTTGGGCAGACATGACTGACAAGAGCACCATGGGCGATGATGTCACACAGAGTGGGGGCAGTGTGCCCTGTTAGACCATCTTTCACTCCAGTGGACTCGCCTTCACAGACAAATTGATTTGCAAAGGTCCAGGCTGCCAGCCCAGGCTGCTTTGCATACAGAACGCTCCCTGGTGACACAATAAAAAGTGGCCAGGCTCACAGAGGAGCACAGCAGGGTCTGGCCGGTTCAAAGTCCAAACTCCACACCCCCCTCACCTCAGTCTGGTTTGAAAGGTCACTGTGTGTCTGGGAAAATAGTCGCAGGATACAATCCTTTATTAAAGGTCACTATTTTTGAACGGCACTTCACACACACACACACACACACACACACACACAAATTGAGACTGGAGAAGGGCAAAAAAAAAAAAAACTGGGGGCTGCATTGCATTGTATATTGTGCTTGCAAGATTTATGTCTTGTGGTCACCAGCGATAAACACACACTACCTCGATATTACAGTTCACATTAATCCACTGAGCCCCTCCGGCCTTCAAATCCGCTTCTTGGCCAGGCAAACGGGGTAAGTGGAGACTTTTGTTCCTTTCTTCTACTCCTTCCTATTTCTCCTCTGGTTGCAAGTTGTTCAGTGGTGGACGCAAGCAGCTTTACTTGATGGCTTTCTGTCACAGGCGCCAAGCATTTAGACCGGAGACCCTCTGTGTGCGCATCCCTCCTAAGCTGTGAGAGTGAGCGCCTGTGTGTACAAAGGCTGAGTGTTGAGGAACCAGAAGGGAAGTTCCTTCACACTCCCTGGGCACACTCAGGGGATGGCAGCCATAGCCACAGACGTAAAGCCATCAAGGAGAAAGAGATGTCGTTCCTGCATACCCTTTTTGTGGAATATTTTATTTGAATAAATTATTTGAGCAAAACCAGTTATTGTAACCACCCCCCTCCAACCTACCCCCAGTTACAACCAGTTCACAATAGCAAGATCCACATCCATACAGAAGAGATTATCAAAGAAACTGGCCAGAGCTGTTAGATTAATTCAGGCAAGAACTGTTCAAGGAAATATTTAGGGGGAACTCCATGAATCTCAAAGAGCCAGGAAATATATAATACTGAGGGTTCTACTCTGCTCCTGAGCACATTTTTGCAAGGCTTTCCCCAGTGATAGATTTCTGAGCTATCAAAAGCACATTAATTTTTTTCTGATTAAAACAGCTGTGAAAATATACAAGTGTCACTGTGAAAAAGCCAAGCTTATTGTAATACTTTAAGCAAAACATGGATAGAGGTTTTAAACACAGACTTGCCCAAAGTGAAATATCTAACACGAGGAGAGCTAATTCCGTGTGCTCCTCTAATATTTTGGCACAAACACTTTAACTCTCTTTGTTCATCTTGCTGGCACCTCATCTGCAGCTGACTTGTTAAAAGTGACTTCCTTTGTAATGTCGTCAGCACCCCTCCTCAGTTATTGACCGGTTCTCATTAAAATGACAAGATCACAAAACAACAGAAGTGAGGAGAGGCCAGGAAGCAGCAGGCTCCTCACTACAAAGGTACAGGGAGACACAAGCACCTAAAGGAGAAATGGGAGAGAAACTGGCAGAAGTGAAACTGTTTGGCACCAAGCAAGAGGAGGAGGAGGAGGAGGAGGAGGAGGAGGAGGAAGAGGAGGAGGAGGCTAGACCTCCTGGAGATTGCACTGGGGTTTGGACACAGTTTTAATACAGTGTTAGCTAAGTTCAAGTAGATGTTCATATTTGTCCAGATACCCTCTTGTTGCTAACAAGCAAATTTTTGGTTTATTTTGTTTGTTTATTTATTTATTTATTATTTTTTAGAGGAAGATGACAACCTGGCTCCCTGGTGTGGGCTCAACTGGTCAGGACTTTATTTTTGACCTAGACTTTTCACTGCCAATCTGCTGTCTGGACTGAGACCACCTTGTGCATAAAAAGTCAGTGTATGGACTCAAGACCAGCCTGGACCAGAGATTCTCAGCCGATGCATTCGAAGGGAGTTATACAGATCTGCTCTCCCAATACTGAAGACCATGGAAGACTGAGACAAGGGCAGAAAGCAGGAGAGGAAAAGGGAAAGGCTAGGGAGAGGCTAGTAAGAAAATAAAAATGCCGTCCACTCAGCCCTCCACAGCCTGTGGCACAGGCAAAGCTGCTCCGCCTTCCTTCTACAGGCTCCAGTCCCACCAGGAGTCCTCAAACCCGAGGCTCAGAATAGAGGACAAGGGAGGCACCAGTTGTTCCCTGTTCCACATAAAGAGACTGCTCCAGTCTTTCCTCTTCTCAGGAAGCTGCTCTCCTGGCCACACATGCCACCAACTCTAAACTGTCAGGACAGAAGTCTGCAGTCCCTCCTTCCAGAAGCCTTAGAGACCCCGGGTGTTCAAAGGCAACATGGTGATGCCAAAACGCCTCAGGCTTCCTGAGTATTTTACATCCTTCCTCGCCTAAGGGTTTTTGGGGTCAGGAACAAATAGACTAAGGGATTTGGGGACCGCTGAGCTCTCCTCTCTCCAGCCAGGTGCTGTGGCTGGGAGAATCCACAAAGAGGCCACTTCCCTGAAGAGGTCCTGGGGAGACCCCAAGAAGATGGGGGTATATCTGTTTGCCAGTTGCACCCAGAGGTCAGCAAGTCTCCTTAGGCCAGCAGGCTGCATCCTGCTCCTTGTGCAAGCCAGCATTCTGTGGACCTCAGGCGAGTCCCTCCAGAGACACGCCCTAGCCACAATCTCAGGGTCTGATGATGCCTCTCTCCCTGAGAGGTTCCACATGCCTTTTGCCTCCAAACTCCTCTGAATCCTGCCCTCACGATGCCTCCACTCAGATCACCTCTGCAGCCACCCTCCCTGAGCCACCCAGGGAGAGCTTTCAAGGGACCGGGGTCACCTCTCATTCATTGCAAGAAATACCTGGGTGTTTCCATGAACAGTAATCTCCTTGTCGTTTTCTTCCCAGGAGAACAGGACTAGCTGACACAGAGACGTCCCTGGATGGAAAACAAACCTGCTTCCTTTGCCGTGTATCTGAGGACATCTTCATCCCTACCCCCACCCCCATATTTCAGGGAGAAATGTCCCACTTATTTTCTTACTGTTGTATTTATTCAAACCTATAGCGGTTATAGGTGTTATGTCTGAGTGTACGGTATGCTTCTACAGACGACACCAGGGGAAAACACTGCTTTAGCCATCGCTGGTCCAGAGGAAGGTGTCCAGGGGCTGTCCTGGGGGCTGGGTTCTTGTCTGTTCTGTTGAATGCTCTGCCGCAGTACCTACAGTAGTGCTGGCTCACAGTCAACATGTAGCAAGCTCATGCTGGAAGACCTCAGAGGTCATGGTGTAAATGTGGGGTCAGCTTCACATACATGTTCTAGCATTTTCTTTTTCCCTTCCCTCCACCAGTGAAGAGGAAACTCAACCGAGTAGAGCAGGATCCGTTTGTATAATGCTTCAAGGGGAAGACAAGGTGTGTGTGTGTGTGTGTGTGTGTGTGTGTGTGCCTGTACAAGGGCACAGGTATGTGAACATGCACCCAAGTGTTGAAGACTAGTGTCTAGACGTGTGCTAAGTCTCAGCCAATCCCTCCCCTCCTCATCGCCTGGGTCACACGCACCTGAGCTCTGTTATAATAGGAATTACACTGGATTTGACAGCCTTAGGAGTAGAGTTCAGAACGCAGCTGTCACAGAAATTAGCAAGTTTTGTCAACAGCTCAGCTCCAAGGCAAAGGGAGCCCAGGCCAGGACTGGAGGAGTTAACTGAGTTGGGGGGTTGGGGGAGTATGCAAAGCACCAAATCCCTAAACTCCCCGCAAAGATCTTTGATGGCTGTGATCAATAGATTCTCAGACCACGCTGACATAACCTTGTCATGCCTCAGCAAGGGTACAGTGGCTAAAAAAAAAAAAAAAAGGCGTGAGGAGGTGGATAGGTGGGAAGGCGGGGCGTGAGAGGAATGGGGGGAGGAAGCTATCGTGCCCTCCCTCCCACCAGGTCCCCCCCCCCGCAGCCCCTCCTTCCGCACCAGCCCCTCTTCAACAGGCATCACACAGCAAGTGACTGGTAATGGTTCTTTGGCCTCGTATAGCTTTTAAAATCCTTCAGCTGAAGCATCGAAGCTCCAATCGCCAGCAAAGCTTGAGCACCCTTGAGACCCTGGTGCAGATAATCATCATCCACTCAGTGACAAGAAGCTGAGCGCCGCTTCGGTACCAAGGAGACCGAATGTGGCAGGGCACCAAGGTGCCATCTTCGACGCATCCAAGCAGCAGCCCCAGCAGCTGCAACAACAGCACCACACAGGGATGAGATGTGTTTGCAAGGAGTTCTGTGCGTTTGGGGGGGGGGGGGGTGTCTCCTTTCTTTATCTTCTCCCTCCTTCCTCTCACTCTCCCGAGAGAAGCTTCTTTCTCGAGAGGGATGCTGTTATCTCAGCTGCGCTTAGCGTGCTTCCCGTTACCCGGCACCTGCCGGACTAAATTGAACCCTGCAGTCAATACTGTCGGAAAGGAAAATGACTTTAATTTGTGTAAAAGTGGGTGGGTGATTTTTCTTGCTTTCAGAGAAACGCAGGTTTGATTTATGATTTTATAAAAGAGAGGCAGCCCAGTCAGTAGCTTCCTGGCTTCCCTACAGCACCTCGCCAGCTCCTCCTGCCACATGACACAGTCACCCCACAGCAGCTTTGCTTTATGTAACCCTCATGCTAAGGATGGCGCAGCTGGTTGGAATGGGCCTGCAGACCAGGCTGCCCATGGGTGTTTACAGACACTGAAAGGTAGAAGAGACTGTCTAGAAGGCAAAGAATCTCCCCTAAAACACACGTCTCTCAAGCCCGAGCAGTCGGAAACAGCAGGACATGTCCAGAGAGTTTATATTCCCTCTCCACCTCAGGCCTGTGCCTCACATTTTCCATTCTCAGGGCTCCCTGGCAAATTGAAGACGGTCTAAACAAGGAATACCACATCTCCTGCGTGTGGTAAAAATAGCTCTCCAAACAACCCCAAAGTATTTTGTTTCCATTGTCTACTTTCCGTGTCATACCTTAGCGAGGGGCAGTCCTCGGAGAGGGACACCTCTAGACGGTTGTCCTTCACACGCAGGACTTTGTTGAAGGCCGTGTCGCCAGGCCTGACATCCCTATCCAGAACCGGATTGATGTTACTCTGAAGCAGCGAGCCTCGCAAAGGCAGCCTGCTGAGGGAGGCTTGTGAAAGGGTAGATGCCTGCCGTGCCCTTCCTGGTGCAGTGGAGACAGAGGTGGAAGTGGTGGATGCAGCTTTGTTATCCCCCAGGGTCCAGTGATGCTGAGCACCATGTTTCCAGAGGTCATCATACCAAAGACAGGGCCTGGGAGAATAGGGAAGGAAGTCATCTCTGTCCTGAAGTATTATGACAACTTTCCCAAGAGCCAAAACAGGGCATTTTAGTATCCCAGAGAGCCTGGTGAAAGAAAGCTACATCTTTAAAAGTTATTTAAGGGATTTGCCTTTCATGGGTATAAGGAGTTGGTGACCTATGTGTAAAACCTGGGTGCCTGGGGGGGGGGTGGGGTCCTGATGCTGTAGCTCCAGCCGCTTCCCACCAAGAAGATAAAGTATTTTTGTTTGTTGGTTTGTTTGTTTTTTGCAACTAATTCAGTTGAACCATTCACTCAGTAAAATATATTGAGGTAGGCTCAATTTTCTTAACAATTATACTTTAGTATGAGCTCACTAACAGAGTACCTCACTTACAACCTGACTAAGCCAAACAATAGGAAAAGGAGATTAAAGAACACAATAATGAAACCTTAAGGATATCAGTTCCAAGGAACGATTCTCCTGGCGTAATCAGCAGGACCTCAGCAAACCTGCAATTCACCAAAGGTCGCTGCTGGAACCTGGAACAGCAGCTGACGCCCCAGAGCCTCAGTCTGAGCCCAAAGCCTTGAAACCTTCCCTGGAGCAGTTCTCTCTAGGAGCCTCTCTCAAAGTGTTGATGAACAGCCAAAACAATCCCAAGTCCTCTCTAAAGCCTCGAGTTTGGAGATTTTACATATATACAATATATATATATATATATATATCCTCTCAGAGTCTCTACTAGGATGTTTTCAGCTAGCAACATCCAAGACCCCCCACAAAGTGGTTTGACTTCTAAGGGGATAAACATCCTGCTCTCTCACAAGTCTGTTCCCCATCCCACACTTGGGATCAACACAAAAACATGTTTATCTCTCCTACATATTGATCCACAACTGTAGTCTAGGCACAGTACTAGGCACGGGGGTATGACAATGAACCAAGCTAATGAAAGTAGCCTTCTCTGCAAAGTTTAGACTCTGTCCTCCCAGAATACAAAGACATGCAAACCTAAGATGTGAGTGGCTAAGAGCTGTGTTCACTAGGGAACCATTCCTGGGGCAGAAAGAAGAAAGCACCGGAAGCCAGGCTGAATGTACCAGAGGAGCTAAGAGCTGTGGGAAGAAGAGGGAGGAAAGGAAGAGGAGGAAGAGGAGGAGGAGGAAGAGGAGGAGGAGGAAGAGGAGGAGGAGGTAGGAGTGGGGAAGAAGTTGAGGCACCTTTACAATTCTGTGAGGACTGAAGGTGGCGATAAGGATGCTGCACATCCTTGTGGGTGAAAAACCGGTACTCTTGCGTTCCTATGACATACAAGGCAAGAATTGCCAGATGCCTTCCCCAGCTCAGTTGTCGATGAGTCTGGGTCCCAGGGTAAGGTTGGGCTGTAGTACTGACAGTGACAGAAGACAACCTGCTCTGTTAGGCTGCTGGCCTCATCCTTCGTTGCCTGTTCATCCCCAACAGCACTGTAGTATCCCAGAGCCGGGCATGCCCATCAGTACTGCATCACAGAGAAAGGCTAGTAACTGTAAATAGCAATTACTTCTTGAAAATCCCGGTGCCAAACCAACTCACCAAAACTTACCTTCATCCCTACCCTGTGCAGTGTTAAAGCGGGCCACAGATGTCACTTTAATGGGACGAGCATTTCCCCAGGGTTTAGAAGAATTCTTCAACAACAGACAAACTTGCCTTGTCCCCACATCATTCCAAAGTCGTGGTCGGGTACCAGAGAAGACTCCTCCCTCCTCAGTTTCCCTGCCACCAGGATGCTTCTGGCACTCATGTAAATGTCCAATCCCTCTTCTGAACCAACTCCTTCACCCCCAAAACTCAACATTATGAACCTCTCACCCACATCATACCATCTGAGGGCCTTGGCACTGCCTTCATCCAGCACGCAGGAAAAGCCTTCCTTCCCCATAGTTGCTAGATGCACTACTAATTTCATTCTCTCACAGAAAAGAAACAACAGTTGTTTTTTAAAGCTTTCATATTACTTCATAGGAGTCAAATAACCTAAGCCCCACCATGATGCCACATACATGGGATTCATTCTCTCTCCAACTCGGTGTCTCTGTGTCTGTGTCTGTGTCTGACTCTGTCTCTGTCTCTCTGTCTCTGTCTCTGTCTCTGTCTCTGTCTCTCTCTCTCACACACACACAGACACACACACACACACACACACACACTACACCACATCACATTCACAGTATCAAGCATGTTTTCCCACAGATACTTCCTCAACAAAACTACCATATTTTTCGCACCATAAGACGCCATCATATGCACTTTTTCTCCCAAAAGTGGGGAGAAATTAGGGTGTGCCTTGTGATCCAATTGCTGTCCATTGGGCATCAACGAAGAGTTCACTTACCAATGTTTTTCAGGATATTTTTTCTTGTTTTACTGCTCTAAAAACCAGGTGTGTCTTATGGTCCGAAAAATACGGTACATGAAGAAGCTAGGACTCAGTCTGCATCTTCAGCAGCCTGATCTGTGGTCCACCCAGGGTCAGAAAAATAGGAAGCATCATCAAGTAGCTAAGCTCCTCAGCACACATAGCACCCGAAGGAGCAGACACAAGGCTGGAAAGGCAACCCGAGGTGACGTGCCGAGTGGTGGCTGCTGCATTTGGATGTTGGAACATCGTTGACCTGGGAGGCTGAGGGCTTCTTTGGTGTAGAGAGTGAGATTTAGTTATGGAAAAACTCTGGCTGACAAAAGCACAACTACATAGAGGGAAACAGAGTCACACAGACAAAGAATGGTGCAGAGTGACCAAAACAGACAGAACAAGCGACCATAGACAAAGGCAAAGCCTTCTTTGTGGTGACCCTGGAGAAGGAAAATGACACTGAGATAAGTAAATCAAGCTGCCATCACGACACTGGTAAGTTGGTTTTGCCCTTGAATAGAAGGAAAGTGTATGGTGTCCTTTTCTTTACCCAATTTGTAAATAGCTTGAAAAGAACTAAAAATAAGAAACAAACAAGCAAGCAAAGAGAAAATATAAAAGCCATGCAGACCAAGAAAACAGAGCCATGGCAACAGGAAGAGCAGTGAACAGGCAAATTCCACTCAGTAGGCTGGATCAATATGGCTGCTTGGCGTTCCCCTCACCACTCTTTCTTTCCCCTCTCCTCCCCTGAGCTTGTTCCTCTAGACCAGTCTTTACTGAAGCTCACACAATGACGGCAGCACATACCCACAACTCAGGCAGCCTCAGCCTGGAGCAGGAGGCTAGGACGCAAAGGCCAAAGGTGGGACCCTAAGAACCATTTTTCAGGCAGTTGGCTCACACCACTCCATAGCCATGGATTTTTTTTTTCATGACACTTCTTTGAGAAGCTAACTGATTTTTTTCCCCTTCAAATGTTTTTTATTCTCATTCAAGGAGTTGCTGTTCCCTCCTGTGGGCTCAGGCTTGCCTGCCTCCCTCCCGCCGCTTCTATCAGTGGCATCACTTGTTCTGGGGTCTTCCCTAGTGGTGATGACAACTGATAGTGCTGGCCTGACTTCCTGCCACCTCCACCTTCCTCAAGGGACCCAATGTCTCTCTAAACCGCCAGGCTGTGTGCGGCCAATGGGAAGGCATTTGCTAGTTGCAAATGTTCAAATTAACACTTACTCCTGTCTCAGAGTCTATAGGGAAACCAAGCCTGGCTACTAATTACAGTTTGAGGGTTGAAAATAAACAGGCATGTGGCAAGCCAAGGCTTTGGTGCTGAAGAGAAATGTCTTCATTTGGCCACAGCACTTTGATATTTAGGGCCTAAAAACTGGAGAGAGAAGCCTGGGCCAAAAGGGGCCTCAACTGTACACGTCCAAGCATGGTGTCCTCAGGCCTTGCCATTAGGCCCTGGGTTTCCAAGTCCCAGAGCTGCCACTCCCAGCTTTGTCAGGGTTTTGCTTGTGGTAGTTAGGGAGGAAATTGCCTCAGGATCAGTGGAAGGTGGGTTGAGAGCATATGGAAAAACAACATGGCTGCCCAGCACAGCTGGCCACTTTCTACTAAGCACCAGATAACTACATTTGCCTCTTCCATGGCTGGAGGCCCCACCACAACCTACTCATGCCAATGGCATTTTCCGACCATGCCAGTTGCAGCCATGTCTCACCCTTCACTTCCTCAAAGCTCTTTTCCCACCACTCCAGTGCCAGCGTGAGCAGTTTATACATGTAGTGAGCTTCTATCTGCATTGATCTCCCTTCACAAGTTTTCAATATGGAAATGAGCATCCAGTCTCGAGGAGTTCTCAGCCACAGACTCTCCCTCAAAAACCACTTCTGCTTCATTCTTCCAGTGTCTCCTTTGGGGCTCCAGTTAAGCACGCATCGGAATTCTCTGATGTGTCCTCGGGTCTCTCAACTTTCTCTTCATGGTTTTTCATCTTTTTAGAATTTCCTGCTGCATTTTGGATGATTTCTCACCTCAGCCATCTTGTTTCCTAATCCATGTGAGGTTTTAAAGCACACCTATAAAGTCTCTGATGATCCTTCCTTCAAGACATGGAATCTGATTCCTCTCTTTTTAAAGCCAATTTTATTGAGTCTCATTTAGTGAACAAACTATGATCAAAGTGACAATACTTAAAGAGTTGGTTACCAGCATACTGAAGCCACCATACTCCTGACTCTCTCTACAGTCACTTGCTGTGGAGGAAGCCAGCAGCTGCAGTGGGAGAACACAGCAGGCTGGACTGTAGAGAGCTTCATCTGGAGAGAACTCAGCTGGTTGGTTGGTTGGTTGGTTGGTTGGTTGGTTGGTTGGTTGGTTGGTTGGTTGGCTGGCTTGTTGGTTAGTTGGTTAGTTGGTTGGTTGGTTGGTTGGTTGGTTGGTTGGTTGGTTGGTTGGCTGGTTGGCTGGTTGGTTGGTTGGTTGGGTTGAGTTTGGTTTTTTCCAGCTATGCAAATTAGAAGCGGTATCTCTAGATCATAGATCTGGTTGATGCCTTAACTACAACCTCCTGGGGACTCTGAACTAAAATACAGCAGCTAATCAACACTTAACCTTTTGAAGCAATGGTAAAGTAAAACATTTGCTATGTTAGGCTGTTTGTTTATTGCATGATTTGTCAATTAAATACCCTCACCTGATTGTTTTTTATTCTAGAAACTCTTTCTTCATTGTTGATGTTTCTTTTCTTTTCTAGGCAGCTGTAAGTGTTTTGTTGTCTTCTGTTCTTATTTCCTTATTTCTCTGCCCTCTCTTATTGTTGGGAACATTTAGAATAAGTTCAAACCTTTTTTTCCCAGGCTGTTGAGTTATTTTCTTCTTACATGTTGCTTCATCTATTTTCTGAGCTTGCTGTTTGCCTTTCATGCTGTTGAGTTTCTTGTTGTTGTTGTTGTTGTTGTTGTTCTTGTTCTTGTTTCAGACAAATCCTAACATTCAACATGAGCTCAGGATTCTCTCTTGAGGGCTGGCACCCCAATCCTGGAGATGAAAGCAGGTGCTTCTGGTACCCCTCTCTCATCTCCACCCTGGTGTTACTCGCCAGACTGACAGTGTAGTGAGAGCCCAGCCTGCCCATGGGCCCAGCTTCACTTCCCTTCCCCACAGGCCTCCTAGTTAAGGCCTTCAGACCCCAGCTAGGGCCATGTGTGGAACTGTTTTATGAAAATTTCTCCATCTCCAAAGTGGAAGCTTCCTCTCTTGTTGTAAGCATTGCTTGTGAAATGTTTTCTTTCCTTGTTTATAGATAGAAAGGGCCGCTTTAGCCTAGGAAACCTATTTGCATTGGTCCAGATTTGCGATCACATTTGGACACTTGATTTTAATATCTCTCTCTCTCTCTCTCTCTCTCTCTCTCTCTCTTTCTCTCTCTCTCTCTCTCTCTCTCTCTCTCTCCTCTCAGCTCATTCTGGCTGAAGAGCACAGCGCCTTCAACACAAACCACAAACGCTGCTCTATGAGTATTGAACTGGCCATCCAGCAAAGATAGGAGGGAAAGCCTGACTGGAAAAGGGAGCAAATCTCTTCCTTTCCCGTCGGGTCTCACAGCCCTTGTTTAGGGTCCCTGGAAGATGCCCCTTAAGCTTTTCTGCATTACAGAAAGTTTGAGTATCTAATGAGACACTCACTGAAGTGTGCAACACCAGAAACTCTGTATCTATTTCCGGGAGCTAAGTACTTTAAAAATTAATCCTAAAATAAAAAGCAGGGTTTTTTTTTTGTGCATTGAGGGTTATCCTTGCCCACCCCACACCCCGACACACACACACACTTACCAACAAAACCTTTTTTAGCCATTAGAATTCTGGTTCCTTTCCTGACTGGTGTGAAGCTGAAGCTGAGGGTCTAAGGGTCTGTGAGACGATGTGGTGGAGGTCTCGGTCTGCCTGCCTGCAGGATCTCCTATTCCCACATCCAGACTGCTTCTCCTCTCTCTCTCTCTCTCTCTCTCTCTCTCTCTCTCTCTCTCTCTCTC
>OU015747.1:52525531-52548086 GCA_907169655.1 Acomys percivali | reverse complement strand
GTGTGTGTGTGTGTGTGTGTGTGTGTGTG
This sequence comes from Acomys percivali, assembly GCA_907169655.1. NCBI lineage: Eukaryota > Metazoa > Chordata > Mammalia > Rodentia > Muridae > Acomys > Acomys percivali. Next base: position 52,548,057 of record OU015747.1, on the reverse strand, counting down.
TGTGTGTGTGTGTGTGTGAAGTCTGCCTCAGAGGACAGAGGACTCAGATGGCCCGAGGGCTGCAATAACAAGAGTGGTGAGCCATGATGTGGTGGTGGGGATCAAGCTAGGACTCACAGAAGAGCAACACACGCTCTGTACCACAGCCACCTCTCTATGCCCTATTTGGCTTTTTTGGTTTTAGTTTTTCAAGACAGCGTCTCTCTATGTAGCCCTGGCTCTCCTGGACTCACTTTGTAAACCAGGCTGGCCTCCAGCTCATAGAGATCCACCTGCCTCTGCCTCCCTGAGTCCTGGGATTGCAGGCATGCGCAACCATGCACACCTTTCACTTTGGCTTTTTAAAAAGATATTTATAACAAGGGGAAAAATCACAATTAGTTCCAAAAATTAAGAGTCTTCACCCTAGGAGGAACCTAGAACTTATTTACAAATGTTACCATGCCCCAACCTGGACCTTATAGAAAACTGTGTGTGCACTTATGAGATGAGACGCTGACATCTTAACTTAGAGGAACAAACTACAATCCTTGATGGTTTCGATAATATTTTTAAAGAATAAACTAAACTGATTTGAAATGATATGATTTTGATATGCTTTTGTAAAGAATATAATTCATAAATAAATTTAATACAAGGAGGAAAATATTCAAAATTGGGAGTATAAAGGTACATAATCCATAGGCAAAAATATATTTATCTAGACAAATAAAAAAACAGAAACTCATTTCCTGTGAAAATGTAGGTTATCAAAATTGTATCCAGAAGCTGAACAAATGAATTTCATAGAGGTAACTGAAAAGTACTTTCAAGGCATTAGACCAAGAGATTTCAAGATTTTAACAGGAAAATTGTTTTAAGTAAAAAAAAAGTCATTCTACTGTCATATTAATTTTCCAAACTACACAGTTTTGGTGGGAGTCCCATGTTTGTTATGTAAATCTGCATGGTCTGCATGATTTCAATCCAAAAGTGCAAGCAGGTCAGGAGAGCGCAATGCCTATAGGAACTTTGGCCAGACACATATTAAAAACAGTAAAATGGCCCACCGTTACCAGTCAGGCAAAGAGCGCATACTGCTTCCACTGGGGCCAGATCTTTTCTAGACATTTACCCAGTTCTGAAAGAGGACAAGAAATAAGGACCCAAAGGAGGAGAGGTAACCAAGTTAGCATTACTCACACACTGTAATAAGTTATCATAGCCAAGCACTGAATTAATAACCCAATCATAATAAAAGAAAACTAAAGCATCCACATCCTTGACAGATGCAATGGCCACCTAGTGACTAGCACAGGACCTTCATATGGAAGCCTCCCAAGTAGAGAAAGAGTGCTAGCCCATGCCTAAATGGAACATTTAGTGTTGGGAAGCTGCAGATTCCACCTGAGTTCATGGGCTTTGATTTTTTTAAAAATCCATATTTTGGACAATGGAAAAATTTGAAATTTGAAAAAAAAAAAACACTGTTTTGAATTCAAAAGTTCTTTTGAAAAATATCAAGAATGAAGTGAATTTGAACTTCAACTGCCAAAACAAATTGTAAATTTAGTAATTAAATCAATGAGTTAGAATAAAAAGTACCTCAACAGGCCTGGCAATCAGATTAGAATTTAGGCTAGAAAAGTGGCATTTTGCATTCAAAGGATAAAATAAAATTGTTAAGAAGTAGTTGCATTTAAAAATGTTTTTATTATTTTAAAGACGTATTGACAATGAGACAGGTTAAGTCCTGGCAACATCCATTCTACTTCAAAGAAGATGATGAGCATCAAAGAAACTCCTTATGGGGATGGCTTCAAATGTAGCAAACAAGCCACTGGGCAAAATGTCCTCCTTTCTAGACAGAATTCTGTCTAAAAACGGGCAAGCTTGGATGCAGGCAGAATTGATGGCCAAACTCTGCCAAGACAGGGTAAGCGAGCCCTCAATAGTTCCTGCCTCACAAATATCTCTATCAGATATATAGGGCCAGAAGGCTGAAAATGATGCACCAACATTATAGAGAGTTTTGAGTGACTATTCAGGTAGTAAACTGTCTCTGTCATCTTCCCTCATTTGGAAAGCTACTAACCTTCACCCCCCATATACTCAGGTAATCAATTTTATTCCTTCTCACGTCTCTGATGGAGTTGAAGACCAGAGAGTTCAGCTTTACACTTTATCTTAGTTGTTCAGAAGTTAAGATGTTTTTAGGTCTAGATAGATGTTTTAAGTTGATAATGACGAGATATGATAGGTACTGATTTACATTCAGAATTTTAGATGCACCAAGATAGGAAAGATGTTTTCTTTAAGGCTGCCAATTATAAATATCCAAAACACTAGGAATGTAACATTTATATAATTCCCAATTGGTTCATGGTTCTTCTTGCTGTAAGTAGTTTATTATATATATGTGTGTGTGTGATAATATAAATGTATATGTAAAAAAGTTTAAAAAAATAAGCAGTTCCAGATCAACTGTGTTACCATCTGGAATAAAACATGAATGCAATCCTTAGTGACATGTCATTCTAAACAGAATTAGAATACCAGATGCCCAAAATATAGTAATAAAAATAAAATACAAGGGCTAGAGAGACAGTTCAGAGGTTAAGAGCATGCTCTGCTTTTCCAGAGGTCATAGGTCCAACTCCCAGCATGTCAGGGAGCTCTCAACTGCCTGTCACTCCAGCTTCTGGATGATCCAATTCCTCTGGGCACCTGCACATAATTAAAAATAATTTTAAAATATTTTAATGATAAAATAAAATATGGATAACTATTGCTCTGATAATGCTGTAAAAAAGTTTGTGAGGATGTTGTCTGTGAATAAGATGAAAAGCGAGGGAGGCAAAGGAAGGCCAAATGGAAAGGAGGGATCCGCGGAGGAAAACCACACTCCTCGCTGTTCAAGGGCACTTGTGGAAATAAAGCTTATCTAAGTATTAAGGACAAACAGTAACTGGATAAAGACCATTCACAAGCCATAACAGGTAATTATATCCTCACAACAACCCCTTACAAATCTATAAGAAAAAATATTGTTTGACAAAAAGAACAAACATCACAAGCCAGGAATCCACAAATGGTGAAAAGCAAACAGTACACAATGTTGGGGTGGGGGAATGTTTGGCGTTAATAATTACCAAAGAAACTCAAGTTCAAACAAGGTATCACATCCATTTAATTGCCAAAACCGAAATACTCAAAGATCCATAAGATAACAGCATTTTAATAGATTTTTGTCATCAAAACTATCGACTTCTACAACACTTCTGTGGGCTTCAAAACCCCACAAAAATACTCATATTCTTTTTAAAACTTATTTTGTTATTGTTATTTAGTAGGGGGTAAGGTGCGTGGGTGTGTGGGGGTCATGTGGAGGTCAAGGACAACGTTGTGGATGCAGTTCTACCCTTCTGTTTCCTCCGGGGACTGAACTAAGGTGGTCAGACTTGAGTCCCAAGGGCCTTTAACTCAGTGAGCCATCTTGTCCGTTGACTTTTTCCCTTTTGGCTCTGGTTTTACGCCTCTTAAATTTTAGCCTAAGACACTGATCAGCACTGCTTCTGAGGACAGAAATGAAAGACTATCCTTTCCTGGAAACTTCAGGAGTCCTCACACTCTAAGATGTACACCAGGGCCTTGATTACATAACCTACAACATTTTCACTACTCATTAAATTTTTTATTACACATTATCTCATGGTGCAGAAAAACGTTGCAGGTAGCTATTAAAGAATATGTTGCAAAGTAGGACGCATTACATGTTTTAAAATGTTGATCGTAAAATCGGTTGCTGGTGTCTGTCTGAGTCACTGGAGCAGTCCCAGCCTTCTGCAAGGTACAAAGTTGGAAAACACTTTGGTAAAATATCTTTCCCCAAAATTCAATCAAATGACAACCTCGGTGGGTCTTCTAGGGGGGTTGGGATTCATTTGTCCTGGTGATTACAATGTGCGGTACACGCTCAGACTCCTTGGATGGTTCTGACCTGGGCTGGACTGTCCCCAGGGATATTTGGCAATTTCTGGGGACAGTGTTGGTGGTTTTCACAGCTTGTACAAGGGGGAGTCACTGGCACCTGGTAGGAGAAGACTGGGCTATATGGGCCAATGTGTGTGCCCCAGAAGGTCCTTTGCTACAGTCTCAAGCAGCTCCATATACTCACAATGTAACTACTGGGAGAATTGGGTTTTTTTGTTTGTTTGTTTGTTTGTTTGTTTTTTGTTGTTGGTTTTTTGGTTTGGGTTTTGGTTTTGGTTTTGGGGGGGGTTGTTTGCTTTTTGTTGTTGTTTTTTTGGTTTTGGGGTTTTTTGTTGTTGTTGTTTGTTTGTTTTTTGTTTTACAATTTCAGTTTTTTTGTTGGACATATTAACAAAAGAGGTTTAGTCAAAAAAGACCAAAGCCCATGTAATCACCAAACTCCTCATACTTCTTTGCTTCCATTCTCCTCTCCTCAGCTGGGGCAGCAGTGCTGGCTGGGCCAGGGCCTCCTGCTGGCGCAGTTCCAGCAGCTAACGCTGGCCCACCAGCAGATGAGGCCCCCAGTGTTGACATTGGCCAGGGCCTTTGCAAACAAGCCAGACTATAAAGGCTCAACATTGACACCAGCTGCTTTAATGAGGGCATTGATCTTAGCCTCCTCTGTGACCATCACCTCATCCCATCATCATGAAAGATGAGGGCAGAGTTGATGCAGGCTCGGAGATGGAGGCCATGTTGTGGACTGCCCACATGGTCACTGGAGGAAGTAAGAGCCTCACCCCAACGCCCTAGCCTCCTCAGAAGGACTGAGCACCTTGACAGTGGCTGAAGAAAAGCAAATTGTTTTTTGTTTTTGTTTTTAATGATGAAGTGGAAATGAAGCCTTTACAATGGCACCTTAGTAGTAATAGTAGTGTCCTAACAGGAACGAGAGACACCAGGGAAGTTTTCTCTGCAGAAACCATGCAAGGATGACAGAAAGAGGGCTATCAGCAAGCCTTGGAGTGAGATCGCAGGAGAAACAAGCTGCTGGCACCATGATGACGGCCTTCCAGCTCTGAACTGGAAAAAGAAATGCATTTCTGCAGCTTGTATTCCTGTGGCTTGAAATCTTGGACCCTCGCCTGCTCCCATGGAAGGAATGCTGCTGTCATACAGACACAGGAACTTCTCCGCAAGCCAGCTGACCAGCTCCAGTGCACTGAAAACACAGCCCCTGATTCGAGGCCATGAGTAGATGATCGGCACATATTTCCTTGACTTGATAAATGAGATACATAAAGGAGAGAGATTAACAGGACCTAGAGACCAGCTGGACTTGTGGGAAGGGAACTCAGGAATGGCAGTTAGGTCTCAAGTTGAGATGACAAGTTCAACAAGGAAGACAGGACCCAGCACTGTGGACAAGTCAAAGGAGAAGTAAAATCGAGGCTGGCCATTCCACAGACACATTCAATGACCTCTAGAAACACAAACCAGATGACTGCTGTTATAAAGAGTAGACTGGGCTGTGTTGGGGAAGTAAGAATGGCTAGCATGGAAGCTTCTAGAATGAACAAAGTACCAATGATGGAGCTTGCAGACCAACTGGTAGAGGAAAGACTGCAGTAAGAGGAAGGAAACCTGATGAGACCAGAGTCATGGAGGCCAGGCTACCTGTACGGGCAACATGGCACGTATGCTGACTGAGCCACCTGTTTGTTATTCAGCCACCAAGGCGGATAGGTGTTGAAAGTGTGACTGGCGCCCTTACTCAGTTCATTTTAGGTGAAAGGAAACTATCTTTGATATTGGGTGAATTTCATCCAATCGGTGCAAAGGTCATAGAAGTTCAAAGGTTTCACTGAAAATAAAAATTGCCTTCCTTTTGGGACATTAGCTGAAGTGGAAGGTAAACTGGGTGCTTTCTCTGTTTCTCTGAGCCAGTGGGCTTTCATGCCAGCACCTTTATTCGTAAAATAAAGTTTTATTGGTAAGATCAAAGAAGAAAAAGAAGAAGAAGAAGAGGAGGAGGAGGAAGAGGAGGAGGAAGTGGAAAAGGATGAGGAACAGGAAGAAGAGGGGGAAAAGGAGGAAGAGAATAAGAAAGAAAGAAAGAAAGAAAGAAAGAAAGAAAGAAAGAAAGAAAGAAAGAAGAAACTTCTGTCCTCCACTCTTCCACACATGTGCATGGACACATACACACACACACACACACACACACACACACATACACACACACACATACACACACATACACACACACATACACACACACACATACACACACACACACACACACACACATACACACACACACATACACACACACATACACACACACACATACACACACACATACACACACACACATACACACACACATACACACACACATACACACACACACATACACACACACACATACACACACACACATACACACACACACACACACACAGAGCCTGCCAACCTGCCCTCAAGCGCTAGGCCCTGTCACTCCTTGTCCTATCCCTGTGGAATGCCCCAACAGAAACAGAGGCTGAAACGGGACTCAAGGGTGAGCTGGTGGCCCATTCTGTGCCCTTACATGATGGCTAAAGTGTATACAGGTCACACCACAGCAAGATTTCCCAGAAAAGAGAAGGAAGCCAGCAGGGGGCTTTAAAAGTGTGTGCCACCTGTGGAAATGAGAAGGACACGGGGACAGCGTGAGAACACCACATCGGGAGCTAGGCACCATGACTGTGCACCCAATTCCTGCCACCACCTGCTGAGCTTGCCACACCTGCGTGTTGGGCCAGCCGTTGGTGACTCCCAGTGCAGGGTTTCCAGAACTTCTATCCTCAAAGCTTTACAGATGGAGCAAGTGCATGAGAGGCACTTGGTGACTAACCCCAACCATCCACTGTGTACAGGAGAGGCAGCCTGGGCGGATTAGTCTGGCAGGCGTGCTGGGAGCCCATGGGAACCTGGAGAAGACAGGAGCCTGGTGCTCACCTGTCCTAGCCAGCTGCAGGAGGCCGCAGGAGCCCTCTGCTGTTGTGGACAGTGGGGCCTTTGTATGAGACCACTGAGTTGCATTTGAAGTCTACTATTTACTAGTTGGGAGGCCTTGAGCAAATGCCTTACCCTCAGCAATTCAGCACCCCTGTCTCTAAAGCAGGGGGAGGGGGGAAGGCGGGAGGAGAGAGGGAGGGGAATGCAGAGATGAGCCTTCACAGCCTGGATGTTCATACAGAAAGCCCAAAGCACGTGGTAAATGCTCACAAAAAGAAAATTCCACTCACATGCCACCCCCACAGGGCTGGCCCAGTGAGACAGCAACTGTAAATGTGACTGACGGATTTAAGATAGCGTCTCCCCCCACCCCCACCCCATCTCTGCCACCACACACACTCAGAAAGGACGCAGCCTCCTTGCTTTCTGCAAACAGGGTACTGGCTGAACAACCCCCTGCCTCTGTGCCCCTGAGTGGTATGCAGGTGTACCACTTGGGCTCATGGGTATAGCTTGTGGCTATTTGGAGTCTGAGCAGCACTCTCCCCCTCCCCAACCCCTCTCGCCACCCCCCACCAGCCCCCTCCACAGGCCCTCACCATGAAGTATCTTCCCTCTCACATCTCACACCCCGCCCCCTGTTTGTCTCCTAAAGGACATATTATGTGTAACTTTGTAGAATTGCCTTTTGTTGTTTCCAACCTCCCCCCTTCCCCGTGCATCTCCACCTGGCTCTGGCTGTCATCTTCTCTCCTGACTTGACATGTGGCTGAGCCGATACCCTTCCTCGGCTTCCTTCCCCATGCTCAAAGGGAAGGGTCAAGCCGAGATTCAAGTCTGAGGTCTGGGATTACCTCAAATCCGTAACGTTTATCTGCCCTCGCCACCGGCCAAAGGCTTCCCAATTTAGGTCTCATCCACATCAAGAGAAGACGGAATTGTCTGAGCTACGGTGCACCCTGCTTGTGCCTTCATTTTTCTTACTTAATTCCTAGGGTAAAGCTCCCAAACCCACTTAGGCCCGTGTAATGGTCGCAGACGCATGGCCACTGGCAGGCAGGAAGTATTTCTACCTGAGGCAGCTCTGGGGAGACAGGGGCTCTGCCGCAGTGAACACGTATCCTCTGTGGGGCTGAGGGAGAAAGGCCCACACAAAGGGCTTTTTGTCTCAATTAAAGAAGAAGTTGTTTTGAGTCCAATTTCCAGAGTGTCTTGCACTCCACACGCCTTGGGCAGACAGTGCATGCTATTATTGTATGGCAGGGTTCTCCCATGCTACCCTGTGCTGTCTGGACTTGGCCCCAGAGGCCAGGCTTCTAGAGGCTCGCCCACTTTAGGAGGGGCCCCGGCTGCAGAGAGGAGGCCTCCGTTCTTTCTTTGCTCTTCCATCTGTGGTGAGCATGGGCAAACTCTTGTGCCCAGCATCTTGTCTGAAACCAGGAGACATGTCTCCAATATCTGGGTAGCAAGAAAATAAACAGCGAGCAGACAAAAGACTCTGCTGGAGGCTCAAAGGAGAAGAGTTTAGGGCTTTGGTTGGGTCGTTTGGGTTTTGTATATAAATGAAAGAGAAATGTAATTTGGGTTCCACATTATTATAAGGCAACCAAACCCAAGAAAATGCAAGTTATTGGTTTGGCCATTTGGGGACACAGTGGTCAAGCCAGCAGGTACACACAGGAGACCACACAATGCATGATTCCAGAAATCCTTAGCAGGCCAAAAGGTCTGGGAGACATCGGCCCCTGAACTTCTGCTCCTGGCTTCTGCCTTGTTTTTACTCCTCCTGCGCAGCAAACACGGTCTGAGCCAGGCTCTACGGCCTGACAGCTTTCTCCAGGGAGCAATTAGAGCCTTGAAGATCTTACCTAGGCTTCTCCTGAAGTCTTCTCATTAACTAGGTACTTCAAGTGTTCCTGGGGCCGAAAGCATTAAGATTTAAAAGAAACGACTGACTGCTTTTCTCCATGCCAAATCAGACCGTTGTTTAACATGGGGAGAGCTACCACTGAGGTTAGCGAGGTAGAAAAAGGGGGTTATGTCTTGCTGGAGAACAGAAACTAAACAGGGAAATTTAAAGCAAGACAGGCTCAGAGACCAGCACAGTGACGCCTTTTTAAAGAGCCAGACTTTGCAGGGACCATGCAGTCCAAAAGCCAGACTCTTTAGGTGGCTGTCCCACACTCCACGCCCTGATAGGTAGAGCAAACATCAGGATGCACACCACGAGAAAAAAAAAATCATCCTGAGGAAGGATAACTTGCCTGCTTTCAGTGGGGGAGGGAGGTTAGGGGAGTAGTGGGAGGAGCCAGGCAGGATCAGCCAAGCAGGATGGGAAAGTTGCCAGGGCTACCCAAGACAGCTCATTCGTAAATGGGAACTGCTGATGCTGCCCTTTCTAGCCAGGCCTACCCTGCTGGGTGCAATGGTGCTCACCTGTAATCCCAGCACTCAAGGAGGCAGAGGCAGGCGGATCTCTGTGAGTTCGAGGCCAGCCTGGTCGACAAAACAAGTCCTTAACATCTAAGGCTACCTAGAGAAACCTTGTCTTGAAAAACCAAAAACCAAACCAACCAACCAAAGCTGTGCCCTTTGTGTGAAAGTGACTTGGGAAACAGCAGAGTCGTCTGTGACTGTGTTGTGGGCTTCACAGCTGTGTTGTCTCAGAGTTCTGACTCATCTTTGGTGGCCTAAGCTAGGGGTTCCAATGTAGTGTTCATTTATTCATAATTTATCGATGGCACCAAGTCAGGTTTTAAAAAAAAAGTAAACAACCATTATGTCCTTAAGACTTGAAGTTCACTAACTTGGCATGAGGAGAACCTTCTAATAGAGTGAGGAGCCAAATCCACATCTGTCCAGGATCCAGCATGGACTTGGTGGAAAGTGTTTCTCAATTCCTGTCAGCCCAGCATTCTCAGGACGAATTCTGGTCTCCTCCAGGATGTGGGTTTGGGCAAGCTTGGGATAGTTTGGTAAGCAAGTCCTCATGTAAACCAAACTCAGATGACATTTTCCCCTTGCTTTCCCATCATTTACCAAGAAGACTTTGTACTCTTTGCAGGGGAGAGTGACATCAGAAAGGCCAAGATGATGTAAAGTAGTGCTGGGTTGTCCCAGTTCCTACACCCTGCACAGCCCTCTGCCGTGCCCTGTTGATGTGCCCACCGGTGACAGACATTTCAGAGGCTGCTGCCATCCCATACAACATTCCCTTCCGGGGCCTAATCAGGTGCTTTGGGCCTTTTGCTCAAGAATTTATCTTCCTAAGGCCTCTGTGGGCATTGCCTCTCCTCTCCTCATGGAGGAAGAAGGGGTTTCCCCATACCCTCAGTCAGGCCTCCTCAGTGGCATCACAACTCAAACTCCAAGCTTCTTTTGCAGCCGGTATGCATACCAGTGACGCAGCTCTGCCTTTATTCATCCTGGCAACATCTGTGTCAAGAGGTGGAGAGTGACACAAAGCGTGAGGATCTACCCAGGGCACCCTTTCCTCTGAGGCCTGACCCACTCTCTGTTTCATGCTGTTGATGCACTAAGCCTGAAGCACAGATCTGCCTTTAACTAGTCACGCCCTGCTCCTCCTGCGCATTCCATGTTTGCAGGAAGAAGAGGCCGCCTACGAGGTGGCCTCCAGCGTGGAACAAGGTTTGTGAGGAGTGGGACAGGTGGAAACTGGGAAGGGCCGGGAAGGGAAGGGGAGCTGTTCTTGCTGTGTGGGAGATAGGGGAGGAGACGGCAAAGGCAAACGGACTGCTAGGGTGAGCGGCAGATATAAGTTTTGGCTGGGAAGTTGTGGGGTTGACTGACTGTGGAATGGAAGGGGCCCTGTTGGAGGAGCAGAGCTCTTAGAAGCTAAGGAACCCACTGCTGCTTCGGAGCCTCTTGTGGGTGCCCACGGGGTCGCCCCACCTCACACTGAAGCCTCCAGTTCACCTTCTTCCAGGGATTGGGCCAGAGGAGAGCAGATTTTCAGAGAGAGTCATCTGTGACTTTAAAGTTTTTGCTGGCCTCAGCTTCCTTGCATGGGAGCTTGAAACTCCGTCAAGGAATTATCACAGAGACTGGCTGTGGGAAGGGCTGACTCACTGCAGGTACCAAGTGAATATTAGTAGCTTCCTTATTGCCCCATGCCTTCTCCTCTCCCTACTGTCACCAGCTGTCTCTCTTGCAGAGATGTCACTGACTTTAAACCAAGGGATTCACTGAGTAAGAATGTACGCATAATGCCCCTGAAAGCACAGGAAGACACAAGCCCTGCGTCTCTGGACTACTGAGAAGGTAGGTCCAGCAGAACCCCAGGTGGTGGGTTTTGAAGAGTCATTTGTGGGGCTCCTAAAAAGAGGGATTCAGAAAGTCTTAAGTTCACCAATCAAAAGCCATTAGCTCAGGAAAAAAATGGGATTTTGAATCAGAATCACTCAAATTTATCTGTTTTCCAACTGCCTTGACAAACACCTGAGCACTGGAGAGAGAGTTTAAATAAAAGTGATTAAGAACTGAGTCCGCCCCAGGGTGTGGCAAGTCACAAGTACTACAGCCCCTGCCTGCACAACACAAGGCCAGCAAAGCTACAGAACTGGAAAGGATCCATAGGAGCAGAAAAGAATCAATGTCACTTCCCAGCAAGAAGACCCAAGATGCTCTTCTCACTGGCAAAGGAGCAGGAAAAGATGAGCAGTGGGTGGATAAAGAGAGCTCCACTAAACTTCTAGCCGACTTACAGCAATGAGTGAGTTTGCTCATTGTTGCGGCCCAGAGGAGCCCACAGCAAAGCCGCATCACTCTTCCCCATCCCTTGCACCTAGAGCACAGAGGCGCTGAGATGGGTCTCCAGGTGGAAGGCTGAGGCTGGAGCTGAGACAGGAGGTCCAAGGGAAATCCCTCCCAGGTACCTTCGGCTTCACCAGAGACACAGCAACCACCCTCCGTCTTCTGAATGAAGAGAGGACTCTCAGGATTCAGGGGTCTACAGCAAACTGAAGAGTAAAGAGGATGCCCTAAAATGGGCGACAGGGACGGCGGGGGGGACAGCCAGGAGGTCAGCCTCCGCAGGGCACTTTCCCAAACTCCCACCGTTGTTCAGAGGGTGAAAGGAAAGCCTCAGTCTATCCTAAAATTGTGTGAAGTGGGAGAGAAATGAATATGAAAGAAGGCATTAACGGGGCAAATATGTTTTCTTCTTAAAAAAAAAAAAAAAGTCTCAGAGATAAATACAAAAAAACTATCTACCTACCTATATCTATCTATCTATCTATCTATCTATCTATCTATCTATCTATCATCTATCTACCTATCTCTATTTCTGTGCACACACACATGTGTGTGTGATTTTTAACATCTGGAAAGTTTCTGCTAACAGTAAAAATGACAATAAACTATTGTTTCAAAGTATAAACAAAGCAAAATAGATGAAAACAAAAGCACCGAGAGCAGGAGGCAAGACAGCATCTGCACCTCACACACAACAGTGTGAACACACACCTCACACACAACAGAGTGAACACACACCTCACACACAACAGAGTGAACACACACCTCACACACAACAGAGTGAACACACACCTCACACACAACAGGGTGAACACACAGCTCACACACTACAGAGTGAACACATACCTCACACACAACAGGGTGAACACAGTAAACACAGACCACCATCACTTAGCTCAATTCCTAAAGCATAAACACTGTAAAATAACACAACTTAAGAACCAGGCAATGGAGAGTACAAAACACAGTCCTGGAAAATGCTTACTTTACCTCAAAATAATGTAGTAGAGAAAGGAAGCAAAAGCAAGAACAACCATGATAAACGCTGAAATTGTGAGCCTAACTCCAACCACAGCTGTACACACACACATGCACACACACATCACATCACACATGAATATACACACACATATATATATCACATCACACACGAATATACACACATACATATTATACATACACATCAGAGTCGCCTTGGTCATAGTTTCTTTTCACAGCAATAGAACAGTGACCAAGACAGAGGTTGGTACCAGGAGTGGGGTTTTGCTATGACAGGACTGTCTATGATGCTTGTTGGAAGAATGTGGACTTTGGAGCTTTGGATTAGGGAAGCAATAGAATGCTTTAAGCGGGACTTAATGGGCCACGCTACTAGGATCATGGAAGACAGTGGTGCTGAGAGCAGGGTAGATTATGATGGGCTCAAGAGGTTTCAGAGGAGAAGAATATTAATAAGTGGCTTAGAGACTGTTCTTATGTTATTCTGGTAAAAAAAATGGGTGTTTTATACAATTATTAAAAAAAACTGTCTGAGGCTAAATTGAAGTTTCAGATTAATGGTGTTGGCAGAGGAGAATTTGCGACATCCTAGTATTGATTGTGTTGTGTGGTTATCAGTGGCCACTCTTTTGCAGATATGTATTAAAAATGAACAAACTGAACAAGGAAAAATACAAAGTGTACAGTTTGGGGAGAAAAGGGATACCAGGAATTGTAATGGAAGCTAAGTCCAGTGCTTAAGAAGATAAAACGTTTAAAGAAAAGCCTGATGCTAAGTGAATAAAGGGAGTGGTGACATCAGAGCAAGACCCCACCCAGATAAGCTTCCAGCTTGTGGAAAGAAATTAAAGAAAAACTTAAGCAGTGAATGAACTTATCAACAACAGAAAGATGATGCAGATGTAAGTGAGTGAGGGAACCAAAGTCCAGTCCCATCAAGCAGTGTCACTTGGCCTCTGAAACTGTGAGCCAGCATCAATTAATTAATGGTGTCTCTTCCCGGCAATAGAAAAATGACTAAGATAACAATATGATCAATTGATATACACTTTCATAGACAAGAAAGTCATTCTAACAATAGTCCTGGGTCAGCTGTAGAGCTGTAAAATCAATTTGTTTGTTTGTTTGTTTGTTTGTTTGTAGAACCCCAACTCCACTTCTCATATAACAATTAATTAAACAGAGGTGAATCATACACTGAACTAAAACTAGAATCAGCTAACTTTGAAAAGATAGCATTGAATTTTAATATGGACAAAGATCTTTTAGGTGAAATGCACAAATCATTAACCAATAAAGAATAAATTGGTGACTACAGCAACCCATATGCTCTTCCCAAACTCTGCTATACCACTGACCAGAAGTCCAGCCTACCACCCGTTCTCCAGAGGCCAGGTGAGCCTGCACTTTTCCAGCCCAGTGATGAAGCGGATGTGTTACTGTGTGACTGCTGTAGCCACATCAGAGAAAGGACACAAGTGACCTGACTTCCTCTTTCTTGGGACATACTCACCCCGTGAGCCCCGCCACATGAAGTGGCCATGGTAGGGATCCTTGTGAATGAACCCTGCTACAGCCTAGCCTGACAATATCTATTACTAGACATGTGAGTGACAAGCTTCCTGATGACTTCAGTCCCTAGCCTTGGGTGACACTCAAGAGAGCAGAGATAAGCTGTAAGCTCTCTCTATTAAGGACTACTGAAATTACAGAGTCACAGGCCAAATAAATATCTAAGCCACAAGAAGAAAAAAAAATAGAAAAAATTGTTATATAAACACATCAACCAGGACATTATCAAAATAAAAAATATTTCCAGGCACCCAAAGACACTTTAATGTAATACTTTAATTTGGGAATTAAATTGGTACTCCACAGTCAGTGAAAAAGTATTTACAATGTATAGTGCTGAGAATGGACAGGTGTCCAGCACAGGTATCAACGGTCTACAGATCAAAAATATGAAAACCCACAGCTCTGTTTAAAAAGTAGGGGAAAGACTTAAAAAGACACCTCTAAAGTAATACGTACCAAAAACTAGTTTAATGTGAAATGAACTCAACACCGTCACAAAAATGCAAATGAAAGCCATGACTTCACACCCCCAGCATGAATAACTGAAGAACAGTGACATGTGCAGTGTTGAAGATCATCATAAGAAGCATATGAAACTTACCTGTCATGTGTGCATAAGTAAAAAAGGGTCAGCAGCTTGTACATGGCTATTTCTAAATAGACATGACCCAGCAACACGCAACTGGACATACACACACACACACACACACACACACACACACACACATGCGTGCACGCACACAGCATCCACTAAAAGATGCACATGAAAATACTGATAACAACTATAGTCATAATAGGCAAAACCCAGAAACTACACAAATATAAATATAACTATAAACATAAATATATAACCTTATGAATAGTCAAATATAAGAGAAGGAGAAAAGAAGTGATAGCACAGCCATATAGCAGGAAATAATTGTTACACTTGGCACATGTTAATCAAAATAAAACAATGATTGATACATGGATCAACTTGAGCAACTCTGGAAGCATTCATCTGAGTGAAAGCACCCAGACACATAGGAGATGTGGTATGGTTGTTCCATTTAGATAAGATCAAAGAAATCTAAAATGATAAAAACTAGCAAATGGTTGTGAGCTGGGAGGGTAGAAGTTTGAAAAGATGCAAAAGGGATTTCTGAGATGTTCTGTGAATGTTTTCATCACACAAGCAAATGCATACTGTTGCCAGTGCGCTGAACACTGATGGCCAATGTACTCTATTGAATATAAATTATATTCAAAAAGCAGAAAAATTGAGGCCAGGTGTGCTAGCCGTCCTTAGAGGGGACTTGGTTTCTTTTCCTCTTTCTGTGATAAAATACTCTGAGAAAAGCGACTTAAGACAGAAGGGGTTCTCCTGGCTCACAGGCCAGGGACAGGCTGTCATGGCAGGGAAGGAGAGGATGCAGGGGCTTGGAGGAGCTGATCACGTGGCAGTCTGGAAGCAGAAAGACAAAATGCTCACAGGAATCCTGGCTGACCTCAAACTCAGAGATCTACCTGTCTTTATCTCCTGAGTGCTGGAATCAAAGGCTTGTGCCACCAAACCCAATGTTTTTTTCCAGTTTATTCAGTCCAGGATCAGCCCAGGGAATGGTCCCTCCCATAAGGAAGATGCGTTTTCCCACAAAATTAGCATAATCAAGATAGCCTTGGCCTGGAGAGATGGCACAGAGGTTAAGAACACTGTCTGTTCTTCCAGAGGTCCTGAGTTCAATTCCCAGCAACCACATGGTGGCTCACAACATCTATAATGTGATCTGATGCCATCTTCTGGTGTGTATATGTAATAAATAAATTAAATATTAAAAAAAAAGATAGTCTTCCACAGGTGCATCCAGAGGCTAGCCTCCCAGCTGGTTATAGAGTCTGTCAAGTTAATAATTAATGTGAGCAGCTCAAGGATCCACCCTAGAAAATGTGTCCAGTGAAGAGGACTGAACTCGGAGTCTCAGCTGCAGGCTTTCCCACAGACCACCAGCATGCAGAAGCAGAGCAGCATAGGGCAGGACAACAGGAACAGAGCTGTGCGGCCACCAGAAGCCAAGAGGCACCGGCTACCAATACAAACCGATCCTTGAGCTCTACACATGCTTGTATAAGCACGAAGCGAAGGGGAGCATGGGCAAGAATTGGAGGGGCTGGGAATGGCAACGTGAGACTTTTTCATATTATTCATTCATAGGCTGATGGGTCAGGTGTTAGTAGAAATCCAAAAAAAAAAAAAAAATGTTAAAAGGTGAACCCAGTGAGATGATGCACTTATTGTATGTACTTTAATTTTTTTTTAATTTATCTTTAAATTTTATTTGCTTTACATCTCAGTCATAGCCTCCTTCCTCATCTCCTCTTGGTCCCACCCTCCTTCTCTCCCTCCCCCCCATGTCCCCCCCCTAGTCCTCAGAAAGGGGAGCCCTTCTCTCCTGTCAACTGTCACCAGGAATGCCTGCACCCTCTTCCTCTGTGACCTGGCAAGGCTGCCCCACGAAGGGGAAGTGATCAAAGAGCAGGCAACAGAGTCCATGCAGGGACAACACCTGCTCCCCTTACTAGGTGACTCACATGGAGACTGCGCTGCCTATTGGCTACATCTGAGTAGGGGGCCGAGGTCCTTTGGATGCGTGGTCCTTGGTTGGTGCATCCGTCTCGCTGCCCCTGGGTCCAGATTAGTTGGCTCTGCTGGTCTTCTTGTAGAGCTCCTATCCCTTCTGGGTCTTTCTACTCCTCCCATGCTTCCATAAGACTCCCTGCCCTCTGCTATGGAGACTCAGCTTCTGCTTCAACCCCTGCTGGGCAGAGTCTCTCAGAGGACCTTTATGGTAAACTAACGCCCTGTTCCCTCTCTTCAACTGCTTCCAGTGTCTATTCTATTTGCCCGTTGAAATGAGAGTACTTTTAAAGTTGCCAGCTCAACTATCCCCTTTCCCACTCTAAAATTCATGCCCTCTGTGTCCTACATATATACATACTGCCACTTTTCAAGGTTTTTGGAGTTTTTTTGTTTTTGTTTTTGTTTTTGTTTTGTTTTGTTTTGTTTTGTTTGTTTATCTTCTGTGATGTAGTGGGTGCTGGTTATTAAGCCGCAAGCCCTTTCAAAGCACGGCTGCACTCATTAAAGATCTACTCAAATACATCTACATGCTAAAACTAGAGTGAGGGGCTGGAAGGATGGCTCAACAGTTAAGAGCACTTGCTGCTCTTCCAGGAGATCTGGCTTCTGCCTTTTCTGCTCCCAGCACACACGTGGTAGCTCAAAACCATGTATAGCTCCAGTCCCAGGGGATCTAGTGCCCTCTCTTGGCCTCCAAAGGCACCAGGCACGCATCCGGCCGACTGGCTACCGTACTGAGCTGGGATATGGGGAAGCCCTGAACCTGGCACCCTGCTCCAAGCAGCCATACCCACTCTAGTGCAAAACAGAGCAGGGAGAGCCTTCTTCCCAACGCCTGGTATCCGCTCAGCCTCGTATTCAAAGTCTTTCCTAGTACCAGCGTTGGCCTCCCATGTTAGCTTCCCTCCACTGGGAATCTCTTCCGGGTTCTTCGGAGTCCTGCAGGCCCAGCTCATTTCCTAGAGCTCCTGCGAAGCCCCTCTAAGGGGGGATAGTGAGGGAAGAGTGGGATTCACTTCACGCATACAGCAATCTCTAGGCAAGGCATCCATGAATCTTCATTAGTCTCTATTTTCTATTGAAGTACAGAAGAATCACCCTAGACTTACAGCTCATACAGATTTCTACACTGTCGCTCCACCGTGCTGCCCTGATTTCCAGGCAACCCAGGCAATCCCTGACCCCTAGGTCTGGGTCTTCATGCGTGTCTGTTAACCCTGTCCTCCTGTGCTCAAAACATAACCCATCCTGTTGGGTTGTTTCAAATGCTGTCTTAGCCCTCCCACTCACCCAGCTCCTGGCCCCTGTGCTGCCCTAGAACTCTTAGACTCTCCTTGGTGTTTAGCCAGATGCACTCTGAGGGCATGGGCTGCTGAAGTCAGAGCCTGTTCTTTGTGCACATTGCAACTCCTGGATGACATGACATGCACAGACAGTGCTAATCTAGGAGTTGCAATGTGAGGGGTGTTGGAAGGTCATGGCCACAGTTGTAGAAGACTTGCCATCACCGAGGAGGAAGTCAGACAAAATGACTTGCAGGCCCCTTCCAATTCCAGCCCTCAAGAGCCTGGAAAGCTGGAAATGTTTTTTCTGAGCTCCCAATTTCCTGAATTCCTTCAGCATTTAATGGTCTGGCCTTTTCTGTTTGTTTGTTTGTTTTGCTTTTATTTTTATTGTTGATTATACTCAATGTTTAGCAAAAACAGTGTTTCACATCACATCATTCAAAATAATCTTGTCATTGAAAGGACAAGATTTCAACAAAGGACAAAACGACACGCCGCCTGCTCCCATAGCTGTTAACACTATGTAGCCTTCCAATTTTTCCTTATGCAAGTATGAATTTTGTCCTCACATTTTATTACCTAATAGTAGTTTAGATTGCTTCGGTTTGGCTGTTGATTTGGGAGGGAATTTGCCTGGCCAATAGCAGTGAAATTTCTATGTAAACTTCAAAGCTCCTTTATACCCTAATAGGACTGGTTTTAAAAAAACAAAAACAAAAAACTTAAATTCATGTTTCTTGCTTGGCTGCCCTTCCACAGCTTTCTCCGGCCTGCCTGGTGCAGAAAGCACTGTCCCCGTGTGTAAGGAGAGGCCCACACTCTCACTTCCTCAGACACACTTTTAAAGAAAAACCTGAGTCTCCAGGGCATGTGGCAAGTCACCACTTGTGGCACGCCACGTGCCTGCCTCTCTGCATCTTCATCTGCTGAGACTCAGGGTCAGCTGCAGCTGCATCCCCAACTGCCCATGCAACATAAACAAGTCTGCTGTCCCCTCTGTGCCCAGTTCTCTCGTCTTTAAAATAAGGACATGGACCACGTGGCTTTTCAAGGACCTGCAGCCGGAGCTAATGGGCTCTCCTCCTCAGCTGGTGGGTGCCAGGCTCCGTGAACATGAGGGAGTCCATGGAGGCATCAGAGACCATCCTGAGACTGTGTTTGTTAGCCTGCTAAGCCCTGGCTGCAGCCACAAGCTTAGTGCATCATATATTGAGGCTAGAGATGGTCTTTCTGGAACCCCACAGGTCGGGTGCCTAGTGGCAACTCTGACTCCGAAACAATCATAAAGGCCTGGATAGTTTCCATGGCTCTCAAGATACATCCTCGATGCATGTGGAGAGGCCAGGCTGTGCCTCCTTTCCAGTTTCAGGACCAGCCACTGTTCCTGAACCCTTACAGGAGGTGACAACAGAGTGAGGAACTGTGTGGCCCCTGGCAGCCTGTGCTGGGGAATTCCTGTCAGTTCCTCCCTGCCCCTCTGCCTCCAGCATGCCTCCACCTGCAGTAAGGGGCAGGAGGGCTCTGGCCTGAAGGGACCTCTTCACTGTGTGCTCTACCACCTCCTGCCTGCGGAGTCCAGAAACGGGAAGTCACTCATGTTGGGTACACAACTACCTAAAGGGCACTGTGCTTCAAGGGCGGCCAGGCTCAAGAAAGTCAGCGTGGGCTGGAGGCCACCTTCAGGAGGCCACAGTAAGACAGATATCCTTCTGTCCAGTCTTCTCAGGGGTCACAGCCTAGCAGACACCTCACCTGATCTCTCTTGTTCAGTGGGTCAGGTCTCTGTATCCATGCAGACAGCTGGCTAGTAGTTCCAAACTTCTCTGTACCATTGTAAGCTGAGCAAGCCGTAGGGAGAGACGGGTTACAGCTTTGTCCTCAGTAGACCAACATTCAACCTGGAACAGAGAATCAGACCTAGGTTCAGACCAAAACCTGCTGCCGCCACCTGTTCCCTGTGAGTGGGTAGAGAGCATGGGGATGGGGAGGCAGTGAATTGTTGACCATCTCTGTGAGTGATACCCCAGATCTCTCTGCTTCTCTAAAGTCTCTCTCTCTACTTGGAGAAGCAGCTCAAAGCTGCCTCTTTCAGGAATGTTCCATGACAGGCACCCCCGCTGAGGTTCCTATTCTCCAAAGGGCTTGCTGTGTTGCCTTGCTGTGTTGCCTTCACAGGATGCCAAAGGCACAGGGAGGCACACCGGGCTGTTCTTGAAAACATGCCTGTGCCCATTGTGTATAACCAAAGGCTGGATGTCTCCAGGAGGACACAGTGTTCTGTTTGTCCCCTCTTTGTCCCCACAGCCCCTGGCCTGAAGCACACACAAAAGGCCCACAACAGTGACCAGCTGGTCCACTGGCTCAATTCCTCCTGAGGAGGACCTATCACACAGCCAGACAAGCATGGGGCCATTCAAGCACTCAAGCCATTTAGGGGGTGGGAGGGGAGGGATATAAGGCAGCCGAAGTGTTGACAGGGCTTGAGGATCTGGGGACAGACTTGAGCCACACTTTGTCAGCCTCTTTTCTGTCTTATAGCTCTGCACACTTAGGCCAGTAAGCACTACCTTCCACCCCATCTCCTCTTGCACACACACACACACACACACACACACACACACACACACAGGGTGTCTTGCCTTGTCCCTCTTTTGCCACCCTGGAGTCTGTTGCCATTCAGCTTCTCCTTCATGGACTCATTAGGACATTTATGACTTACAGACTTGAGTAAAAATCCTGCCCCATCAACACACAACAATCTTTCCCCTAAAGATGGTGTAAGAGCCCCTCCCCCACATCAGGCTGTTGGGAGAGAGGTCAAAGCAAGTCCTCTGGAAGTAGAAGCAACAACCAAAACCCACCACTGAATCCCCAAGTCTAGCCAAAGCCCTTGCTGCCACTTACAAAGACCCTACCATTTCCAGTCTGTTCCGGTCAATAAGTGCCTAGGGAAAACCTTAATGCTTGATTTCTTTTGCTCCATGATTTGTGGCCAGGGGGCTCAGGATCCTTAAGTCCAAAATGATGTTTCTGCTCATTAGGCAAGATGTCAGGCCCAGGCAGCGAGGCTTTCTCCAGCCCACCCTGCAAAGCCCCAGCCTCAGGCTGAGGAAACCTCCAAGGCCAGAGCTAAGGGTCTCATGGTGACAGTCACTCAACCGCGTTCCACACGTGTGCTATTGCTGAGTAGTGGTTAAGCTTGTAAATCCGATATTTACGACACGGGATTGCATGCATGCGCAGTGTGACGCGGGCGGGCACATTAACAGCGCGGTGAGAAACTTAACTTTAAATATCCTTGCTCTGGGAGGCACAAATTCTCCCACTGCTGCGTTACCAGGCCATTCTTACAGTTAGTTCCTCCAGAACTTCCCCCTGCCCGATTATACCACGCAAAATTATAAACGGTTCAGTCATTTGCATCTGAGTTCAGGTCTTCCGCTGTAGGCAGCCTTCACTTCCCTAGCATAGCACTGAGCTCAAGGCTCCAGGGTTGTTTGTGAAGCAATACTCTAGGGAGCCGTGATGCTGAGGTGTCTGGCTGTTAGTTGGGGCAGGGAGAGGAAAGCTGAAATAGGAAAGTACTTGGCTCCGTGGCGCAGTCTCAGGCCGGACACTGAGGTCTCAGAACTCCATGGGGCACCCACCGGCTTCCCCACGCCTGAGAGGTGCTGTTGAGCACAAGCACGCCTGCCAACAGCAGCCTCGCCAGAGAGGAAGGAAGTAGTCTCAAAATGGTCTGTGTAACAGCTTCGAGACTCAAGGAGCATATGTGGGAAACTTACCTTAGGTTCTCACGTGATCTCAAGCAAGTCGCTTCTCAGCATCTCGAAGTACCAAGTGAGGATGACACTCACAGCCGCCTGGTGGGGCAGGAGCACAGAGTTAAGACATTTATAGGGCCTATGTCAAACACAGTGGCGACTATTCCACCGGCAGCTCACGGTGTGTTGCTTGCAATATTAGTAACTGCCCAAGACACAAGGCTGAAAGAAGGTAAACCAAGCTGTTAGTTGGTCTATTCTGGGGGATATGGATCGAGAGGGAAAGGAAACCCACACCTACCATCAAAATGCCACCTATTGCTAGAATGTTGGCAAAGTGTGACTTCTAAGGACAACTGATACCCAAGAAGCAGAGGCACGGGCCAGCCTTCCCTGTGTCCATCCACAGTCCAAGCCAAACTAGACAATAAGACCTTAAGCTACTGCACCCAACACTCTGCAGCACCTCCATGTTCTTGCTTCCTACACTCTGAGGCCCCTCACAGTGCTGCCCCTCACTCTCTGGGACCCCTCATGATGCTGCCCCTCACTCTCTGGGGC
>OU015747.1:52503059-52518500 GCA_907169655.1 Acomys percivali | reverse complement strand
AAAGAAAGAAAGAAAGAAAGAAAGAAAGAAAGAAAGAAAGAAAGAAAAGAAAAATAACCTAGGCCCCAGACTTCAGCAGATCACCTTCAGCTTGAACTATGGGTCATCGTGCCTTCTTTAAGCTCAAAGCTAGTAGTACCTGTCCACACTTACCTCCCCCCTCACGGCTCGGTTTGTGGGAAGTGTCTACAAAGGTCTGACTGAACACAAGGAAGATGGCACAATAGAGTCACCTAGTAGAGTAAGGAACATCTACTTTATTTCCCTCCAGTGTCAGGAATCAGAGCAGCCACCACTGTCACCGCCACTGCCACCACCAACACACACACACACTCACTCACACTCACATACTCACTCATATGCACACTCATATACATACACACTCACACACATACACACACTCACACACATATACACATTCACATACACACACACACATACACACACTCACACACATACACACACTCACACACATATACACATTCACATACTCACACATACACACTCACACACTCATACACACATATTCACATACATACAATCACATACTTACACACATACACACACTCACACACACTCACATACACACATACACACTCACACACATTCAAATACATACACACATATATACACACTCAAACACATACATACACACACTCACACACATATACACATTCACATACATACATACAATCACATACTTACACACATACACACACTCACATATACTCATACACATACACACCCACACACAGTCACATACATACAGACATACACACATACAGACAGACACTCACATATGCACATACACACACTCACTTACATACATACACACACTCACATATATACATACACACACTCACATACATACATACACACACTCACATACATATGCACATATACACACTTACATACATACACACAAACACACTTCATCCTTCCTCATTCCACCGGGATATTTATGAAGGCCAAGTCCCGAAGTCACCATCTCCTATTTCCTTTGTAAACTTAAAGCCCATGTATTATTGGCTCTGTTTTTGATGCCGCAAGTGAGACTTGAGTTGACTCACCATACATGGGCTTAATTTTTAAAGTTTCCAGGTTGTGAGAATGTCAGGACTCAAACAAAAACTACATTTGACTTAGGGCATCTTCTTCTCGCCCCAGCCACCCCCAGCTTCCTGGTGAAGGGGACACAAAACAGCCAAAAGGCCAGCCAACCATAGCAAACAGGTGTCAAGAGATGGAAGCTTTTCCACCCTTGAATAATTCAAGCCCCCAAGACAGTCTTCTGTTTCCTGAGCCCTCCGTGCAAGGAGAAGGGAGCTCTCGGAAGAGGCTTGAGCACTGCTTAGACACCTCCAAATCGCCAGGAGAAAAGAAAGTTCCTTTGAACCAAGAGAGAGACACATTTACTGAACGTGTACAAACGCCCCAAAATCTGGAAATCTGCCTCCCCACGTTGCTGTCGCTCACTTGAGGCCACGATACACACGTGCTTGGACGCAGAAAATCAATCTGAAAATTGTCCTCAATCTTGATATTCCTTTAAAGCCACCATAAATCACAAAACCTGCCAATCTTGCTGTGTTTCACAAGCTGCGGGGGAGAAGTCGGCGTTTCTGGACCAAGGATCTTCCAGTAACAAATGCCAGTTCTAAGGCTGCCATATCTTCTCAGGGCTGCGTGACCTCTTAGCCAGGCTCTCCAGTGTATTAATTGCCATATTCTCAATTTATCTTTTTTTTTATAATGGAGATCAATATTCTCTCATGCAGCCAAGGGTAGCATGAATCTAGAAACTAAAAACACCCAGTTGCATTACCTAAGGCCAGTCTGTCCTCCAAGAATCACCACTAGCATCCCTATGGGCTCCATTCTCTGCCCCCCTCCCCCCACAACACGTCCTGAGGTCACATCCGGCTCGCTTGCTAAGTCCCAGCTCCTGCTGCCACTCATTGGCACCCACAGAGGTACCACGGCTGAGCCACAAAGGGAGTCTCTTGACCTGGCCTTCAAGGTCGATGGGAATGGCTGAACCCAGGCAAGCCCAGGGCCTGGCTTGCCTTCAGGAAATTCCGGGCTGTCTACAGCAGCTGTGCTTCGAGTAGTACAACAAATTCACTCACTGAATGACAACAGCTTTATTGGCAAGCCAATTCAATTAAAGCCCCTGCGCCCAACAAAGTCTCCGGCAGCCCTCTCTGCATAAAGAACGTGGACTCGTGCCTGCATTTCCCTGAGTGCCCTCAGCCCTAGCTGTCCCTCTCCATGAGCCGGAGAGGGATGAATGAATTAGACGTAGATGGTGGTAATTAATGGCTGGCTGTCAGAGAGTCATTTTGGAGGCTCAGCCGTTGAAGACTCCATATTAAAGACTGAATCCCAGCACACGCTGACCAGGACGCACACAAACCAGCTTTCTAAATGGCAGGAGTGTCAGGGCACCTGGGGCAGGAAGGGAGGGGGACTCAGAAGAATGGGAAACCAGCAAAGCGTCAGGCTGCTTGCATTGATCAATGCTTTTTATACTATTGATATATGAATAATATGTTCATTTTTCATTTCTACAGAGTATATCCTTTAGGCTACCATTACAGCAAACTTGCTTCAGAGCTCTGACATGAGCTTATTAGGGGGTGGAAGGGAAAGGCTGACTGTACAGCTACAAACAAAACACATTTTCTTATAAAATATACATAGCAGATCATTTTTGCCTTCAGTGACGGAGATATAAACCAGGATTTTTCTCACTCCCGGCTCAGTCTTGCCAACCAATCATTTGGTAGTTGAGGTGTATGGAGGAGGCATAGGGACCCATTAACAAGCATTATGAATTGTTCGTTCACATGAAGCCAGATCCCTCACTTTGCCAGGAGCCACTGCCACCAGCAGAGCCAAGCGCAGGCTAACCACCTAGCAAAGGCTAATGGGCTGTCCTGGGACTGAACTGTCCCTCATAGGACCAGGATGCCACCGTGCACACAGTTTGGACCATCAGCTGAAGCCAGCTACTGAGAGACCAAGCAGATCCATCTCCAGCAGTTGACACGGGGGCAGGGGTGGGCCAGGCTCCTGACTTGCTTGTCTTAGAGGTCTCTGAGGACTGTCTGGGCCTCTTGCCTCAGGGAATTCCAGGTGGAAAGTTCCACCTGAGACTCATGGAGAACCTTTATCATGTTAGCTTTGAACTTGACTTCAAACTCCAAGATTCAGAGCAAACGCTCATGGCACCAGGAAGCTGCTCCAGTCTTCCTCCGTGAGAGTGATTTGCTTTGTCTTACCATCCCACAGAACTTTTTAAAAATACTTTTTTAACGTATAGATTTATATTATTACACATATATAAAGTAAGCTACATACATCAAGAAGAACCACGAAGCAATCAGGAATTATATAAATGTTACACTCATAGTGTTTTGGCTATTTGTATTTGGCAACTTTGAAGAAAACATATTTGCTATCTTGGTGCGTCTAAAATTCTGAATGAAAAAATCAATATCTATCATATCGTATTTTCTATCAACTTAAAACATCTGTCTAGACCAAAAAACATCTTAACCCCTAAACAAAACAACTAAGCTTGCTTGTAAGACTAAAACTATCTGGTCTTCAACCCCATCAGACACTTGAGAAGGAATAAAATTAAATGTTTCTGCCTCATAAATATGTCTGTCAGATATATTGGGCCAGAAGGCTGAAGATGGTGTTCCAATGTTCTAGAGAGTTTTTGGGGTGACTGTTCAGGTAGCAAAACGTCTCTGTCAATTTTTTTTTAACTTTGGAAGCTGCTAACCTATCGAACTTTGATGGGCCTCTCCCATGCTATTAACTAGTTCCTTTCTATGCTGCAATAGACTATCTCTTGTCTGCTTTCCCATAGACAAGAGAGAGCATCCTGAGGGCCAGCATCCAATTCTCAGATGCAGCTGGAACTCAGTGAATCTAAGTGGAGCTGCACTGACAGACCCTTGGGAGGTGGAAATCACTTGGCAAAGTCACGTGTCACCACGCAGCCATCAAGATGTCACTGCCCTTTTCTTCACGGTAGCCTCCAAACTGGTTGCCCACTTTTAATTAGAACAGAGGCCAGATGTCTGGCCAGCTTGCTCAAACCGCAAGAGCTAGCAAGCTGGTGGAGTTTCCCAGATGGGGGCCCAAGAGGCTCGCTTTGTGTGGTTTGGTCACCTTCCCCGTGCATACTTCCTTCCCCCTTGCTTTAGTCCCCTCGGCCCCCAGCCTGAGGGCAGCTGTCCCTTTTATCAGCAAAGGCCCTTTCCTGACAGCACATCTGTCCAGCACAGTGTCTCACCCTGTCCAGTGAGTCAGTTGTGTCTTTGATCACTGCAAGAGCAGGGAACGTTGTTGTCAGTAAGGAGGCTGCAGACATTGAGAATCCCCTTTCAGAAGCCTACCATCCACCAAGTAACAAAATCTAATATCTAAAGGCCATGACACCTGTTCATACCAGATTTCATTAATCAATGTTTTCATGGAAAGAATAAATCCTTTATGCACACCTTTTTCCTGATTTTTCCCCATTTAAAAAAAAATGCAATGCTTATTTTCCTTCATTGATATTCATTCACAGAGCCCCCACTAGCGCATCCCAGTTTCTCACCTCCACAGACTACTCTTTCAAATTCACGGAGGGAATGGGAGATAGCTGAAAAACAATTAGATAGAAAGAGAGGCTTCTGTTCTTGTTAATCTTAAAGATGTCTCAAATGAGTCATTATAACCTGAGACAGACAGACAGACAAGAGTCTTTTTCATAATAACAGCGAGCCTGTAGTTGGCATATGAATGACTAAAACACTAATGTCTCCTGAATATTACACAGAAGATTCTAGCCTTCACTATGACATTCACAGTGTACCATGCTACCAACATGGAACAAGTCAGGTACGACATTATTATTACACCCACAAATGTCGCACCTTAGGTGAAGTTCAGGTGAATGGGTCTCCACTGATGTCCTTGCTAGAGGTGCCGGCCAAAGACCATATCCTGGTACACAGCCCCCTACACATCTGCACACAGAACAAGCCCCCACCCCATAGTGGCTGCTCACAATGCTAAGCAGAAGAAATAACACTTCAAAGGCTAGGAGCGAGGCAGAGGGACGTGTAGGGCATGTGAACGCCTATGAGTGTGCTGACACTTCAATGCTATATGTTTCTGTTGAACCTTGAAATAGTAAAGATGTTCCATTAAAAGTAATAATCATTTGGGGTAAATTGTTTCTTAAAATGCCCCCATTTTCCCATTACCATCAAATGTAGCTCACACTGTGCAACAAATATTTTAGTTTCCAAATGATGGTTTTTAAAAATATGACAAACAATCTTCACAAAGACACTCAAAAAATGTAATTTATTAGGATATGAAACTGGAAGCAGTCAAAATGGTAATAGCAGGTAAGTTGCTAAGTAAACTGTGATACATAGCAAGAGTCCTCTGTGCTCCATGCGGAAGACAAAGAGCAGGTGGCAAAGAAAAGAAACGCACACAGGCTAAGTGGGAAAAGAAATAGAAATTGCCCTCGGCTGGATAAAAACACAGTTATATTTAAAAAAAAAAAAAGGACTGGAAGGGAGTAAACAAGACGATTGTATGAGGGTTATGAATGATATTTTCCCCTGTCTTCATACCTCACACCATCAATACTGCTATGCGTCTTCTAGATAAAAAAAAAAAAAAAGGAAACCCCACCAACTTCTTAAATAACTATTTCTGTTTTAAATGGCTGTAATTATGAAAGAGAGAACAGTAATATGAAGCTATTCTAATTATAGTCAACCCAGATGAAGATGCCCCATGCAGAGGCAGAGCACAGGATAGGCACCTCCCACACCGTAATTCATGCCACAGCTTTGCACCGACTTGAGACTTCAAGCCTCCTCCAGTACCACTGTGTGGCAGAAGAGGTGCAGAAGCAACTGCGCTGAGGTGAGGCCTGAAGGTCAGCCATCCACTGACTCACAGGGCCAATTGGCAACAGACTAGCTGTCGACCCCTGCGGTGGATAGACACTGGAGCAGCCACATGTGAGAGAGAAGGGGCTGGAAGACTCAAGCCTACAGCTTGAATCCTCTTGGTTCAACTGAGGAAGGTTGCAGAATGCTGAAATGGTCTGTAGTTTGGGCCTGAAGCAGTCTGTGTGTGTTCTTTGAGGGGTTAAAAATGAGGGGCTGGTGACGGCATTCGATACCAAGACTGATTATGTGAATCTTATCCTAGACCCCACCATAGGGGAAAGAACTGGCTTCCATAAGTTATCCTCTGAGCCCTGCATGCATATCATGGTATGTGCACAGCCATTAAATAAATAAATAAATAAATAACTCGATGCACAAACGAATGAATGTAAGAACAGAACTACAATGAAAGAGAACAATAGAATCAGAACTTCGGTGGCTACACAACAGCTAAACTGACACACCCAGCCCAGATGTCCGGCAACCAATAAATGGATGAAGAAAACGTGCTGTGTCTATAAGGGCAATTATCTAACCATAGAGAATATGATCCAGTCATTCGCAGCAGAAGAGACGAAACTGAAGGATAGCACACTGAGTTAAACAAACTAGGCTCCGAAAGGCAAGTAGGCGTTCACAAAAGGAGATGTGAAACTAAAATTGTAATTGTTAGAGGCTGGAAGGGGAAGAAAGGTAGTGTGCTGTGTGCTGTGTGCGTGTGTGCGTGTGTGCGTGTGTGTGTGTGTGTGCACGTGTGTGTGTGTGTGTGCACGTGTGTGTGTGTGTGTGTGTGTGTGTGTGTGTGTGTGGTGATGCCTTACCGAATGTCATCAATACATATGAAATCCACAGATGTCAACAAAAATGTAAACCTTGTTGAGGGACGATTTTGTTTCCTCATTCCCATTGTCCAGGCTGAGCGTTTCATCATGTCTTGGCCAGAGCCCTCATCTAAGCAGCTGTCTTTGGATCCTACCTACCAAGGAAGATTTGCCTAGGGCTTACTCTTACAGCAGTGGTTTGCAGAGGCTCCCTCACAGGTAGACATCAGAGCCAGGCACGAAGGCTGTGGACCACCAGCTGCTCCCACCATGGCTTCCTCTCCCTTAGCATCACCTTCTGCATTTCACAGGAAAATTTTACAGGTCACCACTTTCTGCATCACAACATCACCCTCCCTGTGGTCTTGGGTGAGTAGAAATTCTAGTCCTAATTTGTTAGAGATGCTGATAATTTTTAAGAGAGTAACTTCCTCCTGGGAATGTGTTCCTTACTGTGGCACGTTTACTGACCTTGTCGGCGCTGACATATTAAAATACCCCAATTCCAGCCCATAGGCACAAGTCATCCAGCATTGGCTCGTATGTCTTCTCCTAACATCAATACTTTAAGTGATTTTGATAAGACACCATCATATTTGGTCTGGAAAGTAAACTCTATACAGTATACAACCATTTAGCAAGCCACAGGGGAACTCAGAGCAATTATATTAAGTAGTGCACATGTTTCCAAGTGAGACTCTTCTGCTCACTTCTTTCTCACCTCACTGCTTGTGGCTTTGCTTCCTCGGTGGGCAGGAGAAGCTCTTAGCTGTATTCTTCTCAGGAAAATGGAGGGGAGAATTGCTCCTGAGTGAAAAATCTAGACAATGCGTAAGTCACAGTGAGCTGGACAGAGGAAGGATCCGTCTCCCTGGAACAGTCATTTGTTCTGTCTTTAACAACAGGTAGAATCATCTTCATACTCCTGAGTGGCCTGGCATGCTTTTGCTTGACAAGAATGGGCATTTGACAGCTGGAGACCTGGCTCAGTGGTGAAGCTCTCGCCTTGCAGAGTCCAAGCTCTGGATTGGACCCCAAGTGTCCCCAGACAGCAAGAAATGACATTCCCAGAAACAAGTACACAGGTGGCTTTTCATTTGCTTGTTTGTTTGTTTCTTTTTTTCTTTGGGTTTTTGGAAACAAATTCTCTCTACGTTGCTCTAGCTGTCCTGGCTATGTAGACTAGGCTGGCTCACAGAGATTCACCTGCCTCTGCTTCCCAAGTGCTGGGGTCAAAGGTTGCATCACCACCCCTAGACCTAAAGCTGACTTTCACTCTTATGTGGACCTGTACTGTCTACATTGAAATGCCTTTCTTGGACTTTTAGGGTTTTGAAAGTCTTAGCCTAAATAATCTTATTTTAAATAAAACATTTTTATTTATTCTTTGAGACTTTCACATATGCATATAATGTATTATAATCATATTCCCTACCTGTTCTCTCATTCCAACTCCACCCAAATCCCATGTTCCCTTCCCAACTTCATGTCACTTATTTTTTCTTTTTTTATTATATTTTCCTTTTTACATATACATTTATATGTATTTATATGTATTACAATAAATAAAATAAACTACATACAACAAGAAGTACCACGAAACAATCAGGCTTATATAAATGTTACATTCATAGTATTTTGGCTATTTGTATGTGGAAGCCTTGAAGAAAATATCTTTCCTATCTTGGTGCATTTAAAATTCTGAATGAAAATCAATATCTATCATATCTCATCTCTATCAACTTAAAACATCTATCTAGACATAAAAACATCTTAACCCCTAAATAACTAAGCTTAATTGTAAGACTAAACTATCTGGTCTTTGACCCATCAGAGACTTGAGAATAAATAAAAATTAATTAACCTGGATAAACCACAAGTGCAGGTTTAGCAGCTTCCAAAATGAAAAAAAGTGACAGAGACAGTTTGCTGCCTGAACAGTCACCCGAAACTCTCTATAATGTTGGAGCATCATCTTCAGCCTTCTGGCCCAATATATCTGACAGACATATTTGTAAGGCAGGAACTATTGAGGACTTACTTACCCTGTCTTGGCAGAGTTTGGCTGTCAACTCTGCCTGAATCCAAGCTTGTCCAGTTTTAGATAGAATTCTGTCTGTGGCAGAAATGAGGACATTTTTCCCAGTGGGTGGTGTGCCACATTTGAAGCCATCTCCATAAGGAGTTTCTTTGATGCTCATCGTCTTCTTTGAGGTAGGCTGGGTGTTGTCAGGGGTTAACCTGTCTTCTTGTCAAAGAATCTTTAAAATAATAAAAACATCTTTAAATGTCATATTCTATAGGTCTCTGGGGCTTTTGAAGACTTTGTCTAACATTTTACCTTATTTATCTATAGAATCATATCTATGTGTGAAATCTAGGATATATATCCTTGTGATAAACATAGACTAGTAATTGACATGACCATGATTTGATCAACTAACAATTAGCTTGTATTGCTTAATCATACATATGCAATACCACTTTCAAGGCATTGGAAGATGCCATTTATTTTTTAAGTACCCTGCAAAGTCTAATTAGCCCTGCCATATGCACGTAGGTTTGGGACATTCAGCTCTCACCCGCTGCTCATCTGGGGCTGGAAGCTCACCTGTCCCTCCATCATCCATGCTGGGATGTGGATTGGCTTGACCTTGCACAGATCTTGTGCTGAAAGCAACCACAGCTGTTGTTAATTCATGAGTACAAAGGCCCCGTCCTGTCCCTAAACATTTTTTTAACTACAGTCCAGTCAAGAGCTAGCCCTCCTCCATTATGAAAGCTTAGCTTACTCAGAGTCAAAGATGATAGTTAATGTTAAAAGGAATCGTGGAATTGATTGGACACTGGAGTCTCTAATCTAGTGGTGACCAACCTTGAGTATGTCTTTAGATCATCAAAGGCGAACACACACACACACACACACACACACACACACACACACACACATACACACACACACACTACCGTGTCACAGGTGGCCACATCAGAGCACTTTGACACTTTGAGAAAGCACTGACATAGTCTAATAGCCAAAAACACAAAATCTATTGGCAATAGAGATAAGAGTTGCTTTCATATCTGTAGACTGTTGCTACATCATCCTGCTACCCCATAGACTGATTACTAATGAAGACTGGATGGTATGCCCTAGTTTGACCCCAAGGTATGTAGGGCAATTTGGAACCTGCAACAGGCATTGGTGAAGTTGGCAAAGAAACCAAATTGCACACAGCCATACCTCTATCTATGCCAACCGAAGGCACAGCAACAAAATCCCCTAAGCAAACCCCCTTTAAACATCTACATCTGGCCTGCTATGCAGATAAGACTATCAGCTGGTTAAAAAATATCTAGCCCCTCCCTCACAACTTTCCAACTTCACCATCTCTCGGGCTTCTCAAAAATGGGTCTGCTATCCACCCTACCTGTCTTTCTGACTTTAGTTCAGATGAAATCTCCCAGAAGTTGTAGGGTCCTGTCGAGTATCGCTGCATCCCTTGTGGATTGTGCTTGGAAACAGCACAAAAGCAGATCCTCCTCTAAATGAGAATCGGACAGCACGGAACTTCTCAAAATCACATATTTCTAGAAAGCATACAGAAGGCTAACACAGCCTAGAGAAACAGAACAGAAACAGCACGGCTTTTAGAAGGCACAGGGGACATATTCAAAATTGGTGTCATCGGCCCCACTGTGTTCCCATAGCCAACCCGGTTTCTCTAGGCCCCTTAGCCCTGGTCAGAGCCAATAGATCTAATAATTTCAGGGTCTTTCCATGGCTTTGCCCCCGGCTACCCAAACACGGGATAGTGACGTCACTTCCTATGCCTGCTGACCAGCATCCACAAAACGCCTTCTATACAGAATCCCACATAATCAATGTTCTGCTTGAGTCTGAGTATTCAGTGTTTAGTGTTTCGCTTCTTCGTTTGTTCGTTCCAGATGGAATTTTTAGCAATCCAGGCTCCCTTCAGGGGCCATTGAGGGGTAGAGGAAGGTGAGAGTGGGCTTCTAGAAAGGTTGGGAGACCCTAGCTTCCTCTTCAAGGGAAACAGTTACACTTCTGTCTCACTGGACTTTCACAGCAGGCTTCGTTTTACCGCTCTCAAATGAAAATAAAGGGCCTGAAAAGAAAACCACCTGGCTTCCGGACTTCGGGTAACGAGAGCACAGTTTCCCACGTCCTGCCTCAGCTGCTTGTCCAGGAGGGACCTGTTTCTGTCATGAGGGCTCCTTCAGGCTGCTTGGGCTCAGGAGGGCTCCTCCCTCTGACGGAATCTGGGAGAAGCTTCTCCTGCCCTGCAAGACTGAGACCTCAGAAGTGACCACCTCTCTAGTTCGATCATATCAGTAGCCAGGCAATGCCTCTCCTAGGGTACTTCTAGTGACAGCTGGCGAGGCTGACCAGAGACCTTCCGGTCTCCTCTGCCAGCTTGCTTACCCTCCGACTTCTGGATATTGCTGTCTCTGCAAAATCGGCTCCACCCCAAGTGTTCTTTCAAAGAGCAGTTGTGACTCTGGGGAAACAGGAACATAAGGTGCCCTGTTCTCAGGGTTGCTGACTCTCTTTCACTCGGGATGCGTTCTGGGTCTCTGAGTCAGTGCTCTCAGAGATTCTAAAGGGAACATGTCCTGTTCCTTCTCAACAGCAAGCATCTAAACTCATGGCTGACAGTCCTGGTAAAGGTTCAAGTTGTTCTTTTCGGGACTCACCGTAAGAAGGGAGTCAGCCATCCAAACACATACTGTTAAGAGACAACACCAAAATAAAATAAAATAAAATAAAATAAAATAAAATAAAATAAAATAAAAAGAGAAAGCACCAGTCAGACATGGTGATGCACATCTGTAAGCCCAGTACTTGAGAGGCAGAGGCAGATGGATCTCTGGGTGTTCATGGCCAGCCTGGTGTACAAAAGGAGTCCAGGGCAGCTAAGGCTACACAGAGACACCTTGTTTCAAAACAACAAAGGAGAGAAAGGGACAGGTGGGTAGGGAGAGAGAGAGAGAGAGAGAGAGAGAGAGAGAGAGAGAACAATAGTAGTACCCCTAAGCAACAGTTTTTCTGGAGAAGGGATGTTTAGGTATAAAAACTTCCTTTAGTTTATTTCCCTAGGTTACTCGCTCTTCACCCCACCCCCACCCCCATGGCCAGAGGATGTACGGACAGAGTTTTTTCTGTGGAGCAAACTGCACCTCTAAATACCTGAAAGAGAGCTTCTGAGTGTTACTAGGATCCAGAGCTTCCCAAGACTTTGTCTGAAGCCCAAGGACTCAACTGACTAAAAAGGAGAGGCTGAGCGTCCAGCTCTAACAGGATGATGCCCACCTACAAAGTGACAGGGCAACTCCCTCCAGCTGATGTGCTAGCCAGTGGCTCTCTGTTGGGCAGCATCTTTAAAGGCACTTTCTGAGAAGATACAGGCAGTGCTAGAGCTGGGACCCAAAACCAACAGCCTGATCGTGGAACAGAGTACGCCAAAGACTAAGACTGAAGTCAAATTAACACGGACTGCCGAAATGAGAGGAAGGCTTCAAGGAAAGGAAAAAGGAAAGGGGAGGATGCAAAGAACTGTTTGAAACGACTTAAGACGTGCAAATATAGTAGGTAGTGTATTTCAGATATTATGTATGGCTACCTTCATGAAGCATGACACTCAAGTTGTGTTTATTTAAGAAAGAACCTGTGTTTCTAGGAAATAAAACTGAAACTCGCATGTGTGTCTGTATATATGCGCGCGCGCGCGTGTGTGTGTGTGTGTGTGTGTGTGTGTGTGTGTGTGTGTGTGCACATGTACATGTTCTGCTTTACACATATGCTGCATCCTGTGGTGTCAGCTTCCATTATACCACCACGTGTCAAGCCTCTGTTTCACTCTCACAGCCATGCCTCCCTCACAGTCATGGGCAGACCCTTAGATGCATGTACCAAAACAAAGCCTTCCTTCTTTGAAGTGCTTCTGCCATGCATTTTGTCATAGGATCAAAAAAATGGCATCATTTGTTATTTTTCCTAAAAATTCACTTTCATAGTCTTCTTTGCTCAGATATGCATGACTTACTTCCCAAACTAGCACATCATACAAATACACACACACACATACACACACACACATACACACACACACACACACATGCACACACATGTGTGCATGCACCCATGCTTAGAGCTTTATTTTCAAAGCACCATGTTTTACATGTAGCACTTTCCAGAACATTCTGGAAACAGTGCCCCAGAGCAGCATAATTTCTTCTGTATCACCTGTCTATCATGAGACTGCTACATTACAGCATCCGACCTCCAGGAAGTTGTTTATTTTAAGCAAGTGAATGATATTTTTCATTTCTAGTCCTAGTAAATTAACACTCATTCTACTTTTCACAGTCACATCCACTCACCACCCAGCTGAGCTCCAGAGAGCAGTAGGTAGAGACGGGACACAAGAGTCTGCCTTTGGTCTCACTGGGCAAGTGTCTACCCTTGTCCCTCCAGCTTCTGTCTGGGGCTGCCACTTCAGTGTCCCAGAGGATTGCAATGAGAAGGCAGCAGTCTCCAGGAAAGCTCCCTGAGAAGACGGGGTTGCAGGAAGGGCAGGTGGGTGGAGGAAGGCTGAACCCTGAGGTGTGTGTGTTCCTATCAAAGGCTCAGCCGGTCCCACAGGGACCACACATGAGATGTCCTCCTAAACTGTCCTAAATAAAGGCCACAGAGCCCGTTTTCCTTTACCCACATCAATTAATTGGATGTATCTTGCCCTCCGGCAGAGGGAGCAAAAGTGGGTAAGGCCACTTCCCTCTGCCTGAGCTGGATGTGGGTACAGCTGGAGTGGTTGGCAGCCAGCACAGTCGGCTGGACATGAACATCTGAGTCCTGAAGTGGGAAAGCTGAGTGCTGTTTACACTACGGGGTCCTCAGACATTTTGTAACATCCTCTCAGAACAGAGCACTTTTTCTAGAAAGTGTGAGAAACAAATGGAGAGGGGCTAGGGGACTTGTTGAAACCACCTCAGTGTTGACACAGCTCCTAGGTCTGAAATGCCAAGACTCAGACCAAATGTCCCATTTCTATGAAAGTGCAGTGCTATACCTGGTACCCGCATCCAACACCCACTGCAGCTGCCAATAAGAAATCACCAGGGTGGCGTCTCCCTCCTCTCCGGCCCGGAGGGTGGAAGTCCCCTGGACAAACCACTGCTGGGTGTTTGGAGAGAAGTAAAAACAAAAAACAAACTTTATTTTCTTCGTGAAGTATTATAAAAACAGTTCTAAGAGGGAGGCTAGCACAGCGCAAAGCTTTCTTGGAAACTTCACTGCTGTTGGGTGCACATTTTCAAGGCATATGCATGACAAGTCCCTCTGCCAGCAGTCACACAGACCGAGAGCTCCAGGACACTGCTCCGGGCTCAGCCAGGATGTGCAGCTCTGGCACAGGCTGGCTCTCCAGGTGTGCATGCTGAGGGCTTAGAATCCAGCATCAGGGCTGCTGTGGAGGTGGAATGCTGTGTCTAAAAGGTCACACTGATGGAATTCTCCTGCAAACAGACCATAATAATCACTACCTAAACTTTCCAAAGCAGACTAACACGCTTTGCTGGCAAATCCTCCAAAGGCTATCCAAGTGAGATTGCCAAAGCAAGAAGACTCCAAAATCGTTCCTCCTAGTCTCAGCATAAATCATCATTATTGGTATTTGTGACCACAATGATCAATAAACAAACTACAGGGCCCGACTACCCAGTCTTAAAGAAATAGGAAGCTGTCCACTTACAATGAACTCCAAAAAAACAGGACAGAGACAGGACATCTTCCTGTAGCACTGAAGGGGACTAGAAACAAAAGTTGAACCCAATGGTGATGACTCAAGGATGAACTACATGTTCACTCACCCCCAAAAGGCTCAGAGAACTGCAGACCTGACCTTAGGAAGAGGCAGTGAGAAGAGAATTGTTGTTTCAGAATTTATTTTAAAACACCTTCATCATTGTTTTCCTTAAAGATAAAAACACTTTATTGTGGTACTTACTTGGGGTTTTATGCTCTCAATAACTAGTATATCTTTATACTCTTATCTACTACAAAAAATACGTGAAAGAATTGAAACTAGAACAACAATTAGCTTTCTATCATATTGCACAACTATTGTGTCATTTGCCCTTACTCCATGGTCCTTGTCATCCAATATTAGCCATTCTTGGTCTCCTTTCTAAGTTTTATAGTATATGTCTGTTTACATATACATGTATACATTGTAGTCACATATGAAGAAGACAGCGTCTGGATGTCATTACTTATTATTATATATTTAAGTACAACATCTTCCTGAAATTTTTATGATTTCACTTTTCTTTAAAGCCGAATAATATTCCATTTTATATATCTACTAGATGTTTATTATTCATCTGTTGTTGCACATATAGGTTGGTTTCACTTATGGAATTCTCTGGGGATATGCCTAGGAGTAACCTATATGGTCATTCTATTTTCTTTTTTTATTAATTTGAGAAGCCTCCAAACTGACCTCCGTAATGGCTATATCCATCTGCACTATCAACAGCGATGACTAAAGGTCCCTAACCCTAACCCTAGAACTAACCCTAACCCTAGCCCTAACCCTAACCCTAACCCTAACCCTAAC
>OU015747.1:52456944-52496559 GCA_907169655.1 Acomys percivali | reverse complement strand
ACACACACACACACACACACACACACACACACACACACACACACACACTTCCACACCTCAGTAAAGGAAGCCTTAGTGACATCTACCACATGCCTGGTGAAGAAATACAAAGATAGGCTAGCTTCCTGTCCTCAGAGTTTATGACACCTTTAGCAAGACAAGTTCAGCCATGAGAAACAAATTGGAACAACACGAGAGGGGATCTTGGCAGACTGAACTGATTTTGGGGTAGAGGCAAGCGGCTGATAGACCACTGAGTAATGGGGTCACCATGTAGGAAGTATGAGAATCATTGACCATAAAAACACATGCTGGGTCCCGGAAGTTCTTCTTTTGGGTTTGCCTTTGAAAAATATTTTCCTCAGGAAGTCCCTGAGCTTTCACCTTTCCTGTCAGGCACAGAGTTACTTGCCAGCTCCGGGGTGACATTTTGAAATTTCTAATTGGAAGTCTTGGTATGTAACCGTTCGCCCTGTCTCATTGTCCGGAACTCTGAAGGGGTGACATACTCCGGGCCAGGTGGTGCCACACAAACAAAGAACTAGCAGGCAACTGGGCTAATTAGCCCATTTATACGCACTCAAACTACAAAAGCTGCAGCTGTTCAAAAGTCTGGAAAAAGACGCAAAATCAGGGCAGGATGCAGGGCCCACCAGAGGTCCATAGTAGAAGTCTGCTGAACAGAACATTCCAGACATGGCCAGTTGAGGACTCTCTCTGGGCTTCCTGCCCCTCTTCTGGCAGTCACAGTACCTAAGGACATCCCTTGGGAGCATCTCCAGCCTACACAAAACATAGGGACTGAGCGCTTGGGCACAAGGGCCTGCTACAGAAACAACTGGAAAGATGAAGAGCCCAAAAGGAAAGCAACTAAGCAAAGGACCAGGTGGGACTGCCCCGAAGCTCCTCAGAGATTGGCTCTAAGCTTGGCTTAGCCCAGACGAAGAAGGGACGTGTGCGTTGGTCAGCCTTCCACCACTGTGATAAAATACTTGTGGTGGCCATCTTAAAGGAAGAGATGGGGTTTTGCGGTTGTTCTTGTTCTTGTTTCATTGCGTTTTGGGGGCGGGGGTGTGGAGGATTGCTTATTCGGTTGCTTAATTATCTGGTTGGATTGCTGTTGTTTGCTTTGGGGTTTTGTTTTGATTTGTTTTGTTCTGAGACCTAGTCCTACTACTACTCAGCGCTGGCTGGCCCAGAAATCACCGTGTAGAGCATCCTGACCTCACACTCACGG
The DNA here is from genome assembly GCA_907169655.1 of Acomys percivali. Taxonomy (NCBI): domain Eukaryota; kingdom Metazoa; phylum Chordata; class Mammalia; order Rodentia; family Muridae; genus Acomys; species Acomys percivali. Next base: position 52,495,322 of record OU015747.1, on the reverse strand, counting down.
AGATCCACCTGTAGCTGCCTCCTGAGTGGCGGGATTAAAGGCATGTACCACCACTCCTGGCCAAGAAGTGTATTATTTGAACCCTCGAGTCTGGAGGTTTCCATCCACAGTCACCTGCCTTATTTCTCTGAGTCTGTAACAGGGCAGTAACTGCACAGTATGGGGAGGAGGAGCACGTAGTACAGGAAGCCTGCTCACTTCATGGCATTGGGAACGTGAAGTCAGGACAAGGAAGAGGCTGGGCTCCAAATAACCGCTTCAAGAGCAAGCTCAGTGACCAGACTTCCTTCCAGTAGGCCACGCCCCTCAAGGCTCTGCCACCTCCAGGTAAGACCCAACCACAGCACACAGACTAGAGGGAGCAGCGGAGGGGAGGGATACCCTTCATGGGAGCGGCAGCATCCTCTGTGGACAGCCGGCTCCCCCACTTTGATGCCATTCTCCCAACTCCCATCATGGTACCCATCCTCCTCCGAGCAGAGAATGGAGCTGCTGGCCTAAACTCATCGTCTCTTTGTCCCTCTCACTGGTAAAGGGAATAACACGAGACCAAGGAGGGAAACCGGGAGCCTTTCCCCAGAGGAAAAAGAACCGCCCACCTTCTACTAAGTAAACACCCCTTCCGCTCCTTTCTTCCTAAGCCAGTGTCAGCTGCCATTCTAGCACTGGCGACCAGAGGATTTGCAACTAATATCAGAAACACGCGGCCTCTAATCAGTGGTCTCCTAGTTCGTTTCTGTCCCCCACCCTGTGGCTAGGTCCGAGAGGATACCCTAAGGGAGAGGCGGCTGGAAGCAGGGATCTCTGTTTGTGGTAGCACTGCCTTGTCCGTGGCATTGTGAGGCAACTGTCCCAGTGTGCCGCCTACATGGCTGGTGTCTTCAAGCGGAGCCGGTGACAGAAGATTCTCTCCCAAGGTCCCTCCAACTGGAGCTGCCACGCTGCTGCCGTCAGCTGACTGCAATGCTTCAGCACCTGCAGGAGGAAATGCAACCTGTGTCTGGACTGTCTTTCCAAACACGGAAGGAAAACAAAAGCCCTAAGTTTGAATTCCGTACCCTGCAAAGAAACTTTTGGTCCAAAGCCATTTAGAGTTCTCTTTATTCATCTGTGCAGTGGGGATAGTAACAGAATCTGCCTCATCGGATTATTGTGAAGCTAAACTTGATGACGGATTAGAAGCGCTGTAGCCGACAGCAGGCATAGCGGCGACTGGTACCGTCACCACTGTGGCCGCCATTATTAAGAAAGGCTCGGAAAACCGTGCTCTGTGAAGTAAGCCAGGATCTGACCTTGTGAAATCGGAAAGTGCACCCTCCTTGGGAAATAGCTAGCAGGCAGCTCCTAGTGCCAAATTCCAGGCCTGGGTCTATTTGTTGCCTTGATATGCTTTCTCATTTATTTTTTGATTTATGAAAACGCATCCATCATTTTGTAAGGAAAGCCTCCAGACACATGAAGAAAAATGATAAAAATGCACAACAAAAACAAATAAAACCATTCAGCACAGGTAACAAGTCAGGCACTTGGCCCCCAGTGGGGTAGATAAATCCAGGGCAGGTTCAGCAGGGGGACTAAAAGGTCAACAACTGAGACTCCTCTGAAGGAATAAAAGAAAGGATTTCGGAGCCTCAGCTGATGGCCCACCGCAAATCCACCCAGAGCCTCTGAGCAGTGTACAGAAGCAGCTCCCAAAAGCATCTTCAAGAGGACAGTCCAGAACACTGTAAAATCTGTTCGCCTCTGACGCTTCGTGGGGGATGTTTTCAGAGAGAGAATATGTGTGTCAAGGATACTTTGAAAAGGTAACAAGGTTCATCTGTCTTGACCCCATTGCTCTACAGGGTTACTGTAAGAGACCCCAAGTGCCACCATCAGCACCACATCATTTGCTTTGAAAGCAACATTTTTAGCCCAGCCCAGATGATTTCTACTCTGGGCTGTGAGAAGGTGCGTGGAGGAACAGGAAGAGGTCCTTACAGTTGGGGGCAGAGAAAGGCCCTTTGCTACAAGCCATCCCAAGACTGTCACGTTGGAAGCACACAACCATACAAAGATTTCCTCCTGCCCGCACGCTGAAGGAGGTCTGGGCTGTCTTGGCCATAGCTGGCTGTATAAGAGCTTTTATTCTGAAGCTGAAAGGGCTAAATCTGAACTTGTGTGAAAGACGTATCATGGTGCAAACATCCATCTGCAAGTGATTCCCAGCTGAGAGACAGGGGCTGCCTCTGGGCCCTGAGCCCAGGTAACCTCTATTCATCACAACGGCGGGGCTGTGAGCTGCCATTGGTTGTCCGGACTCAGCATGGCCTTGTGCCTAGCAGAGGTAGATCCTGATGCACATGACCCTCTCCCCATTCCCCCTACATCCCAGCATCTCGACACCATCATTACTATCACATTACAAAGAGGCTGGGAAGCTGGGGCCAACGAGGCAGCACAGCTAATGGATGGCAGAGCTGGGATTTGAACCCATGTATTTTATTATGAAACATGAGGTTTGAGTCACTAGTCCACAAAGCCCCCCTGCTAAGTCCCATCTTGCCACAGATAGTGTCCTAGCTCTCTGCAGAGCCCAGCTGAGGATGCTGGGGTTTCCTGTGTATCCCTCCAATAACCACCCCATCACCTAAAGTGATGGTGTTGTGACGTCATTCCCATAAACTAGAAGCAGCCAACTCCAGGCACTGTGAGAACAGCGTAGAATGAAAGGACGTTCAGTGACCTTCTCTCACCCTGCTGAAAAGGAAAGGACGGCACCCAGGCTGTGACATTCCAGGCAGAGGGCCTGGATGTTGGGGATGCCAGCTAAGTGACCTTGACTTATCAAGCCCCTTCCTCTGGTCACCATGAAGGGCTTCCCTGAAGCCAGAGAGGTCCTCGGTCCAGGCTGGTGGGGTCAGCAAGCTACAACTCTGAGACTACGTGTGCCTGCTCCCTGCTTTCTCTGTGAAGTTTTCTTGGACTGAAGCCACGATCACTCACTTATGAATCCTCTCCGACGGTTTTCATGCTAGGAGAGCAGACGTGAGTAATTGTGACAGGGACCATATGGCCCCCGAAGCCTGAAAGATCTCCTTTCCAGTCCTTTACCAAGCCCTGACTTAGAATGATAGGAGGCCTAGGGACTCTCGTGCTCTCGTTGCGTTTAGGGACACTGCTCAATGCAGGGAGCTTGCTCCACAGAAACTGTACGGCATGGGAGTAACTCAAGCTGCAGAAGCTGTCCACAGCCAGGAATGGATGCTAACCCGTGAGCGAACAGACATGAAGATGTACCACTGGTCCAATCCTGGATTAGAGTGCACAGAGGTCTGAGGAGGGACCAGCAAGCTCCTGCTCCATCCTCCCTCAGTAGGCTCTGGCAAGCACCGGCCACCATTTGAATACATTCTGTTGTGATAAGAAAGAAGTCACAGGAGCTGGAGAGACGGCTCCAAAGGTTAAGACCACTGACTGCTCTTCCAAAGGACCCAGGTTCAATTCCCAGCACCCATATGGCAGCTCACAACTGTCTGTAACTCCAAGATCTGACACCTCACACAGACATAAATGCAGGCAAAACACCAGTACACAGAAAATAAAAATAAATAAATTATTTTTTTTAAAGAGAAAGAAGTCACAAGGATAGACTGTCCGCATCAGGGCAAAGCAGAGGGGTAAGGTGGTGACACTGAAATCCTTCCTCTTTCAGTGTGGTGTAGAAGCAAAGCACTCAGAGAATGGGCAAAAGCAGAGAACAATCTAGAAAAGAAAGGCAGGCAGAACAGAGCAGAAAAGCTCTGGAAATGTAGATCATGAGGAAAGTCCAACTTGCAATGAAGCCTTAAAGGACAGACAGGCTCCCAGTAGCAGCAGAAGAGAGGCGGTCAGGCGGGTGGGGGGGGGAAGCGAGAGTTCACGCGGCTCCAGTGGCAGAGGCTGGGACCCTGGGACCCAGACAAGCCTCTTCCTAACAAAAGAATGGGCCAAGGAGCCACTACCATGGAAAAGGAAAGCCTTCCCAGTGCTCCATCTCTCACATCTGCTAACGAACATCTGTCTCCACTGTTGAAAGGCAGGGCAGGAGTTGGGAGCTGGAGTTGCTTTATCATGGTCCAGGTCAGCTCTCTGCTCCCCATAAGAGCTCAGACACCTCGCTGTCTACACTTCACAGTAGGGTACCTCCTCCTCTTCTTAGAAAAGGTTCTGAAGAGGAAAGGCCCAGTCAGCCAGACCCGCCCCAACAGTCTGCAGGCATTGTCTGAACAGGCCTGTTGTCTCCTCTTACCTCATAGCTTGCGAGTTTGGAACATTCTGCCATATAGAAAGAGAGAAAAAGACAGTGGGACAGATCCCTCATATCCTGCTGCTGGCTCCTGAATCCAGCCTATATCACACAGTGTTATTGTGCACTTCGCGTTTACCCAAACCACTAATTTTCCTTTTGATTTATTGATAGTTTGTGTTGGGCATCTGTCACCTGTAACTTAAGCAGGCCTCTCTGTGAACCCTGGACAGGGTGCTCATCTCTGGCTAGGTCCTTGCGAAGACTGTAAACGCTGCTGTTGATCCACCGAGCTCCATGATGCACTCATGGACTATCTCTCAGACAACATGGACTTAGATCACTGGAGCACAGCAGCCGTCATCCCTCGGGCACTCCTTGGAAGCCAATCTTGCCCTCACTCCCTTCCCACCCTGATTCCCCACTCCCGCCAGTTAAAAGTACCTCTTGCTTCTAGAAAGAATTCCCACCGTGACTTTTGAGAGCCATCTCCTGTGAACCGCAGCCACTGCCTCAGCTGTGCTGTGTAGTCTGGCCGGCGGGATGCCTCATGCTGGGAATCTGGGGGTTCCAGTGGCTGGCACCTCTGCTATGACCTTCTCATTTCTCCAGCTTTTGTTCATCACTTCATGCAGAGGAAAGACCCTGAGATGTCTCCTGGAACCCCAGTTTCCTCATAGGTAAGCTTGAGGAATTTTAGTGTTGACTACCAGAGCTGTGTCAAAAAAAGATATTCCTGACCACAGCCAAACCCTGATGTAAATAAGCAGCACAGTGGAAGGACTGATAAAAAGCAGCAGGGATCCTGTAAGAGGCCAGCAGAGCGGTCTCACCATGGTCTAGAGAGAAAGCCAAACATTTCACACCTGTTATCTCATTTTTATCTTCACAAGAGCGTTCTGGGACCTCTTGTCATCTGTCTCCACTTTCCAGGTGAGGTTCCTAAGTCTTGGTGAAAAGATGGGACTTGCTCCTAGTCGCTCCGCTCGTGGCCGCAGTCTGGTGGCTAGGCTCTGTCTGAGCTTCGTAACCGTGATGGTGTCCAGGAGGTCACCGGTCACTGGGAGTCTGTCTTTTCGTCTCTACCCTGCCGAAACAGTGGCCACCTTGCTTGCTACGGGGTTTCTGGGAGGGTTCCGGTCTCCTTACTACAAACGCAACGTGTTCAAATATAATGTGGTTAACAGCGGCCCTGGTCATCTCTCTCTTCTCACACTTGTGCTGACGGTGTGCTGGAAGACTTCAGAAAACATCAGTCATGCGGTACAGCCACCAGGGAGGAGACCAATGCTGAAACTTTTCTCCCCAGCTGGCAAGCAGACCCCCTGGTGGGCAGGGTAGGCTAGGGAGATTCTCTGTAGACACATAGGCACAGTTTATCCCATCCCAACATTCACTATCCGGAGCCTCATATCTCATGTATAAACTACAAACCTTAATTGTACCTATTACTGAGTCTGGGGAGCATAACAAAGGGGTTTCCTTGCGGGAGAAAGGATGTTTTGAAGCAGGGTCTTTTTGAGTGGCCCAGGCCAGCGTCCTACTCTCTGCATAGTACTGATTGGCTCCAAAGTTATTACAATTGTCCTGGCTTGCTTAGCATCCACTTACGGGTGGCTCTCAATCTCCTGCATGGCCTTCGACACCAGTGTTTAGCACCAATGTGTTGATTTGGAAAAGCTAAAGCAAGCCAGGCACAGTGGCACACGCCTGTAATCTCAGCGCTTGGGGAGGGAAAGGCTGGCCTCTAAGCAGCACTTTTCACTCTCTGGGTCTAATCATGAAAGAAAAACTAAACTGTTGCTGGGATAAGGCACCTTGCAATGGTGACTGCCTGCTATGGTCCTCCTAAGCAACCACATCGAATCACCTGGCCTTTTGCACAACGCATCTTTAAACCCTCTCAATGTGTGTGGTTTGGGCAGAGATGGGCAAACCACTCTTCACTCAGCTGAGACCGGGGAAGCTCACATTCCCCTCCTTTCCTAGATATCAGACAGTTATTGTAAGACCACTACCACCATTTAAAGCCAAAATTGAAGCAAGAATTTAATTAAATACTGGCAGGCAGATGGGCCCTGGCCAGGCCCATCTTTGGGTTTCTAGAAAACGGCTATGAGTCATGCCTTGCAGAGGCTTAACAGGGTGACCCCACAAGGCCAATGTATTTCCCATCAGGTCCAATCAGGGACAAGCACACATATTTATCTATCTGCCTATGTACCTCCTGCCTAGCCGACATCCAATCAGGGACAAGCATACATCCTGACATATCTTCTCTTTTAGTCTCCCATTAAATTGCAAAGTATATTGCTCTTGATCCTGTTTTTGGTCCCACAGTTGTCATTAAACTGTGGTCATGTCATAAAACCAGAGAAGGGGAAAACAGGGGAACAGAGGACGTCAGCAGCATCTCTTCATTCATTCAGCACATGTGGGTTTACATTGCTCTTTTGTGCATGCCACTGAGTCAGGTACAGCAGGCCACAGGATGCACACGTGCCATGTATGTCACCTGCTGGACTAACAGAGTTGCTGCTTTTGTTTTAACAGTAATACAAAGCAGTATGTGATAGGTGCCCGAATTTGTCTTCTGTGTACAATGAATGTGATGGGAATCAGAGGGAATAAAGGTGGAATAGAGAAAGCCTGGGAGAGGCATTTCAGCCAGTTCTTTGAAGGACTGAGACACAGAAAAGCAGCGAGGGATGAGCAGACAAATGGGACAAAAATGAGCAAGATTCACTGTGGCCGAGTCCATCACTACAGACTCTGAATCTTCCTAGGGCACGACCACACAAGCCTGACCTGAGTATGTTGGCTGCACAAAACACCCACGTCTCTCTTCTCCTGGCATCCTAAAGACACAAGCCTGGTCCAGCTCAGCCTCTCCCTCTTCCCAGACCCCCTGATGCAGCCAACGCCCTGGAAGTATTGGCTCCTGGGTTTTCAGGCCTTGCTATCACCAGCGGATTCCTTACTCCCGCTGCATTTTAGTTGACTTGGTTGGCAAATGAAGGTGACTGTGCAGTCACTCACACCATTGTCATAAGCATGGGAGATGTGTCCACACCAAGTCACTCTGTGAGTGACTCTGAGAGTGGGCCTGAAGATCTGTTTCTCCATGAACATCTGGAATGCAGCCAGATGCAAACTCTGAAGAGATGCGATCTGGCCAGGGGCAGAAGCACCTTGTCTTCCACAATGGAAGCTGGCCATGGTCCCCTGATTTCTAGATCCTGGGTTCCATCACCGTGTTCCCCCAGGGCTGTGTGCACAGTGACAGCAGTCAAAGTTCTTAACGCCTAAGTCATTGTCTTCGCTGCACCACAGTGAACAGGTGCCACCTTCCTCTGTGTTAGTCACAAATACTTCAAAACGCACCTTGAAAGTTCTTCCTTCCGGGCAGTCTTTAGCGTGGTGTCCTTGCACTCTTAAAGGGCACATAGATGAACCCTGGGATGCAGGAAATCTTAGAAGTTCTGTGTACAGACTTGTTAGAATTTGTTCTGTTTTTCTGTTGCTGCCGGCTGCGACAGATCACCACAACCTAGCAGCTTAAACAATAGAAAAACATTAGCCCGTAGTCTGTAGGCCAGAGTCACACCAGACTCAGACCTCAGGGAGAAGTCTCACACAGTCAAACCAGGGTGTCTACACCCTTCATTGGAGATTCTTTTCCCAGCTCAGGCAAGCTTTGACTGAAGTCAGGGACCCTGGCTGGAGGACTGAGGTCTCCTTTCCTCACCAAGCAAGCTCTGGTCCCAGGTCACCTATATTCTGTCCCAGGTAGCCAAGGTAGATACCTGTAGCAACAGCAGGTTGAGGGTCTATCATAATTCAAATCTCTGGTGACCTCTTTTATCACATCTCTAACTTCAGTCAACTGAAGTTCTACGTAGGACTGACCCAAGCCCTCTGCATATACATTATAGCTGTGTAGCGTAGTCTTCCGTGCGACTCCTAACAGCGGGAATGCTGTGTCTCTGACACTTTTGCCTGCTTTTGGGACCTTTTCCCTCATACTGGCTTGCCTTATCCAGCCTTAATACAAGAGGAAGTGCCTACTCTCATTGCAACTTGATATGCCATGTTTGTGATTTCCCTGGAGGTGGTGGGAGCAGGGGAGGGGGGTGCGGGGGGGGGGAGGCTGTCTTTTTCTAAATAGAAATGGAGGAGGAGTGGATGGGATGAGGAGACAGCAGGGAGGTAGGGGAGAGAGGACTGGGAGGAAAGGAGGGAAGGGAAACTGAGGTCAGGATGTAAAAAATAGGGAGGAAGGAAGGAAGGAAGGAAGGAAGGAAGGAAGGAAGGAAGGAAGAGAAAGGCAAGTCAGTCTCCCGGGATTAGAGAAGGCTCACTTAGGTGGTCCAAGACACCCTCTTTTGAGGCCCTTTACCTAAATTGCAGCTATAAAGTCCCTGTGGCCTTGAAGGTGACGGGTCACAGTTTCTGGAGACTGACTCATGGCCACCTTTGAAAGGCCACTATCCTATAGAATTCGGGTCTCTGGAGACTAGAGCAGCAGTCCAAGGGCCCACATATGGTACTTAAGGTATTCTGACCAAAAGATTAAGGTCCCACAACAAGGCCAGCTTGACAGTGATGGTCCCACTTGCTGGTTTGCTTTCCACAGTGTCAGATTATAATTTCCGTAATTTGAGGAAAAGGACTAGTTGAGGGAAGTGAGGATAAAACAAAAGGGGGCAAATATGGGGGTGAATAGGGATACATGATATACACGTGTGAGCTAACGAACCTCATCATTGTGTATAAAATACACTAATAATACTAATAAGTTTGTGTCCCTTCCGTGGCTGGGCTTCACAAATAAGAGCCTATTGTCCTTCAGTGAGAACTTCTGTCTTGTTTTACCTCTCTTTCTTAGCTGTGACAACCTGTAAGTTGAAAATAGTAAGTTGAAAATAGAACTAAGGACAGGGTGTTTAGTCTTGTGTCACAATGTAGCACTGTGATACCAAGCTGTTAAAGAAATTATACTCACTTAATCCCATCACTCCCACTAGAAATTCAATTTTACTGATAAAAGAAATTAATGGAAGCAAACTTTCTATATACAAATAACAGGTAAAATCATAATTGTTAAACATTTATTTCATCTCTGCAGAGTCTCAATTTTCTACTGAGGAGGATGTGTTTTTAAGAACAGGAATTAAGGGTCAAGCACGGTGATGCACATCTGTAATCCCAGCACTCAAGGAAGCAGAGGCAGGCGGATCTCTGTGAGTTCAAGGCCAGCCTGATCTACAGAGTGAGTCCAAGAGAGCCAAGTCTACAAAGAGAAACTCTGTCTCAAAAAAAAAAAAAAAAAAAAAAAAAAAAAACAAGCAAACAAACAAAAACAGAACATGGGTTAGTACAAAAGCATGTGTTAATACAAAAGTATAAATAAATATGTGTCTGAACTGTGAAAGCCAAAGATATTTTTAGTGCTCAAGTTCCTGGTTTGGAAAATGAAGCTGAGGTCACAAGATTGAGGACCTGCGATGAGGAAAACAGGACCCTCTCGGATTATTTCAAAGCTTCTGGAAGCTTCCTAGATGTGTCGCTTCTTACATTTGCTCCTCTGAGTGGGAGTGTGGGGGCTGTGGGGGGGGTTTAGGGTGGGGGTGGGGCGGTGGGAGGAGGTGGGGGGAGGGTCAAGCAGTTTTTCTGTAGCCCCAGCCCCTACCCCAGGCCTCTTGCTCAGCCCAAGTGCCTTAGGGAAGAAAATGGAGGGAGAGTTCCTGTGGCTTCCATTTCTGAAGGTGTAAACAGAGTTGGGGTCTGGGCCTCTGCGTTTTTTTTGCCTTTGGGGACAGCAGGAGTCAAGAGTGTCTAAATGGCCATGGGGGTGGAGGCTTCCTGTACAGGACTTTACACATTTGCGGTCCCATCAATCCAGCGCCTCGGGGGACAGGAAGCCAGCAGGGTTTGTGGAGCCAGATAGCCAAATAAAAAGAATCACTTTTACCTTCCTGGAGTTAATTAATGCTGAACAGAGGAGCCCAAGTACAAAAAAAAAAAAAAAAAAAAAAAAAAAAACAAGAAAAACTGATCAAGCCTTCTCTGAGCAAAAATTCCACATTTTACCCATAAAGCCAGTTAAGCCTGACCCTGGGACCCCACAAATGCAGGTCAGGCCTAGCTGTGGGGTACAGAGGAACTCACACTTCCCCGCACGCTCCTCCTGGTGTTTCCCTTCTGGGTCTTATTTTTATTCATTTTTCCAGTTTATAAAACATGCTCACTGATGGGCCCTTGGGGCACATGTGGAAAAGCTTAAAAGACACAAGTACAAAACCAGACCGACCGACTGAGAGTCAGGAACCAAAACCAGGAATTCTCCTTTGCTGGCCCCACCTCTACTTCTGCCCCAGAAACCTTCTGGCCTGCACCTCCCAAATTCGATGAAAAGGCCATAAAGTTGGGCTTTTCCAGGAGGAGAGAGAGGTAGGTGTGGGATCCAGCCTTCTCTAAGCTCCAAGTCTGGAGCCTGGTGCCGCGGCCAGAGTTCCTTGACAGAAGTTCCTTGAGCGAGGACCACAGACCTCAGCATTGGGCAGCATGGCTCTTCAGCTGTTTCCAGGCCCTGGACAACCTCCGGGACATCCAGGTCACACTCAAGTTATCCAAGGCCCACGCCCTGTGTGTGCTTATCGGGAGCTCAGGTTTCCCACCCCAGAAAGAAGAGGACAAAAGGGGTTCTAAAGGCTCACTAAACAATGCTGTGAACGGCTCGCCCTCCCCCCCCCACCCGCTTCTTAGAAGTGTGGCACTGAGATTATTTTAATCTGTCCTGCTGATTGCTAATGTGAGGGTGGAAAATAAAAGGCCAAAAGGAGGTCAGGCACCATCCCAAGTGCGGAGACAGCTTTCTTAGCTCAGCATCATTCACCAAGCATCTACCGTATGCCTGGAGCTAACCGTGAGATGAGCTTCTACTCTGGCCGTGGAGGAAGGCCAGTCAAAGAACACACACTTGAGCAGGAACCTAAAAGACGGATGGCAGCTACCCAGGTCAGTGAGGGGATGGGGGCAAGCCTCTGAGGATGAGATAGGGTACCCACATGACCACAGGAGGCAAGCAGCCTTAGATGTGCAATGAACAGAGCGATATGATCACAGTTGGCCCCTCCAACTCACCAGCTACCTGCCCCAAACACCTGGACTCTTGTTTGGTCCTGGAGCTTGAAAGCCCTCAACGCCAAAAGGTGTGGTCTTCGCCTCCCTTTCCATCAAGGCTTTTGTAATCCCCATCAGAAGCATGTCCGAACGCTTTGCTGAGGACGATGCTGGGGTAGAGCCTGGGAGGAAACAGGCATGGTCCTGGGGCGGGGGGGGGAGGAGGGCAGGGGGCAGGCTGTGTCCTCTAGATGGAGACAAACTGACTGAGGAAAGCATCAGACCTCACTCTGGGGAGAGGGTTTGAGTCTGGATCCCCAGCAACCATATAGAAGGCAGGTACAGATGCACACGCTTGAAGCCATAGCTACAGTCCAGGGGAACGGGTCAGGGTTGCAGACCCAGTCCGATACTGCTGGGTTTACTGAGAGATTCTACCTCAATATAAGGTAGAAAGTAAAAGAAGAGAGCACCCAATGTCAGCCTCTGGCCTTCACACCCACACACATGGCATCTTGTGACCTGTGTGACATGATAGCACGGCTTTGCTCACAGGCCACTCAAAATGTGTGTTACAGTTGTGCATGTACCACACACACACATATACAAAAACAGCAAATCACCAGAAATGACACATGTGGGCTTCCAGGTGGGGGCTACTCTTCCTTGGGGCTTCGGATGACATCCAAAGACCAGAAACCTTCAGTTGGCCAAGGGTTGCTCTCTCCGGCCTGTTCTGACTCCTCCGGGACAAAGATGAAGAGATGGTCGAGGCTGTCCAACCACCTCCTCATCAAGTGGCAGCAGGACCACTGTCACACATGGTGAGCAGCCTGTGAAAACCATGCACACCACAGTGTCACACCACCAGGATCCTACACAAAGGAACTTTCCAGAAGGACACTGTGCTCTAGCAGATGTTGGACTGTGGTACTTCTCACAGGAAAGAGAAGTGGGGGGCCCTGTTAGAATCAACTATACATGCCAGGTTGCCCCAAAGTTAAGATAATGCATACATTCTGCTCCAGTTTTCCGGCAGGAGGTTTTCTATGGTTTATCAATCCTGCTTCTGCCCTTTTTCCTAAATACAAATAAATGAAAAAGATGGACTTGGCTAAAAGTAAATAAGAGAATAAGAGACACCCTTTGGCCAACACATGGGGTGGGAGGATAGGCAATTTTCTCAAAAAGCCATTGCACAGGTTAAAACCACCCCAGGGAAATGTTTAACTTGCTCCTTGGTCATTTAGTTGAGCTTTAGGCCACTCTTGGGCTGTGGTACTTAATGGAAAGTGTATTTACCTTAGCAGCCGCAGCAAACTGGAATCCAGCAGGCATGCTGGGAAGACACAAAATCCCTTCACAAAGGAGGCCATCAGCTAAGAAAATGTCACATTTCACATTTGGGGATGCCATCAAGGGATCTTTTAAAAATATTTTTCTGTTAATGATGGCTAACGGTGGAGAAAGGGAAAGGAAAAGCTCCCCTTTGGTTTTTACCCACGACTTGCTCCTTCCTGCTCCCGCCTTGCTGGGCAGTCTTAAAGCAAGGATGGATGACCAGGGAGAATGAGTCCCTGGAGAATGGAGATGGAAGCCGTGATGTCTTTCCTCTGTCTGTTGTCAGTCGTCATCATGCTAGCAACATGCCCTGAGAAGAGCCACGTGACGTCTCGGGTTGTTTCCCCACATGCCAAAAGTGAAGGGTGTCCTCAGCAGATGTTCTTGTGGCTCCCAGCATCCAGTCAGTCCTCAGTTCCCAAAAATAAATGTATCTCATTCCATGGGCTGGTGTCTAAGATCAGGCCTATGGTATGCACATGCATACACACACATGTACACACACGTACACACACTCACATGCACATGTGTACATGCACTCATGCACTCGGACACACACACACATACACACATACACACACGTGCATGCAAGTGCACACACGTACACACAAGCACACATGTGTACATGCATGCATGCATGCTCATGCACGTGCATGTGTGCACGCCGCGCACATACACACACGCAAGCACACACACATGTAAGAACTCTTATTTTGAGAACTGCATGAAGGCATCTGCTGTTTAGGTGCAATCAACTGGACCAGATGGCACAGCTGGCCTGTTCGAGGGAGGACCTAGACCATGCAAAAAGAAGCAGTGTACACATGGGCCTTGCAAGGAGCTCCAGCCATGTCAGCCTGATGGTCCCTCTGCTTCTCATGGAAGCCAGGCTTCTGATGGTGGGAGAGGGGCACAAGTGGGGCAGGTAGGAAGGGATGGCGGCCAGCAGGGTCAAAAAAAGGCTGAAGTCGAAATGAGTCGTTGCCTTTGGGTGTGCTTCCACGGGGTACTGGCCTGTCGGCTGTTCTCTTCACCATCCTCACTCCCCATCCTTCCCACGCAGAAGCCCACCGAGCTCACGGATGCCTTGGTGCCTTCCTACCTCTCCTTTTCCTTCTGTTATGCCTCACAAACTGCCGCACACCTCTCAAGGTGCAGCCGGATGTCCTCGAGCATCCACTAAAGCATTTGCTTTGTGTCTGATTTGTCTGCACTTAAACGGACAGCTCTTAGCCAGGTGCCGTGGCTCACACCTGTAATTCCAGCACTCAGGGAAGCCGAAGGAGGCCTCTATGAGTTCGAAGCCAGCCTGGTCTACAAACCCAGTCCAGGTCAGCCAAGGCTACACAAGAGAAACCTTGTCACAGAACAAAAACAATAAAACCCTGAAAAACCTGACAGCTCTTACCCAGAGGCCCAGGGACATTTGCCAATGTCTGGAGACTTTTTTGTTGACTTTTGTTTTTTGAGACAGGATTTCTCTGTGTAGCCTTGGCTGTCCTGGATTCACTTTGTAGACCAGGCTGGCCTCAAACCCATCGTGATCCACCTGCCTCTGCCTCACTGAGTGCTGGGATTACAGATGTGCACCACCACACCTTGACTGAGGACAGTATTTCTGGTATCTAACGGGAGAAGCAAGAATTCTCCTCAGCACCCTGCTATGAACAAAACAGGCACCCTCCCAAATAACATGACCTACCTCAAATGTCAATATTCCTGAGTTTAGAAAGCCTGAGTTCTCAGGACAAGGACATCCCATATCTTGGAAATCACCTTAGCCATGTCACCCTACCACACCAAATACACTTTGAAAATGTCACATGAAGAGTGGACAGGCAGATCAATGCAGTTAAGACCACGGCCGAAGAAGAGTGGAGCTACATTTATCTCCCAGCATATTTGGCATAAAAGAATATGGAATCACTACATGTTAAGCTCCCCTGGCCAGTGGACCATGGCTACATTGCAGAAAGAAAGAGCCCTGGAGGATGGATCCCTGTCCGAAAACTCACCACTAAATTAATCATCTCACTAAACACATTGGACAGTATTTCAATACACGATTCAATATGTATCTCTTTCCTCACTACTTGCATTATGCCAATTGGCCTGTATAAATTATGACTATCAACATAAATAATTTACATCCTTTGCAAAACTTGTTGGTTTGTTTCCTACGTCTTCACACCCTTTAGTCCCTGAGAACTCTGAGGAACAAAGTGTTTACAAAAACTGGTTTAGAAAATTCATTCTCAAGACAGGAGTGGTTGGGCACACCTTTGGTCCCAGCACTCAGAAACAGAGGCAGGTGGATCTCAGTGAGTTTGAGGACAACCTGGTCTACATAGTGAGTTCCAGGACAGCCGGGGTTATGTAGAAAGACCATGTCTCAAAAAGTAAATAAATAAATAAAAAGTACATTTTCAGGAGCTGGGCGTGTTCCCTGCAGAAATTCCTATTCAAAATGCAGTGTGGCTCCGTGCATACCCGCAGCACAGAGATTCACTTTCACCCTACTTCCTTGCCCCCCTGAATCTCACTGTCAAGTGCAACAACCCAAAAGAACATGATGTCACGGATTCCTCCCCCCCCACCCCCTCCCTTTTCCCAGCCTATCTGTTACTCTGAGCCTGTAACTACAGAGAGCAAGCCTGGAGGTCTCTTCCAAGACCTTCAGTGCCACCATGTCCAGCAGGACATTTGAGCCATTCCCCAGAGGGTTCAGCCGAGTTCTAGTCAGGCCAACGCCAAGAATTTGTACAAAGCAATAGCTCTGTACTGGGTACTAATGTGCACAAAGCAAAAGACAGGGCTACACTCGCAAGGCTGTGTGTCAGTACAGCGCTTAGTAAGAACAGCTATGGGAACAGCGGCCCAGTGGGGCATGCAGGTCCTAGAAGATGCTAGAACACGGAAGGCAGATTCTGACCTGCACCTCAGCTAGGTCTGCTGTGTGAGCCTCCCACCCCCCAAGTCGGCTATGGCGATCCTAGAGTTGAATGGGGGGAAGGAGGAGTCGGGGCAGGGCGGGGCAGACTTCAGGGGCTGCTGGGCTTCCTTCATGGAAAAGCCCTCAGGATTTCATTTCTCAAGAGGGGGGTGGAGGTCAATGCTAAGTCAGACCTATCAGAAGCTGAGGCCGCTGGGGCCTAGGGGTCTCTCTTAGACTAAACATATAAACCCTGAACTCCCACAGATGTCAGTCTGGCTGGACCGCACAGTCAGACACCTCTAAAAGGCAGTCCACTCTCCGTCTGAGAATAAACAGGATCATGAACTGTTAGATTTTTTTTTTCTTGGCATGCATGAAAGGGTCAGCATTTTCTTCTTTAAGGAAAGAAGATGACATTTCCTGATCTCGGAGGTCAAAGCTTTAACCTGCCCGCCACCCCCAGAGCCCTACCACAAAGCCCCCTCAACCTGAGACTCCCCATGGCTGTCCCCTCACAGCGGGAACCCACCTGGCTCTGCCTACACTTGGGCCCCTTCCATGAAGTCTGGCCCCTACACTTCTATCAGGAGCTCACCACCACAGCAGTGGCCTTCTCCATGACCCAGATCTGTGCAGGACCACTATCCTGACCTAACCTGCCAGCAGGCTGAGGGGGCCCCTGTGGGTGTCCAGTCATGGATAACCCACAGAGGTGAGAATGATTGACTTCATCAACCTGGATCAGATTTCAGAGAGTCTAATGCCAGGCGTATTTAAAACACAGCACAACTTAGGTAAAAGTTCCCAGGGATGGTCATCTCCACTTCTACAATAATCTAACACCAGGTGCACAATAAAGCTTAAGGTGTGACTACTTAGAAAATCCTTTATGAACGACATGTGACCATGAGGGTGGGTTCTATAGCTAAAAGACATCCCCACTAAGGATAAGTTCTATTAACTGGGCACTACGGAGGGAGAATATAGGATAAACACGGGGGAGGGGGGGAGATAGAGGAAGGGGGGAAGAAGGTGGGGAGAAGCGGGGTGGAGGTGGAGGTCTGCCTCCATAGCACTAGAGGGGTAAGGTCTGCCACCACAGATAGCAAAAAGGTCACCAGGTGGTTAACAATATCCACACCCAGCTTTCTGGGTGGGATAACAGGTATTTTATCTCCTCTGCATGTTTAACATTCCTGGTTTCCATAGTGATCTATCTTGTGGGCAAATGTGTGCCCCCAACAACAGGCCATCACTAGCTGAGCTAGACTCTGGCAACACTGGACAGCATGGCCCCATCACCGTAGGTAGCTCAGAGTTCCTACCCAGCTGAAGAGGTGCTCCTCAGTCCTGCTGGACTGGGGAGCCAAAGCTGACTCTTATGTGGATGTTTTGCCCCAACTCCCTCCCCCACCTCCCCAGTATAAAGTGAATTGTCAATATTGTTATAGCAGCAATCCTTATTGGTAGAATTTCTCTCTGGGGAATGGAGAGAGGCCTGATATGCACAGACCTAAAAGAGCCACCAGCCTGGATGGTGACACCCCACAAATGGCTGTGTGCCCCCCCCCAGCCACCCACCTGCATAGTTCACAGCTTCAGCATTCATTCCACTCTGCCACTCCTCCACTCCTTCCTCTCCCCAGCCAGGCCACACCAGCCCATGGCAGCTCGTGAGGGCTCAAGGAAGCTCCATGGGGCCCCTTCCATCTGCCTCCCTCAGTCCAAAGTCCACTCTGAAACTGCCTGGAATTCTGAGGGGGACCAGTGTACACATCTTTGGATTTCATTGGTTTTTATTATTTATCAGCAATTGGTAAGCCAAGGAGTGGCAAGCCTTCAAATAACTAGCTGTGTCCTGGTCAGATCTGTAGCCCAGGGCAAAGTTTGTTCGTTGGTCCTTTCCTTTTTTTCTTTCTTTCTTTATTTTTAATATGACCACAGTTTCCACTAAGTGTGCTTGCCCTGAGCTAGCCTAGCCCAGGCCACAAGAAGCAAGCAGCCTTTAGTCCCCATCTCTTTCATCAGAAGATGGGTCACATTAAATTAAAAAAAAAAAAAAAAAAAAAAAAAAAAAAACCTGAGGATCCTGCAGTAACTTTTAGCCTTATGTCCCTATCATAGACAGTCACCCTCCTCCACAATTGCTCCAATTCACAAGCTCAACACATGCACATGCGTGCGCGCGCACACACACACACACACACACACACACACACACACACACACATGCCCTCTTGTGTCCAGGCTGGCTCCCAAATCCAGCCCTTTCCCGCAGTCTTCAAAGACCAGAACCACCAGAAAAAAAGCCAGCAAGCATGGGGACGTCTTGGTCCCACTAAGCCATTCCTCCCATCCAAAATATCCCTCGGACAATATCGCAAACCCTCGCTCCCAGGTCAAAAAGTCTCTGACCCCACACTTGGATAGGCGGCTGTCAAAGGTTCCCAGGAAGTGGTCCCTTGCCTTTAGCTCCCCTTTCTCAGGCAGGTAGAGATCTCGGTCTGGTCCTTGAGGTAGCTTAGGAGAGGGTGCCAAAAGGCATGGGAGCAGCAAGAGCTGGTGGGAAGATCATGAAGTTTTAGTTAGAAATATTTGGATTAAAGTTCTGACTTCGTACTGCACTAGCTACGCGTGATCCTGACTGAGTTACTTGACCTCCCGGAGAAAGTCAGTATCTCTGTAGAAAGCATTTAATCCACTGGGTTGTCATAAAAGGTAAAGGCAGTCACATAAGTAAATGGTCAATTTCCTTCTTTCTCTTGCAGAAAGGAAATTCCCAAAGAAGCAAACAATACGATATTTATTTCTCCACTGAGCACAGGACCAGTATTATCTTCCCCCAGAGACATAAATAGAAATTTGTAAGTAAAATAAGTTCTTAAGGGACGGAGAAGCCACGCATTCTTAGGAGACTTGCGAGATGGCCCATTGAGATGTTATCCAGAGATTGGAAAGCCTTTCCCCTGAAGGGCAAAAGAGTGTGTACGCTTTGCTTTTAGGGCCTGTCTCTGTCACGGCTACTAGACTGGGCCATTGAAAGCAGCCACAAACTTTAGACAGCGTGGGTATGCTAAAAAAGCATTCAGAGAGGCCTGTGGGATGGATGGCTCCACAGGTGAGGTAAGGGGACAGCCCTGACACATTGAGCTCCATCCCTGGGACCCACATGGCAGAAAGAGAACTGACTTCCACAAACTGACCCCTGACCTCCACATATCCACTGCTATGGCGCATGCTCCCCTGCACATAAATGCACGCAGAATGAGTTCATATTTTTAAAAAAAAGAAGCTGGGGAGCAGGAAATGTGTCGGCCCCAGCACAGAGTGCTTAGAAAAGGAGGTATAGATTCTGGGTATCTGCCGGGATGCCTTCCCCCCAACATGCCCGGCCCCCCAAGCAACATAACTTCATTCTTTATGGCTGAAAAGAATTCCATTGTGTATACACAGCACATTTTTCTTTAACCATTGCTCTGTTGTTGGACACCTAGGTTGGGCCTTTACTTAGCTGCTATGCACAGAGCTGCGGTAAACCTTGATTCGCGAATGGGTCTGTGAGATGCTGGCTTGGGGGGAAAAATTTGAGGCAACTAGAGATAATCATATTAAGTGAAGTTAAGCCAGTCTCAGACAGGCAAGCATACTTTGTCTCTCATTCGTAGTTCCCCTATTTAACAGTTACATAAAATCATGTTAAATGAAAATCATGTCTGCAGGAGCAAAGGCATTAATGGGCAGAGAGTAAGAAGAAAAGGTGAAGAAGGGAGGCTGGGGTGGAATATTGTCAACATACAATATGCACCTACAAGAAGAGAAATGGAATCTTTTAAAAAGCATGTGAAGGTCTGGGTGTGGCCTCGGGCTGCAGGTGGCAGACCCTGTCGCCAGCTCAACCTAAGCTATGTGACTTCTCCTGATCATCACATGGATACCTCTGAGGACCCCTACCACACCCCATCCTGGAGTCTTACAGTGTGTCCCCCAGATTCCTTTCAGCTGAGCGGCCAACCTTTGTTCAGGCTTCTGATGGGCGCCTGGTAACACCTGGAAGTGTGTCGCCTTCAGACCCCAGTGTCAGTGGCCCTGTAAAGTATGGCTTGCCTTCTAGAAAGACTCAAAAGCTACAGCTA
This sequence comes from Acomys percivali, assembly GCA_907169655.1. Lineage (NCBI taxonomy): Eukaryota > Metazoa > Chordata > Mammalia > Rodentia > Muridae > Acomys > Acomys percivali. Next base: position 52,475,521 of record OU015747.1, on the reverse strand, counting down.
CAGGCAGTGGATAGAATGTATCATTTCTTGCCTCGTCCATCCTTCGGCTGAAATCAAGATAAGCTTTAAGATCTATGAATGTTGTTTACCTACCTCACACCTCAGAAAGGAGGCACCGAGGGTGAGTGAGGAGACCAGCCTACCCAACACATCTTTCACCAGGAACAAAATTCAGTCTTTTTAGGGCCAAAAGTGACAGGACCTTCATGCCAAAGGAGATGAGTGCCTTGTTATATGGAGTCTGAATTTCTCCACCCGTTGCAAAGGTTACACTTATTTTAAAGAGCAGCTTGTGCACCTGGGAGTTGGCTGGGGCAGTTGACCAGGGCTGGGCTGTCAGCCCAAATCCTCAGCCCCAGGCTGGTGCTTTCTCTCTGTGGCACCTCTGTCCAGTCTTCCAGCTCTTTCTAAACACTTGCTTTATTACCCAAGCAGGTCATTAAGCAGGTATAATTGACCTTGATCTATTTAAAGACATGATTCAAAGCAACAGCTTCTCTAAATGGGGCAATGAGCGATCATGCCCATCCAGGGGATGCCGCATGCTTTCTTGAAGGAGCACTCTCACCACAGTGCACCGAAATTGGCAGCTCCCTAAAATCAGAGAGCAACTTGTTTCCTTCGGAAACATTAGCGGATGGAGCGACTCAAAGCTTACTTGTGAGACACTCTCAGATCCTGCTTGTACCTCACGACACTCCTCCCCAAGACATACATAGATACAAACTGCCTCTCATGCTTGCCAGCAAGGGTTAGATCTAAATTCCACCAAACGAATGGTGAATCTGGGTTCCTGAAAGTCTCTTACAAGCTAGGCATGTTGCCTGAGACAGCTCACTCAGTGACTCTACAACCTCACAGCCAAGTCAGCTCTGCCCCGCTTTCAAGACCTCGAAAATGCTCAAACATTGCCCCAAAAGAAGCCAGAGAAGGCCCAGCTTCCCACAGCCCTTGGCGTACCTTGCACCTCTGCCCACTGTGCCTACTGGATTCAAGCCTACAGGCTTGCATCTCCCCCCGCCCCCCCACACACACCCTTGATAACGTGTGTTTGAGCTATGTTAAAGGACCTATGTAGCTAAGGTCTCCTCCAGAGCACTAGGGCTTATGCAGGCCTGGGGAGGACAGGACAGATATCTACCAGGGCTTAAGTGAAGATAGATTACCACACTCTGGTGACCAAAGCAGAGATGCAGTCTGGTCAGCTGTCTGTGTGATGGTGCCTGGCCGGCCCCTCACCGCAGGGCTGCAGACAGCCTAAAACCCAGCCACCCTAAGACTGTTCCCAAAGCCGTTCGAATGCATCTGACCTTGGAGTTCTGTTCCTCTCCTTTGAGATTTCTGGTGATCACTGGACTCTGCACTGCAGACCCAGATCTCACCTTCAAGGGCACAGCTGAAATCTAACACCGCACCCCCTCCCCTCCCAGCCAGCCCCCCCTTTCACTCTCAAAGCCTCAGACAAGCCACTGTACCCAAGGAGGGAAGGCAGACTGGCCGGCCTGGGGGAGAAAAAGGGAGCTAGCTCATGACCCCCCGTGAGGCTTCTCATGCCACCACATTGCAAAAATATGGAGCAGGTCAAATTTCCTTCATTTCTTACGGTTTATAAAAAGCAAGTCTGTGCGTTTGGGTGGGAAGGCGACTGCAAAGGAAGGGTCCCTTAGGCATAGAAACGCAGACAGCCTGCATGTCTGGGGGGAGGGGTGACACACTGTTTGACAAAGGTGTCGTGTGATATTAAACATGGTCTCAGACCTGTGAACACTGACCTTTGCCCTTTCCAGCCCCACCCCCCTCCCTGTCTGTCTTTTGCCCCACCCCCACCCCCTGCCCCCATTTCAAATCTGAAATGTAGATTTGGCCTGAATACAAATACCTTCCTCCCAGCCAGAACTGAGCGGTTCGCACACTCCGACTGCATTGAAGTGATACAATGCCGGGGTCAGAGTAACACAAAATACTAGGACCGCTAGACATAACACAGACTCGATTTCTAAACACCATTATAGCACTCACAGCCCCTGCCCCCACCAGCCCAAGCAGCAAGCTCAAAGACTTCCCACTTTATCTCCCCCTGCTTGCTTTGGCCTTCCCTTTTTCTTCTTCATTAGGTGTCATGGTACTTTCGTTTTTGTTTTGTTTTCATTTTTACAATATCTAGAGCTAGCCTTTTAAAAAACAAGACCAAGTGCTGCCCGAAAGGGTGTAGAAATCTATTTGCAACCTTCTAAGGGCGTAACTCTAACCCACTAGGAAGAGCATCCTTCCGCCTGCCCCATGCCATTGAAAAATCCAACAGACTACAACAGCCTTTCTCACTCCCAGACAAGACACCCTCTCCTGCTGAGAGGTGAGCTCTGTAGGAGACCTGAGGGGTAGTTATCCCAGAAGAGGGTCTTTCCTGGAAATGCTCACCTTTCAGTACTGAGTATCTACTTTGCGTATCTGCGTGTGCAAGTGTTTGAGTGAGTGAATCCCAAGAGTGTATATCTGCAAGTTAAAAATATGTATGTGAGAGAGTGGATGCATATGTGTGAAAGTGCATAGACCTGTGTAGGGATGTGTTTGCACATGGTGTAAGTTTAGATGAATGTATGAATGCCTATCGAGTGCGTAAGTGTGGGTTAGCAGTGTGTATAATACACATATTAAGTGGTGGTGTGGTTAAAAAGATGTGCAGCACTGGTGAGCCAGCTGGATGAAGTGTCCTGTGCCTACTCCCGGAAGCTGCTGTGGAACCAGGAGTTTGGGCTGGGAAATAGCAAGAAGCTGTGCTGTGAGCCCACCCTCTCTCCTGCCTCTGTTCGGGACGGTCAAAGAGTTTGCCATAGACTCTTATGACTGGCTTTCCCGGATACTGCCAATGAAGCCCATCCATGCTCAGTGTCCTCAGCAGCTGAACTGACCCTAGAAGCTGCTGCCTTGTGGCTCTGGTTTGAGTCATACATTCCTTCAGGGCACTTCCACCTCAACGTCGCCTGGATTTAAGAAACTCCCTTGTCAGTGTGCCAGACAAAGCTATCACTCAGGCTGCATGTTACCAGATGGGCCAGGAAACACACATCCAAACTGGTTCATCCCTCTAAACCTTCCTCTTTGTACCTCTACCCTAGTAGTTCCTATAACCTTTCTAGTCCCAGCAGTCTACTAGCCAGCAAGTGACAAAAGACTCCAGAATTAAAACTTCCCTTTTCCCCATAAATTTATGCTCTTTACCTACCCCCTTTATATTTCTAATCTCTTAAGCTCATTTAATTATGTCCAGAGTAATTAAACTTGCTATCAGAGGGGCATCTGGAAGGCAAGTTAATACATTTTAATTTTACTTATACAATGAATCTTTGATGGCATCCAAGATGGGGGAGGCCCTTAAACACTCACACACTCTTGCATCATATGCTCATGAGGTTCATGAGCTGTCAGAAGATTATGGGGTGGAGCTGGCAGCCTCACCAAGACCAGAACACCCTGTGGACAAGGCCTGGGAGTTGGAGAGGTCAGTGAACAGCACCGAAACACAACAGGGTGGCGCGCAAGCATCTCCAGAACCCTTCTCACCAAACAAGGCTCCCAGGGTTTGAACTAAACAAAAATCCTCCACTGAAAGCCTGAAGACCTGTATTTCCTTTTAAAAGTCAGAGGAAGAGGGCAAAAATCAGTAATAAATAAATAAGGTACGGCTTGTCTTGAGTTCCTCTCTGGTCAAATTCTTAATGAGGCCTGGATTTTCCTCAGCCAGGAGATAACACTGTCTGTATATCTGGTCCCATAGGCACACCCCAGGCCACGGCCCATCACTTGTAAGTGAAGAGTGGCCTGGGTGACTTCATGCTAGGGACATAGACCATATGACACTGGTAGGTCCCTTCTTGTATGAAGCCACCCTAGATTTGCCACTTATGGAGTAAGTTGTTAAGCAGGGCCTTGCCAAGCGCCCCTTGCCCCAGTCAGGGTCCTGGACGCGGCTACCCTTGTGGCTCCAGGGCTCCTGAGGGAGGCTAAGAGTGAGATGGGTGTGAGCTACAGTGCACGTAGAGTAAAGGCACCCCCAGACAAGAGTGCACATCCGCAATCCACATGGGGATGCATAGAATAACTGACTCTTAATCCAGCAAACGGCAAAAATGCTCCGTGAGAGCCTGTGCCGGCTGACAAGCGGTCTCCGCAGTTTACACTTACTGTGTGCCAGGTCCCCCCTCTGGCACTGGGGAGGCCTCTTGTCCCTGGACGGCCCTGTTTGCTAGCAAGCAACCGAGACAAAGTGAATCCCCTCCGAGAGGGTGGAAGAACCCCTGTGGGAAGCTCTCCCCTCCCTGGAAACAGATGTCCTGGCCCCACAGCGCCAACTGTGGTATCACATCCCCAAAACACAAGCCCTCCCATAAATCACTCAGGGGAGCCTGTTTCGTTTTCCTGTTCTGATGAAAGTGACCCATTCGGGGGTTGGTGCGCAGGCCAAGGGCCCTGTCACACTCGAGGGCTCCACACTTCCCTCCAGCTTACTGTAAAGGTGCTGGTCAAAACCACCATGGAACGCCCCAGACCACACCAGGCCTGCAGGCGGCCCAGGTGGCACCCCTGCACACTGCCTTCGCCACCCATCCTTGATCATCTCGTGTAGATTTGGGGTACCCTGGGGTTCACCCTTTACTCACTTGGGCATTCTGACTACTTAGGTAGCATTGTCCATTCTGTGAAAATGTATGCTGTCCATGTTTCTTTTCACTAATCAGTGTTACTGAGGTGGGCCAAGGAACCTCACCGATTTTAAGTGTGCTGTTCAGTGGGTAATGAGTGCAGGCGCTCGCCATGCTGGGTGGAAAGAGAAGTGTGCTGGGTCCTCTGGCCACATCTTTGACTCTTGTTTTACCTTTCTTAGAACTTATTTAACTAGGGTCATTGACTGTGTAGAGTCTGGTCCCTGTTCCCTTGGAACAGTCTTTGGGACTCACATTGTTGTGTGTATGTGGGGTGTGTGTGTGTGTGTGTGTGTGTGTGTGTGTGTGTGTGTGTGTATGTGTCTCAGTGCTTCTTACTAGTACAATTGGCCAAATATTCCTTTGATTGCTGAGTGGCACGCCAGTGTATGGATGTACCACACTTCACCCATCCACCAGCTGGTGCACGGTCCAGTTGGTATGGCCCTCACTCTCAGTGACATAGGTTTCTCTGACAAGGAGTACAAAGTCTTTTTGTGCATGAATTCCAGTTATCCTCATTTGTTTGATGAAAAGATGGTCTTGTCCATCCTCTTTGTTGGAATTCAGCCCATGATTTGCACATGGTCTATTTCTGCCTCCTCTGCTCCACCCCTTGCGTGTCCACTGTAGACAAGCTCCAAGCCACGTGACTTTAAATCTTGAATTGGAGTGGCACCCATCCTCCAACTTTAATCCATTCTCCCAATTGCTTTGGCCAGCCTAGGTATTTACATTCCCATGTAAATTTGAGAGCCAGTTCATGGTGTCATCAAAAGCCCAGGGGACTTTAATCGATGAACACAAACTCGATTGATCAGGTCTTCTGCCTGTTATGTTTTAAGCTCCTGGAGTACCAGGAGTCTAAGTTACAATCCTTCCTAACTCCCAGGTACATCCAGACCCATGCTTGTCTGCACAGAGGCAGCTGTACGCAAGCACAAGTAGTCTGAGACAACTAGAGAGGGAAGAACTGGACAAACAGCAGTGGGAAGTCACATGTCACAGGCAAAGATGATGGATGGATGGAAACCTCAGAGTGATGAGGCCAATGTCCCTCCCTCACTGTCACAGTCACTGTGATGTAAAAGCAGAGACTGTCCCAAGACCATCAGAACCTGAGCATTCTAGAAGTTCAAGTACCTGGCCGGTGGGATATAGTGATCCATCCTTAGAGAAGGAAAAGGAAGTCGGCTTCATGTCCTTCTGATGGAAGCTACTGGAAGGATCAGGAAGGGTCTAGCCAAACACAAACAAGGAGGCAGGGGTCAAAGAGGTCAATCTTGAGTTCGTAGAACAATCCAGGCTAACCAAGGCTGCGGCTTCCTGCGGCCTCTGCTGGACCCCAGCCTCTTCCAGGCCATGTGAGCCCTCCCCACATTCAGTGACGAACCTGTTTTCATCACAGAATAACTTGGTCAAAAAGGCAGAAGCTGGTCTCAGACCTCCCAGCGGCTTTCTCCCTTTCTTGGGTGCTTCAACTCGCTCCCTCCTATTGGGAAAGGCCAGCCCTCTCCAAGGGGGTGTTCTGCGTTCTTCTGTGCACAGCGGAGCAGACTCCAACTCTCTGCCCATCTCTCCAGCTCATCCTCTCTGCTGCCTACAAGCCTGGCATACCGAAGCTGACGCTTAGGAGACTTGAGCCCATCTGTCTTCCCTTGCCATCAGCACAGGCTTCAGAGTGGCTCAAGCCCCTTTTGGTCCCCATAAACCTTGTTGGGCCAGCCTTTCTGGCCACACAGAAGATCCTCTAGCTAGTTCAAGGAGACCACCAGGGCTGGAAGGCCCCAACCCACACTGCCTGGGAAGGATCTTCCTGTACGAGCAGTTGAACTACCAAATTAAGGCAACCCAGTGTTTTTCTAAGCACAATGACATTACAGTAATACCTGCCACTAATGGGTCCTGGACCTCCCTCCAGCCACCCTCCCATACCCTCCCCCAGGAGGACTTACAGTCCAGTCCCCAGGGACAATCTCACATTTCGATGCAAATCAAGTGTCCAGAGTGAAGAGGGGAGGAGGCGGAGCCGCACTTTCTCCATGGCTGGGTGGCTGGAATATGTGCATAATAAAACGCCATTAACAGCTTGTATTAATCACTGCTCTTACCCTGAATGGCCTAAGAACTATTTTCTGGGGCCTCCTCTGTGAACACTGTAGATGGCATTTGAAGGTAATGGAGCCTCTGAATATTTTCCTAATTAACAGCACATTTTTCTATCTGTTTCTAGAATGTTCCTTTATCTTAGAATATTATCAATTGCTATAGATATTCAAGGATTTTTTTAATTGCTCAATAATCCTCTAATGTTCAATAATTTTCCAACTTCCTCTGCCTTTAGCTTGCTGACACTGTTAGATAGGTCTGTCTGTGTGATAGGATAACAGAGATCCGGCCTTCTAAGCAGGACTGAAGGACATACGTAGCCTTGCTAGGCCTCAGTCTCCTCCTTCTAATGCAGCCTCGTTCTTGCCTTTAGCCCATGTGGAGTCCACACCTTCCTCCCTTGGCAGCCAAGACCATTCTAGAGCTTTGTTTCTGAGGAAAAGAGTGAATAGACATCAGTCATAGGCTCCTGCTACAGCAGGGGAAGGGGCCCCGTGCCCACTCACTCTGGCCAAGCCAGTACCACAAGGCCAGCTGCTCCAGAGAAGCAATACTCATGCTACAGCTGAGCAACTGGGGAGCTGAGCCCCTCTACCCTACAATAAGGAACTGGAGTCTTCCAGGACCCACTCTGTCAGCCCAGAAGTGGACCTGCTAGGCTAAGCTTCCCGAAGATTTCAGCTAATGCCCCAGACTGCAGCCTGTGAAAGGCCATCATCTGGCCACACTGCACCTATATTCCTTCAAGAACATGAGACAATAAATGTGCTGGCTCAACTGCTATGTTTGGGATGCTATGACCTGCAGCCATAAAGAACTAATACTTACTATCCAACTGATAAGACCCTATAGACTACTCCACTGGGGGTAAGCATCTCCTAAGCCTTGGGGTTGTAAATTGTAAAGCATCTGTATGTAGGCTTAGAGCTTGCCTTGTTTGGGGCCAACAAGTCACATTCCTAAACACTACACTGGCCTCCTCTGGATAGTGAGTCCACTCTCCTGAGCACTGTGTCCCTGCCATGAGTCTGTCTATACAGACCAGTTGCATTGTTCTGAGGTTGTAGGTGGGACTGGGACCTCCTCACCAAAGCCAGCATGTGCGCAGCACTGGGAAGGGAACTGACAGTCACAAGAAGGCTAGCTCCAAGAAACTGGTCTTACCTGGTTTCTGTCAATGATAAACTCCTACTAATAAGAGCCACTGGTTGAGCAGTCAGTATGTGTCGGTAGCTTTGTGACCATCCTCTCATATTCTAACCATAGCCCTAAGAATATTTAAATCATGTGCCCAGTGATAAACTGTTAGAATATGTCAAAGCCAGAACTAGAAACAAATGCCTCATCTTTTGTGTGTGGTCCCCAATAAACTATTTTAATAAAATTAAAGTACATTTACTTTGTGTGCTTTTTCTTCTCTCTCATTCTCTTATCATGATCATTTCCCTATGTTGTTACACGTTTGGAAAATAGTCATTTTAATGGCTGCATAATATTCCACTGGTGATCAGACCGGCCCTGTCTTTGCTGTTCAGTACTCAGGCTGCTTCCTGTGATTGGTTCTCACAAATCTATGATAAGCCCTCTGTACTAAGATCTGTGATGACATCTGTGATTATTTTCTTAAGATTCTGTGCTAAAAGTGGGACTGCTGGGTCATGTAAGTAAATGCTCCTTTAAGGCTCCAAATGCATGTTACCAAATTGCTTCCCTGAAAGGTTGTGCCAATTCCTATTCCCAAAGAGATAAACACTCAACTTGGAAAGCAAGGGGAGTTTAAATGTGTGAGATAAGCTGACCTCTTGTTTAAAGGAACAGCTCTTCAGTTTCCCCCAATAGGGCCATCGTAGAAGCCCTGCGACCCCTGCCTGAGGAAGACTTGTTCAGCTTCCCTGACTGGCTGCTGCAATTCCCAGCATCCCTGATGTCATTTTATCATGGCTGTGGGAGGGGATTGGCCGGAGTAAGAGCAGAAATGGAAACATTTGCATGATAATAAGCCTGAAACTTAATAATCACACTCTCACAAAATCTGGATATGTTCTTTTCTAGCTAGCTTCTCCAGGATGGGAAGGCCTTCTCCAAGGGGCTAGGACACTCTCGCCGCTAAATCAGGACCCTGGTCAGGGCACCAAAATTATTTCTAAACACATACACAAAGCACAAAGACAACAGTGAGCCAGGTCCCAATACCATCCCAGGAAATAGAAGAGACACTTGTGTGGCAAGGATTCTCTTGGTGGCAGCAGGGTCAGATGAAGACACAGAACTAAGGAACCCTTCTAATCACAGGACTCCCACTTTGCTACATACTGACATGACCCAAGAGAGTGATGTGCCCATCGTAACCTTTGAACGATGCCATTTTTGCTTTTATAAACTACGTAAGGTAAAATATTCATGTTAAAACAAAGAATCAAAGCGACAGTGGAGGAATGGTTCGAGGGTGAGGGAATGGAGGACGAGAAAGAGTCACCTGTGTCCTCAAGAGGTGTCATTCATGGCCTCCAGTGGGCTTAGAGAGGCCCCTGCATTCTGCCACTATTCAGGATGTTCTTCTCACTCAGTCAGGGCATCAGCCGCTTAACACCAAACAACTGCATTTCTAGCTGGGTCACATGCAGGCCAAGGGGGACAAAACAGGTCTACTCCACACAGTCACTCAGAGACCTGGGGAGAGGTAAACCAACCCAGGAACCACCCTCATGCATTAGATGGACGAAAGGTAAATGTCTACAATAAAAATTTGTGTGTGCCTAAATTGTATGGGTGACAAAGATTTCAGGAATTATGAAGATGCACCTGTGAATCCCAGTTTGGGGGACTTGTCTTGTTTTGTTGACATGTATTCAGTATGTGCATATGTGTGTATTGTGCGTGCATGTGGAGGACACAGGCCAGCTTGAGGGAGTCGGGTTTTTTCCTTCCACTATGTGGGTTGCAGAGATGAAACTCCAATAGTCTGGCTTGGCAGCAAGCTCCTGTACTCGCCAAGCCTTCTTCTCAACAGCCCTTCTCTGTGTTCCTGGCCTCTGAGAGTATAGGGTGCCCCTTTAGCAAAGCTTAGGATAAAGACAGAATCAGATACAGGGAAGAGACTTGCAGCATCATTCGGACAGCTCACCAACTCAAAAGAGGCTTAGCAGGATGGGTAGAGGGACCGAATGAATCACAGAATCAGTGACTGAGCACATTTCCCTGACAAGCAGTATTGGCAAGACTCTACAGCCACCTGGAACCTTCTAGTAGGTCACTTAAACCAGGGTGTCTTAGAATCCCGGCCTCATATAAGCTGGGCAGTGGTGGTGCACGCCTTTAATCCCAGCACTCGGGAGGCAGAGGCCGACAGATCACTGTGAGTTCAAAGACAGCCTGGTCTACAAAGTGAGTCCAGGATAGCCAAGGCTACACAGAGAAACCCTCTCTCTCAAAAAAAAATCTAAAGAATCCTGGCCTCAACACTGCCTCGCTCCCTCCCGAAGCCCTCAGTCAGAGCAGAGGCCTGGGAGGGGTCCTAGTTCTAGCTAGGGGAATGCTGGGAAGGTACACAGAATCCCGGCAACACCTGCCTGCCTGACTCCATCTGCAGCAGGAGACCCCAGAAGTAGATGGTGGGCTTCAGGGCCATGGGTATTAAGCCACCAGCCAGCCCCCGGGACAGGGAGTATCTTCGTCACGCGAGCCCAAGGCCAAAGGAAGAAAGCATTTCATCACTCAGACTTCAGTAATTCACCAACACAGCCGACTTCTGGGGAAACAGGATAATTAGCAAAATAAATCGGAACCTCCTGGCTTTTTCAGCTTCTCCCCGGTACCTTCATTTGGGCTGGCTGAGCAGCAACTTGACAGCATCTAGGGATACATCATCCTTAGGGGTGCCCACCACATCCCAGTTTGCTCAGGAAACCCCTTCAGCTTGGCCAGAGGCTGACAGTACAGTTTTATCAACAGTGCTAATTGGGGATTATTTCAAATTATTAGAAAACATAAGGGATCTGGTCATCTGGACAAGGGAGCCGTGGGCATCCTCACACAGCCGCTCTCGATGAGGAAGAGCTAGGTCAGCTGTCACAGTCTGAGGAACACAGAGCACCTGATTCCCCATGAGGACAGAATTTACAGTTTTAGGTTCTGGTCACCAGAGTAGGAGGAGCCTGGAGACCATCTGGTGCAAGGGAGGAAGAGGCAGAGAACCCTGAAAAGAAGTGGAGCTGCATAGCAACCATCTTAGGCCTGGCCTTCTTTTTTTTTTTTTTTTTTTTCATCCAGAGCTCATCCTGCCACATGTGCGAATTGGCCACTAGAGTCCCAAGCAGCCAAATTAATGGGCCCCATGAGATAAGCCTGGACATCCATGCAAGTCTCTGGAGGAGCTTTCCCAGTAGTCGCCACTGGTGACAAAAGACAGGTAGTGATGGCAGAGTCCTCCTGGGGAGCTCCATTGTGATGCCTGTGAGGCCACAGTGTGGCGAGCTACCATGCTCTTCTGGGACGGCACAGCTCCAACTCCCAACCAACGCCAAAGCCCCAGGCACCCGACAACCCCGCATATACACATGCTAAGGCCAGAGCAGAGGGAAGAAAGGGCATTGACGCCAGCCTCCTCAGAGACTCCCTTCAAGTTCATTGCAACTTTAGAGAAGCCGGGTTAAATACCTGTCCGCATGCACAACAGAGAAAAGCACTTCAAGCAAGCACCTGCTTACTGGTGCACTATTTTTAAGGAACAAAAAAGGGCTTATTTCCAAAAAAGGAGCCCTTTGAGTGAATGAGAGCCTTAGGGACACTGGGCTTTTCATCATGATATCTCTTAAACCCCAGCTGTGTGGATGGGACTGTGAGAAGGCCAATTGGGGGGGCTGGCAGTATTGCTTTGGGGATCATCTGAAGATCACCAGCAGTAACTACTTTATGCTTTCCTTCTGGACTGAGAGATGGCCAATCTTAAAGCACAAGAACGTGGGAGTGTGACCACTGTCACTCCACCCTGACCAATATTAGTGGACTGGAAAGTAGTTATATCAACCTCAAAGTATGTGAGTTTGCAGTTCACCTCTGACCTCACCATGCCCTGAGCACACTACACTCTGCCTCCTCTCCCTATTCCCACTCGTGTAGACCCACTGCCCTCTGAGAGCAGCTAAAAATCCTCCCTAAACATCACACCGTGCCCCTCTGGGCTACATGGCTCTTCCTCCTTTAATCCATGCGTCTCTCAACATAGACTCTCATCACAAACAATGTTTGTTATATTTTAGTATTTGTGCGATCTAGCATACACAGTATGGTCAGCATGGAGGCAGCAGGTTCCATGCATAGTGTTCAACTCATGTGTGAAATGGATGCATGAATGAATGAATGAATGAGTGAGTGAGTGAATGCAAACATGGATCTTCCAACTAGAAAGACATGCTTCACCTCTTCCTGACCAGATGACCTATATCAAGCATCTTAACTAGTACGAGCCTCACTGTCTTTACCTGAAGAAATGGCAATAAGACCATATGGTTAGAGGAACAAATGAGATACACAGGTCAAATGCTTCCAAACCAAGCATGTTCTCCACCCTTGCCAAATGTCCAATGAACTGGCTTTCCTCCTCTTCCTCCTCCTCCTCCTCCTGCTCCTCCTTCTCCTTCTTCTTTGTTTTTAATTCTTTGAGAATTTTTGAAGTGCATGAATTTGATTATATCCACCATCTGCCATCTCCTTCCGCTAAATATTCCTGGATCTCCCTACATATTTACATCCCAGCTTCATCTCACCTCCCTACTCCTCCTTTTCTTCTAATAACCCCCAAAGTCTATTTAGTGCTTCCTGTAATGCATGGGTGTGGAGCCATCCACTGGGCATGGCCAGCATACCATTAGCCAAACCCCCAAAGAAGGAGTCTTTCTCCCCTAGCAACTGCAGACATAGCGATAGCTCTTCCATCGGTGGGATCTAGAGCAGTGGTTCTCAGCCTTCCTAAAGCTGTGACCCCTTTATTACAGCTCCTCATGGTGTGGTGACCCCAACTGTAAATCCACTTTCGTTGCCACTTCCTAACTGTAATTTTGCCACTGTTATGAATCATAATGTAAATATTTTTGGAAGTAGAGGTTTGCCAAGGGGGTCATGACCCACAGGTGAAGAAGAGAGTTCCTCTCTCATCTATGTTGAAGTTCTGGCTGGCTTGATCTGCTGCAAGTCTTATGAGGTGACAAGGCTGGTGAGAGCTCCTGTGTGCAACAGCCATGTCACAGCTAGAAGACAGCATTTCATAGCTCTCTCTCCCAGCCTGTAGCATTTATATTCCTCCTGCCTTCTCTTTTGAGATGGTCCCTCAGCCTTGGCAGGGGGTGATAAAGGGCTGAGCGTGCCACTGTAGCTTTATGGGTTGTGTGACCCATGATCACTTGTTTTTCAACTTTTCATTCTGGGACATGCCTACCATAGTTGATTAGGACAACATTTGAGCTTCCAAAAACCAAGAGCAAATACCCAAAAGTAAAGACACCTGGAGCTCCAGGGGGAAATGTGTGGTGCTGTCCCTTCTCACCGGAGAAGACAAATCCCTACCTCCATGTCACAGTTCAGAAATGCTGTCTGTGTCACCCTAGACCCAAGCATCCTTCATTACTGCTACCCTCACACCGGAGTCTTGTAGACCCGGGGATAGCGTAGGGGTTCCATGTATCCGTGTGAGCTCACTTATACACCGTGATTCCCAAGTGTTGGAAATTTAACAGGCTGAAGTGGGAGGGAAATGCTTTCAGGAGCGTTTAGCTTTTTGTGTTCTAAACCATATTTCAACCGATGAAACTCCAAAGCTCCTGAGGACCACCCGAAGCTGCAGCCAGAACAGCCCTGGGCCAGGCGGAGTTGAATGGCGTCCTTTAAACCCTGCCTCATAAATACTCTCTGCCTAATGAACCCGTGCCCCAAACAGCCCCTGGACTGCTCCGCTAACCCCAATACATGTTAAATTTATGATTTCTAAACAAGATGAAAGACCCGATTGGATTTATTTCTCTCTTTTTTAAAAAAAAAAAGTAAGTAAGAAAGAAAAAGAAAGGCATTCCACTCCCGGGGCTGTGCTTACAGTAGTCGGCTTGCTGGTCCTTGGGCAAATTCTCTGTGTGAATTCCCTAGTGTTTTCAGCAGTCACCTTACCTTCCCAGCCAGCCTAGACCCAACTCTCTCACCGCATACTGCTCACGACTGACTGGTGACTCCTTCCCGATTCACAGTCTCCTCCCATGGCTCTGTCTGCTGGTTTCCTTCAGGTCTATCAGGGAACAATGGTCTCCAGACAACCCTTCCTGGATCTCTCCTTCCAGGGAGAAGCATGGAGAGTCTTACTCAGAAAAGCAAACTTGGGATTCCTCTACTCAATTTTCAGTTCAGAAAACTGAGGCCCAGAAGATAAATAATTTGGGAGCTGGAGAGATGGCTCAGTGGTTAAGAGTACTGACTGCTCTTCCAGAGGTCCTGAGTTCAATTCCCAGCAACCACATGGTGGCTCACATGTGATCTGATGCAAACTGTATACATAATAAATAAATCTTAAAAAAATAATAATTCACAAAGTTAAGGCCAGAACCCAGGTAGAAGCTGGCCTACCCGGACGGCCTCCGCAGCTCCTCCCCTGGCATGGAACACATCCACCATGGGTTGGTTTGTGATGTCTAGTACCTTCCAGCCTCTCTAGCTTGGTCCTTGGGATATCTGCCTGGGAGGGTCATGGCCACCATGCCCTCCAACCCCAACTCTAACAGTTCCAGTGGGACAGACAAACTAAGCCACCCACGGAGAGGAGGCCTAAAGACACTTCCCAGACAAGCAGAGAATAATTAAAGAAAGAGTCGTGCCAAGCAGAAAAGTCATTTGGCGGGAGGGCCTTTGAACTTGGAGACTTCACTAGGAGCTGACCTCTGAAGGGTAAGGTGTGGCTCTCCAGGCTAGGCTATGCTAAGAGGAGGACATCAGACCCATCTGCTCTGGCATCTGAGCAGAAGTTGTGTGAGCCAGAGGTCAATATTATGAAGCTGCCACTAGAAACCACTGCAGAAGAGGCTGTCCTCAGTTCCTCTCCCTAAGACAGGTTGGGACCAGCTCCAGACTGAGCACATTAGACTTTTCAAGAGCCACCCCCACCCAACACTTACTGCAGAACACCAAACTTACTCCATCCAGCACCTAGCATCGGGCCAAACACAAGGGCAGGCATGCTAGAAGGTACCGGGGAACGTTGCAGCCTGACACAAAACCTTGGTCATCATCTCTGATTCCTTCTACACAGTTCTATGGCCCCTGAAAAATTATCATACCTTTCTGTGCCTCAGTTTACCCATCTGAAAGGATGTGGACATTGGCAACAGCTAGGAGACACGGAGACGAAATAATTCAAGGCACAAAGCCATGCCAGTCTTGCTAATACCACCACCATCACTTCCTCACCCTCCTCCTAGGTGCTTCTAAGATCTCTCAGACAACAACACCCCAGATTTACTAAGTGGCTTGGAAGAATTAACTCCTCCTCCCACTTTAAGTATCTCGCCTGTAGTCTCAGCCTCCGGCTAAAGTGTTTTCAAAATGACAAGGGAAGACTTGACCAGGTCAT
The DNA here is from genome assembly GCA_907169655.1 of Acomys percivali. NCBI lineage: Eukaryota > Metazoa > Chordata > Mammalia > Rodentia > Muridae > Acomys > Acomys percivali. The sequence continues at coordinate 52,460,107 of OU015747.1, read as the reverse complement.
TTCTCAGGCACCAGAAAATAAAATTACTTGGTGAAAAATAAATTCTAATCACCTGCCTGGCTCATGAGCAGATCCATGCGTAATTATGCCTGGACACTGCTCTCTGTGCTGAGAGCTGCCTCCTCTGTTCTGGCCTCGATGAGCAATCCTTTAAAAGTGTCTCATGTTTCTTTGCTTTGGGAGCTAAGTCTCAGCCATCTTATTCTGAGCCTGATCAGGCCCAGCCAGCGACCCCTACTACTTTCCCACCCACACCTTACCCTCCAGCCCCTGTCTAAAAATTTGACCAACCTTCAGGACTTAGTCAGATGTGCAGATGGGGACCACAGCTGCATGCATCGCCTTCACCCTTAAGGTGCAGGCCCCAACTGGCATGCAAACAGGGCAGGCATGGTCAGTGTGAAACTCTCTGGTAGGATGGGGCTTGTAGCACTGAAAGAACCCATCTCTTGTACTTTGAAAGGGCTCAGAAATTATTTCCAAGTCAGAATGCCGTCAGAAGGAACCTTCCCCCAGTCTCCCCTTTCACTAAAGAAAATGGCTCTGAGGGCTCAGTTCACTGGGAAAGCATTCATATCAAACCCGGGCCTTAAAGTGGACATAAATATCAGGTCAGTTTCACGGTCGTTTATTTCACTCTGGGGATAAAACACATAAATAAGCTGGAAACGGACACGTCTCCTGCCCCAGGGATATGATCCTGCCCCCAGGCTCCAGGCTTGTTGCCATGTAGCAAAAGCAGCCAGCCCTTTAATGCCTGATTGGGGTGGGGTGGTGGCAGAAGGCCAGACCCCCAAGGGCCAGACCCAAGACTTTTGCACTCTCTCCACAGTTCCCTTCTCTTTTTCCTTCTCTTAATTGCTGCCACTGTCCCTTCCACATCCCCGCCCTTCTCCTTGGGTCTTCTAGTGTTGGCATTGGTTTGCTTTTTTGTTGTTGTTGGGGTTTTTTTTGGGGGGGGGGAGGTTCTCCTAGTTGGGTCTGCTGGCTTTATTTGTAAACAAATTTTTAATAGCAGTAAAACATATATATTGTAATATTTATTACTTGAACCCTTTGCAGAATGTTCCTATTATCCCCCATGTAAATTCTGCACCCATTAAATAGTATCTTTTCTCCCATCATGTTAGCTGCCACTACTCTCTATTCTGTGCCTGTGAATTTCCAAGACTGAGACTCACAGGCAGAACCAAACAATATCTAGTTCTGCCTGGGAGCCTATATCTGGCTTATTTCACTGAGCGTGATGTTTTCAAAGTCTAGCTCCGTTGTGGTGAGTGTCAATACCTCATTTCTTTCGATGGCTGAATATCATCCCATGGTGCAAAAAGTCGCAAGCTTTGTTTAGCCTACAGCTGTTGATGGACGCTTGTGTGGTTTGTGTTCTCAGAGTCTGTAAACAGCACTGTAAACACGGGTGTTGCAGACACATCCACCCCGATACCAGTTCTTTGGGGCATAGGCCCAGGAGAGAAGCTTCTGGATCACATGGCCTCTTCTACGTTTAACCTTCTGAGGAATTGCCAACCTATATGTCACAGCAGCTCTTTTACTTGACATTCCCAACAGCTACATGTGAGGACTCCAGCTCCGTACATCCTCACCAACACTTACTATGTGCCTCTCTGTCTTTATTCAGTTGTTTGGTTGTGATGGTTTAATAGCCATCTTAGTTGGTATGATGACAGATTGCATTTTGGGGGGGAAGTTAGGAATGGGGTACAATTTCTCCTGAACTAGAATCACCACAAGATGAAGAAGCCCCCCCCCCTCCGAGGCCACAGGCCAGCCCTGAGCAGATGCTGCCAAGAGACGATGCTAGAAAAACCAAGGACGGAGACCGGACTTCTCAGAGAAAACCAGTGACCCACAGACCTCACCCTGTGCCACGTCCATGCTACTCTGAAACATCTGCCTTGGGGTCTGACTTGACCTCCAGCCAGTTGTAACCTCAGGAGAGCCCCCAAAGCTCCTCAGGTCTCAGTTTCCCAGGTGGGAAACCACTGACAGGGCAGCTGCTTGTGGCCGGTGCTAGAAGCTCTGTGAGGGGAAAAAAAGGTTTCACGGTCTGGTGCTACACATGTGTGGAAACTTACAGCAGGACTCAAACGAGACCCATGGCCCTCCACGGACTTGTTTACACCTCCTCCCAAAACCAGGGTCTGCTTCAGGGACAGTGGAGGACCGCTGCTTGCGGTTCTCACAAAATTGACAGCATAAATTGTCACATATTGTTGCCTGGAGTCTCACAGGACAGATCCGAGGCCAAATGGAGCGATGGCCTGACACACGGAGGCACCATGGGCTCTCTGTTCTCCTAGGAAGCATCTGGGGGAGATGAGTTCTCAAAGGCCAAGAGGGAAAGTGAAAGTCACTCTCAATCTGAACTGTGGGGGAAACATATTTGAAAGCACACACTTACAAGTGTTAATTAGCAAGCCCACACCACCCATGCTCAGGCCCCGGCCCATCTGGGAACATTTAGATCAATCCGAAGGGGTAATCCGAACTCAAGAAAAAAAAAATTCCACTCTGCTTTTTTTTTTTTAATGGAAGGGGTGGGGGAGTAAGTTCCTCCAAAGTCCTGGGTACATGCGGCTGTTCTGATGTGTACACAGAGGTAAAAATCCATTCCAGAGAGAGAGAAAACTGCCCCCATGGCAGTTGGTGTCAGTCCTTCCAAATGCTGCTCCCACCGGGCCATCTGTATAGAGCTGACTGGAAAATTAGAGAGTAACTTTCAGGGGCATTGGGTTGGCTATAGGAGAAGCCACAGGAGTGTGGGTTGGGCCAGGTGGAAAGAACACTTTGCAATCTAAAGCCGGAGTTCGTGAATCAGAAGAAAATGCCTGTGCTGGAAGTTACCTGGGCTGAAAAGCCTCAACAAACACCACTCACTGGAAAGTTGAGGGGCCTCCTCTGCAGCTGGGAGACTAAGCTACAAGCTTGGATTCTTCCTCTCCCCCACCTCAGCATGACGTAAAGTAGGCTTCACTCAGGCCAATCAGCACCTGCTTCAGATAGCTCTGCACTGCGCCCAACCCTCTTAGCCTTGGGATGGAGGCTGGATTGTTTAGAGAGAGAGAGAGAGAGAGAGAGAGAGAGAGAGAGAGAGAGAGAGAGAGAGAGAGAGAGAGAGAGAGAGAGAGAGAGAGAGAGAGAG
>OU015747.1:52424670-52456934 GCA_907169655.1 Acomys percivali | reverse complement strand
GAGAGAGAGAGAGAGAGAGAGAGAGAGAGAGAGAGAGAGAGAGAGAGTGTGTGTGTGTGTGTGTGGTTGTTGTTGTTGTTGTTTTTCAGCACACCGCCAGCTGGGCCTCCTTTGCAGTCCCAGAGCTGTGATTGGTCCTCCTTTGCAGTCCCTGAGCTGTGATTGGTTGGCAGGTTAGCCTTTAACTCATTCACACCTGAGTGTTACCACACTCTCGCTCTTTTTGGCATAAGCGCTATCTCTCCTAATTATGTTACAAAGGAGCTCCCGCCTCATTAGAGAAACTTCAGGTGGTGACAGGTGCCATGAAACCCTTGCAAGCTTAGCCTGCCAGAGGTCAGCTAGCCTTCATCACCTAAGGTGGCCAGAGGAGCCCTGTCCCGCCTCTCTCCCTTCCTCCCTTTCTCTAACGCCTGCTCTCAAAATGGTGGCCGGGTTGGTTCTGGAATGAGTTAGGTGGGACACACCCATACCTTCTTGTACTAAGCCGACATCACTGTCAGAGAAAATGACAGTGGCCCTTTGAGATCCTGGGCTAGCCATACGTCACACTTCCAGGAGTTTCGTCAGAACACGGAACATGATTGAGTCCCTTGGAGGAGAGGTCCGTCCACGCATTTCTAGTGTCTCTCAAGGGATGCTCAATGGCTATGGATCCATGGCCACACGTGGTGTCTCAGGAAGCACACGCTCCCCGCTGAGGAAGGCTTCTGGGTGTTTTATGTTAAGTGTCAGAGTCAACCACCCGGAGAAACACAGGGTGCAATCCCTCTGTGTTGACCCAAGAGGAAAGCATAACTCACCTGCTGGGGTGGACAGGAGCAGGAAGTCCAAGCACCCTCACAGGCTGTTTGTGCCCCTCAGGAAAGAGGAACTGACCTTTTTCTCATGGGGAAGTGCGTCTTCTCCTCTTGAAACCACAGGCCCACCAGCAAGGGAGCTGGAGTAAAGTTCCTGTGATGGCCACTGGGTGTGGGCCTCCCACTTGCAGCCCCACCCAGAGGGGCTTCCTCCCCTGAGAGCCAGCCAGACCCCTCCTTGCTCTCAGGAAACCAGCGTTTCTCACCAGAGTTTAGCCTTTCTCGCCAGAGTTTAGCCTCGCTCGCCTTCCCCTCCCCTCACCAACGCTTCGCCTCTAAGCCCAAGCCAGGAAAGCAAGCTATGTACACTGACACTTAAATTAGATCCTCGCAATTATCTCTCAATCCTGACTTGCCCCGTGCTTCTTTGTCACTTCTTTTTATAGCTAAAGTTACTCGCCCTCGTTTTAAGTACATTGTGCATAAGGCATAGGCCAACTTCTGATATATTCCCACAAGCAAAATTAAATACCAGTAACATGTGTTTGAGTGAATTGGGTCCCTCAATTTGCATCTTATAATAAGGATGTTATCATACTGGTTTATGGCTCAGCTCTTTAGTTTTATCTCTCAGGGGCTAGACTCCCTCTCATGAGTTCCATATAAAGTCTAGGAACTAACGCAATTCCTGCAACACCGTTCTTCTGTGTTGGCATTAACGCTTTGGAGAGTGAAGGGGTTTTATCCCAAAGCACACAGAGAATGTGGTGGGCTATGAGCTGTTGTGAGCCCTCCATTGTGAGTGGAAGAAGGAGAAGTCAGTACTCCGGGCTGCTGTGCTACGCAGCCCCTTCTGCCTCTGCACACTAAGACATAATCTCCGGTGTGTTCGCTCCCTTACATTTAGATTAATTATAAAACATTGTCACCGGAATATTAAAGTAATGTTTAATACACAGAAGGGAATAAGGTATTCTGGAAAATGCATAATTTGCCTAGGATGATTTTGCCAGTTGCATGCAATATGATCTTTTGATTGCCAGCTATAGAAATATTGTGACTTAGCTTTCACTAGCTTTTTTTTTTTTTTTTTCAACCATCCTGTCATAGCACTTTGAAAACTGTAAGCTTGGCCCACAGGAAGAAAAAAAAAAAGGTGCCCATGTAAGAGTTCGCTCCTGCTTCGTTCCAAAAGAGGGTGACAAAGAGTGAGCAGTGCACGGGGAGCGCCCTCCACGTGGCCAGGCCTGACGTAACCGTGTCCTACCGAAAGAGGCTGTTCAGCCTAACAGGCTTCGAGCATGCGTGCGTGCGTGCGTGCGTGCGTGCGTGCATGCGTACATGCGTGCGTGCGTGCGTGCGTGCGTGCGTGTGCACATATGCACAGTGTGTCTTTTGAACAGGAGGAGGCGGCTACCTCCTAAAAGAAAACTTCAACTCTTCCAAGCTCCACCATAGCCGTATGCCCAAGAGAGAGTTAGGTCAACACAGTGCTGTGAAAGGAGGGTTCCAGGCTAGCAGAGACAGAAGTGGAACTGCCATTCCTTGGGGGAAACAGCAGCTCCTGGGGACTGGTTTCCTCAGCCACCTTCCTCTAGGTAGTCGCCCCTGTCCTTGGCTGCGTTGGTTAGCAACCAAGTGTTAGCATCGCAGGTGCTCCTATCTTCAGAGGTCTTATCCCAGGTGAGATTGTTTTCCTGCTCTACCGAAGGGTTTCTAAGAAGTAAGAACTATCAAAGAAGCAACCGACCGGCCAACCCATGTCCCTTCCCAGTGGCAGGCTGCTGACCCTGTTCTGTCATACCACCAAGAATGCTAGTAGGATTCTTTGAGCTTTTTAAAACTCGCATTCATTTTTGAAATGTTTTCTGTTGCTCCATGGCACCTAGCGGCAGTCCAGCCACCACTTGTCATCTTGTTTCTATTTTCTTCCAGGCTTCCTATATCTCTCTGACCTCTACCCTCTGCTCTTTAAAACATACACTGGGTATGAAAGACTGAGCCCTCTCCCCTCAGAGGGCTGAGTCTTGCGACTTAATCGCCTTTCCCTTTGCAGCAGGGAGGCCCCTTGGGTCAGAATTCAGTGTGATTTCCAGTAGGAGAAGGGATAGGTTTACTGTGCCCGTGCCCATCCCACAGCTGTTCCATAGACACAAAGACTCCTCAGTCCCGGAGAGGCTAAGCTGACCTTCAGCCTGGCTTGCTTGCGGTGACCCTTGCCTCTCAGAGAAGAAGAATGAGAGCCTAGGAGCACACTTTCTGAAAGGATGCTTTCCGAAGACTCCAGAAACAAGACCAAGGCCCCGAGCATTACTGAGATGATCTCGGTCATTGCAGGTAAGGCGTGTTCTTCTGTTTTGAAGCCAGGGACGGGGGGCACACAGCATGAATATGTATGCAAAATAAATAAGACGCCCATAAGGAATGTTTTGTGAAACTATGGATATATGCCCGCTTCCCATACATAAACCACCACTCTCATTCACTGGGAAAAAGAAAAAGGCAACTGAACGCAGAACACCTCCCCGCTCCTGTATTCACATGTGTGCTTGCTAACTCAAGTGCATGTGTCTATGAATGACAATAGTGATCCTGAGATATGGGTTGAGGCTTGCACTAACTCAGAAGACGGGGTGTTTGTAGAGAAAGGGGTGTTCATACTTTCACAAGGCTTCATCAGAGACCCTCTTCCTTCCCCTCTGTCACCTACCCAGGTCCACAGGGACACTGACTTTCCAGCTGCTCTTTACTGCACTGCAGTCAGAGGGGAGGCCGGGGCCATCCTGGTAATATGTTCATGTGTTTGTATCTCTGGGGATATTTCCACTCACTCCCCCGACTGATCACCAGTGTGTATTCATTCACATCCTTTCTTTGAAGCCATCACCTGAAGGATGAGGTCACTCACGAGCCACAGAAATCAATCCTGCACTCTGGGACAAAGTCTAAGGTGAAATAGGGAGCTTGCCACCCAGAGCCAAAAAGCAAATTCTTTGTGCGCCTTCAACATGCTGACTTACGGCACTGGGCAGTTGCAGACCAAGCCTGTGCCTAAGAAGAACAGTGGTAGGTGGAGGGGGGGGGAATGAGGTATGGAAGGGGACCAGATTTTACAGCTCACGAGTGCAACACAAAAGCACAAAGTCGCTATTTGTGAAATGTCACCTCCAAAAGGGTAAAGCCTCAGCCTCTTCTGACTTTGAGCAAAGGATACTCCTGTGGTGACCTGTACTTCGTTTACTGCTAGTCCAAGCTTTCCTTGTTAACCCCATCTAATGACACGCCAAGAAGTGGCGCTGAGATGACGTTGCTGAATGCAGCTTATGTCAACAAGAATGGCTAAGAGAAAGCAACTTGGCGCAACTTTCACAAACCGGACTCTTTCACAAATCTTCTGACTCTTGAGTTTTCTTGAATCATCTTTAAATCTTCCCCTTTGCAATTCTCGGAGTCAGCTGACCTGCAAAAAAATCTTTCAGCCTGTTGTTCTTTTTCTGGTTGACTTTGTCTTTTTTTCCTTTCAGACACAATGCTAAAGGGTTCAATGCTTGATGACAAACGATGCCTTCTGTATGTAAAAATCATCCCTCTAGGAACTGGCTGGCCCACCTGGGCCCCTGCGTCTGTGTCTTTAAGCTCCTCCTCCTCCTCCTTCTCATACGGGCCAATCCAATCAGTCAGGTAGACTTTTGGGTGGTTTAAAGGACAGTGTGGTGTGGGTCCAGACAAGTACAAATAGGAAAATTAGATAACCAATAGAAAGTGATCACTATCAAAGGTGACTAGATGATTTGACTCGAGTTCTAGTCCCATAGCAGAGCTAGAGTGAGTGGCCAATGTTCCCAAAAATTGGACACTTTATTTCCTGAGTCCCCTTCAGTCCCTTTGACGTCTTGCCATGCAATCCCTTCATCTCCCCTGTGGGCATGGTTCTGAAATAGCATTTGCTGGTCATATAGCTTTGAGTGTGTTGGCTATAAAACAAAAACACAAGCCCTTTAGCTTTGTATTTTTAAAACAGACCTCTAAAATACAGTCCCAACCCAGTTTCCAATATAATGTTCCAGCATTTTCTCACTTGGGAGCCTCCGCCAGCCCCACTGGTCGAACCGTCGCTTGTGAAGTGTCACAATGTTTCCTTGAACTGGATGCCCTTGTCATTTCTACTTGTCACCAAAATCCTAGCCTGTTTCTGAGGATGCACTTACACTCACCGTCTGCACTTACCCTGGAAAGCTACCCTCCTCTGTGCCTCTCTAGTTTTCGCCTCTTGTGTTTGAACAGATAACAGCAGAGCCCTCCATTGTTACAACCTTATCCATCAAGTAGGACTGACCACAACACTCTGAGGATGAACACTGGTCTTGTACCTCCTAATTGTCCGTATAGTGACCAGGACACCACTGGCATCCTGGAGGGTGTTGGAGAAGCTTTGTGCGTGTGGGTATTCTGGGAGGTATTAGGATACTGGACATGGGAGAGATGCTTCTTCATCATGTTCCATTAGAATGAATTAGCAGCAGGGAATCCATTACAGTTCAGCCTGGAGGATTAAAATACCAGGACTTCACCCCTGTATAGGTCACTTATCTTTAACTACAAGACAACTACTATGTCCCCATTACTACTCTCTTTTTTTTTAATCCTATGGTGTTAGTATTAATAAGCAAGACCAGGCCAGCCAGCTACGTGAGGAGACATCAAGATATACCCATCTCTGCCCTTTGAAAAGCGGTCTGAAAGTATGCACGCCAATGATGCTACATAAAGAACAGCACTCCCATTCGCCCCACAGTGCTAAAAACCCCTCCCCTGGTACTGCTGTCTACATTGGCAAAGTGAATTATATATTAGCATTTTAAAAGGCCCACTGTTCTCACCCCATCAGCTTAACTGAGACCAGTTATTTAGTGGGATTCTAATTAATTTAATTCTCCACTGGTGGCAATTTCTGATGGGCCATGACTGTGCCTTTTCCCTCTTTGTATCTCTTCCCTAGCACTTTACTCGGTCGGTTGCCTATAGCAGGGATGCAATAAATATTTGTTGATTGAACAAATGAACGGCCCCCGGTTGCAGATGGAGACGGTTCACGAGTCAACTCCTAGATAAGCTCCACAGAACCAAAGTGGTCCTTTCAGAGTGATGATGGAAAGAGGTGCAGACGTCACAGGAAGTAAGCCGACTGTATTGCTCATCAGTCAACAGAAGCAAACCTTCAAAGCAAGGCCATCTTAACTCTAATTACCGCTGCTGGTTTTTTTTGTTTGTTTTTGTTTTTTTAATATGATACGTAAGTCTTGGTGTTATAAATGTGGACAAAAACTCTTGGATGAGATCAATAGTGCGAGCCAACATGCAGAGGGAGAGATGAGAAGTTTACAAGTGGGAATGCTGGGAGGACTGAAGAGATAGGCACCCACATAAAGGAGAGTACAACAGCATGATTCTACAACTCCAGCACAAGGGAAACAGAGCAAGGAAGCTTCTGGGCCTCACTGGCCACTAAGCCTAGCTGGACCGAGGGATCAAGTTCCTGGTGCAGTGAGTCTGTCTCAGAACTATAGACCCTCGACATCAATTTCTGGCCTCCACACACATGTGCACACGTGGGCGCGCAGAGCCACACATGTGAACACACCCAGAGAGAAAGAAGTAGGATCTTGGGGGTAAGATCAGTGTAGGTTGTCTGGTCTCAGCTTCAGGAGACTGGGAGAAATAATAGCCCATAAAAAAGTGGTGAAGAAATAAAAGAAAAAGTGATGAAGAAAATGTAAGAACATAACTAAAAGGCTAGTCACAGGCATTCCTTCCTTGCCCCTCGAGTGGAGGAAAATCTCAATAAATATTAGCTAATATTATTTCCGTTTTAACCTATATTTTCCTCTAATGTGCACTCCAGGCAGGCAGTTCACCAGCTAAGGGTGAGAAGGGCTGTGTTTTTAGTCAGAGAGAGATGGCCTCTGGAGAATGTCCAGTCTCCCCATCTGCAGGCAGCAGGAGCATGGAGATTTGCCTTCTATTACAGAGTGCGAGCCAGAGCAAGACCTCTACCCTTAGGACACAGATAAAATGACCCAATGCACTAGGCCTTGGCAGTGACAGCTTAAGTTTCCAAGCCAAAAATCACTATCGCTTTCCTCTCCTGAAACATAGATGTATAAAGAATTTGGGTTTGCCAGGCCAAAAGTGAAGCCCACTCCCCTAGGACACTTTCTCTCGCAGCCTTGAGTAGCAGATTCCAGGACTCTAAATCAATTACAGAGTCAAGGAACATGGAATAACCCTTAGCATTGTGACTATCACGTGCTGCTGGGAAGTGGGGGCTAAGAGGGTGGGGCAGACCCTGATTGGCATCAAGGAGGAGGGACAGCACCCGGAGCTGCAGGCTCACAGACCAAAGCAACTCACCAGTCTGGATAGAGTGCAAGAGGCTGTCCTAGCGCATCTACTCCTGTCCGAGGGGCAAGAAAATAAGCCCCCAGAGAAGCAAAAGAGCAAGAAGAAGTCGAGTGACTCCAGACCAGTCCACACAGTGGAATAGCTGAGAGGGGACAGCACTTCTGTGCCCGAGCTCTGAGCTTTGGGTGGGTTTCTGTTGAGGAAGATTTGCATCGTGTGGCAAAGCAGTCAGTGGGCAGGAACTCGTCTCTCTGAAACAAGGACGCGAACCACTGCAACTCCTAGAGTGCGGAGGAAGGCTGGTGATCCGCACATACCTCTCAGCTGGCTCTCTGAGGAGAGAAGACAGAAGGCCAGAGAGGGCAGCAGGAGCTGCCTGCTTGCATTATCACCAAGGAAATTCACGGAGCCCCCTACCTCAGGCTGGGAAGCTAAGCTGGTAAATCCTTCCCCTCAGACGCACCACGTGACAGGGAGATCCTACTAGCCACTGTCCAGGTATGCTCCTTGACAACCCCAGCCCCTTTCCCCTTGCAGAGTGAGCTCTGCTTTTGCCAATGCTGAGGACAACTGCAGTCTCATCAGACCCCAAGACATACAGAGTCAACCCATGCCAAGGCAAGAAGAGAAACAAGAGAAGAGCTGACCCCCAGACTGAAGTAAGGTTGAGGCTGACTGTACGTCGGCTGACAAAGCCAGGGGCCTGATCTAAAGAGAAGAGGAAGGCTGTATCCTTCACAGAGAAAAAATGGGTAGCTTAAACAGAGAGTTAAGAGGAACAATTCCCATAGTCCTTTGCTGCGGGCCATCATGTCAGCCCACCCTGCAGGCCAGTCCACCCCACTACCTCTGTGCTCCAAATTCAATAGGCTCCACTAACAAGATTTAAGACATACTATTGGCTCTTTGGATTCCTAGCAGGATGTGATGCAACCTTGAAATTCAAATCAAGTCGGTGTTTCTCTTGAATCCTATCCAGAGAATGGGACAGATTGTGAAACCTATTTAAGTCATTGGTGATGAATCTGGTTTGATGAGTGGCTCTTTTTTTTTTTAATGACCTTTTAACTTTAAAAGTCACCTATCAGCAATTCTTGGTCCATACATTTATTTCGGCTGTTGGAAGTGGAGACTCAAGAACCCTTCCAGAAAGTGGCCTGAGCATTCTATCCAATTACAGACACTACATAGAAATCCTGAAATATTGGACAGGTGTAAGTTCCTGCTACTAGCACTGGCACCACCAAACAAGCCTTCTTTTTTACTTTCTTTTTTTTTTTTATTCCTTCTTTCTGAGGTGCACATTTCATTTTTTCTGCCACCCAGGTCAAAAAGCAAGACCTGTCACTTGAGTCCCTTTGCATAAGAGCTGGACGGTTTGGACTCCAGTCCAGCTCAGCTGCTAAGGCACCATGCTTCTCATTTTGGTAACGACTGTCCTGTACACCATGTGGTCATAGGTTCTCACGTTGTCTTCAGGCCTCCGGTCCACTCTGTAAAATGAATACTCACTATGGTTTCTTTTGGCTTTAGTCTCTTCTTTTTATACTGAATTTATACAACCAGGAGGAAAATTGATTTTCCTGTACATGAAAGTGTTCTATAGGCCTTCTGTAGAAGGGGAAAACACGGAACTAGGGGAAAAGACAGTGTGGTTAAAAGAAAGAAGTTTTAAGTCAAGCGGAGGCAGAAGGGATATAATCTGTGCTTCTGCATGATGCTGAAAATGCCTTCTCCGGTTTGATGTAAAACCAGAGGAGAGAAAGCTGAACAGTGGTACCTCCACTGCGGACTCGGAGGGAAGAAGTGCGATGCTGCCTCTCCTGGACAGGATGAATTCTTTTTTTTTTTTAAGATTTATTTATTTTATTTATTGCATATGAGTGCTTTATCTGCAGAAGAGGACATCAGATCACATTATAGATGGTTGTGAGCCACCATGTGGTTGCTGGGAATTGAACTCAGGACCTCTGGAAAAGCAGGCGGTGCACTTAACCGCTGAGCCATCTCTCCAGCCCCAGGATGAATTCTTGAGGAGGGTGGGCGGGCATGCTCTGCAGTGTGTGTTGAACTGAGTTTCCACTAGGCAAAGAATCCCTCAAGTCTGTTGCTCTCACACTAGACCCAAGAAGGAGCCAACCCAATGTCGGGTACTGCAAGAAAAACAGCAGCCTGTACAGTGCTTGAACCCTAGTCAGAACCCCACCACCACCGTTTGGACAGCGATTTGCTGGGGGAAATTTTTCATAGGGATGAAAATATTATTTTAGTGAGGCTTAAAAACCTGCAGTAATATTAGCAGCCAGCTTCTTCAGATCGATGTTATTCTCTAACAATAAATAAAATATAAAATCTGACAAGTGTTCTGACCGTTGGAAGGACAGGAAATGTCTGTCCATGGTTTGGGCACTCACTGTAGCCTGAGTAGAAGCCAGATTTGTGCTCCTTGATCAAGATCCTTCATCAAACCATCACTGGGTTTTGGTACTTAATTCTCCGGCATTGCTGACAGTTAACAGGCTGACACAGTAAGCTCTCTAAGTGGCTCTCTGCTGTCACAGACCCCAAGGTCCTACCAACTTTTGTATGTGTGACATTTGGACAGATGACAAAACTAATGTGCGTAGACCAGAGTCGAGAAGAGGGACAGATAATGCCTATATATCAAGAAGCCAACGCTGTGTCTTCTAGTGTTCAAGAAGTGCATTCTGGGTAGCCGATTAATTTCTCTGCAATTTGAAGTCCCTCTCTCCAGAGAGGGCACAGTGAGGACCCTGGTCAGATTTGTCAGTCTCTTCCCCAGCTTCTGCCATCCCCAAAGAACCATGACCTTGACACATCACACAGCAAGATGGCTTCCCAAATCATCAATCCCATGTGAGGTTTCAAAACTTCTACCACCCGCCACATAACACCCTTTCGCAATGAAGCATATATGTGAATTTTAATTTTCTTCCAACTAAAGAAAGTGTGAGCGAACGGATGGAGGTCTTTGTTTTTAGTGAAGGGTCTTTCTTCTCCAAAGGAGGGAGAAAAGGATATTCATTGCCCACTTTGGTTCACGCCCTTCTAACTCTTAAAATTCTCTGTTCACTTAGCCGCGGAGTCTCAGGACCAATGTGAGGAGATGCTGGTCACTGAATGCCCTTTGGGCTTATTGTTGGACAAGTCAGTGTGCGGCACGGAAAGGGGAGGGATTCTCTTGGAAATACCATCTTGTCTGGAAGTCCTATTCTAACCTAGGAACACTTAAAAACTTGCCAAGGGAAGGCGTGTGATCAGGGTTATTTATTTGTCATGGATGGGTCACAGAGAGGGGATGACAAAGAGGAGCTCTTGCTCCATCAGTGGACATCCCCGGTTTTGGTGTACGGGAACACACATGTGTGAGCATGTAGAGCCTGTGTGCTAACAGCAGCAGCACTTAGGGAGAGGCATTACCTTTGGTTATAACTGAACAGAATCTAGTAGCATCAGCTCTGAGTCAGAAGCCTCTTACAAGCATGGGCTGAGCTAGCGTTAGCCGTGTGGAGCCCTGGTCTCCTCTGCCCTGGAAGCTGTGGGGTCTGCCCCTATCCAGGAGCAGATGAAACAATGCACACAAAAGTACTGCACAAAGTATAAATTAGGGCACTATTATTTATGATGAATAAGCAGGAAGGAATCCAGGTGTCAATTATTTTGCTATCGTTTCACTAGGTTAGGTAATCTAGCCAGAGGGTGAGTGGGTAAGATTTTCCACTTAGGTTCACAGCCGATATGTAAATCCACGGTGCACAGGTGTCTGAGATCTATTATTTATGAGCCTATTTTAATATACCATATTGTTTCTAATTCTCTTCTGGATCTGTAGACAGTGGAAAATACTGGAGTGAGGAAAGTTCTTGCTGAGTTTAGCACCCCTCCTTAGAGTTCGCTAGAGTTACTGATCTTTAAAATCTGAGACACTCCATGGTAGCAATGGGTCGGCTCTGATGGGCCCCTCAGTCCTCCAGCAATGATTTCCCCTTGTTAAAATCTTTCCCAAACTTTCTGATGTAAGTATTAAAGAGTTTCCTGATTTTTTTTTTTGTCTATACTGAGACCTGTTTTGCTGGAAATTTGGAATTCTAATATCAGAATATTTCATAAGCAACTACTGACATTTACCACCCATCCGACAATGTTCTTTCTTGAGCTAAATTGTAGACAAATTCAGACCCTACATGGTAGTCACCAAAAGCATATATTTGAAAAAGAGAATTCAGTGTGCCATATTTATGCATTATTTAATGGTATGCAAATTATAAGTCAGACAGGAAAGCCACACGTCAGCGTTAATAAACAGCAATACTACTACATTAATTATGATATTGCCACGATTTATTCTGTAGTTTTGCATTTTGAGTCTCTTTGAAAATGTATGCCATCTGATAAGCAAAAAAAGCCTATTTCCTTTCCTACATCTCCTGACCATCCCTCGAGTCTGGTCCTCCTGCCCACCCCAAGAGCTTCTGGAAGGAAACGGGTCCCCAAATGCAAAAGCCTGGAGCAGCAACATTCTCCTACAAGCATTAAAAATTAAAGAACAAGCACACACCGCCTAAAGCTCCAACATTTATTATGTCAATGTTAAGCACACGTTTTAAAAGACAACGTAGGATGTATAGAAACAAGGGGTTCGGGGCTCATGCTCATCACCACAGTATGGGTAGTGGGGTCGGCTGGTTTCCAAAGGGTGGGCGCCACTCTGACAGGGACAGTCCGAGGGCCCTCTGAATGGGACGGAGTCACTGGTCCAATGTGGGTCTGGTTTTTTTTTTTGTTTGTTTTTGTTTTTACTTTTTATTAAAAAATATAAATAAAATGGCACTGCAGGCCCAGGCTGGGAGGACTCGGCAGGACTCTTGTCTTCGCACAACGGCTTCTTGGAGGGTACAGTCGGAAAACATCACAAACTAGCAGGATGACGGACCACGCTGACATCGGCTGGGCGACACATGTCCACCCCGCCCCTGGAGGGGGGGCGCTTCAAAGTTTCTCAGAACTTAAGGGCTCTGGAGCCTCCATCCGAAAACTGCCACACATCTTGAGCTCTCTGGGTACCACGCCGAATGGGGGTGTGTGAAGAACCTGGAAAGAGGTTGGAGACAAGAGGAAGGAAAAAAAAAAGTACAGGTGTGACTTGGCCTGGTGATTTTCTGTTCTCTTGCTAGCTTCTTAAAATTATGACTTAAATCGACCACAGGTTGAGCCACTGGCATGATCTCAAATTTAATCAATCTCCCCTCCCTGGCTAACCCCACACACCCCCACCTTGTCACCCAAAGGACCCAGACTCACTACCCCATTCACAAGGAGTCCTACTGCGCTTGGGGGCACACCTAGAAGGAAGCACTCTCCCTTACGACTGAGAAAACTCAGCAACAAACAGTCCTTTGGTCAAGGGTAGTGGGAGAGGGAGGAGGGAAGGGAGACATTTTCTTAAAATGATAGTAAAATTATAAAGAAACAAAAATCAAAATTGATGTAAAAACAGCTCAACGAAAACATGAAATGTCATCAAGTTCAATGTCAAAGCAGCCAACGATATACAAGAGGTGAACAAATCTCTCAGGAGAAACACCGGAACCCGGAAAGAGTTGCCCTCCAATTGCACCCAAACTGCCTGTAGTTTCTTGCAATCGTGCAGGGGCTTTGTTTATTTGTCTTGTTATTTTTGTGTGTTTGTCACGGGGAAGGCAGTGACGAAGGGAGAGGAATGGCGACGTCCCTCCAGGTTCCCCGTTTGCTGTGGGCATTGACTTGAAGCAGCGAACTCAGAGTCCAGATGTTCAGAGGAGGGAGGCTACTACTGTGCCATTCCAGGCCTCGTTGCCATGGTGACCTAAAGCAGGGGCCTGGGGCCTCCTCTCCCCTGACTCCATGAGGCAGGAGGCCTGGGGTCTGGAGCTCAGCTGTGTTCCCACATAACCCCCCCCATCCCCCCCCGGAGCAGTAGAGACCTGGACTGAGGGGCCTGCTGCAACCAAACGGACTCTGGGGAATCCCATTCCTGGCCCAGTGCTAGCACTGTCCTTGAGGCCTTTTCAGAGGATGCCCTACCACGTCCCTGTGTCTGACCCACTACGTATATTTAAAGCCCCAGCAGACAAAGCACAGCACAGGCATGACCGTATTCCTGGCTACTTCAAAGCACACCAGCCCCCCAGGGATCTAGGAGCCCCTCCCTGCATTAGAATAAATGTTGGGGAAACCCTTTGCTATTTTGCCATTGTCTCTATGAAAAATGAGGTAGATTCGTATGTCTACATGTAACCGAAAGGAAAAACAACATTTGGATCAATTGTGGAGTTGTGTTCAGCCAGGTTTGGTCACTTAAGTACAATGACCCTTGTGGACTGTATTGGTTCCTTTTCCCACTTGGGAGGGAAGAGAGGGAGGGAGCTAGGGAGGGAGGGAGGGAGGAAATTCTCTTCTCCCATGACAGATGACACAGGGAATTAGGATCAGACTCCTTTGCCAAAGGCCAATTCCTTGTGCTGTAGTAAATGACGGTGGGCTAACAAGACAATGAGATGCAAGAAAGCACATATGAATGGCCAAGCACCCATGTCTACAGTCCGCTGGGTAGCAAGCCCTGGAATGCAGCCTTTGTGTTCTAGCATCAGTTTCCTAAAAATAAAGGTTCTGGGAAAGCCTCAGGAGATGCTCCGGAAGATGCTGGGTGGAGATGGTGCCTTTTCAAAGTTAGCACTCTCTAAAACAAGGAAGTCTCCAAGTAGGTTGAAAGAGCACTGCCAATTGCAGCCAAATCAATCCCCACAACTTAAAAAAAAAACTCTGAATATCCTAAGCCAGGTGACAGTGGAGTGACAATCGGTCCAGAGAAGAGCACTGTCGTGAGCATCCATGCTAGTGTGTGTGTGGAAAAGAGTGTAAAACCAGAAAACCCTGTATTTGCTCCCTAACTCTCAGGGAAACGTGATAGGAGGTCAAGACCAGCCTAGGGGCTTCACACTTTCTCTTCAGGATGGTCTCAAATAATCCTGGCACCTTTCAGCCAGGGTCTGTGAACAAGGCATCTGTCTCCTTGTTTTGCCAGTTGAGATGGTGTCTAGTCCGCCCCTCCCTTCTTGAGTTCTCACTTCCACGAGTATGAATACATACAATATGGACTTATTGCATATACAAAAATGGTATTTAAGTAAACAGTTTTATCCACAGAATGCCCTGGGGGGGGGGGAATCAACTGCTTCACACTTCCTACCATGGCTGGTACAGTACAAGTACCATGCTCACTCTCCCTTCTTAGTAACCTTTAAAACACGTTGGATTAGTCCCTCTGAAGATGCTAAGTGAGAGGACAGCAAATGGTCCCAGGGAGGACATGGTGACACTGGAAGTACTCAGGGAATAAGATCTGCAGTAATAGCATCGCTGTATTCCTGTTTCTTAAGAGTTCTCTCACATAGAAGGCTCTTCTAAAATTCCCTTTGGAGCATCCTAAGGAGCATCCTAGGAGTTCACATACACGCTACTGGTATGCCAAGACCTACAAAAACTTAACCCAGAATTCTCAGTGACAGCGACTGGTCTTGATACTTCCTCATTTAAAAAAAAAAAATCAGTAATTCATGTTATGGTGGGAACTTTTTTTTTTTTTTTTTTTAGGTTCCTTTCTAGTACAACTTAAAATGTTTGGGTTCAGGATAGGAAATTTCAAGTAGAGGTTCTATTCTTGGTGTCCAAGTTTTCGTGCCCCTGTTGCTCGCTGAGCTTCAGAAATAATATTTTATCAGAAGGTTGCATGCAATAAGTCAGAAGACGAAGGAGCCTGAAGAAGCTGTCTCCCAACAAATTTATTTAACTTTGGGACTGTGTAAATCAAATGTAATCTGTGATTTATCACTAGATATTTGCCCCCCTCCCCACTCCCGGTTTGATTTAAGGCATCTCAGCCTATAAGGATACTGTATCCCCCATTAATTCTGTCTGTCAGGATGCAAAATCTAATTACACTAAGAGCATCGTATACCGAGGAATTAAAATAAGCACTGTATATAAAATCTACACAGCTGCACCCCAGCTCCCCCTGAAAGCACAAAGGGGCCACACAGAAGCTGTATGGACAGTTAATATGGTGACACAAAGGTCATCACCATCTGCAGATGACAAGGCACAGGGAACTATCTCTATTTGTCTTGGAATCAGTTTGGTACCCAACTGAAAACACAGGCATCTTTCCTCAGCTCACTGACAAACATCAACTTCTCCAAGGTGCTTGGTCCCGTCCCCTGTCCGGCACCTGTACAATCGTCCTCCAGGCCTCTCTCGGGGAAGTCCCCTTTGCCGCTCAAATTGACTCAAACAATAAAAATAAAAGCCAAAAACACCCTTCTTCCTCTCTAACTGAAAAAGAGAAAACTTTCCTGGCCTCAGATAAAAGGCATCACACGGAAAGGCCACTTCACAGTCACCAGGGGTGAAGAACTATGCAACAAAAATGCTACCACGAGAAGACAACAGAACAGCTTTTGCTTGGGTTTTTACAAAAATAAGAACACTGTCGGATCCATCCATCTACACTGGCAACAGGGAGACAGCACCACAGAGGCACATGCTATAATAAAGCAAATTGATGCTGCAACATGCAGTAGTTGGAAAACCGACAACACAGATTTCTGAGGAGAGGATTTTAAAAACAGACCTAACCTGCCATTCATGCAAATTGTGAAATATGAAAAGATAATTAATCTAAGGGTTATCTATCTACCCTCTTTTGTCACCAGCAAGATAGACCTAATATTATATACATGTGTATGTGTGTGTATATATATACACATATATATGTGTATGTATATATATATATATACATATATACCTAAAACAATCTGTAGCATGCACAGACAACAGGATCTCCAAGTCACAAGGCAAACCATGATGCACCTCAGGAGCTCAATATGGCTAGGTCTGGCCACCCTTAGTTGCTGGTTTCTGCTTTTTCTTCCTTTCTTTTCCTTCACCTCATTTTTATTTTATTATTATTATTATTATTACTAAACAGGTTTAGTATATTTGCTCTTTGTTTCTGGATTTTTAGGGTTGAGGAGAAGGGTCATTTTTATTATGAGGAAAGGCCATCGTGTAGAATAAGGAGTTATTTGTTTAGGGACCCCAACCCAACCCCTTTTTTTCACAGCACAGTCTGAGATAGGGAAATAATGGAAGGACAGAAAGGACTTTTAGACACAACAAGCACAGCAGAAAATCCAAGGGAAATAATGGGGGGGAAGGCAGGGCTGCTCCCAGCTCCCAGGTGCCTAGTGGACTCTGCTAAGGACGAGGAGAAGTCTTGAATAGTTCACGGAAATCACCTTCCAATCGATCTATGACTGTGAGTGCCTATAACTATTGCCATGGCTTGAGGCATGTCTATTTTAATATAGTAAGTACTTTATGTTCCTTTAGGGTATAATACACACATCAAAATGCCCATAGAAATAATCCTGAAAAAGACTGACTGGCCTTCTCTCAAAACCTGTTATCTTGTTGGAAAGGAATCTACAGAGTGTGTCAAATGAGGACACAAGAAGCTTACATTGTACTTTAATTTTTTTTTATTTTTTTTCAATAAAGGGACAAAATGGGTGTATGAACAGGTTAATGCAGACAACTGCCAAAAAAAACACAGACAGTGGTTTTTCCAATAGAACTTAACAAAGACCAGAAACAAATACAGTAAAAAGCCAGGTTGCAATGACCTTTGGTCATCCAAATAAAAAAATAAAAACAGAGAAAAAAAATAAAAGATCAAATTAAGCGCCACTGTTTTGAACAGGGCATATAAGCAATAATAAATAGTGACTCCCATAGTAAAAGATAAAATTTCAAGTTACGACAAACAGCTTTCATTACAGGAATAGAAAAGGCCAATAACAAAATATTCTGCATTGCCATTTACAAAAAAGTATTGACTAAAGCGGGCTTTCTCTTTAATATGCTTTGCATATGAAATTCTTTCCAATCTAAATATAAAGCACCATTTAGTTTTTTGGCAATGAAAAAAACTGCAAAACATCATTGATTTTTTTTTCCCTTTTGCTTTCTTTCTTTCTTTCACTGCATATGAAGGTAAAGATGCTGGAATGCAGGGTGGTGGGGGAAGGGGACAGAAGCACACTACGTAACAAACCAACGCTATTAGCTTGCAGAACTGCGTACAGCATGGCAGCAGGAAAAGGGACAACAAGGCTATGTACAACCTATGACAGCCGCAGCGTGACGCTCGCAGGCTCCCCAAACCGCCATCGTATGGCTTCTCTGTACAATGTCACGCCTCTCTCTCTCTCTCTCTCTCTCTCTCTCTCTCTCTCTCTCTCTCTTTCTTTTTTGAAGCATACAAATAATTTGCACTATATTATCCTGCCAAATTAAAAAAATATACTGTGGCAGCCTGTCTTTTTTTTTTTTTTCTACTACCAAAAAGGTACGTTGATACCTTTTAAGAGAACAAGCAACAGTTAAAAATACAAGCTTCGATATAAATACTATAGTGCCTAACACTAGGTGAACATTTAATTCAAATACCATTCTAGAAATACAGAAAAAAAAGGACCATAAATGTGTTTTAGCATAGGAATCAACATGAGTGTGCATTTTCCTATATTTAAGTACTATATAATCTTAAACCTTTCCCCATGTATCTTTTTTTACAACCTGAAGAGCGGTGTGTGATCCAAGGCATAGAATTTCCACTACCATTTTTAAATGGATAACAGGTCTTGCAACACCACCAAGACAACGGAACCCTAAAATGTTGTTCCCCCTAAACATAATGAAGTGTCTTTTTAAAAATTTTTTTCTTAACATTTATACTTAAAAAAGTTTTGTACAAAAATCCTCGCACTGTAGAAGCAAAACCACCATTCATCTCTATGTGAAATGTTGTTTCCGTTCACAGCGCTTGCAATGTTGCGTCCAAGTCAGCTCGTTAGTCAAGTAAATGGCTGGCAAAGTTTTTCTCAGTTTTTTTTTTTTTTAGTTTTTTTTTTTTTTAATGCTCATCAATGAGATTGTGTTTAATTTTTTTTCAGCATTCTTGCAACTTTTCCCTTAATAAAGACCTGTAAACTGGGAAAACTGTACAGTGCACTTAATTGTCCTATCTGAGCAGGTTTATTTTATACTCAACCTCTGTATCTCTGATTAGAGAAAAGATACAGGCATCACAGGTAGAGTCAAGTGCTATTTGAACACCAACTGGGGCAGATGCTAGCTTTAAAAAGAAGAAGGAGAAGAAGTAGAAAGAAAAAAAGAAAGAATAAACGAAAACAAAAACAGTGAATCCTCTTCCATGTTAACACAAATAGCACACAGTGTATGGAAAAGAAATGAGTTACAACTTTTAGGGAGCACAGACGTATGCTGCTGCTCTTAGACTCCTTTCTCTTCCTCTGTGAAGAATGTCACATTAGAAGTAAGTCTTCAAGATTCATAGTTAATCACCACTGTACCACTATTAGCTTATACACCTGTTCTAGTTAAAATGGCATCAGTGCCACGTTGTGCTAATCAATCGCCTCCTGTTTTCTCTTCCTCGCTGTCAAACCATATCAGCCTGTTCTTCTAAGTCGGTCTTAAGTTTTCCATTGGATTGTCCATTTGACAACCTCATGGGGCCGGATCTATTCCTTTTGGTGCCAGAATTCCATGAAATGTATTATTTTCAACAAGTGTCATAAAAATGAACTCCTTACTAATATATTTCACCACATTCCAGGGCCTTTGCACATTTCACATTCAATTTGATAATCATTTAAAAATAAAGTAAAATAAGACTTTAGGCAAAATAGCCCATTTCTTTTATGCTCTCACCAGGAGCAAAGTAGCTTTTATACTGGTAAATTCAGTTTTTGTTCCCAAAGTTAAAGGGGAAAAAAATGATTAACTAGGGCATAATGGGCCATATCTTTAGGTAGCCATTGTTGTGAGAAATACAACATATAAGAACATGCTAGGTCCTAAAGTTTATTACCTCACCCAATTCTGGATTAAGCTACGAGTTTATAACAAGCAGAAAGAACCATCAACATGGTCTTAATAGATCCAAGGCACTCATTTTAAAACCAAATGATAGAATCATCTTGTTGTTTTTCTGTTAATTTGCCAATTCAAGGCCTTTTTTTCCCTTTCCAATTAATACATGTGACCCTTTAGAGACAGACACTTAGCACATACTTTTTTTTCCAGTGCTATCTTTCTGTCTGTAGAGGGCTAGTTAACCCAGACACTGTTTTCCCTCCTCATGTTATAAAATAAAGCTGTACATGATATGTATTACAGAATTATGCAGCATGGTTTGTTTTTTTCCCTCCCTCTCTCACACTCTCAGAACGGAACTGGAAACAGCAACATGTTTGCTCATAATGAATTAGGGACAATTTAAAATAGCCATAACATACCATACATGCTGTCTAAGTTAAGGGGGAAAAAACACAACATACACAACATGTAAATTATTGCACAAGAGAAAGGCTCAAAAGTTTGCGTAAAATGCAATAGTATTGCCCCAAACAGATCATGCATTCAAACGGTGAGAACATAAAGAAATTTAAAATTAAAAAAAAAAAAAAGAAGAAAAAGAAAAAAAGGGGAAAAAAAACAGGTGTGCTGGTGACAAGCACTCATTCATAGTCTCAGCTTCCGTTACTTCTGTTGTTTGTTTGTTTGTTTGTTTAATCACATGGGGCTAGAAAAAAATCCTACAGGGGGTAGGGCTGGAGGACAATGGGGGGGGTTAAAAAAAGGGGGCATTGGGTGGGGCTGAGGGAGGGGTGTTAATATACCTCTATTCGGTTTTTATATCATTATTCAACACTCGATCACTGTGCCATTTTTTCATGTGTTTCTCCAGGGTACTGTACACGCTAAAAGGCATCTTACAAATTTCACATTTGTAAACGTCCTTCCCCACCTGGCCGTGCGTTTTCATGTGCCTGGTGAGCTTGCTACTCTGGGCACAGGCATAGTTGCACAGCTCGCATTTATAAGGCCTTTCGCCCGTGTGGCTTCTCCTGTGGACAGTGAGATTGCTACAGTTCTTGAAGACTTTCCCACAGTACTCACAAGTGTCGCTGCGTCTGCCCTCTTTTGAGCTGGGCCTGCCCGGGCCCGGACCACTAATATGGGGCGTGCTCCCTCCACTTCCCGTGCCGCTGCGCCCCGAGATCCCTCCGTCCAGCTCCCCGGGCGGCGTGGAGAAGCGCAAGCTCCCATTCTCCGAGGAGTGCTCTGACGAGGAGGCAAAAGGCGATTGTCTGGAATCTCCGAAGCTAAGGAAGGGATCTTTGAGCTGCCTGGAGGCCGCGTAGCCAGCGAGCCACTGCGAGTACACGTTCTCCGTGTTGGGCATAGCGGCCGGGGGGAGGTCAAACTCCTTTTCCAGCTTGATGCGCTTGGAGAAGGGGCTCAGCGAGCTGGGGCTACCCAGCAGCAGCTTTTTGGACAGACCCCCCGAAGCCGATTCGCCGGGGGAGCAACCACGACCGTTAACAGTGCCATCGTCTATGCGGTCCGACTCGCCGGCCACCGAGTCTTCGTCGCAAGTGTCTCTGTGGCCCTCAGCCTCGGCCAGGTGGCCACGCTTATGCTTTTCGCCCAGGACCTGGTGGAAGGCCTCGCTGAAGTGCTGCATGGAGCTGAGCACCATGCCCTGCATGACGTCGGGCAGGGCGCGGCCCTCGTCGCCCACGCCCACCACTGCACCCCGAGAGCTGTTCTCATGGTGGCGCGCAGCCTCCAGGCTCAGCCCGAAGCCGTAGTCCACCCTCTCGCTCTCTGTCAGCTCCTCCTCCTCCTCTTCCTCCTCTTCTTCCTCTTCCTCGTCGTCCTCCTCTTCCTCCTCATCCCCGTTCTCTGGGATCAGGTTGGGGTCGTTCTCACTCTTGAACTTGGCCACCACTGACTTGAGCGCACTGCTGGCGCTGCCCACCAGGTCGCTGGTGCCGGGTTCCGGGGAGCTGGCGGTGGAGAGGCCATCATCAGACTTGACCGTCATGGGGGACGACTTGTGCATGTGTGTCTTCATGTGGCGCTTCAGCTTGCTGGCCTGTGTGCACGCGTGGTCGCACAGGTTGCACTTGTAGGGCTTCTCACCAGTGTGGCTGCGCCGGTGTACCACCAGGTTGCTCTGAAATTTGAACGTCTTGCCGCAGAACTCGCATGACTTGGACTTGACCGGGGGCTGGGAGGGAGGAGGGGCGGATTGCAGAGGAGGGGGGGGGGGCGTCGCCAGGAAGGGTGGCTTGCTACCTGGCTGGAATGGTTGCAGTAACCTTTGCATAGGGCTGGGCCGGCCTGGGGACAGCGGTGGGCTAGACGTGTTCCCTGCCAGCTCTCTAAGCCTCCTAGAGAAATCCATGGCAGGAGGCTCCATAGCCATTGGATTCAACCGCAGCACCCTGTCAAAGGCACTCGGGTGATGGGTGGCCAGGGCCATCTCTTCCGCCCCCAGGCGCTCTATGCGGTGGGGGTCCAAGTGATGTCTCGGTGGTGGACTAAACAGGGGGGGAGTGGGTGGAAAGCGCCCTTCTGCCAGGCCGGAAGCCTCTCTGGATACTGATCCCGGTATTCTTAGCAGGTTAAAGGGGTTATTGTCTGCAATATGAATCCCATGGAGAGGTGGCTGGGAAGGGCATTCTGCACCTAGTCCTGAAGGGATACCAACCCGCGGGGTCAGGGGACTTCCGTGTTCGCTTTCTAAGTAGATTCTTAATCCATGAGTGTTCTGTGCGTGTTGCAAGAGAAACCATGCACTGGTGAATGGCTGTTTGCAAGTTGTACATGTGTAGCTGCTCGGCTCATCTTTACCTGCAAAAACAACACAACACCAACATCAATGTTTGATCACCGAGGAGGCAGGCATCAGCAATTGCTTATTCATGTTCCGGGCACCCAACCTCTCCTGGCCCCACCCCTCAAGCCTCAGCCTTCACCTCTCTACCCGGGTGCCTTCATAATGTCTTCCTCGTCTGCTGCCCAATATGTATTTGTGAACTCCGTATTCTTGACGTTTAACAACTCAGTTCTAAGAATTCTACAGCCAAGGCCTATAGCACAAAGTCCTGACCAATTCGGGGTCTGTTAAAAGGAGCACTCTGTTCTAGGGGGGCCCTCAGCAAATGTCCTCTCAACTTCCCTGTCCTGTTTGCTGTGGCGTGGGCAGTCACTTCAGCTCTGTGCAACTGTCTCATTGGGTTACTGAGACAGGGCCAGAGGCAGCGTGACTTCACTCAGGGAAACTTTTGTTCCCTGACTCTTATGGGCTTCATCTACTTTGCTGTGGGCCACAGGTGAAGTTACCGTTCTAGCAAGGCAGTAACAACATAGAGATAGCAAAAAGGGAAGGTCAAATCAATACAGTTCTCTGGCCTTACACCTCTTATCCAGTAACACACTAATTGCTAGCATTGCTAAAATGGCAAGAGACACCCCCCCAAAACAAAACAAAACAAAAAAACAAAAAAAAACAACAAAAAAAAGCAGGTGTTTGCAGAAGAGAGCAGCAAACTTCTCTTATCCCAGCTTGTGTCAGGCTCTATAAAATCCTATGAGGATGTTTAATCTCAAGGGGATGTTGTGATTAAAATCTCATCAAAAAATTTTAATTCTGATTTAACTGGAAAGCTGTATTAAATCCTTAGGCATTCGCCCCAGCACAACAAAAGTGAGGGCAGAGAAGTTGGGAATGGCTGGTGCCAACGTCCACAGACCCAGCATACGGGTTGTAGGAGCAGCGAAGGCAGCCAGCACGGTGACGGGCGGCAGGCTGAGCAATGCTACCCTAGCCTCCTCCTCATTGTTTTGAGAGGCTAACAACGTGAACCAAATTATACAACATCCTGCGCCTGAGCGGAGACTCGGCTCTGGTCTAGAAAGAAACAGAAAGATACAGTTCAGCTAGCCAACTCTTTGGCCAGTAGCCAAGCTGCCTGGAGAGGGCCCTGCTTAAGTCACATTATCTCTCTCTTACTGAAAAGAACCCAGGGTGGTAAATACCATTTTGGCAAAGAGGGGGCCAGTTTGACTTCGCAAAAATCATTCATTTTTTCCCCTGATAGCTAAACTGAAATATATATATTCCCACATATGTTTATATATATGTACACATGTATGGGTTATATGGAGTAACTAACCCAGAGTTTACCAGCCAGTTACAGCCTTTAAAAAGGCAGAAGAGGCAGTGGCCAAGGGACCAGGATGAGAATAGCCCAGGGGTTCAAATATAACTGAGAAATGCACTTTCTTCCAATTGAGGCTAAAAGAGTCCCTTAAGCCATGGCCAGCATTTCTAAGTAACTTTTCCATGGGATGAAATTCACCAAGGAGCTAAGGAGTGGGCAGCAGGAATTCATCAATTACACGATTCCTCCATTTAGCAAGTCAGAAAGAAAAGCTGCCAAGGTCTTCTCAGGAGCCCCAAACACTCATGTTCCAGAACAAGGCAGCCTCACTCAGGCGCTCCTGGCCTGACCTTGTAATTTACTCCACAAGGCATTTGTAAGCTCACTCAATACAGCCCACTCCTGGGGAAATCTCCTTAACAAGATTGGGTGGTAAGATACCAAAATTAGGTTTCAAACATTTGTCTAATGTGGAGGGAGGAGGAAAGGCAGGGAGATTTTTGAAAGAAAATGCTGACATTAGAATCACATTATCTGCCTCTTTTCTTCAAACGGAAATAAAAAGCTTCATTGAGAGGATTTTGTTGTTTGTTGAGCAATGACTTTGGGTGCTAAACAGTCACTGTGACCCTCCCCATGCCTTCCCCTTCGCTTCCCTAGGACACAAGATCATTGTCATATATTCAGCCTGACCATCAGAATCCATAACTAAGAAGGAGCCTGGTGACTCCAAATGCCTTAAAATCACACGTGGCTCTTATAATCTCTTAAAGCCTAGGAATGAGCCCATACTTAGCAATGGCAGTTTCAAATGTGCCGTGATGGTGCCCTGATAGGAACTGAATTCTCTGCATACTGAAAACTCTCATCTGTGTGCCTCTCTCGAGGCTTAAGGAAGTCTGTTTTACTTTGCTTCCTGAAAATGACCTTTTCCGAGCCGGTTGTGTGGCTGTGCTACTATGGTGCCATCCTTCCCCTCGTACAGGCGGCCAGAGGAAACGGCTTTTGAACTTCTAATGAGCACACGGCACATGGCTTTCACTATGGCATTCTCATGTCCCCGTCAACAAGAGAGACTAGATCATAAGGGTGGCTAGTGTCGTCACCACGCCAGCGAGAAGGGCTGCTGCTAGCGAGACTGAGGATTACATGGAAAGGAACGCTCTGAAACTGGTCATTATTACCAGCCCACTAATAGCAAACGGTGCATTTACAATTTCACCATATAATCTGTGTCTCACTCGGCCAGTGCCGGTGCACCACATCATATTACAGTGTGCACAGACTCTAAATTCCTAAACTGCAGTCATCAATAAATGTGTTACTTGCCGTAATTTGTGAAATTACTTTGTTCATAACATCTTTGATGGTTTAGAAAGACCAGAATTGATTTCCCGCATGGCAAAATTAGGGCTACATTGATTTATTGATGTGTAAAATATAATAATATTCTTCATTTACTCTGATGAAAATCAACTTCTCACTTTGAGAGCCTCATTGGGCATTTACCAGGATTGTTTTTATTTAAAGTAATAAACTAAGCCCTGCCCCTCCCCAGTACAAGAACTCACAGCACTGAAGGGGTTAAACCCAGCTGCTAGCCCACCTACTTACTGACTTTTATTTTATTTCATTTTATGAGAACGAATGTTCTCCATTTCTAAAGGTGTCACGAATGTCGTGTGATTGAGGCACCACAATTTGAAGGAGCAAGGAGGTCTATGACAGGATCCCTGAATGCCATTTTCCTAGCTTGTGACTTGGCCCCCAACATGAAATTTCTATGGGTCTTAGGATTCCTACATGTGAAATAAACATTAAAAACAGGGCCTTTAAGGAGTGGTTGAGTCTAAAATGGCAGAAGAATAGATAGCCTGACGTACCTTATCAGGTCCAGTATGGAAGTGTGTGTGTGTGTGTGTGTGTGTGTGTGTGTGTGTGTGTGTGTGTGTACCTGCCTGCCTAACCACATTACACTCTCAGCATGGCTTGGAAAGCAAAGGCCATGGCAGCCTCAATGCAGACTTTGGCAACAGAGGCAAGTGGAGAATTTAAGTCACTGTTACAATTTCCCAGCCAAGGAGGCCACGAGGCCAAGGGCTCTGAAGCCACGGTCCATGCAGCTCAAGAGGTTGACAACTAGCTTTGTTCTAGAACTTTCTAGAACCCACAGCTCATTTCCATATGCTGTCTTCTGCTTACTCCTGTACTGGTATATATACTGTTCGAGGAGTGGGGAAGGGTGGGACCTCCCCTATCAGGCTTTCACAACCGTCGACTGGAAGTCCCAGACCTCAGGAGCACCAAGCTTAAGACAGGGCCCAAACTGTCCTTGGCCAGCAGCCCTTGGCCTCTGAACTCTACCTTCCACTGTCCCATTCAATCTCCCTCCCCAGGGTGTCTCTGTTCCCACAGCCAAGTGGAGGCCCCAGGCACCCCTAGCAAAAGAGAGAGTGCTCCCCACCCAGCTGGCCAACCCCCTAAACTCTCTGAAAGACCTAACTAGGCTCAGGCCCAGCTGCGGGTGGGGGAGAAGATGAGGTGTTTAGCCCCCGCACCACCCAGCCCTCAGGACCCAAGGGCTTGTGAAATCCTACAATAGTTCTCTATTACCTGGGATTACCTCAGAGTGAATAAAAATAAACAGCTGGCTTTGAGTCTTCTCTCGGGGCGCATGGCCTGCCCTGCAGACAGCATTCACATGATGGGTGAGGCTAGTGACCTAAGGAGGCCTCCTGCATCACCTTAGCTTCTGCACCTTACACTGTGCTATGCTCTCTTTCTTTGTTTTCTTGAAAATTAACATTAGATGTTGTGTTGTGTTGTGTTTCCCTTTTTTCTTTTTTCCTTTGAACCTGGTGTGTGTGTGTGTGTGTGTGTGTGTGTGTGTGTGTTGGAATCAACTCTTCCTTCAGATGTTTTGGCCACACATGGTTCACACCACATCCACAGAGAAGGAAACCAAGCTTTTTAAAACATCTTTCTGAAAACATTTTGATAAATGAATAAATTTGGAGTTCATAAAGAGATTCCCCTACTCTAAGAGTTAGTGCTGGTGGAGACATGGATGTGGGAAGGCCACAGAGGGCTCTTTACATGTCACCTGCATTTCTGGACATTTTTCTCTAAAATAAGGAGAAAAACAGAAATTATATGTATTGTGTATGTATGTGTATATGCACATATATAATACACCACGTGTACCTATCTTTAAGTATATCGTATTTAGATATACATGTGAATGCATGCTTAACATGCATGATAATACCTCTGGAGTAAACTGCCTGTGACACTGGCTCCTCCCAGAGATGTATGCCTAACAATCAACTCAAAGTGTCTATGAGGACATAGGAGTGAGTGTCCAGCAATAAGATAGGCTATGAACACAGACATGTTCCAGCCACCAACCTCGGAGGCAGGCAAAGGCACGGGGAGAAGTCTCCCAGGATGAGCTGCTGTCAGCTGCACGGCTCCCATGAGAAAAGCAAAGCAAAGGAGAGGGAAAGTCACTCTCAGGGGCTATCCGTGGTTGGGGAGCTGGTGCCAAGTGAGTAACAGAATAGTACGCATGCGGGTGCTCATCTGTGGTGGAAGAAACTCCCTTCAGTGCGTAAAAACTAAGGGAAGTTTCCAGAAACTCTCATCTCTATACACATGGACATAGAAGAGATAATGTTCAACTTACAAATACCCTGCGGGGCATATTCTGCACTCATCCCGGGCGTGGGGATTAGAGCTCCGTGGGCAGATCGAGGGGAGGACAGGCCCCTCCAGTGCAGAAGTTTATCTGTGAAAGAAACCCAGAATCAAGCACTATCTCCATAAACAACGTGCATCGTAAACCACAGGATATCACATTTCACTTCCATTAAAATAGATTAACATCATTACAGCAGCCTTGCAGACAGTTACCAGGCCCAGGGCCCGAAACAAACAACAGTGGAGAGCTGGTCCCTACAGGTTTTGTTTTGTTTTTAATTTTGCTCTTTTTGGACAACATGGAAGGGGTTGGTTTGACGTGTGAAGCAGGGGCTGGCTCTTGGGCCCCTTTGTTTGTTTGTTGTTATTTGATTATTACGAGAGATATGTAAGTAGCAAGGAGAAAATTGGTAATAAACATGGGTGGGCTGAAAAAAAATCAAGTTTATCTGCAAGGCTGTTTCACATGCATACACTAACTTTACTCAAACTCATGCAAACAATAGGCTAATAGGGAATGGGTAGGTTTGTGAACCCCTTTTTCTTTCAGGGAATAACACTGTTTAGCTTCTATTTCAAGACCCACTCTAGAATCCTGTCGATGGGTACCCCACATAAGTATGCCTTTCCACAATGCAAAGCAATGGGGAACGAAGATTAGACTTTCAGCATTCAAATGACTTTGGACAAGTCCCCCCACATCTCTTCAGGGTAAAGGATAATGCTACTAACACTGGGCCGGGAGGGGGGGGGGGCATGACACAGCATCTGCCAGCAGCACCTGGCAACTAAGGCCCACACTGTGCACTCCACTGCGTACCCGCTGAGGTCAAGTGACTTCTCACCACTGTGTGAGAATTCATGGAGCCATATAAGCACTTTTAGCACAGGGGACCGTGTTCTCAGTGTCCAGCTTCCCAAATATGGCCCAGCTAACTGCCCCTGGAGGGGATGGCCTTGCAATAGAGGAAGACACATGAAGTTCATGTGTTCAAGGTTTGGAGTTTAGAAAACCCAAGTTTGATGGTGTTGAGACAGGTACATTGCTGGTGAGTGTATCCAAGACAGGGCCATACCCTGCGGGTCACAATATCACAGGGGGCCACATAACTAAATGCAGTGGTCACTGAAAACTGGGCAAGTTAAAGGTTTCTGAACATACAATGGCCAAAAAATTGTTTCAAAAATCAAGAGCTTCTGGCCATGCTTGGCCACATGTTGAGTGGTGGTTTGTCACACTATGTGTACCACTCAGGTCACACAGTGCTAAGAGCACCGCCTGCCTGGAACTCTGTATGCTCCCAACTGCAGTATCTCTGCCGCATGGACAGAGCTGTATGCTCCTGGGGACCGCAGTGGTTTAGTTACAGAAAACAAAGGCCCAGCACTCTCCTGACAGCATTCCTCACGTGTGTATGCGTCAGATGAGCCCGACTTTGCACTGGGTTGTGAGACATAGAATGCTGTATTTTCAATACTGTTCAAATTGCTAACTTTTCAGTTTCAGAAAAGAAAATCAAACTAATTTTGGATTGGAATTAGGACAGAATTTCCAAAATAGCCCCAGACACATCCCTGTCACTCTGAACTACATATTTATGAGAAGAGAGTCCTTAATATTAGTGATTACAAAATCAAAATACCAATGAACTCTGAAAAAAACTGAAGATGCTCTCCATCCTGTAGTACCAACTATTAAGCCAAGATTTAATTATTTATGTAAAAATAAATATACTTATTCACCTCATTAGTATGCAAATTTGCTTTAGTCCTTAATAAATGTTAAGCTTACATGCATACCAGATAATTGCTTAAAAATAAGTTTTCTTATAATTTACTTTAAGTCAATGTTTGATCTGTATATTTATTCTGTAAGTACATACTGAGAGTCATTTGAAAACTTAGGAGAAAAGGAGTCTCGAGTAGCAAAAGTTTAAGAAATTCATTGTGGTCGCTTAATAGAAATGCAAGCAAGTGCAGGACAGGACGATTGGAGCCAGGTTCCCTTTTCTGAGGAACCTGATGGGTAACTGTGGTGTACTGCAGAAACCTGCTACCCTGGCCTGGGCTGTAGCACAAGCATCCCAAGCCTTAGACCAGTGGTCCTCAACCTGTGGCCCATGACCCTGGGAAGGTGATGGCCAACTGACCCTTTCACAGAGGGCACACATATCAGATATCCTGCAGATCAGATATTTATACTGCGATTCCTAACATTAGAAAAATTACAGTTATGAAGTTGGAATGAAATAATTGGGGGGGGGTGGTGGTGGGGGGGGGGTGGTTCACCACAACATGAGGAACTGTCTCAAGGGTCGCAGCCTTAGGAAGGTTGAGAACCACTGCCTTAGACCGTCTGTGAAGACACTGTCTCCTCTGGGACCAACGCCAAAATAGAACCACAAACGGGCACCTGTAACTGCAGGAGACTGAGCTTGAGAAAGAAATATGTGTACCTTCGATTGTTTGTGCTAAATTGGGAGTAGAGGTAAAAACAACAACAACAACAAAAAGCAACTGTCTGAGTTCTTCAAGTTTTCAAGGAGAAATTAGAAAATCCACACTCTTGCACCTGATCTTGCTTCAGCAAACTTCTCTGGTGGAGAGCATGGAATTCTTTTCTCAGAAAACCACCCAGCTGGGGGCATTTCCGTGACCCCAGAGAATGAGAGAGCTCTCAGTCAACATGCAGCTTAATGGAGCACATGCATTGCTGGGCAGCTACGAGCCTGCTAGCAGGAAACAAGCTGAGCTCAGAGCAGCAGGGACCAGGGAAGTCTCAGTGACCAAAGTATGTGAGTATCCACCTTCGTAGTGTGCCTGGAGTTTTGTTTCTTGAGTTGTATGAAACTTCAGTGCCCACCACATCTGGATCTCCATTTCACAGATCAGGAGACTGTGACTGTGAAAGTAAAGGATTTGTCCATGGTCGTGTGTGTGTGTAATCAGTAACGAAGTAAGTTCCCGGAGTCCACCGTGTGTTCTTTCCTGGAACACGTGCCCCATCTCTGCTTGGCTCTACTGTGCTCTCTATCAACTAGGAAGCACCAATAAAGAAGGTTCTCCTGGGCCAGCGGAGCGTACATGCACTTGCTGCCTAGTCCGACAACCTGAGTCCAATCCCAGAACTGACTGCCACAAGTTGTCCATATGTCCCCCATACCTCATCCTCCTAACTCACTGGGCAAAGTTACCAGCCTCTGCTGGAGAGGGGCAACCTAGCAATGTGGCGAAGCTTTCAGAAGGCCAAGGACACTGACCTGGTGTCCTGATGTGGGACACAGTACGCACTCTGCAGCAAGAGCCTGTGACGGCCCCACTGTCACACCCTCTACCTCTTCTTCTTCTTCTTCTGCAGAGGAACCCAGCTAAGGAGAAACAAAATGTTGCCCCTAGCCAGTAATTTATTTTAGAAAATAGCTCACTGTCATGGTGACAGAGACAAGGGGGTGGGGGCAGCTTGAATGTCCTCTCAGCAAGAGGGTCAAGTGGGGCCGATTATGAACCCAACTGGTTCTGCCGTTTCTTCCACTCTTTAATGTTCTCCCTAGCAAGGAGGACATCGACATTCTCATGTGAACTGGAAATGCTAAGTTGTTAATAGCCTCCCCAGGGTTTAACTTCTTGCTATGATGCCTTCAATTATTTCATCACAGCTTAGGCAAAGGAAAAGTATCACAATTAATGCTTCCGGGCATCAGCGGAGCCACTCCGCCTCCCCCGGCAGAGAGAGAAGAGAGTTACGCTGGCCAAGGGCCTCTCTTCTCAGCCTCTTCTCTCCCCAGGAAGAGGTGGGCTCCCTAGCTGGCTGGGAGGTGACAATCTTACTTATGCCTACTTTATTTCTTTGTGGGCGCTTTCAGGGAATGGCTCCTAAGTGCAGACCCAGACCTAGCACCAGCTTCACCCCAGAGCTTGTTGGAAATGCAGATTCTTGGGGCTGACCTCAGAGTTATCAGATCAGAAGCTACGGGGGGGGGGGGGTGTGTGAAGGGATGCCTACATTAAATAGTCCCTCCAGGTGATGAAGGCTTAGAGTCAAGTCAAAAACAACTTAAGTTAGAGAGGGAGGAGGGTAAGAGAAACGGAAGCGTTCACGGAAGCAGAGACCCATGGACCATGAGATTGGTAACCCTTCCATGAACCTCCTCTTATAGGATTAATAAAGTCAAAATCGAGGAAGTCCCTAAAGGTCCTTCTACATGGAGCTCAAGGTTCCAGCCTACCCACCCTCTATCCATCACTCAACTACTTGGTCCAGGTTTCTCCTCAAGTAGGAAGCCCCCATGAGCCAACACCCAAATCAGCATAAGCCAGGCAGCCAGAGCCTGCAGCGGTGGCCTGCCGCATGAACACAAGTAAGGCTGGACACTCTCCTTCCTCCTCACAGACTCCCTAGCGCGATGCACTACCTTTCTATGAAATAGACTTTCCAAATTCCTCCTGCCTCTTCTTGGGTAGGTCTTTTCAAACTGCCCCTTCAGAAAGGTCCCTTTAGACTCGTTCCATGTGGATGTCACAGAGATGGTTTGTACACTGTTAGGTTGCGAGATTTCCTTATGACTGAATAAAAAAATAATAATACTTATTTTTCAGGTCTCACTAAAGAACAGCAAGTTGGGAATGAATGATCCTGATTTAATGTTGTACATCGGTCACTCTACGTTTCTGTATCCGTTGGATACTCACTTTTGACAGGGTAATCCTCACTGAGGCCCCTGAAAGTTGAGAATCATTAAATCAGGTTTTGGGTTTCCTCAAGAACATCTCGAAAGATTTCCTGACCAGGACCGTGCTGCTTGCTTCTGCAGCTAATCTGGAGGCATGTGACACAGCCAGCCACACGGCTGCCTGCCTGCTCACAGCCATGTCACTGTGCACAAAAACAACGAAGGCCTGAGCGTCACTTCTGACACATTTCGTCAATGCTTCAGGAATGCAGTCACTATCAGGAGCAAACTATAGGCCTACAGGCTGAGGATGTGGCTCAGTCGTGGGACACTTGTCTGGCTTGTATGTGGGATACCCTGGGTTTGGCCCCTAGCAAGCCCCCTTCAAGTAAAAAAAATTCTTAAAAACCCCAGCCCTTTCCACAGAATACAAAGAATTGTACTGTTCTCTAAAATGTAGGTATCTTCCTCTTAACCACACACATTTATCTGGCTGTGTCCCCGAGGGAGATCATCTCTCCCCCCCCCCC
>OU015747.1:52410475-52424570 GCA_907169655.1 Acomys percivali | reverse complement strand
ATTCCATGTTTAAATCCATTTTAGCTTCTATACTTTCTTCTCTCTCTTTCTCTCTTTCTCTCTTTCTCTCTCTCTCTCTCTCTCTCTCTCTCTCTCTCTCTCTCTCTCTCATCTCTCTCTCTCTCTCATTCTCCAAAATAAAGGTCCTTTCAGCTCCATGATCCTCATGTGTACCCTTCTCCTGGAAGGTAACGTAGTCTAGAAGGTTCTTTATCTAACTGAAAAGCAAACCCAGTCCTTAATGGGTTTGTGGTCAGCTACTTCTAGCTCTTGACCCGCACATTTCTACCTTGGCTATCAGTTCCACTGTGAGCATCTGATTCACCAGTGCATTCTAGAACAATCCAGTCTGTGTCCTGAGTTGTGTTGATCTGGAATGAACACGTGCCAGTTCTATCACTGCACACAGGATTCCCTAATTAACCTTCTGATATTGCCAAGGTGTACTGACTGCTTTTTGTTCCAAAGCGGGCATTTTATCATTCATTTCTTTCTCCCCACAGGCTAAGGGTTTTCTAAATCAAGGTGATCTGGTGATCTTTGTTTATGTTTTTTTTGTTTTTGAGACAGGGTCTCAAAAATGTATGCAGCCCTAAGCTGGCCTGGTACTTGTTACATAGACCAGACTGCCTTGATCTCACAGAAATTGACTTGCCTCTGCCTCCTGTGTGCTAGGATTAAATTCTTGCACCACCACACCAACCCCATAACATTTCTTGTGAGTTTCTTAAAATACATTCGGCAGATGCAGAAGGAAGCAAAAATCCTAAGCATCACACTCTAGAATATTCTTCTTTGAAAGTTGGTTGGTCTTTATACTATTTGATACTAATTTGCATGGCTCATTTAAATAACTCTATTTTCTATTTCTTGGCCAATTCTCCTGTCAGACCTGCGACTATCCAAACAGGTTGCTACTGTCCCCTTTGAAGGGTTCTTGTGCTGGGCCTCCTCCCGACAAGGAAGAGAGAAGAGATGACATCTTTTATGCCCCCTTATCTATAAAAATGCAAGCTACCAATCTGTCAGGCCTAAACAAAATTTTCTGCAATCTGTGTCTTTAACATAAGCAAAGCATATAATTCAAAAAAAAAACTTGCTTTTCTGAAGAATAACAAACCAGGGAGACGTTGTGTTCCATCTCTGTGTTGAAATGCAGATTTCCCACTAAAAGGCAAATCTTTCATTTCAAAAGGTTGAATAGGATGGTTCTTAAAAAAAAGAATTCCAGCTGGTTAAATTTAGGGTGTTGAAAAAAGTTCACTCCAATAATATTCCTTGGCTCTGGGCCCAAAGTATTTTCACTTGATCGTGAGTTAGATAAATTTTATTACACTTTAGGCTTTTGCCTTAGAATAGTGGGGCTTTTTGAGGAGACGGTAAGGGCAGTGGGATAAAAAGACAAGTTGTCTTACTTTTCTTTTCTTTCTTTTTTTTTTTTTTTTTTTTTTTTTTTTGGTTTGTTTAACTACGTACCTTCCTATGCAGAAATGTGTGCTCCAGGATACATTTCCTTCCTTCCTTCATTCTTACATGCATTCATTCAACAAATATTTACCAAATGCCTATAATGCCCAAAGCTATGGTCTGGCTTCTGTGGGCAGCACAAACAATCCTTTAGTAGACTGTCCCGCAGAGCCTGCGTCCAGCACAGAAGACACGACTTGAACAGAAGCTGCCCACGCTCAGCATAGAAACTGGGCTGTGAGAACCCAAAGGAGGAGACATTCTGGTGGGGTGTCAGTGTCCATAGACGGTGGATTCCCAAGTTTACAGCTGCTCAGATCCCTCATATACAATAGTATAATATTTACATATACTGCACACATCCTTCCGCATTCATGCATCGTCTCTCAAACACTGCAGATGCCTAAGGAAAGAGATGTACTGTTTGGAGAAAAAATGACAAGAAAAACCTGGACATGTTCAGCATCCATGTAATTTTTTAAAAGTCCTTTTAATCTGAAATTAGAAGAATCTTCGAACACAGAAGCCACTGAAGAGAGTGTCCTTCGCTTCGGAAGGGAGAACAGGGGACTTGGGCAAGAAGCTGGCTCACAGGGTAGGCTTGGAAAGTCCAGAGAAAGGCTTTCTAGACAAAAGCCAGAATAAGGTGGGGTGCTGTGCAAACCCAGAGTAAAGGGCTCCTCACACAGTCACACTCAAACTAAAATAGTTCACAGCCGTTCATCCAGGCAACAGCAGGGACTGTGGTCATCCAGGTGTGCTGTCTTAGCTCCATCCTCTCAAATACCACGTGTCCTTAAAATAAGGAACAGAGCCCTGTGGACTACTTTCAAATTCCCAGAAAGCTCAGCTGCCCTGTTTGGTCTCACCCCCACCCCTCAAGCCCGACTCCACTGGGTGGCCTGCTAAAGCAGAGTAGATTGTTTTATTCCTGAGGCAGACAAGCAAGTGGTGACAGCCATTTTGTTCTTTGAAGCACTACCTCCCTGGCCCAAATAATCTATTTCAGCTGTAACATTGTCAGTTTAAGATGGCCATGTACTTGTTGAAACCTTTTCAACAAACAATTGTGGAGAAATGTTGAGATTTTCCTACACTACTTTGTCTCTTCCATCACCAACATGACTTTCCCTTTAAACTTCCCTTTCGTCTCTTAAGCCATGAGGAGGGGAGCCGAAGTGGAGGACATTTGTCTGCCATGGGGAGCCTTTCCTGGAGGACTGACTGTATGTGTGTGCCTCTGTTGGGGGCATTTTCCAGGTCATTTAGGGAGGTAACTTGAGAATTATTTTAAAGATGCTAATGACCAAGGCTTACTCCTATAATCCCAGCCATCAGGAAGCAGATACAGGAAAATCAGGAATTTCAGGGCAGCCTAGGCTACATAATGAATTCCAGGCCAGCCTGAGCTATGAGATTCTGTCTCAAAATTAAAAATTAAAAAAAAAAAAAAAAAAAGAAGAAGGTAGGAAGGAAGGAAGGAAGGAAGGAAGGAAGGAAGGAAGGAAGGAAAGAAGGAAGGAAGGAAGGAAGGAAGGAAGGAAGGAAGAAAGAAAGAAAGAAAGAAAGAAAGAGGGAAGAGTTCCTTAGCCAACATGCTAAATCTCACCACAGCCTGTCCTCAGATTCCTTCCTTGTTGGAGAAAAGCCAGGAACCTTGGTGCTTCCGTCCTAACTTACCAGCTATTTCTCACTTTGAACAAATCCCATCCATTTCTCACTTTGAATAAATCCCATCCTCTTTCTGGCACTAAGTCTTCTCAACTTTAAAAAGAGAAGACTGCATCAGCTGAGTGACTCCTCTCAGGCTCCCACGCCTGTCCACGCACGGCTCCTTGTAACGGAGCTGGCAGCCGCCTGGAGGGACCCACAGGACAGTGTGGGCTTGGATACCAAGATCACGTATTTGAACAGAAGGGATCCTGGTTTTCAACCTCCGGGGGCACAGACTTGCAAGGTTCACCGCTGCATGGCAGAGAGGAAACCCCAGGGAGGAGGCCTGAGCCTATGAGAGGGGAGGCCAGAAAACCAGGAAGAAACTTCCCACACCCCCATGGCTAAATGTCAAGGGAAAAGGTTCCTGCAGCCCATGCCAGAGGCCAGTGGCAGAGCAAGGGCTAGAGTCAAAGCCTGAGCCATTGCCCAGTAGAGCATGGCACCGTCTCCCCCAGCCACCTTCAACGAGAGTGGCAAGGCCCAGGTGCCCTGTGGTGCCTGCCCTCTACCACCATGGAGTGCTTGTGGGAAACCGGGTGTAAAACAAATGCCTGTGAATGGAATCACACTGGCTAACTGAAACAACTTCCAAGAAGTTTCCTCACTCTCCTGAACTCACCAAAACTTGGCAGGGCTTCTTCTAACATTCTACCTTTTAAGTGTGCACCCTCCCCAAACATGCCCCCACCCACCCACCCACGTTGAGTAGTTAATGATCTGTAAACAAACACTTTAAATTCGGTGCTCCCCTCCTCCACCCCCCCATCTTAAGTATTAGATGGCAGAGGATGGTGGAATAGCCGTTTTCAATTGAGGTGAGAAAGAAGTATCTGGGCCTCGCTATCCAGGAAAACAAGCCTTTAATTCTGATAACACCTGCCAGGGCAGAGAATGGTTTCACTATCAAAGCCAGCAGAGCACACGGCTCCCCAGTTACTCTGAAGAGGCACCCCCTCACCCCACCCCACCCCACCCCACCCCACCCCCAGCCTTTTTATCTGTGTCAGCTCACAACAAATGCCATTTATACCTATTTGTCACCATTTAATCAGCCTTGGGGGAATGACGGAATAAGCTAAAAGAATAAAATTGCAAGAAGACCCCTGCTTTTTCAAGGATGATAAAGAAGAGACAGACAGACAGACAGACAGACAAGAAAGACACACACACACACACACACACACACACACACACACACACACACACGGGGGCCTGGGCAACAAGACAACCCAGTTGGCTGGGGAGTCTTCTAGTCTCCCCCAGGACTGATCTGAACAACCCATAAAAGAGTGGGGGGCACTGAGCCTAAAGAATGGGAAGTCCCAGGAAGAGCTAGGCAGGCGCTTCAAACTGGAGACAGGGTCAGAAGATCAGGTCTTTGCTGCTGATCACTTTCAGGAAAGTGTGTGCCCTACCCCTGTGAGCTTTATACTTGATTTCCCTTAAAACACTATGTCCTGCTGTAGTGTGGTCAAGACAGGCTCCCAGAGCCCTTCCGGGAGGCCATGGCTCCTCATGAGTCACCTCAAGACTCTCAGAGGGTGGGCCGCAGCAAACTGCACTTCACTGGCAAACACTGCAAGCAATTGCTTGGCTTTCTGGGACTCTACTGTAGTACTTGCAGTTCGGGGGGAAAATGAGAGAAGGCCCATTCTGAGTTGACTATTGTGTGCTGTTCTTGGCCAAGAGAGTCTAAGAACTGGAACTGGCCATTCTCCAGAATAAAACCTCGTACGCCCCATGGTTAACAGCGAACTGCTCAGAAATTACCATAGCTAATTTAAGAAGTCAACACTCCAAAGGCAAAGAAAAGAAAACGGTCTAACAGGTCAGGTTCTGACATTTCCTCAGAATCGGAACTAGGCCGCCCTTTCGCCTGAGGTGAGGCTCGATCTAGGAGGTTCTCCTGTAAGGCGGGGCCTCCTCCCAGGATGGCTCACTACCACACACCCACCCTGGCCCTGGACAGGCGGCAGCTACTCTGTCTCCTCGGGCCCTCAGCACTCTGACACAGGTGCAGCACAGGGCAGCCCTCTCCTCTCGGACACATCAGTCCTGTTTTCTTAGCTTCATGGTTATTTTTCTGCCTTTTCACCCATTCAAACATCTCTTTTCTACAATTGGTCAATCCAGATGCAGTCACTGAGCAAAAAGGAGATGTCCACAGGTACAAGTCAGTCACCCCAGAGTCAGGGCGCTGCTGGCTCTTCTGACGTTTACTGATTCAGCTGATGCAGAGAGAGGGGTATCCTACAACCCCTGACACCTCCAAATCCCTCACAAGAAGACTTGACATCCATCAACTAACTTTTCCACTCCCTGGAATCATCCCCTTGGGAACTCAAGAGTGTGGAGCCCTGACCTCTAAGGCAAAGAGGCTGTTTGCCACAGGCACTGAGAGGGCCCTGCTGGGTCCCAGAGGGCACTTCTCACTTTAAATCTCTGAGGCATCTCGTAGAGTGAGTCTGGGAGGTTCTCCAAAAACCCCTAGGCTCCATGCCACCCCAACCTCGAGGCTGACCCCAGGCCCCCAGTGTCAAGACCCCTCGGCTCTGCTCAGAATGTCAAAGACTCCACTCTCCCTTAACAAGCCCCTCAGGCTGAAATCCTTTTTCCTCAGCGCCTCAACCTTCAACTGCCAAGTAGAAAGCCCCCTCTGTCACAGGCGCACAGATCTCTGCCGCCATGGTACTCAAGCCCTGTCAGGTGGTGCAGTGTGTGGACAGCAGGCTGACGCTGTTTCAAAGAGGCCGACCAGGCAAGAAACGTCCTGTACTCCTGCCCCAGCTCTCACGCAATAAAATGTCTTTTATCAATGTAATTCAAGCCAAAGAGTCAAGGGTCTGTCACCATTTTAAAAAGGCTTATTACATGGCCACAAAAATTCGCCTCAGGCTGAAACCTGGCATGTAAGGTACCAGCGTGGGACAGGCTCTTTTGATTTGATTTTATTTTCTTACAAAATCTGAAAGTGAAACGCTCCTATCCCTCCCTTCCACCAACCGTTTTTTGATTTATGGAGAGGAGGAAAGAAATCTGAAGTTGACAGGTTGGGACAACTCCACTCAGCTTTTCCCACTCAAAAGCTGCTTTTGTTAAATTGCATTTTGCATTTATGGCCTGCGGCTCTTGGCTGACTTGAATGGTCCCTCCAGTGTGGAGCAAGCTGTGGACTTCCCCGGGAAGAGGCCCCCACTGAGGTGATGGCCCTCTCAGTACCAAGAGAAGAAGTGTCACAAAGGCCAGAGGCCTGAAGGTATGAGTCCCGCGGGTTAGACGAGGCAGGGGCCACAAAGCATTTGCCTCTCCTCTAAGGCTGTCACGTCTCATCTCGCTTGCTGCACTGAGCGCCTACCATTGGCTCCCCGGCTGATGTTCTAACCGTCTAAGAACCAAAACTTTGGTGTCTGACGTTCTGAAGGCCAGACACCATATTGTCCAGGCAAAGAAGAGCCCTTCATTACGTTCTCAGAAGTCCAGTGAAGAGAATGCTTCTTCCTATTGGAGAGCTGCTGGAAGGCTCCCACACAGTGACCACAAGGGAGCCTTCCCTTCCTCAAGTCACCCCGGTCTCCCCGGGAGTAAATTATTCACTAGCCAAGGAGCCTCAGGGTCCACTTTGAACCAGGAGGTGATTACAGCCCCTTGGAAGTACCTACTGGCCCATTGGTTCACTGGACTATTTTGGTGCTCTTTAATTGTATATTTATTTACTCAATGATTGTTATGGACAATCAAGTTAATAATTCACTTTGTAAGTGCTGTGTAATTACACAGTTAGAGGAGCTGCAATGGTTGTCAAGTTTCCTTAGTCTTTGATAAATCCACCCCAATTATTAGTGTGAGATACTTACCTCACCCCCTCTCAAATTTGTAAAAGCAGTTCTCCAACTTTCCTCTCTGTTCTCACCTTCGCCTGGACCCCAATCTTTCTGCCCCCGAAGGCAGAATCATGATAGTCCATCTGTCATAATACCACTGCTGGGTCACATAAAGTTGTACTCCAAAAAAAAAAGGGGCTTGAAGCCAGGCCAGTGCTGGCCGTAGAAGGTGCACTCCAGTGGTCTATGGCCCCAGACATGAGTGGAACAACTGCAGCCACCCCCTTCTTGTCACTCATGTTGCCCCAGATCACAGTCCAGGGAAGAAAGCAAGAGAGGCCCAGTGTGCCCCAGGAAGGTTGGGACTTCCCAGCCAAATGACTGGCAAGGGCCACAGGGAGAGAAGACTCATCTAAGAGAGAACTCCCCCTCCCCCGCCCCCGCCCCCGCCACCAGGAGGACATCTTTTCCCCATGTCACATCCAGTGGTACCGCTCTGCTTGGGACAGACTGAAGAGTGTGACTGGAGAAGCCAAGTCTCCAGAAAAGTAAAAACCCTCACAGGGTCTCCCCTTGTCTCCTGGGAGCTAAACAGGGCTACCCACTGCCACTCCACAGCAGCCTCCACACCCCCACACCACACCCAGCTTTCGGGGCCAAAGAAGAAGTGTCTGCACCAGAAAGGCAGTGGGATTGGAACCTTGAGCTAGACCTACGGCCAAACAGGCCCGAAGCTGGCTCAGAAGGTGGCCCTGAGCATGGCCACAGAGGAGACGGGATGAGGCTGAGAGAACTGCCTGCCGCTGGCCTCTGGGGCCTGAAGTGTCTGGGGCAGAGGAGACTTGCTCCATCTCCATTTTGATGCCTTTTGACTTTTTTTTCTGGTGTTCCGCCCAACTCTGAATTTCCCCTGCCCTACTCTCCTGCACGGATAACCCATTGACTCAAGTGGTCCCAGAGGCTTCTCTTTGTCCCCAGATGAAATGAATTCTCTAACAGACATTTTCTCACATGGCAAGGGGGCTTAGGAACCAGCACAGTGTCTTACAGTTGCTTATGGAAGGTGAGCTATGGAAAGCCTCAAGGGTCAGACACCC
Source organism: Acomys percivali (assembly GCA_907169655.1). Lineage (NCBI taxonomy): Eukaryota > Metazoa > Chordata > Mammalia > Rodentia > Muridae > Acomys > Acomys percivali. The sequence goes on along the minus strand of OU015747.1, from coordinate 52,416,469 downwards.
CCCCCCCCACCCAGTGCTGACACTCAACACTGTGCCTTTAACCCATTGTGGGTCCTAACTTCAGTGCCTAAAGAAGAAGGCTGGCCTGGTGATCCCCACCTCAGACATGGCCCTCACTTTCAGATGTGACATGCAGGTGTGAAGCACTTGGCACACTCTGAGGCGGAAGGAGACAAGCTGGCGGGGGGGGTGGGTTCTGTGCACACATTTTAAGTCCACTCTCTGAGGAGTTCAGTTTGGTTGGAGTTTGCGGCGTTGTTTGTTCAGGTTGTGGTTTCTCTTCCTCCATTAAAAAAAATTGGAGCTGTTTTTCAGTTTCCTACTCATGGAGCAGACAGAAGGAGGGTGTGCAGGGGAGGAGGTGTACAGGGGAGGAGGTGTGCGGGGAGGAGGGCTGAGAGATGGAGCGGGGCGGAGAATATCCGGAACTGGAGAAAAAGTGAGAGATGGAGCTTTTTCTTGGCTTCCAAACAGTTGTAATTTCCACACCGCTGCTTAGTTCCCAGGCACCAGGCACAGAGAGTGGGGATGGGGCATGTGACAAGTTTGCCACAAATCAGGATTTGGCATTTAAATCCACAGGCAGCAAGAAGAATAGAGGGACTGCTTATTTATAGATTTTCAGATGAATTGAACAAGATAACCAAACCGTACTTCTTGTGTCTCTGGAGGGGCAACTTCATTCTGAGATCTGGAAAGCTCCCCATAATTGAGTACAGCCCGACCCCAACATGCTGGGTTCCCAAGCTTAAGCTAGGGTTTCTGAAGGCAGGGCGGAAGGCGCTGCCTCTGTGGTAGCTCAGGAATTCTGCCTTGAAGGACAGGTTGGTCCCACACTGCGCTTAACTGGAATCAGTTCATCTGATTATACAGTGCCTTGCGTTCTGGAATATGTAATCATCTCTTTCTGATGACATTTTAAATATCCAACTAGACAAATAATTGCAGCATTAATTGATGGCAGAGTCAGGCTGGAGGATGGCTGATTGGCAGAGTGCCCCCCCCCCAAAAAAAAGCGTCTTCTCTCAGGCCTTGCAGGAATGAGGCTGAAATCTAACTTTGGCTGATAAATGCTTAAAGTCTGACTTACTGATACAGGAACTGGGAGAAAACCTGCACTTCAGCCCCTGATTGCTTCCTGAGACGTTTGGGCAGCATGATTTATATTGTTTCCCGTGAATAATCTCAAGGATAGAGTGAGGAAAGTAGGAAGACATGATGTGGGATTAATTCCTCTCTTCCTGGACAACCCCAGTGACACTCAGAGCCACCCCTTGGTCCTCTGCTGTCTATCACAGGGCAGAGCAATGGTCTCGACAGGAGAAAAACTAAAAAAAAGATGCCCAAATAGTCATTCGGGCCTTTGAGAATTATTGAAATCAGTGACTAAAACCAGTTTTTTCTCCTGCTCTGAACCGAGAGCCCAGGCAAGGCCAGGCGTTCTGTCTGAGGTCCAGCCAGGCCCCAGTAATCTCAGGGATGTTCCCGCTACAGCAGCAGCAGGGGCCTGTCAGCTCCAGGCCGTTTCCCATCTGAGGCAGAACCCAAAGTATCATCATTGTCTCCATCACTCATTTTGATGGTGGTACTCAAGTCGGCACACTGAGTGTGACAGTTTAGATCTCACGAAAGGCTGCAGTGGTCAGAAATAACTCACAGGGTGCTCGTCTCCAGGAAACGTCAAAGTGAATGAGCTGCTGTATTAGCGGCTTATGGATCTCAGTAGGGAAAACCTAAGGCAGAAGATGTATCGGGATGCTTCAGCTAGCAATAGAAAGACGTGCGTGCGTACGTGCGTGCGTGCGTGAGTATGTGTTAGGAGCATGTATCCCAAGTGCATATAGTGCAGATTTTTGCTCATCCCTTTCGCCTGTACCTGCTTTCTTTGCCACCTCCTTTCCCTTGGTTGCTTTCCTGCTCTTGTACCGGCCTCGGCCTCGTGGTAGGCAAGTGGGTCCCATCACTTGGGCTGAAACCAGACGCTTGTTAGATGTAATGATTGTCTGCACTGCCATGACACTTACCACGTGTAAGGGGGCTCACGGAGTGCGTTACTCATTTAGAGCTCCTCCGTTAATTAGGAAGCCCTCAGATTTTCTGTGACTGCAGGTCACTATCGACAGCTCACGCTTCTGATGCCTTGCCGGGGACAGTTGTTGGGCTGCCCTTCCAGGAGCTGCCAGGGTTGTCCAGACTCTGACGGCTGCCACAGCCAATTCACAGGAAGTTACAAGAAGGTCGCACAGTCTCTGTTTCCCCATAGCCTTGAAGCCTCAAGGAATCTACATCCACATTTGGCTGGAAATAGCCCCAGTCTCCAAACTGCCTTCTCGCAGCCCTGGTCCTTGCACTTCTCTGTCCCATCCTCCCTTGCCCTCTCACCTTTGCCCCTCCCCATGTCATGGTCCTCTAAACAATGGGAAATGGACATACTTCTGAGAAAGGGAACTCAGACTTATAGACAGCCCATCTGCTTTCCATTGAAGCAGCAGTGATTGTGGAACAGAAACTGGCCCCCACCCCAGCTCTTTTCTCTCTCTTTAAAAAAAAAAAAAATTGGTGGGGGTGTGCGCACAGTGGTCAGCAGCTGCACCTGGTGAGGCTGAGGTCAAGTTTATACTTCTAGCATGGCCTCGCATGTTTTTCTCTTAAAAGCCAGAGGAAAAGGGAAGGAGGAGAAGAGAAAACACCAGTTCGAGCAAAAGTGCCTGTGGGGCTGAGGTCATAGGATCCCTCCTCTTGAAAGAAGAGCTCAGGGTGGGATGTAGCTGTGCAGTTAGAGGGGGCACTGACTACGGCCATGTGCCTAGACCATAAATTAAATCAAGGTCTTTGCTTAGGATGCAAACAGAAGTGAACTGGGTATTTCAGCCCGGTCAGGAAAAACTATCTGCAAATACTCCCCACCAACAAGAAGGTAGCTCTGTGGGGAGAATAAGTAAGTCGAGACCACAGTTGCAAGTCCTCTCGGTTCCCTAAACAGCCCCTTCTCCCTTGCGGTTGCTGCGTATCTATAGACCTCTTAGCCTTGCAGGAGCTATCTTATGACATGCAATGGCTTGGGATCTTATGACATGCAATGGCTTGGGATGTGGCAGAGTGCCGCAGGCATCACACAGACTCTGCATTTGCATGGCTCAGGGTCTATACTTGACACGGTAAGGCAGTTGTGACAAGGACACCGAGGATGCCACCAGCTGCAATCTGGAGCCAGGCATCTGGGGGACATTCTTGCTGCTGTTGGCCCAGCCATCCACTTGTAGACGCTAGTCCCAGAAAAACCCCCTATGACTCTATGAGCAAAAGTAGGTCCCTCATCTTGTAGAGCCTGCCTATGAGGGAAAAAAGCAAGCCTAGGCTCAGAAGTAACAAAACCTGGTCGATTCTTTTACAGAAGAACCGCCCCCCTCCAACATCATGAAGCTGCCAAATATCGGGTCCTTAGGAAGCTGTCCCAGCAGCCCAGAGATGAAAAACGGCACTCGCTGTTCAAGAGTGAGAAAGGAGAAGTTGCCTTTCTTTGGGGACTGCCATTCAGTGCCCCCTGTAACAGTAAGATGAGCTCGACCCAGAGAATGTTAGCATTTTCCTAAGGACACACAGCAATTATGAGTCCTCCACACATGCTCCTTCGCCAAAAGGATGGCTTTGCCTCCCCACAGAAACATACAGCACCACATCTCGCTCCCATTTCCAACATGAACAGGAGGAATGAGATGGCTCCTTTTAGTGTCTGGCCCCCCCCCCCTGCCCCCCCCCCCCCCCAGTTTTCTTTCTCCAACCTTCTGCTCTGGTTCCCTTGTCTATTAGAGGAGAAGAAATAAACTGACAGGAAAGATTTTCAGTATAGCCAGGGACCCACTTCAACACGTACCCAAAGACTCCCTAAGAACTTTCTAGCAGACAAGTGCCTCTACATTGAAACATGGATTTGGCCAAATGGCTGCTAGAGCAAGGTGTTCTGTGGGGCACTGCCACGGGGGCTCTAAGGGCCCTTCCTTGCTCTGTGGGCAGACCACGACTCACTTCGAGAGAGCGACTTGGTGATTTGTTCTCTCTCCCGTCCATCAAATCATAACGCTAATCACAGCTCTCCCAGCCCACTTTGCCTCATCACCAACCAGCAAAGGCTGAGCTGTCTTCTCACCCAAAGAGGGAGGCCAGCGGCTCACATCTGGAATTCACTTCATGCACATGTGTACAGCTAAGTGCTAAAGTGAGATTCTCAAAAAGCTGGATTTGAGTGAGCATGGGCACACGCAGAAAACAATTTCTAAAGACTTAGCAATCCAAGATACTGAAAGAATATGGCTGCACCTGACCCAGAAAAGCCTTGACCTGTCCTCTTGTCCAAACACAATGAGCCCAGTGGTAGACATGACTCGGGGCCTCGGGGTTTAAGCCTCAGCCCTGGGCACACGCAAGTGCCATCTCAGAATCCGGATTGGCCCAGGAGCTGTTTTTCAGTACAGCTCTCATAACAACTGACAACTGGCTCGGGGACAAGATGGTGACAGAGGACCAGACTACAGACTTAGAATGGCACTGTTATAGTTTACATCTGAAAGGCCCACCTCCCATCCCCCACCCCCACAGGCTCCCATGTTTAAGCACTAGTCCCCCAGCAAGCGTCATTCTTTTGTAGGAATTAGGGCAGCAGTTCTCAACCTATGGGCCATGACCCTTGGGGGTAAGGGGGGGGGGCATCAAATGACCCATTCACAGGGTTCACCTAAGACCATCAGAAAACACAGGTGTTCGCATTAGTATTCATAACTGGCAAAATTACAGTTAGGAAGTAACAATAAAAATAATGTTACGCTTGGGGGGAGGTCACCATAACTTGAGGAACTGTACTAAAAAGTGATAGCACTAGGAAAGTTGAGAACCATGGTCATAGAGTCTATGACACCCACGGGCTACTAGCCGTAGATGCTGAGTCTGGCCCTTCCCCAAGTACTTCTAACCCCTGTCTGCAAAAGGAGCCGCCCCACCCCACCCCCTACCCCCCTCACCTCCCACCCCCCACCCACACACACAGCCCTCGTGTCTTCTTCACTGTGATGAACTGGGTTCTCTGGAGCCACGAGCCAGAACAAACTTCTTTCCTTAACTTGCTTCTGTCAGGTATCTCTAACACCAAGAATGAGAGCTAACACTAATAACATCCTTTCATGAGTGACGTCATGAATTTATCACTGGCAGCCTGAGACACATCACCACGTGTCCCAAACCTGGACACTACTTTGCCCTCTCCTTGCCAACAGCTATGGAATCAGAACAAATTCATACCTCATTTTAAGATAACTTCTATCTGGGTGAAAAAAAAATACCTGGGGAATGCAAAGCAAATTCAAGCCCTCCCTTCAACCTATCTTGGCTGCTGAGGCATCTAGAGCCCTGCAGAGTGAACCAGCCTGCCTCCAGCCTGTCACTTACTATAGGCGGGAGGGGGGAGGGGAGGGCCTACGTGCACACAAGTTTAACCTTTTACCCATGTAACGATCTAGTTAATAAAATATTTTGTCTTTAATCAGGAAAGTGGAAGATGATTTGATATTCTGTAAAACTCCCTAACCTATATTTTGCAAGTCAATTAGCCAAGCTCCTCACACTAATGTCAGCACGGCCACACTGCCCCTCCAGTCAGGCTTTCTGGTGTCTGCACCCCATGCCATTACACACTAAGATTGTCGCACACACAGACGGGGTGAAGCAAACTCAGCAGGGGAATGGTGCAACAGGAAGGTACTTTTTTTTTTTTTTTTTTTTGGCCATCCACATGAAAATCTCAAAGGGTGATCATCTTCCCTCAGGCTCTTGGGGAAGGCTATAAATAATAGAATATACTAATCAACACTAGAGATCTAAAAGTGAATACAGAATTGGGTAGAGCGAACACCAAACAAGACTCTTAGCAAATCCAAGTTAAAGTTCCCAAAGCTATGAAAAAAAAAAAAAAAAAAAAAAAAAAAAAAAAAAAAAAAAAAAAAA
>OU015747.1:52381093-52410465 GCA_907169655.1 Acomys percivali | reverse complement strand
AAAAAAAAAAAAAAAAAAAAAAAAAAAAAAAAAAAAAAAAAAAAAAACCCTGGCTTAGCTCTTGCTCCTTAAATTGGCCTTGCTTTCTGACAACTGGATCGGCCTTTAACAAGGGTGTCTGTTAACAGTCACCATTTCTCACTCCCTTTCTTGAGCAGAAATGGAAGAAGCAAGAGACTTGGTTTTAATCGGTGATGTTGCCATTGGCCATTCAAACTAAGGAAGAAGTACAGAAAGGCTAAGGCTAGAAACTTTTGAACCCTTTATGGACGATATTTTTGAGCAAGAAGTCGGTTGTCATATATGTAGACTAACATAGTCAGGTGACCCCCGCACAAAATAAAGCTATTCCTACCTCTATCCATCCCATACTTGTAGCCCCTGAAGGTCTTCTGACTCAGTTTCCCAGCCTCTAGAATGAGGTTTCCCTGGAGCGTCACTGTGGAGACCCAACTAACTAGATAGGAAGGAAGGTAGGTAGGTAGGTCTGCATAGAACAGTTCAGATTCACTTTTCCCTGTTATTTTTTATTTTGGTTCAGAAAACGTAATAATACCTGCCATTCATCCCATTATGGAGAAGTATTAAGATATTCTAAAATAGTTTATCTGTCTGGGTTGTTGTAAAAGAGAGGGATTCTTTTTCTTTCTTTCTTTCTTTCTTTCTTTTTTTTTTTTTTTTTTTTTGGTCCTCCTCCTAAGAACACAAGAAGTGAATCTGATTAATTCATCAAAACCTGAGAAAGATGGGATTTCTGGTTTCGACTCAACAATTTCTCCAAGAACTCAGTCTCCCAGCAGAGAAGGGTACAGTCTTAATCTTTGCTGAGTGTGGGAACGCCACTGCATTCTCCCGGAATCCTCTCCTCTGTCCTTGGCAATCAGTTACGATTTGACAGCATTTAAAGATGACAATACTTGAGGTAATAGGACAATGCCATAACAGGATTACAGCAAATGTGAAAGAAAGGACACACGTAGGTACTGTCATTTAGGTAATGCCATCTATGATCAGTTTGTGTTTCGTTTTCTTGCTGACATAGAAGTCAGCATCACTTATACAATTCCTCGTAAACCCTGTTATGGCTGTAAATATTTGCCTTATGGATGAAGGAAGCGCTTATCACACTGCATGGGGATTTGGTGGAACTTTCTAGCTTTGGTTGATGTGAAAATAGTAACAATAAGATCTTACATTAATAGCCAAAGATTACAAACTAGCCCAAAGGCACCACCATCGCAAATGAATGTATCTTCATACAATGAGGAAAAAAAACTAGCATGAGCCACAGAGAGTAGGAGACCCAAAATCTAGATACTCAACTAGGTCTACACTGGGAGAGCTGGCCCACACAAGCCCAACTGCCAGTGCAGGTCTTGCCAGTACTACTGTTTCTGCTTCATGCCACTTGGCCCACAGCACACCACAACCTGTGGAACACCGCTCTTTGAATCCAGTTCCACCCTGCTTTCTAACTCACTTCTGCCACTGGAAGCTTTTCCATGCTTTCCATGTCTTCTAGCAACAAGCACACAGCCGCCCTGCCTGACACTGAAACAGCTTCTTCCTTGTCCAGGACAGCCCTGCTGTCCAAGTGACCAACCACAAACAAAAGCTCATTTGACAGATGCCTGGCTGAACCTGACTAGAAGGAAAAGAAGCATGAAAGAGGCTAGAGAGAAGTTCTGACATTTTAAATCCAAAGGGGGTTATGGCCTTTCTAGAATATTCTAAGCTATCCCTTTTCTCTGTTTGTTAGCTAATCTCTAGAGATCCCAGGCCCCTTTCTTTTTTCAACTGTTTATCTACTATCTTCTTCACCAACCTCTCTTTTATCCCATTCCAGCGATTCATGCACACTCAGGCCAGCCTACTCATCCCCAAGTAAGAGGGTGCTATCAAAGAGGGTCTATAAGGATATAGATTTTGGTATCTGCCTTGCTTCATCACACTCCATCTGAAAGATGAACACCACCGTGATACACTGGAGGACAGGGGTGAGACCTACAGATAGCTGATGGACTCTCACTACCAAAGCTGAGTCTTGGGCCTCTGCATCCCCAAGAGTGGCTGGCATGCAGGCTCCCCCAGACTGAAAAGCGCTCTTTATTGCAAACAGTCAGGTCTTGGCCTCCTTCAGCACTTGGCTCCCACTTCACTTAGGGAAGGAAACCTAACTAACTCCATCTTCCAGAATGGGCAAGCCAACAGAAGAGAGACCATTCCATGCCCTCTAGAGCCCTTGGCTTGGGCCGTCTGCGAACACCACCTTTGAGCATCTCCGAGGCTGGCCTTCTGTAATTCGCATCCAGATCACTATTATGGTCATGGCTCCCTGCATTCACCAATGAAAAGAGACTGCTCAAGTGAAAACCTGTCTATCCTCATTTCCTTTCTGGCTTTTCTTCTTCCTCTCCATCTTTCTAGAATGTTGTGTTTGCTTCAGAGTCTCCCTGAAAATCAGCTTGGCCACTTGATCAGGAAGATGGGCCCCATCCAGCCTTGCAGAGCACTCAGGAGACACTCCTTCTCCTACAGCCAAGTTCTCCTTTGCTGCTGCCCCTCTGCCTCTGATGAAGTATGTGCCTTCTCAACCTGGTGCTTAAGGCAGGGGCTCTGTCTTCTACTTGTTTCTACTGTATTTCACAGTAAAAGCATGGCATCTGGTATATGACACCCAAGCACTGCAACAAACCATGGTTGGAGACTGCTTCACCTTAGTAAAGGGCAAATTACTCTTTCCAATACCATTTCTGTTCAGAGTCATAATTTTAACCTTCTTAGTCCCCACAAACAGTCACCATCCGATATCTGCTTGAACTTCCAGATTAAAAAAAAAAAAAAAAAGCAAGTGGCAGTTACATGCTATGTTACATAAAGATTAGCGTTAACACCCACCCCCTTTCAACAGCCGGCCCACAGCCAGGGGAAAAGCAAACGTGAAGCTCATAAGCCAGCCAGAGCCCATACCCCCAAATCTCATCATCTTTACGTGCAGCCCAACCTCAGGGTGGCACAGCTCTGCAGCTGTGTTTCAGCAGTGCACATCTGCATCTACAAAGAAGTCAGCTTCTACATGAACATGTCCTGGGTACAACACCAGAGAGAATAGTTTCTGCTTCTTTTTCTGTTTTGGTTTGTTGAGACAGGGTCTTGCTATGTGCCCCTAGCTAGTCTGGAATCACTATGTAAAGTGGCTTGCCCTTGAATTCAAGGCAATCTCTCTGCCTAAGCTGTTGGGATTATAAGGCATGGGCCACCAAGCACAGCCCTAAAAAATGTGTTTTTAATATTCTTTTAAGTCAGGCAGCACTAAAAGGACTCCTCTTTGAAGCCAATAGGCAGCAAATAGATAATCTTGTCCTCCAGTAGCTACAGGGTAAGAGGAAGTCCTGGCAGAAGCGAGGCCAGTGGGTAACTGTAACTGGAGATATTATGTAAGGGAGATTCTCCAGGCAAGTGTCCACAGCAAAGCACTCTGGGTATCCTGACTCAGCCTTGAGAGCCCAGACCCCGGGTCAGGAGAGGGGTAAGGTAGCACTCAGCACTCAACCAGGGGCTTTTCACATTAGAGACCCAAATCTACAGAACCCTTAACATCCAGCCAGCCAGGCTCAGAGGAGGCATGCCACGCAAGTGCACCAAATAGACGAATGACGTTCAGATGCCACATGTGCGCCCATTGCACTGGAAACTGCATGAGACACCGTTTGGGGAAGAAGGTGAACATTAAAAACAAAAATTCTCCCTTTGAGAAAGCGAACAGAGCGGCAGTTAGCACTTCTCCCATGGAAAGGCGGCTTCGATTGGTGACTGTGAGAGTTGGACAGTCTCTGTTTGGGGGAAGCCCTCTGGGATCCTAAGAAATAAGCTCCCCCTCTCTCTCCTTGGCTATCATACTCTACAGGTGCACATTTCGTAGGAGCTCACATGCCTCGCGCAGGGTGGATAAGCAAGCCCAGCTCTCTCATGTGAGTGGCTAGTGCCTGCGGCTCCTCCTCAGAAACAGACTGCACCCTCGTGCTTTGGGTCCCTTCAGGGTTGGCTTGAATCTTAAGAAAGCTCAAATAGTTAATAGACAAGCCGCCTTTCATCCTGGTCCAGCTCTAGTAGTTTTGTTTTGACAGTTTTACGGAGGCACAATTTACATACAAGTCATTTGTTTTAGTGTGCAGTTTGATGAATTCGGCTATAGTCATGTAGCCACCACCAAAACCCAGACAGAAAACTGCCTCTGCTCTAAAAAATGTCCTTATGACCTTTTGCTGTGATCGCCCACAAGCCCCGCCTCCTTGTCCTTATCGACCTGATTCTTCCCAATTTAGTTTTGACTCTTTCCGAATTTCACATAAATGAAAACCATACAGTCTGTTGCCTTTCATGTGTAACTTCTTTTCCATCAAGCAAAAAAATGATTTTGAGGTCTGTTATACTGTTAAATATATTATTATTTCAATTCTTTTATTGGTAAGGAGTAGTTATCAAACAATATTTATCTACTGATTGGTACCTGAATTATTAACACTTTGGACTATAATGATCATGTGACAATAAACATTTCGCCTATGTATTAAATTTACAAGTATGCATATCTTTGTTTTCCTCAAGTAAATACACCGAAGGCATTTTGAGAACACAGAAAAGGTGCTGGGCTTGAGAGCCCAGGGAGCCTCGCTGTGTCGTCCCCTGCTTGCCCCACTTCCACCTCAGTCCCCGAGGAGCTCAACTCCTATGCCTGTGCTCCAGCCATCTGTTAATTTCAACAACCAAATGTCATCTTCCTTCAAGCAGAAACCTCCCAATACACTAAGGAAATGATGGGGACAGAGCCCAAAGCATCCACATGGTAGACATCCTTTGGGCCACATGTAACCATATAAAAGAACGCAAGCCCTAAGAGGCCCGGTCAGGTCAAAGGATAGGTGACTGGCTTCTCTCTCCCATTAGCAAAAAAAAAGTTGAATCGAGGAGCCGAGAGAAGACTCTTGCTTTGCCAAAAAGGCCTGGAAAAGACAGAAAACCTCAAGCTTTTGCGAAACACCCAAGGAACAGCTGCCGCCCGGGTGATATGAATGGTGAAGGACCAGTACACAAGCCTCAAGACATCCTGCTCCCCTTCCTTCCTCGGCTGCGGCAGGGCAGAGCTCTGAGAGAGCTAGGGGCGCAGGACTAGCTGCCATGGCCCCACTGCACTGTTAGAAGCAGATTAAGGGAAAGCATGGGATGCAGATGGGGTGTGGACAGAAGAGGGATGCCACCTTAAGCAGAGAGACCTCAAGAGGGAGCAGCTGCAGGATACTGCTACTGGCAATACACAGAGAAAGTAGGGATGGGGTGCAGCCCCAGGAACAAGGCATACCTGCGCTAACTACAACCACTGTGGCGGGCACTAGGCATGTTGGCTTCTGGTCTGTACATCCCTCTATACTGGCCATCTCTTTACCCTACTGGATGTCAGGCACCCACAGTAAACAAGCGAGTTGGAGTAAATTACACCTCATATCCTGATGGCTTGTAGACCACAGGCCATTTGCAGAGATGAGAGAATAGGGAGAGAAGAGTAGAAGTGGTCCAGAGACAGCTAAGATGAGATTTACAAAGGGAAGAAAAGGCCCATCCCACCTGCCTAATCTCCGGCGGGGCATAGCCAGACCAGGGGTGATACAGCCTGGCTCTGTGATGACAAACAGCTCCAGGCTCACTCCTAATGATTCACCACAAACTTGGTTCTTCAGTGAGAATTTATTTTTTAAAAAAAAAGTTAAGGCAGGCTCATCTGTAAAATAGAAATAATAATAGTAACCACTTCATGGGGCTATTAGGAAAATAAAACAAGTGCACATTTATAAAGTATGTACAGCGCAGTAAGAAGGCTCCGAGCTTGTGAGATAAAATGCTAAGCTCCTGATATTTATTACTTACACCTCAGCAGAAATGAGGTTAGCAGCCCTTCTCCCAGCAGCAAGTTTGGGTCCATAGAAAAGGGAGAGAAAAAGAACAAGAATACAAGGCTATTGGGAGAAGGTCAAATGGGAAAGCAGATTCCAGCACCAGAGCTCAAGCCTGAGAACGACAGCCAGATGGACACGTGAAAACTGCGCAGTGATAAGGTGTCAGGGGACAGACAGGACCCTTCGCCTTCTTTAAGATTTGGGGAGGGATGAACTGCTCAACCAGTAGCGCATATAAATAATTTTGCTCTGATTAGGAAATAAAATCCAGCTTTCTACTGGCAAGAGTCTTCATAAAGAGGCCAGCTGAGGAAACAGCCTCAAAGCAGGGTACCCAAGCACTCATCTTCCATCCTGACCACAGGGGGGCAAATCCTTCTTTGGAGCCTGTGATAAAGTAACTGTTGGCCTGCAATAAGCCAGTTCCAAAGGTTTATCAATTCGAGTTCATTGTGTCTATGAGCACACACTGCCTGCCTTCTCTAGCCAAGACTATTTTCAGACCATAAGACATTCTTTTTCCCTCAAAGGTAGGGGAGGGGGGAAATATAGGGTGCACCTTATGGTCCGATTGTTGTCTTTATTGTTTTTCTTGTTTTACTGCTCTAAAAACTGGATGCATCTTATGGTCAGGTGCGTCTTATAGTCCAAAAAATATGGTATTTCTTACTTGCTAGAGCTTTGAATCAGCACCTATACCTGGGGCAGAGATGGGCCCAGGACCTCCCTTCAGCCATATCACTCCAGAGAGCTGCCAAATCCTGCCTCCTTCACTTCCTTACTAGAGAGACAGCATGCAGGCTCCATAAGCACCTCAGGCCCAACACTCTGGAAACAAGTTCAGGTTCAGTTCAGCCAGTGGACACTGTCAGGCTGTTTTCTGTGTGGGGTATAGACTTTACATGTATGTCGTGGTTTCTGTGGTTTGAGTTTGGGCTTTCCATGAAAGGTAAATGTTGGAATTTTGCATACGTAGATACATAAGGTGCCAGGCAAATCCTCATCCTGCTCAGAGAAAGGTAACTCAAAGCCCTCTCCCAACACAGAGCCATTGCCACATGGGAGCCTGAGGCGGAGAGTGCACACACACACACTTGGGAACCAGACGGAGGCCAGCTTTCAACAGAACCGTCACATCTCCAAGGCTCCAGATACAATGCTCTTTCCGTCTTCTTATAATATTAAAAAAGAAAAAAAACCAAATAACTATGTAGCTCTACAACAAAAGAGGGAATAAACCAAAGAGAAGTGGTTGGAGGCGGAGCCCCCAGCGTGAACACTGAAGGAAGGCTTTGGGAACAGCCAGCAAGACCAGCCTGAAAGCCCAGAATGGAAGAAGCGCCACAAAGCGCCATTAAATGTTGGCAACTGGGGCTTGTTCCTGAGATCCCAGAGTACCAGGACTGGGAGGGTCCGGGGCCTGAAAAACAGCAGGACCTTTGTAAAGGGGCCCCAATAAGCATTTACAGAAGCTGTGTGAAGTGTCACAGACAAGGGCATAGGGTAAGAGGTGACCATCCAAAGGGGCTTGCAAATGGGGCAGTGTTTAGTCCCATGAGGCAAGCATATAGACCACAGGCACAGTGGTAGGCTGGAGAGAGTCTCACAGTCTCTGCCATTGCCCTCTGGTCAGCTCTGGACACAGCAAAAATGACTCTATAAAAAGCTGCTTTCAGGAAAACCGGGAGAGCCCGCATCCTTCCTACAACCCTGAGCTGTGCTCATCCCCTTCTGAATATGGCCTTTAGAAGGTAGGTAGCCTTTCGCTTCCTGGGTGCCAGTGTGCGCTCTCCCCCCCCCCCCCCCCCCCCGCGCTTCCAAGAGGAATCTGAGATTAGCTCCTCCTCAGATCTCCAGTCCTGTCTGCAATGTCAATTTTTGTGAAACACGACCCACTTCCCTACAGACAGCCATGAGACAGGAGCGAATAGCTCTGACCACTCAATACCTGTCTCTAGGGTTACCCCAGGGGCACCTGTAATTCTCAGATGGAAGGTTCATGGTCCCCCAACATGCACCCAGCACTGAGCATACCAGAGTACTCGACTGGCACCTGATGGCCAGTCAATTTTAACTGTTTGAGCAGCATCCCCTAAAAAAACTGGAGACGTTTTTCTTGCAGCCTTCCCTTTCTCCACCGACAACTTTTGGTAGGGTAGTTAATGACCTATAAATGCTTAATGAGCTAGAGAAACAGTCCATGAAAAGGCATACCACTGGGGAGGAGGGGAGAGGAAATTTTATAAACTGAAATCGGTTAAACGTTCTGCTTTATAAACTCAGATTTGTTTTAGACTATAAGTAACTAGTGTGCAAGTGTGTCTATCTAAGGAGACTTTGAGCCAATCCCAAAAACTCGCTGTCAGCCTAGCAGGCCAGGGATGCATCAGAGAGCTCTGAGGTGAAGACTCAAACACCAGCACAGAAATTAAATGACCAAATCACAGGCAGATGAATGTGGGCCTGTAACACACCACGACTGAGCTGAAAACTTGATCAGCGCTCACCAGTCATCACCTCCCCCACTGCCACAGCCTATAATGATAATGAAAATGGCTATTATGATGATGACCATAATAACAATAGCTTCCACTGGATGGCACTTTGCAGCTTGCGGAGCAATTTAACAATCTTTATCTGCCTAGAAGCCCTTCCAGACCAATCTGCTTCTCCCTTGCTCTGAGTGACCACCTTGTGATCAACATGCAGTTCCTCCCAAAGGTTCTAGTGTGACAGAAACGGCTATCCGCAGAACTGGGGAAGACCATGAAGGTAAGGGACTTGGAGAGCCACAAGGGACCACCCTCCCCTCAAAGAGTTGGGTGTGGTCCTTTGGAAGAGGATGCTCTAAACAGGGCTGGCACACAGCCAAAGTCCTGAGAAGTGGGCAGGGAAACGGGGTTGGACTCTTAACATGATGGGCCTCTGGGGAGATGGGTGTGAAGCTACTGTAAGGGGCCAGCACAGGCATGGGCAGAGAGGTGTTAGCTACAGATAATGCCCACAGCGATAACCAGAGGGCCCTGGACATGACAGGCTGGGCACAAGGACAGCTCACAGAAGCCTCAGTGTCCTCCAAAGCCTCCTCCCTACCCACACCCCCCCTATCAGTGCCAAACAAATACATAAGACACACGCCCAGACTGGGCTGGGCGAGAGGGGTCCCAGTGAGGTTGCAGGGTGTGCCTTGAGAAGGCAGTAAGGCCCCGGTCTACAAGCGTGGCATTACCTTGGTACCAGGAAGGCAACAGGCTGCCTCATACCTACTTCCTTTCCTGGCAGTGACCTGGCCTAGTCACTTCTGGCACCTGGGTTTTCTCAGATTTCAACAGCAAATGGGTTTAGGACACTGGGTCCAACTGAGCCAAAGTGAGCTGGCCCCCTCACCTGCTCACCAATGCATACGATCAGGGAACAGCCAAAGAAAGGAAGAAGCTAAAAGGCAGTGAGGTCACCTTACCAGTCCAGGGGTGCTTGGACTCCCCCGACTGTTAGCCAAGAAAAGCTATTATTTGAGGACTGGAGACTTGAGAAAGCCTCCTCGGTTCATATCCTGACATTGGTGGGCCTCGTGCATGCATTTGAACTGTAGACCTGTGCAGCTCACTCACACAGTATGTCTCCATGCTAGAGCAGGAAGCAAGTGTGTAGGGAGCAAGATGGGCAGTGTCTCTTCCCCTTTTCCCTTCCCCTGCCTCTATCCACACAGGGACACAAAGGGAAGCATGCTCTGGCTCGGGCTCTGGCTCCCCCACTCTTCTTGGAGTGGTTCTCCAGCGTGCCCCTGGTACTCAGGCTGTTAGCATTTCCACTATCTTTTTCATCTCCAGGGACCAGTGAGCTGGGGGGAACAGTGTCTGGGCCAGGCAAAGCCCGGGTCAGCCAAACACATAGTGAGCAGACAGTGTCCTTCAGTGGGCTGTGCCAGGCCCAGGCACATTTCTAGCCCTGCCCTGCCATACATACACTTTTTTTCACTTGTTCCATGGTCTAGACTGGGGGCAGGAGAGAGAGGAGAGAGAGAGAGAGAGGGAGAGAGAGGAGAGAGAGAGAGAGAGAGAGACAGAGAGAGAGAGAGAGACAGAGAGAGAGAGAGAGACAGAGAGACAGAGACAGAGACAGACACAGACACAGACACAGAGACACAGAGACAGAGACAGAGAGAAACCTGCAGTGGAGGCTCCATTGTCTATATCTCCCCAGAGGAGGGGGGGTCTAACACAAATTGCTCCTGGGAGTAAGAAGGGAAATTAGCTCCATTTTACATATAGGAGCCCAAGACCCAGTGCGAGGCCACCCAGGAAGCAAGTGAAAAAATCAGATGCACTGTTGTGGAGCCCAAGCTCCTTTGCGGTCCACCTTCCCCTGCACCGCCTCCCCTGCGGCCCCCCCCCCCCCCCCCCCCCCCTGGGGGCCCGGCTAAACCGTAATTTTATGTGCCAACCAGCCCGGCCTCCAACTCCCAGAATTCCCCCTGCCTCTGCCACCCAAGTGCTGGAACTAAAGGCTTGCATGTGCCACCACACCAGGTGAGTCTTGCCTTCGTAAGACAGTTTTTTAAGGCAGCCCTGTACTTCCTCCCCAGCCCCAGGAATACAAGCCCCATGTACTAAGGGGCCACCCACGGAGGGACCATGGTGCATGGGGAGGTGACATTTTCTGAAGCTGCTCAGCACTCTGTAATCTTAGTTTCCCCTTTCTCCTCCTAGCCCACAAGCAACAATCTCCAAGCCCCAGGTGTGCCTCCAGCAGCTGGCAGGCGTCAAGAGGGACTAAGAAGGGTAGAGTGCAGGCGCCGATCTGCCTGTTCCCAGGGCAGGCCAGCCTGGGCGAGCCCCTTCAGCCAGGGGCACCCACCCCATCGCAGGCTGCTCACTCCAGCTGGCTTCTGTCTCTGGTCCGCCCTGCTGCAGCTCCCTTCCCTCCTGGCTTTAGCTCCTCTGCCCAGGCCTGCCTGAGGCTGCTTGCCAACATGATTGCATGTCAGGGCTATGCCCTAGGCACTGAGGGCTGCCACTCTCAGTGTCCTGCACTGCCCAGGATACCTGATACTATCTGAGGGTAGCACGGGGCTGTGGGTTGAAAAATTGCCCCCAGGAGAGAAAATCCCCAAGATCATACTGGGTGAAGAGAGAACAGCGGGTAGGTGAGGTTCCCCTAGACCAGTTCCCAAGGCCTCACAGGTTCCGACTCCTCCACCCCATGGACCACACCTCTGGGCTGACAGACATGCCTTCCCAGCAGGGCAGGGAGTGGCTGGAGGCCTGGCCAGTACAATCACCCAGGCGGTACGGGCATCGGAGCAGGGATCCCTCTCTGAATTAGAAGGATGCCCTAGACATCTGCTACTTGCAGACAAGCACCTCTGAGGTATTGAACTGACGGCTCTGAGAGCAGAGCCAGCACTGTCTACTCAAGCCTTGGCAGACAGGCTGGAATCCTGTTCCCATGCTTCCTGGCCGGGAACTCAAAACAGCTCTTTGATTTCTCCTAGCCTCGGTTTCCTCATCAATTAAAAAGTGTGGGCGCCGTTATGCCAAGCCACCTGGACTGTCGTCTATGGAACCAAGCTCAGAGCAGAAGCCCCCTAGTCCCTGGAACTCAGGAACACAGCTGGATGGGATGCAAGCTTTGCTGGGCTCCTCGCCCTCACCCTTAATGTGGGGGAAAACCTGAACTGTTTGGCCCATTCAGAAGTGGGGGTGTTCATCTGCTTCAGGAACTCATCCCAAGTGAGACGTCTCTGTGACGTCATCCCAAACCAGACCTGTTTCTAGAGAGTTGTCGGTGAAAACTGTCCTGTGCTAATTTCCAACTATTCATTAGGAAATGCTATCTTTATCCTGCCTGTAGTCGATGGCAGACAATTCTGTACATGCGAGTTAGGGGTCACGGGGAACCTGGAGCGTTTGGGGAATGAAAGAGCTTTCTGTCATATGATTAATGACAAATTAATTCCAAGTGTTTGTCCTGCTTTGTGTGTCCTCAGGTGCTCACCTGAGTGGCAAGAAATGCACCACACCTTCACACAGCCAAGCACTCACTTCACCTGAACAGTTAGGGGAAGGAGCAGGCAGGCATAGTCAGAAGGCTCACACTTGCCTCTGCTTTCCCGCATGGTGTCTTAGCCCAGTTAGCGTATTAGTGAAGGACAGAAGCAGTACGAATCTTTTATACTGCTTATGTTATCCTGGGTGAAATCTCAGACTAGCGGAGCCCCAGGGAAGAAAGACAGAAAAAAGCCAGGCACTGGAAACCTGGCAGCTCTGTATGTCCTAACACCAACACTCAGCCCTATCAGAATCATAAATATTTGTGCAGAAGACACTCATCCAAGCAAGAAGCAGAGAGTAGTCCCTCAACCTAGGCCGATGGCCTTCTGTCCTGGGTTTGTTTGTATGTTTGTTTGTGTTTTCCAGAGCCATCAGAAAGATGCACAGCAGATGTTCTGAGTCCCAAAGCCAGAGCTTACAATAGGCCAGCCCTGACTCAACAGGCTGAGAGTGCACTGAGATCTAAATCCTTGGGGAAAGTGTCAGGCTGATAAAATTACAGAATAACTCCCCTGCGGCACCTGGATGGTCGTGCCAGCATGCATACAAGCTTGGCCACCATACACCATCCATAGCTTCTGAATTTTCCCCTGGGTTGCTGCCCTGTACCGTCTTCATGAGGCAGAACATGTCCTTCCCCCTGAATCATGCATTCTTACTCTAAGATAGGAGTTAAATAGCCATTTTAAAGGTGTTCTAGCCAAATGTCATTATCACATACCTATAATCTCCATACTGGAGACTCAGAGGCAGGAGGGTCTTAGTAAGAGCTTGTCTCTGAAAAGTCTTCTAAGCATGGCATTCTTGTGTGTGTGTGACACAAAATTGACATGTTACTGAAACATTTTTTAAATTATCATGGGGGTGTGGGGGACCCCATAAAATTGGCTAACAAAGAGGCAGAACGCACTTGCCAGATAATGAATGAACAGAAATTCTAGACCTGTCACTAAGAAGGTACTTAATCTGAAGGGGTTGAGTTTCATGAGAGTAACACAAGACAGGGAAAGCACATGGAGGAACACTCTGGCCAGGCTTCCCAACACCTACTTCTGAGGCATCTTCCAGGGCCTAGGTCGTTGAAGATGGCTAGCTACTGGCTTAGAACAAAACCAAGGTGTCTCATCTTAATACATGGTATGTGTTTTTAAAGTCAAGGCCAGTAATGACAGTGTCTGACCAGGACCCACTCACTCCAATCCTGAACACTCCTAATCCTTGGAGAGTGACGACACTTCAGTCAGATTGTGCCAGCCAGACTCTGCAGCTCGGCAGGACCTCTAAGCAGCTGGGAGACACATTCACTCCCACAAGAGGGATCAGGACAGATTGAGTGCTGAAGAAAAAGGGAGTGTCTCTTACTCAGGGTATCTGAAGTATTCACACACACCACACCACACCACATACACCCACACCACACATACACACCATAAGCACACACACCACACACACACACACACACACACACACCACACCACACACCACACACACACCACACACACACACCACACACACACACCACATGCACACACCACACACACACGCACACACACACACCACACCACACACACCACACACATACCACACACACACCACACACATACACACCACACCATACCCACACACCACCACCACCACCATCGCAGCCCAGACAGGCATTTCAAGAAGCCAGCTTCTGCCCAGGGACAGCTGGCTCTTACTTCCTGAGAACTAGCAGTTCCCTTGTACTCTGTCCTCCATCGGCTCCCAGGATGGACACACACTCCCCCGCCCACAGGTTTGCCTGACTGTCCACTGCCCTAATCTGACACAAACAGCCATGAGCTTGCACCGAAGCACCAACCATTCTCCTGATGCTGCTGGCTGTTCCCGAGTTTGCAAAGCTGTAGAGGAGGCCAAGCCTGAGAAACCTGGGCCAAGCACCCAGACAACACTTGTCTACAGAAACCGACTTTGTGAGAACTAATTAAATCTGCGTAGAAGGCCTGAAAGATAGTATGTAAACTTTGCACCTGTTGATGGCATATTCTGAATCTTTTGTCAGAGTATAACTTTTTGTATAATTTTTTTCAATTAGACAGTAATTTGTATTCATCTAAGCCTCCTGAAGCTGATAATAGTAACTTATTGATTCTAGAAGGCAAAAAAGAGAGAGGGAGGGAAGGAAGGAGGGGGGATGGAGGGAGGGAGGGGGGAAGGGAGGGAATGGGAGGGAGGGAGGAAGGGAAGCTAAAACACTAAGTCCTTATGACCAGCTGAACCCCACATTCCCTGACACCTGTCGGTCATCTTAGAATGTGGGAAAGTGTCACTGAGACTGCATGGCCCTTGTGCCACAGGGCCCTGATCTCATCGCCTCACACTTGCCTGGCAGGCAGGACTCCCCACATGGAACAGAGGGTCTTAGCAGAGAGCAGAACAGAACCCCGTGCTCACCACACAGCAGAAGGCCCAGCATCCCCCTGAACCGCTGCCCTTGGCCTGGGTAAGAGAAAAGCGATCAAGAAGACACACAGTCTTCCAGCCCTGACTGAGTCTACCTTCCTCTAAGTGCCTGTGTGGCCTCACCCAGCCCAGCCACCCACTGGAAAGGCCAAGGAAGCCACCGGAGTCTGAAAGCCAACATCTTAGACACACTTGAACCTGTCAACCTGCTCTCCTAAGGAGGAAGTTATAATAAGAAAAGTCAACTTCAGACTGCCTGTGTTTCTAGACTTCCACAAATGCTCTCCTTGGAACAGGGGCTCAGCCCGGAAGCCAGGGGGTCAAGTTCACAGCAAAAGGAAAGGGAAGAACAGGTCTGCTCAAACACCCAGTGCCATGTCTTCTTCCCTGAAGGCAGCCCGTTCATGGCTTTCCCTCAGGGCTTCAGCAAGGGAAGGTAGGGCCCAAAGGAGACTCTGGGGTACACGCTGAGCTTCACCGGAGCCCAAACCTCCGCTGCTGCTTTGGGAGTGTAGTGAGAAAATTTTTGATGTTGAGCTGGAGACATGGCTCAGAGGTTAAGAGCACTGACTGTTCTTCCAGAGGTCCTGAGTTCAATTCCCAGCAACCACATGGTGGCTCACAACCATCTATAATGTGATCTGATGCCCTCTTCTGGTGTGCAGTTGTATGTGCAGGCAGAACACTGTATACATGATAATAAATAAACTAATTAATTAAAAAAGATTTATCAAAAATGTTTTGATGTTACATGGTCCCCTCAAACCCTAAAAAAACATGCCAGCAGTGAGCATCTCCAAACCATTACAAATCTATCATCTGCCAAAACCCAGCTTTCCACTGAAGGCCTAAGTCTGTGGCTATGAGGAAACAGACATGCCACCAGCCTTCTCAGGGTTGAGATGTCTCTTTCCCTGCTTCTTCACAAGGTAGCACATGAGATGATGAGACGCACAAAAATGTTCTCTCTCTCTCTCTCTCTCTCTCTCTCTCTCTCTCTCTCTCTCTCTGTCTCTGTGTGTGTGTGTCTGTCTGTCTGTCTCTTTCTGTCTGTCTGTGTGTATGTGTCTGTCTGTCTGTCTGTCTCTCCCCCTCTCTCCCTCCCTCCCTCCTTTTCTCTCTCCTTCTCTCCCTTCCCTCTCTCTCTGCATTATTAACAGCACAATGGTTGTTTACTAGGATGGACATGTTTTTTCATAAACCAAGAGTATTAGATGGCTGGAAAGATGAGAAGAAGCCAGACCCTGAGAAATTGCTTTAAGGTTGTTGTTTAAGAGTTCCAATCTTCCAGATTTTTCCAAATGCCTGCTGCAAGAATAACAGCCCCAAAGGAACATAGTACTCTGTCAGGACTTGTAGGTAAGATGTGTTGGAGCAGCTGTCAGTTTGGGGAAAATCACTCATCGGGTAGTCAGCAAGCGGGGCTGCCTTCAGCTGGCCAAACACCCCACATCGGCACCGCAGGCACCAGGAGCAGCAGCTTGCTTGTCTCGCCTCAGAGGCCAGGCCATCCTCCTTTTCCTCCTTACCTCACGCACAGGCTTCCTACCACTCCTTCAGTTTCCTAAGCTCTACGGAGGGCAGAGTACCCTCTCGGTCACTAGTCAGGAAGGCTGCAAAATAATGTCACCTCATGCTGGTCCCCATCTCCCAGGAACAGGGGAGTCAAGCTAGCCACTCTGTGATGAGAATGGGTAAGCAACCACACTGACCCATCCCCCGTGTGTGAAAGTCTATAATTTTAGACTAAGTCTTTCATGGTTAGCACTTGACATGGGGAGGACCAGTTCTCCCTGAGTAGGGACCAAGAACCCCTCAAACAATGGTGAGCAGAACAATGTGCAACTGAAACACACACACACACACACACACACACACACACACGCCTCATTTATCTGCCAGACGCTGTGGAGGCAGGGTGGTGGTATTTGGCAAATAACCCGGATAGGTCTTTTGCTGGATATGGAATACCACACTAGACTTCACAGTGCAAGTGACACCAGATGGTTTGAGAAGACAATGAATTACTCATAGGCAACTGATCGTTGTTAGCACACCTAGAGATCCTGCTTTTTAGCCACCAGTTGACACCCACCAGTCTAAATCACAGAGAGAGGGAAGAGCACATAGGCCCATAACAGCTTGTGGGACTCCAAACGTTAGCTCTCCCTCTGCCAGAGAGCACTGGGGCAGGTGCTCACTAGTAGCTGGGACTCTGGCCTCTTCACTGAGCTCCTTCCTAAGGGGAGAGTCACTTGGAGGTGGGTGCAGTCTTCTTTGTCTGATTTGCACCACAGGGCTCTGCAGAGGCTCCTGTCCCCATGTATAAGATCTCCTGAATGGTGGGACCACCTTCAGGATGCATGGCATGGGGGACCATGGAGTAAAGCTTAGGATACCAGCACTCGGATCATCCTCCAAGGTGACAAAACCCTCACTGGGCCTCAGCTGGTCCTCTGCACCCCTGGAAAACTACAGAAACACAGTGCCCAGTTGCTTCTGTGCCCCTCTGACTAATGACAGAGGCAGTTCAACTGTGCACACCGCCGTGCCCAGCACCCTCCTCAGCTGTGAAGGCAGCATTTACCACCACCGAGCGTACCTACTCATGTTTTCTTCTCCATGACTGACATATGTCCATTTTTTCTGTCAGGAACCTCAACTAATGTCTATAACACTGAGATGTTCATGTGTGTGCTTACAAATGTCATGTCATTACAGCCTCCACAAAGCTACCTTTCTGCCTAAAGGTTCAATTAATGTAATTAGACTGCTACCTGGTGGCATTATCTAATTTACCTTGCGATCCAAACTATTGAATAGCATGTGCCTTTTAACCCCCTGACTGGTAAGGCATGCGATGCACAGGGCTATAAACATGTTGGTGTAACTGAGCTGCTTAAAAATAAATTAGCAAACTATAAAAAATAAACGGTACCATACATACGTATACTCAATTATGAGCTGACTTTAATTTTTGTTCTGAAATACTGTCTCTGACCTTGATCATAAACAAGCACTATTTAAAAAAACATAATATCCCCCCCCCCCGCCCTGCAGACAGGAGGCCACCAGATCATGTGGCCTTCCAGTTCAGTAGAATGCAAAACAAGACACCAAAAGAAAGGCAGCAAGGAGGAACCAAAGAAGGGAAAGTGTCTGTCTTTCTCAAAAAGATGGGAAATGTATACAACACCTCTAAGATGCTTGTGCTTGCTAGCATGAGGCTGCTTCCGGTCGGAGCCAGCAGTTAAAAACCTGGCTGAGTGTGTTTGCACTGCCAAATGTTTTTTGCAGTCTCTCCGCTTCCAAATGCGGCTGTTGAAAAAGCTCACTGTCCGCACCGCACAGAGCACTCTGTCACGCTCGGCCTTCTCCCCACCTGAGCTTCACTCTACCGCTGCCTCTGAGTCCTAGGCTTTTCAAAGACATATGGCAGAAATGTGGAAACCGTCATCCAAATAGCACAAGACAGAAAATGGGAAGGGGGCAAAAATCAAGCTGTTGAAGCTGCACCCCAGGCATGTTTCCATGCTAAATCCAGTACTCTCGTGACAAAGGAGAGCATGCCGGGAGATGCTGAACTATGGGCTAGCACTACAATTGCTAGGGCAAACAGAAGACACAGCACGCGCATGGCTTCCTAAAGCTTTGAAAATCGCACGGTCTTCAGGGTTAGTCGCCAAGCAGTTACTGATGTACCCTAACTTAGCAAGACGCTGCAACCTCACCTTCTACAAAGTCACGGTAAGCCTGGAGCTCTGCTGCAGCGTGGTGCCCGCTGTCCCTGGTTTCACAAACACAAGCAGTTGAGCGACTACTATGTCCTGCATCTCAAAGAACCAGGCTAAAACGCTGATAACACGAGGGTAGCTGTTCTCTCCCTTAAACGAGAACAAATTATACAAATGAAAATAAAAATTCGCTCACACTTGGTTCAGAATGCAAAAACTGATGGAAAAGAAGACCCAGGAAAGGTTTCCTAGGGGCCACGGGCATCCACCCGAGGCCAGCACCCCTTCAAGGAACCAAAGCAGGGCCCAGGAGCTTCATCAGGAAGGGACACTGCAGGGATGAGGCGCAGGCCCACTGCTGCCGTGAGACAGGCATCCTCAAAAGGCACTGGTGAAGTCAGGGAACAAGGGCACACTGAGGCACTGGGCTGCATCTTTACTTCTCTGGGTAGCACTTTGCTTTCCTCCTGCAGGCAGAGCGAATGACTGGCGAGCAAGGGATGACAATTCACTTCAGCCACAGAGAAAACTGGTCTCAGCATAGTTAAGAAAGGGAACATGGCGGAAAGCTGGGTCAGCATGCACCCAAAGACTTTGACACTTGCCAAAGTGGGGCCCTGGGAAAGGCGAGGGCCCTTGGATTTCCCTGCCTGCCTCTTGGCAGCAGGGCTGGACCTGAGAACCTCAGCCTGAAGCCTTCATGGGCTCTTCTTTGGGTCACTTTTGCTGTGTTTGACAGCGTATAGCACCGTGAAAAGAGACACAGAAAACCAAGGCTGAAGTGAAGGGCGCAGGAGTTGGGCATTTGTGCTGCAAGGCCTTTCTTGAGACAAAGAAGGGAGTGACTCCCCTGGAAGGAGCTTGTTGGGGCTTTTTACCCATCAGCCCCCAAACACGGACACTTCCTAGAGAGGAAGGTGACCTGGGCAGAAACAAGGACTCTTCCATTTCACACCGAATTTTCCAGATCATGATAGTCTAATCTGAAGAGTTGAGCTGAGGTCAGAAGAAAGAGGCAATTTGTTCGACTCAAATCCTTGCAAATTACCCCCCCACACACACACAGAAGTTCCTTGAGCTCAGCTTTGGCTGACTTGGGTGTTGTGAGGGTTCCAGGAATTATTTTACTTTTCCACGAGAAGGCTCTTGCTCTCCTTCCAGGGAAATCGGTCTATCTGCCAGTTGCGTCTTTTCAGGAACCAGGAAGGGAAGCGAGTCTGTGGGAAGGAGTCAAGGGGCTCCCCCAGGGTTCCCCCAGGCCCACGCTGACCATCACTCCTGAGCAGAGTGCGAAGACACTGCCGTCGAGAAGGCTCTGGAGGTGCAAGGTCAGCAGCTCCATTTGAAGGCCACATGCTTTCTCCCACAGCCCTTGGTGAAGAGAGGCAGGGCAGTCCTGCACTGAGGAGCGCCGGTCCTAGACATGTGCATGCGCCCTCACTCCTCCTGTGGCCTTCCTTGCCCATCCCAGAAAGCGTAGTTCTGCCCTTCCAATCACCACGCCAGACATCTCAGCCCCGCTTTGAGTGTTCTTCCTCTCATCCCCTTTACCCAACCTGTGGACATATTCTGTCAGTCTTATCCTCAAAATCTGCCCAGAATCCAGCCCCTTCTCACACCCTGACTCTGTTGCTTTACCCACTTCTGCAGAGCCTAGGCAGCCTTCTAGACACTCAAGTCACGTGATGCCGCTTATTCCTCCAGTGAGTTCCACCTCCCCCCAACCAAAGCCAAGAGCCACACAACAGACTTCCAGGAGCAACTCCCACCTCCCTGGCCTCAGTTTCCACTCACCTCTGACAGTCCTTCAGCCTCCTCCAAAGAGCCCTGAAACCAGGTTGCCCGCTACACACAGAGCTTGTCTGCCGTTTCTGTTTGGAAGCTTCTTTCTCAGGTCCATAGGCCTGGTTTCCTCACATGACGGGCCTTCCCTACCCATCTTGTCAGCAGTACAACCCTCTTCTCTCTCTCCCTCCCTCCCCTCCCCCCCCATAGCTTGCCTTATTTCCTCCACGGCACTGTCGTGCTAAACAACACACGTTTATTTATGAAGTGTATGTGTTTCCCAGCTAGAATACAAGTGCTCCCCCACAAAGGGCGGGCATTTTTTTTAAGGTTTTGACCACCATTGTATGCCTAACTCCACCAACAGTTCCCTTCTCTGTGGCAGGGGTTCAAAATATTTGTTGAAAAATGAATGAGGAAACCCTTCACCATTCCAAACTGCCAAGAGGCTGTTCAATGCAGCATCTATAAAACTGTCAGGCAGCCCAACCTGGGGCACTTGGCTTTGGAGTTTGGTTTGGAGCCAAATTCCATTTTCCCCACAGGCCCTGAGGCCTAGAGGGAAGGGCTCTTTGCATTATAATATAAATGAAGGGGTTCATCTGGTTTGAGGAAAGGAAAAGAAGTGAGGGGGGAGGTGACACCAAAGATCAAATGAGAATCTCTTTCTTAAGGTCTGTGGGGAGCCATTAGGAGGAGAGACCATTGGGTAGAAACTCAGAGAAGGAGTCATTTCAATACACCACTTGCTGGTCATCCTGTGTCCCATGGCCCCCTTGCAGCCGCCTCATGCTCATGTGCCCTGAGTAGCCAAGGGCAAACCCCTGAGGTGCCAGCTGCCACTGGGGCCTTCAGACCCTTCTGGAAAGGCTGAAGGAGTGAGAGAGGGACAAGGTGAAGGGACAGAGAGTTCCTGCCCCTGAGGAGCAGGACGCAGTCAGAATGTCCACGGTGCCCGTCTCCACCTCAGCATGCGCTTTGACAGGTACATAAATGCTCCTTCGTAGGCAATAAGGAACATAGACTGAACTGAAAGAATGTGCCGTGAATACTGTGATGAGAGTACCGTTCACATGACTCTAGTTCCTGACCAATAAAAGGCCCAAAGATGCTAGTCCTTCAGGCACAAGGTGCTAATGGCCACTTGTTAACCATGCTTCACACTGCTAATACTTACCTCTCATTTCTGACACCTCCTTTCCTCCCTCCTTTCTCTCTCTCTTTCCCTCTCTCTCTCTCTCTCTCTCTCTCTCTCTCTCTCTCTCTCTCTCTCGGGGAGGATTGTTTTAAGTTAACAGAGAGCTAATCCAGTTCAAAACTGAAGACTTAAAGAACGCATCTCTACAAAGCCTATTTACTGACAAGCAGGCCTCTGCCGCACAACTTCATGAAAACAGCCATCCCTCAGCTGCTGTAGCCTACCAAGCCACAGAAAAACTGTAATAGGCTGAAAAAACGCATCAGGGAAAGCTCATGACGGAAACATGGGGGAGGGCACGCCCCTTCTCCAGGCTCTGCCCTCCTTCCGATAAAAACAAGTGAATGGTAAAGCAGTGGGAGAACAGATCTCTTCAACCACAGTGAACAGACCAATGAGGTTTGGGGTGGGGGGTGTGATCTGCTGCAGTCAACTGCGCTGGCACAGTCCCCAAGTGGCCCCAATAACTAGGAAGGGGAACTGTTCACAGGGAGAGTAAACGGAACCCAGCAGGACTGACTGCACCAAGCACATGGCAGCTCCTCCCAGTGTCGTAGAAAGTCCAAAATGGGTGTGTGTGCAGCCATACCATTCCACTGGTTCAAAAAGTGGCAAAACACCGAAGCTGAAGAGCCAGCCAGGAAGGAACTTGTGCTCTGCCACCCTCAATGGCCGTCAAAAGAGGAAGCCTACCCACTTAGTTCTGAGGCGACAACACAGAGATCATTCATACCTCCACTCTGACAGTTGCTGGAGGTGGCAATCTGATGTCCTAGAAAAAGCATGGCCTTGAGATTGGGCTTGCTTGGATTTGTGGCTGAGTTTCGCTAGGTAACTGGGTGGCCATGAACAAACCACGTGGCTTCCCTTGGCCTGTGCACGTTAGCCTTTCTGTCTCCATGTCCTGGTCTCAGGCAGAAAGGATTTGCCCACTTCACCCAAATGCTGCCCCACACACACATCCAGATCACAAATGAGAAAGTTGGCATCAATAAAGGGAATCTGCCTTGACCCCTTTACCTCCCTTTCCAGCACCATCACTCTTGGCAAACAGTGAGGACTCAGCAATTGAATGGACGAGAGTTTGCTGACAAGCCTAGACTGAGGGGCTATCCCCTCTCAAACTAACCCTTAGAAGATCTGAAGAAGACTCAAGGCCCGGTGACTGCTCGATGCTAGTCAAACTTAAGTTGGCTTCAATGACATAACTGTGGGGACATCCTTATGTTACTTGAAGTCGGTTCAAATTCTGGTGCTATTCACAGCCTGATGAAACTGTTTTATTCTCTTCTGGCCTCTCATCTATGAGTCACCTTTAAAGGGGGGGGGGGTCACAAGAGAACAAGCAGGTTTTATTACTACACACCTAATCTGAATTAACAAACTCAACCGCACTGCCCACCTACGTGGCTTCCTCTTGATAATACAAGGAGAAGAGAGATTTAGCTCATAGATGCTGCAGAGACGGAGCTCATCCAAGACTAAATGTCCAGAGCAGCAGCTAACAAATCTCCCTGGACCATACCTCTTTGTCCAAATCTATAGTGTTCGCAACAGAGGCCAAACTCAGGCTGAGGCACACAGAGGGCTCCAGGCCGTACAAGCCACTTCCTTCCCTGAGAACCTCAGCCTGACCCCTGTGCCTCTCCAAGAAGGGGCTTTCGCACTGGGCTGCCTCTAGACTCTCAGGTGGAGACAGACAGGCCAATTGTACCTGGGCTCTTAGTTTGAAACCACTGCCCTTCTTGGTCAACTTTTTTTTTTTGAACGTTACCAAGTCTTGGAGAACAGGATCTCTAAAACTGGGACTAAATTTTGTTGCTTTTTTCCTTGAGAATGGTGTCAGACATACCAAGTCAATCTAGTTGGCCTGACTGACTCTATACAACGTGACATAGTAGGTGAGTTCCATTAATAAGAGGATTCCCCTACTTAAACAAAGAAAGGGGGGAGAGTGGGATGGAGGAAAGGAGGGAGGGAGGGAGGAACGGGGG
Organism: Acomys percivali; assembly: GCA_907169655.1. Lineage (NCBI taxonomy): Eukaryota > Metazoa > Chordata > Mammalia > Rodentia > Muridae > Acomys > Acomys percivali. The sequence goes on along the minus strand of OU015747.1, from coordinate 52,387,305 downwards.
AGAGAGGGAGGGAGGAAAGAGGGAGGGAGGGGGAGAGAGGGAGGGAGGGGGAGAGAGGGAGGGAGGGGGAGAGAGGGAGGGGGGAAAGAGGGAGGGAGGGGGAGAGAGGGAGGGAGGGGGGAGAGAGGGAGGGAGGGGGAGAGAGGGAGGGAGGGAGGGAGGCTTCATTCAATCCATTTGAGCCCATATGTCTCTCCCGCCCCCACTCCCATGGCAGGCAGCTTTGGGGCTGTGGACAGGATGAGCTGTAGTTCCTAACCCCTCCCAAGCCCCCAACAAGGCAGGCTGCTGCCTCTGCTCCTCGTGGAAGCCTGTCAGCCTGTAGGCCACTAGAGGCAGAAGGTGCGAGATACTTAGCCATGAAGTGAGGCCCCGCCCCCAAGATGCCATCCCAGTTCCCAGTCCCTCCATTTGAGGAGACATGGGCACAAAATCAAGCAATGACTGTCCCAGTCTCATACCTTTCAGTGACAAGGAATCAGGATATTCAAAGCTAGGCCTCTAATCCATCTATCTGAGTAAATTACAAACTGAAAGCTGGGCAGGGTGGCACAGGCCTGTAATTCCCAGCACTCAGGAGGCAGAGGCAGGTGGATCTCTGTGAGTTCAAGGCCAGCCTGGTCTACAAAGCTGGTTCAGGACAGCCAAGGCTACACAGAGAGAAACCCTGTCTCAAAAAAAAAATTACAAACTAAATTCTAAATACAAACCAGAATTCTGTGGGGTGGTACAAAAATACAAACGTATAATAGCAATAAAAATAGAAGTATGATCTCTGTCCTCCAAAAAGGTTATGTACCATCTAGAGGGAGGACAATAATGACACCGTGAAGCCTTGTGATCACCTTTCCTTGCGTGGTCACCTTCTACTGATCTCAGAGAAGCCTCTCTTCAAAGGGGAAGTTAGCGATCCAGACAAGTCTTGGCCAAGCCTCACCCAGTCAGCCTGTGAAAAGACAGGAGGCACTGGACAGGCACCTGTGGAGCCAGGCCATCTGTACACAGGGCAGACGTAAGACTTGGGGCTCCTAATAACTGCTGACTGCCTTCAGCTTCCCCCATTTCTGCTCCCGACTTGATACTTGAGGCAGAAGTCCCCAGGCCCTCTGTGAGGTCATCCTGTGGGGACAGGCGGGACAGGATGGGAAGTGATCAGATGATGCTTCCATCGGGAGATGCTCTCCAGGCTCCACTGGGGCAGGGGTCCCAGGGTCCTTGAAGTCAGAGGACAGGTGACCCTTCAGTTAATCTGTCTTCACCGAACTGAGAACAAACAAGGGACACAGGAATTGAAAAGCCAGCCTTGTGGCTATAAGCCTGCGATTACTCATGCCCCGTTTGTGTACTCTGAAATGCTTTCCCATGTCTGTAATGCTTTTCCTAGCATCCTACACACTCACCATCACCTCTCCTCACCCCAGCACACAGAAAAGATGTATTTATTCCATGCGTTTAGGCTTTGTTGTACCACTAAGCACAATGACCAACTCCTGTTGTTTTAACACGGGTTTTGTTGGAAATGAAGAAGGTTGGCCTTGCCTGCTCCAGGGGATTCTGAGCTCTGTCTCTCCAAAAACCTTTGTTCTCCACATGTCAGCAGAAAGTTATGAACGAGTCTCCCCCGAGCTGAGTTACAGAGCAGACAAGAAAGGCCACTCTGTATTTCTCCATCTCCGTGAAGCTGTCACTAGCCGAGCAGCCGAGGAGGAGGTACCTTTAGGGACAGGATCGTAATTCTCCACCAGAGATAGGTAGGACAGAAGAGCCAAGTTCATATGAGCTGAGCTAGGCCACAGAGTGGGCTACCAGAAGGGAGAGGCTCCTGCCCAGCTGGGAATGGCCCGTGAAGAACCCTGGTTCTTGTGGACATCAGGCCGAGCTGGGTTGTCAAGAGCAAATGGGAGGTGAGAGTCCAGAGCAGGGTCACGGGAAGCACTCGGGTGGGTGGCTTGCCACTGCAGTCTACAGTCATGTGACTAGTGTGGGAAGAGCAGCTCAGAGGAAATGGAAGGCTCCAGAAAGGGATGTAAAGAAGAACAAATCCAGGAGAAGAGAGATTATTCAAAAAGACCCAATGGCAGAGAATGGAGCGAACTCTGAAATATGAGGGGGTTTTAGCCTAGTGACGATGAAGAGATATTTCATCTTCTCTGGAATGCAGAGGCAGTGAAGCGTAAGAGAGTGAAGGTAGAGAAAAAGGAAACATTTCCTGCCATTGAGGGGCGCCTTTAAAAATAGAACTAAATGCTTGGGAAGAGGTCAGGCTGGCTGAGTCCAAGACCTGTCTGCTTCAGAGAAGGTACAATTCTATCACCACCCCAATCCCATCCTCCCCCAAAGCCCAACATTCTGATTAAGAAAGACAGACTTTCCAAGAGGCATGCCGTGCAAACAACAGGATTGCTAACCCTAGAGATATCCAAAGGTGGCAGGTGGGACACTGACTGAGCAAGGCAGAGCAAACAGAGAAGACGGAAGCTAGGGAAGACCACTCAGAACAAACTAGTGTCTTTCCGGGTTAGGCATGAATGCTGCAAACTGCAAAAGCTCAGGGCCAGAACAGGGCTGGCTCCAGCCATCACACACTGAAGGCTATCCAAGATGAAACACACCCACCATTCCTGGTTCCTGCTGCATACAAGGCTGTGAGCCTGTGCAGCCAGACTGCAAAGTGTGGCAATCTAGCTCTGGCCTCCATCTGCCTATCAAGCCATCTTGCTGCCCACCACTCCCTCCAACATTCCTCATTGGCTTAGATCAAAGAGTGTATGAGAGAGAGAGAGAGAGAGAGAGAGAGAGAGAGAGAGAGAGAGAGAGCGTTACTGAAGCTGGAACCCAGATCTTCCCACATGGTGGGCAAGAGCTCCATCTATTACTGAGCTGTATTCCAGCCCTAATATTCAATAAATTTTCTTGGGGCTTCTGTGATGGAAAGCACCTGTTCTCAAACACCCATTCTTTTCTTCTATGATCCCCCAGGTGCTCTTAGCAACTACAGGAACAAAAGAGCCTTGCCCTAAAAGTCAGTTTCATAGAAGACAGAACAACAGTTTTTTAACAACAGTATGAAATAATTACTGAGATTCAGCCATCTTAACCTAAGATTGAGACTCACATTTTCTCCACCTATACTCTTCCCCAGCAAGCCTCGAGGACGGTCATCTCCTTGTACTCTCATTGCTGTCTTCTGAGCTCCCATTTTGCATAGACATCAAATCTGGCTATGATCTGAAACAGGCCCCAGGACTGCTACTGCTGGGTACCAAGTTTTTTAAAGTGTACATTTTGCGAAGATGCATATGCAGAGCAGATTTAAGACCATGCCTGTAAAAATGCATTGACTGATCTGGACCACAGTGGAGGGGAAGAGTCAAACATGGGAACCAGGTGACATCTGTGAATGGAAAAAGCATCACCCATGAGAATGCCAGGTCCTCTCGCATCATGGCAGACGAGGCAAATCTCACCACATCACTAGACCTCATCATGCACCAGAGTGAGTGGAGGTACCCACTAGCCTTCCGAAGATACGCTGAAGGCAGTTAGGGTTCTGGCAGTCTGCTCTTCACCATGGCATTCCCCCTAAAAGGTTAGTCACAGTCTAATGGAGTAGTGGGTGCCAGTAACCCCAGTCAGTACTCCAGACCTGAAGCAGGAGGATTTTCACAAGCTCAAGCCAGCCAAGAGCTATAAAAGAAGCGCCAAAACAAACCAATGAACTCTTTTTTAGATAGGGGTATCCTTCTGTAACCTTGAGCCTGGAATTTAATATGTAGACCAGGGTTGCCTCACAGTGATTTGCCTGCCTATCTCCTTGCGGGGGGATCAGGGAGGGAGTGAGGGAGCTGGGGGGGGGGGGGGTTGGGGGTCAGGTGGTTGAAATCCATCTAGATTCAGAATGTGAGACAAGGTACCACAGGGCATGCTGGGAGGGGCATTCCTAGGATCCAATAGTTACTACTCATGATGATCTGGGCAGACTCCATGCAAATGCCCCTGCTCAGAGTGTAAAGATTATGATGATGTCACTTAGATTGAGACCTGACACCAGAGTAAGCATCACCCAAGCTATGGTGCATCTCTCACAGCTGAGGAATGTGAGACTTTCACCCAGTGTTTGCAGAGTGCAGGGAGTCTGTGATAGGGGGTACCAAGCCAGAAAGCTCCTTTTTAACCAAGTGCACCAAAGAACACTTTAAGTACAGATGCTAAGAAGGGTTTGGGGGTGGAAAGTGCAGCAAGAAACACAACCTTCTCCATCTATAGGCATCAACATATTTAAGACACTTCATGTTTTTTAAATTTCTTTACCCTCTGTATGGAGCAGCATAAAACACAGAACATTACACCTGTCAGGTGCTGGGCCCTGAACCATCTTTAGGCAGATGAAAGTCGGAGCATCAGACTTTTAACAACGTGAGAGTTAAAGATTAAAAACATGTCGGAACGCTTACTCTATGCGGTGCCAAAAATGTGTCTATAACTTGTAAGGAGAGATGGGTTTCGAGCGTAGCAGTAGGAAGACAAAGTGTTTCTGCTGAGGAGGAAACCACGGTCCCCACTGGCTTTCTCCTCTTCCTCTTCCTTCCATGTGAGGGAAAGTGCTACTGAAATTGGACATGCTTTGCAATAGCAGATGAGCCATTCAAGTGAGGCAGGAAGCATTGTAATTGGTGCAGACCCCCAGGGCCAATTCTGCTCCCACACCTAAGGTTGGAAGCAATGGATGCAGACACTTCCATGGGCATGGGGACACACCTATTCAGAAACAGGCTCTTGGTCTCATCTTGCTTGCTGCTCCAGGAACTGTAAATCCCACAGAAAGCAAAGAGAACATTTTTGCCTTGGCACTACCATTTGCCAACCCATAACTTAGGAATTAATGGTTGTGCCTGGCTAACTCTCTCTTTCTCTCTTGGCATCTTCATAGTCTCCCTCTCTTGCACAGGACACACCAGTGAAACTCGATGGTATTTCACAATTCTCCCCTGAATTGTCACACATAGCTATAGCAATCTATGCACAAGCGTGTATGTCATATCGTGCTGTGACATCTAAAATTGAACAAGTCAAAAGCCAACGCTCATGTAATATACTCTACATGGCACATCCTATGGGCTGAAGCGCCATGCCCCCCCCAAACTTACAAAGTTATTTAAGCAAGACCATTAAAGTTTCTCTGAAAAGCTCCCAGGCAAATGGGTGCTTGTCTCATTTTCACCCTTACAATAGACCCTTCTGCAGGTTTTGTTTATTTTGAGGAAACATTTCACTTTTTTTTTCCAAGACATGAGGTGTGAATGATGCAAAACAGTATTTGGATATGTAAACTGAGTTATTTGCATAATGCATTCCTAATCAGTTAGCGTAAATTCTGGTATCTGAAGAAGTGAAATCAAGTGCCACAGAATTCTTAAAAATCCAGATCGTACCGATAAAGAGCACTGCCCTTTGAAGGAATAATAAACACATTTGCATTCTGTTTGCAAGAAGGAAAAATTATCCTCACAGAGTTTTGTGAAGATGTTTAAATAAGTGGCTTTCATGTACACTGCTCCACTCCAACTCAACATTATGAAGCACAAAGGTCCCAAGACCTCAGGCACAGCCATAGGACACCAAGGAGAGCAAAAATACTTGAATTTTTAAAATTTAAAAAAAAAAAAAAGAAAAGCAGATGTTCCCCCACCCCACCCATGCTAGCCTGCCTGCTCGCCCTATGAAGTGTACACCCTGCTCACCACACCCCCTTGCCCATCAGTCTCAGACCAGAAGCCATCTACGCTCACATCCAGCTGGTTCTCACTGGTACTGGCCTGGGAAACTAGACCCTCCTTTGCAGACAAAACACCAACAAGGAAATAGTGTGAAACAGTGGGGGAAAAATATTACTACAGCTTCATAAATTCCCTGTCAATCAAGCACTGTGGGTTTGAGAAATGGTGTTCCTGAGCCTTTTTTGGAATGCAACAGGACCAAAGGGAAGGGTAAGCCGGGGACCAGCACCATCCCCACTACCCCAGCCATGTGGTAGGTTAATCAGGTCCCCAGTCCTCCAAGAGTCACTTGAATGCTCAAAAATCCTAGATGCACAGATGAGAACACAGACAAGAAACAGGTAGGGAAGGACTCGTGTTCACACATGCTCGTACACACACACACGCGCACACACACACACACACACACACACACACACACACACACACACACAC
>OU015747.1:52343457-52355728 GCA_907169655.1 Acomys percivali | reverse complement strand
ACACACACACACACACACACACACACACACACACACACACACACACGGCCTCATAGCGTAGAAGGCTGCTGCACCACACAGGACTGCTACATTTGCACGGCAGTTGTAAGGAAGTGACAATAGTCACCTAACCCACAACACCGTGAGTCTGGCACTGCCAGCATCCTCCTGCCCTCATTCTCAGCAACTCCACGAAATCAAAGAAATACCAAATTCACTGGCACTTCTCCCCAAACACGTTGGCTAAATGGGGTACTTTTAAGTACTTAAGAAAATAAGCCAATTAGTCATTTTTTTTTCATCCTGAAGAAAAGAATGTCTACGATATTCTAAACGTGTTTGAGTTTGGTGGCATCCACATTAAAAATCAGAGTGGACACCAAGCTCCACACTTCAGAAAGCTAAGCATCCTTCCTTCAGAGTTGAGACATTTTACCTAATGTAGTCAAAGTTGACTAATTTTCTGAATGAGCTCCAAAACGCTTCATTACGGGACTATTTCTGCACACATAATCACCAGCAAATGTTATAACAAGATAGACATGTCTTTCTTTCCTCTTTGGCTTTTTTTTTTTAAACTTTGCACTCCAGTATCTATTTGACCAGCTTCTATCATTTTTTTTTTTTAACCTTGCAAGTGGAGAGAAAAGAGAGCTGGTAAATCTTGTTTATACCATCTTAAAAAAAAAATAAAACTAAAACTTAAAAAAAAAAAAAAAACTCCACAAAATACAAAACATGTCCAGGATGCTGCCAGTTAATAAAAAGTGAAGCAGAAAATGTACAAGTCTTAAACAGTTAATCAGTCTGACCTTCTTTAGCAAGCTGCCAATTTCACATTTAATGAACTTAAAGCCACAGAGAATCAAAAAATAGATTTTAATTTGAGTGTAGAATATTGGAACAGATTTTGATAAAGTGCAAAAAATCCAGTGAACTCAGGTTAAATTTATTTCAACCCTACCCAGGCTGCATATTGAGGGGGGAGATCTGGAGTAACTCCCAGATGTGTTGGGTGAAATAATATTGAGAGAGCCCTGCCTAAACCTGTGCTCAAGTAGGACATGTCATAATTTCTAGCCTTTGGTACGCCTCCTAATTTAACATAAGGTCACCATGAGAAGAAGAAGGTTATCTCCCTACTAATGAAGACAGCACAGGAAGCACTTGGGTGTTTCTTTACCCAACATCCTGATCAAAAAGACAAATAGAGAACGCAGGAACATTGCAGACAGAGGAGGCAGGCGGAAGCGCTCCTGCTTTGTGCCTTTATGTCATTTTTCTCCTACATTTGCTTTCATTTTGGCCAAGTGAGGAGTGGAAAGTCATGATCCATGCTATCTGCTATTTCAATGAAGGATTTTAAAGGAACATTGGCAGTCATGCCTGGTTTTGCTGCTGTTGTTTAGCTACAAGTTCTGAGGTTGAGAGACTCAAAGACTCAAGGGGTAAAAAAAAAAATCTTGTTTTATTAAAGGTAAAACCTTTTTTTATTTTTTTTAAATCCTATCATCAGGATTCACTTGGGGTTTTGTTGTTGTTTATTGTTGTTATGCCCAGGGCCTGATGGATTTCAGAACCTAGTAACAGTATTTAGGAGCAAAGAGGGTGTTCTCTTAGATATCAAATAGTTAAAGGCAATTTGGTACAAAACAGACTTGGTTAAAGTCTTCTGAACGTAGTGACTGAACTGGTTTACAATCAGAACCAGGAAATGAAGTGGTAATTCACAGGTTGCTGATTACACCTCCACATTTCACCTAATTAATTTTATAGGAGGCAAAGTTCTTGAAAATAACAAGATGATCAAATGTACAGATATAAAACCTGTAACCTCAACATTTTCTATGCTCTTAACGTAAATTATTGCTAATTAACAAGAATTCTATCCTCATGTATGAAATGCATTTAACATCCGTCTCCCTGAAAAACATTTGCCTAGCAATGTTCAGAGAAACATCAAAACGTGTTTTTATTATTGCTGCTGCATTATTTTAAAAAAACATCAGACCAAATGGGGGGCACAAAGAAAATATGAAAATACAATTCTCTTACTGCGGTCTACTGATTGGCATTGACATCTTCTCTCAGTGGCAATCAACATTTCCTTTCTGGGCATCAGATAATTTCTCTGTATTTTAATGCAAATTCCTCATTTCCTAAAAACATTCCTAACCTCAGCCATCTTACCCGTCCCTTCAATTCTCCCCACAATACCACCCTTTCTAAGCTTGGGCCTAACTCGGTGCAAAGCGGGGAGTCCTCGATTGAAGTGGAAGGGAGTGGACAAATAATCACAATAATTAGCCGCGAATTCTCTCTACAACGGGAGGGAGACAGAATAAAATGTTTCTGCTTAAATCAAGATAGACTGGACGGTCTCAGTGTCTGTCCCCCAAAGCAGCAGACCGAAATATATTTATATATTCGTGTTGATTTCTCTCTCCTCTCCCTCCCCCCCCCCACGCCGCTGCCCTTCCCCATTGCAAACATAAAAAGAGGAGGCAAAATCCTTATAAGAAATGTTGAGAAGAGGCAAGGAAACCAGGACCGCAGGAGGAGGGGGAGGGGGGCCATGGGAGCTGTGTCTTCAAGTTTGCTTTCCATGTGGATTTCCTTAAAGAAGGTAAAGCAAACGGAGGCTGAGAATCTGAGAGGCAAAGCAAAGAAACAAAAGCAAAGCCAATGGCTACAGGCCGGGGACCCGGGCCCTGCGGGAGTAGGCCGCACGGAAAGTGAAGTTGGGGGCCCGGGCTCCGAGGCACAAAGCAAAAGCAAGCAGCCTCCTTCCTGGCTGCAGACGCAGGCCGCGCGCGCTGCGAACACGTGCAGCAGCGGCCTCCGGGCCCGTAGTCCCAGCTTGGAGGCAGCGTGTGGCCCGGGGACCAGGCTGCTGCCTCCACGCCCATCCAGGCCGGCAGCCGCCGAGCGCGGGTTTCCCTGAACCCGCCAGTTGTTGAAAAGGGGAAGTAAGGTTTAGAAAGCTGAGCAGGATCACTTGATCAAGTCTTAGCTTCATCGCGCACACCCCGAGCGCGGGTCCAAAAATTCATTCTGCGGGCACTGGCTAACACTTTTACTTTGGAAGATCTGTGCAAATGTGTTTCTCCCGCAATTCCGGGCACCGTGCGCGCGCCAGGCGGCGACCGCGGTTATTCATTATTAATGACGCTGCTAGCCCGCATCATTATGATGATAACTATTACTATTGTTGTGATTTCGGGCTTCCAGGCGAGAGCTGCAGGAGGCGGGGAGGGGGAGAGTCGGTTTGCCAAAGCGTCCGGTAAGCCCGCGGCGGCCGCCGAGACCTGCGCTCTGCGCGGCGATGGGGGGTGGAAAAAGTGAACCTAGAAGCCAAGGGCAAACTTCCCACATCCCTTTTTTCGGCCTTGCCCCGAAGCTCGAGAGCGCACTCCCCGCTTCTCGCTACCAAAACTGCCTTCCCTGAAAGGACCTTAAAGTGCACCCAGCTCCGGGCCCAGAGCTCCGTGGTCCCCTCGCACGTGGGGGTGCAGGCTACGCGCCCCGGTGCTTCTACACGGCCCTACCCAAAAGCATTTTTTTAAGTCAAAATGAAGAACAAAGACTTAAGGGGTAATGGGGGGTGGAGGAAGGGAATTCTGCCTAACCGTTCATTGCCCCCCCACCCCCACTCTCCCAACGCTCGTCCCTCCCCCGCCGAGAAATGCCGGGCAGGGGGTGGGGAGGCTCTGGTACAGGTTCAAGTTCGCGGAGCTTTTCTTGATCTTGGTCTGCCTCCTAGCGACCAAATGGCTTATTCAGTCCACGTAGCTGAGGACGGGGCTTGGGGGGGGGGAGGTAGGGGGGCGGTGTCCAAAGGACCCCGTAGGCTTCTGCCCTCTAAGCACCCAGAAAATTGAACGAAGTCATCCCTGCACATACCCCTCCATCTGGCCGCCTAGTCCAGTGTCCTCACTGGGACAGCAGAGAGGCTACTAACCCTCTAAGCCTGGAGAGTCCTAGAAAGGACCCAAGTGGGAGGGGAGTACTGAGCAGTCCGACTGAGCCTCCCAGACTGTCCCTTGCACCCTCTCCCCCATGGCATCCTTCCGAATGTCCCAATGTCCCGGCTTTCCCGAGTCCTGCGAACATTGCCCTTCCTTCCCGCCGGTACCTGGCCGGGCTGTAACTTCACACACCGTCGCGCGCCGCGTCTGCTCCGTATCCGGCACGGCCGGTGGGAGTGGGGGCGGGGGAGAGCGGAGAGGGAGAGATGCGCGGGGGTGGGGAGAGGGAGGGCCCCGCAACGTGCCAGGGCGGGGGAGCTTCCGAAGTGTGTGACAAGTTCCAGGGCCCAGGGAGAAAAAAAATTCAATTCCCAGTGAGCACCCCTCCCTCGATATATGCAGACTAGAACATAGGGGGTCCCTTCAAGCTCTCGTCAAAAATTAAGAGTCATGAACGAAAAAGGATGGTGTGAAAGGGGTTGGGGGGGGCGGGGGACTTTCTATACTGGACTCAAACTTTCCTAAGTGCCCACCACCCGTCTTTCCCAGCACACCTCAGGTGGAGGTAGTAGCCACAACCATTAACACCTTACAGAAACTCACAGAAACCCCTGACCAAGACAGGCCCAGGGTAAAGGCCAAGAATCCAAAGGGTGCTCGCTGAATCCGGGGACCCTGCTCCTCAAGAATACATATTCAACATACTTCTCTCCTGCCCCGCCCCTCCTCAACCAAGCCAGGCAACTGGTCGGGTCCAAGAGGCTACTGGCCAGATTGGAAGGGGGGCGGGGGGCGCCGCAGGGAAAGCACGTGGTAACCTCTCGGCCGCCCAGAGTTAAGGATCTAAAAGAGTACCCTGGGTGTCGTGGAGGGGACTAAGCAGAAATCGCCTTTACAGTTGCTTTGCAAAATAAAAGTGTTTTGCAAAACCGAGTTTCATCCAAGCAGCTTTCGCTGTCTGGGAGGTCGGAGGGAGAGTTGAGCATTGTGCTAGGGGCGGACTGGAGAGCAGGCCGGGCTGGCGGAGTCACAGCGTGGCCCTGCCGCGGTGCCTGGCGGGTGGGCGGCGAGCGCCGGGTGGGCGATCTCCACTCCAGACTGGGGCTCGCCGAGGTCGGGCGAGGCCCAGCCGCTGCGGCCGCCTGCTCCCGGGCTGCCGCTGCGCGCTCGGTCCTCTGTCTGTTTGTTGGCAGGAGGCTCCCGCACACGCGGTGCTTGTAAACATTCAGACACGAGATTTTTCCCAATCAAAATCCACTTCCACTTTTTTTGAAAATCTTCCAAAAAATAGTAAGAGGAGGGAGTTCCTCGCTCCCTCTCCATGCCTCCGGCGTTCTAAGTTTGCAACTTGATGGCGTTTTGGGGAAGGGGTGTCAGGGATTTTTTTTCCTCTTCTCCCCCCCCCCTTTTTTTCTCTCTATTAAAGATTGTGGAATTTCTGAGGGGGGGTGAACAAATCCCAGGAAAGAAGTGAAAATACCACTAGCGGAACGTTTGGCTTCTTTTGAGGGGCAAGAAAATTTACGTTCTCTAGCGTTACTTAATTTTTTTTTTTTTAATTTATTTTGCTCCTCTTCGCCTCCTCTGCTGCAGGGCAGGCAGCTGCAACCCGCCGGCGGCGAGTCGTGAGCCCTCCCTCCCTCTACCGCGTGCCCCCGGCCACCTCCTCACTCGGCTCTTGCTCCTGCCCTTTCCGCAGCGGTGGCGGCGCAGGAGGGCAAGCGCGAGGAGCCCGCACAAAAGGCGGCGGGACAAACACCCACCTCCGGCCGGAACAAAAGACGGTAGCGCCGGGCGCGACTCGGGTCCTCACCGGTCGCCTGGCTCTCACAGCCGCTGCTGTCCCTCTCTCTAGACTGGGCTAACTGGGAAGCGCCAGGGGTCCCCTTCTACAGCCCCGCTTTCGTACTATTGTGGGGGCGACTACTTTCTTCCCACTGCACACTTGACCGTGCACACGTTCGTGTCCTAAGGCTGGTCTCACCTCTTTCCTCCCCAGGAATTGTTTTTTAGACTTGACTCCCTCCCTACCCCCCTCCATTTTCCTACAGTGAAGTCGAAACAACCCCTTTTTTTTGCAGCGCCCACCTCCAGGTTTGCATGCGAGTGTTCGCATCCTTAGCATTGTTCATTATTTTTGCAAAACTAGGGTAGAAATCATTGCATTCCTTTTTGAAAGAAGAAATAAAGCGGCGGAGAGGAGGAAAGAGGAGGAGTCAATTTTTTATAAAATTAAAAGGTGCGTGCCGTCTCAAAAGTGCACATACGGTTCTCGTTCGAGAGAGGATGTAGGGCTTTTTCCCTTTTATTCTTTTTACTTCGACTACGGAAGGTTTTTCACCTGAAAAAATTTTTAATGCATGCACACACCCCCTCTCTCGACCTCACTCTTGCTTAGCGTCCCGCGCGCCCTCGTGATTATTAATAATTATTATTACTATTATTGGGTTACTTACGCGAGAATTCCCGTTTGCTTAAGTGCTGGGGTTTGCCTTGCTTGCGGCGAGACATGGTGGGCTGCGGGGCGGGCGGCGGCGGCGGCGTGCGGACGACGGCTCGGTTCACATCGGGAGAGCCGGGTTAGAAAGAAGGAGACTCCAGAGAAAATATCTTCATCAGTGCCTTTTGACATCCAAAATAAATTAGAAATAATACAAAGATGGCGCAGGGAAGATGAATTGTGGGAGAGCCGTCATGGCTTTTTTTTTTAAGCAAAAAAAAAAAAGAGAGAGAGAGAAGAGGGATAGAGGGAGAGAGAGAGAGAGAGATGAAAAAAATGGCAAAAGCCCCCCCTGAGCTGCAAGTTCAAGTGCGGACGTGACGTCCCTGCGAACTTGAACGTCAGGAGTCTGGATGGACAGAGACACACAAAACATGGGCAGGGCGAGCAGGAGAGAAGGGGAGGAGGGAAGGGGAAGCTCACACCAATGGACACACATCAGGGGCTGGACATGAAAAAGAGACCAGGACAAGCCAATGGCCAGTGCGGGGCGGGGGAGGTGCCGGGCGGGGGGGCTCCGCAGACGCCAGACGCGGCCCCTGGGGGAGGGGCGGGCAGAGGGGAGGGGGCTCTGGGGCGGCTGGCTCACCAGTGGCCGCAGCGAGCGCCGCGGCGGGGGCGGGGCTGGGAGAGAAGAAGGGGGCGGGGGGGGGGGAGGGAGGAGTGAGGGGGAGCAAGACTTGCGCCCTGCTCCACTTCCCACCCCACCCCCGGCACACACACACACTCACCGACCTTAAAATGAAAAATTATTTAAGGGCGGGGGGAGAGCAGGAGTGCTCTAGAACGCTGGAGCCCAGAGCCCGAGAGGCGAGGGCAGAGGGAAACCAGGTAGAGTAGGTCCCGGACACCCTCCTCCGTGCTCACACCCACTTCCCCTCCCCGCCAGCGGACGCCGAGGGCCGGAGTGCAAGCCCGGAGCTCGTGGCAGCGCTCGGGAAACTTTGCCCAATGAAAGCTAGGATAGAAAAAAAATCAGAAGTTGAGAGCTGAGCCTAACAAGTTAAGAGCTCCGCAGCGGGCTAGGGAAGGCGAGAGGGAGAGCGTTGGAGAGAGAAATCCAGCCCAAGTTTGGAGGGTCGCGTGTCCGGAAGGCCAGCGCCGAGGCCTGGGGAAGCAGAAGCCGCCTGGAGAGAGGGGGTTGGGGCGAGGCCGGCGGCGCAGGCTTGGACTCGGAGGGCTGAGAGCGCGCCCCCAAGGCCAAGTCAGGGACCCGGGATCTGAACGACCCAACAACTGGCTGGGTCTGAATACCACAGAAGCCCTGAATCCCCAGCTCCCAAGGGTTGCAGAAAAACAGAAAGGTCGAAATATAAAGACCGAGAAGCCAAGATTCCGGGTGTGTTTCAGTCCCAAGAGAGGAGCACCCGGGGCCAGGGCTGGAGGCGCCCAGGCGTCCACCTCTGAGCAGTCGCCGGCCGGAGGACAAAGCACCGGTAGCCCCAAGAGCTCCGGTCTCTGGGAACCTGCTCCTGGTGCAGCAGGAGGTCCCGGAGCCTGATTCCAGGGAGGGACACACCCCCTCCCACTCCCAGGCAACTGCAAAAGCACTGAGCGAAGGAAAGGAAATGTTTCTTACGGACAGAACACAATTGTTACTCAAGGAAAGAGAAAATGGGGAAAGGAAAGAAACTAGCTAGCTAGAACAGCGGGGAGGCCACGGTCATGAGGCCCTCGGGTCACGGCTGCGCTGCCCAGGCGCCAGCAGCCACCCGGCACATCCGGGAGCCCGAAGGCACCTCTACCCTTTTTGCAGCCCTTCCCTGGAAATTAGGAAAAGACCTGTTGGAAATATACCCCTGTCTCTTTAATGCACACACGCGCGCGCGCGCTGCCGCTGTCAAAAAGCGGGCTTCACTCTGGCGTGGGATACTTTCAGTTTTACGTAAAATGTACAGCAACAGCACCCCCTGCGATTGGAAAGTTTATTCAGAAACGTGCTGCAAAGTCCCCCGGCGTCTCCCGCCTCCCAGCCTCCCAGCCTCCCAGCCTCCCTGCACCACCCTGCAGCCGCCGCTGCCGCTGCCGCTGCCGCCGCTGCCGCCGCCGCCGCCGCCACAACCAGGGAGACCGCGCTCGGAGTCCAAATCTAGCAGCGCCCGGGCGGGGGCGGGGGATGGACAGAGTCCCCGGGATGCGCGGAGGGTGCTGGGTGGAGATCCGAGCTGCAGGTGGACATCTGTGAGTCTCGGCAGAGCTAGGAGCTTTCCTCCCCTCTGCTCTAGCGGCTGTACCCAGCGTCCCCGCACCCCTCCTCTGAGAGGTGTCGTTTGTGTAAACTCACCCACCCGGCGGGGGATTGTATTGTTTTAAGGCAAAGCCCAGGGCTTGCTTGCGCTCGCCCACCTCCCAGCCTCACAGGCTTGTGGCTGTTTATTCCTGTGTCTTAGGAAAGTTTCAAACC
Organism: Acomys percivali; assembly: GCA_907169655.1. NCBI lineage: Eukaryota > Metazoa > Chordata > Mammalia > Rodentia > Muridae > Acomys > Acomys percivali. The sequence continues at coordinate 52,346,856 of OU015747.1, read as the reverse complement.
TATTAGAAAATGGCTTGCCTGATTCGGCGAAGCTTCGGGCCCCTCTGAGGAAGAAACACAGGTTTTGATGCTCAACGTTAGGAGAGCTGTGGGCTAGACTGGTTTGGTGCTGGGGGGGAGGGTGCTGTTTCCCTCTTGCTGTTTTTCTTGGAGGGGGGGGGTTGTCTCGAATTCTGTTTGTGGAGCAGGAAGAGTCTATTGCCGTAACTACAAGACACCGTTTCCCCTTTTCACTGAGTTCTACAGAGCAGGTCAGCATCTCTTCCTCTGCTTTTTACTTGTTAAACCAGCTTTAGAATCCCCAAATGAATGTCGCTGCGGGAGGTGGGAGGGGAGGGGGCGACACCGAGGTGGACCTCTGCAGGGTAGGTGAGACGAGAGTAGGAGAAAGTGCAGCCTGGAGGCCTGGGGGGGGGGGGGTGAGGGATAAATAAATAAATGCCCCTTCAGGTAACAATAGTGAGCCAGACTCCTTCAGGAGGAAGCTAGGAAGATTTGAATCGTGTTCTCGTCCATAAAAGTCCATACAGAAAGGAGATGGATACATGGACAAATTGTGCTGTAGGAATATATACTGTATATGTGTGATTTATATATAATGGTGTGTATAAAGCTTTTCAGGGTTGGCTGTAGTGTAAAAAGTAATGACTTTATTACCTCTGAAAGGTTCTGTGGTTCACATTTAACAGTCTTCTGAATTACAATTCATTACACAATCGTGTGCTCTCTAAAACCGGCACCCTGTCAGGGCTGCTATCTGTGGTTATTCCCAATAAATAACTGGCAGCATTTTATTGATTTTCATTTTTAAAAAAAAATCATAGGGAATTAAGCACTTAGTTACAAGTAGGTCTGCCGTGTTACTGCCCTTGTTTCAGATTCCAGGGGTTCCTTTGCAAGCCACGTCTTAAAACATACATTAAAAAGCCAGTTGCAGCTGCTTGCCCTGGGTGCCAGTGCGGAGGTGAGCGGCAACGTTTGCACGATTAACATATATTTAATTCTCCATCATAAAATGCCCAGGGTGAAATGGGACCTGCCCTCCGCTCCCGCCCCTCCCCCAACCAGATTTCACGCAGTCCAGAAAACCAGGGCTGTGCATCGGCATTTGGTCTATCCTAGCCGGGGCCCCCCTCCGGGTCCCTCTTGCTTGCAGGGTACCGGTGACGCCCCTCCCTCGTCGCTGCTGGAAATTCACTCGAGCGCCCGAAGGTGGGGGAGGGGAAGTTTATGTGAGTGTTTAAAGAAGTAAAAACGTGGTGTTCTAAGAGATTTGAAAATAATGCATAAGTATTGAGTAAGGATGCCAGGTGGTGTTGTGGAGCGGGGTGAAAGGTCACTTTAAATATGCACACGGGTACACAATAGGTATATTTATTTACCTTTCCAGAAATGGCTTTTAGAAAGTAGTAAATTATGACGTTAGACTATTTTCTAGCCGTTCTGTTAACTTCGTTTGGGGTTGTGATGCCCTCGCTGCTTTGCCCTGAGAGAGCTCTGTGGGTTCTTTCCCAAACCTTTAGTGACGACAGTGCGTAAACCCCAGGCCAGCAGACGACCCCTCCCATCCCCTCCCCCCCTCCTTTTATCTTGCCGGCGGAGGAGACTCCCCATACTTCCTGCAGAATATATTCTGCCTCTGATCTCCGTACTTAATAGCCAAGTCCTGGTTTATTCTTTATAATGTGTTGACAAGTTTTCTAACAGACTTTCTGAAATAATGCACATATATTCACGTCGGTTAGAAACCCACCGTATTTTTAGAGTCGAGTAGATCTATAGTCTAATGCAGAGAGAGGGTGTAAATCATGAAGAGTTTCATAGTCCTTTCAGTAGTTTTCGGTATGAAGTATGAGCCGTGTGGCCTCCAGACGTAACCTTTTAGAAAAAAAGATAGTGCTTTTATTTTATGGTGTAAAGTGCTTTTAGCTTCAGGGTTCTGAACGTGAACTTGGGCAACAAACAGCTCCAAGGGGGAGTCTTAACACAGCCCCAGCCCGCCTGTGAGCATCCCTGACACCCGGCACTCTCCATGGGCTGGAGAGTGAGGGGTTACAAGGTCTGTCTCGATGGAAAGATTAAAATAAAATATTCACTGTCTGCCTTTAGAGTGAAACACTTTTATAAATAAAAATAAATAGGTGAATGATTAAAATGCAATCGTCCCATCTTGCTTTTGATTTCATCCCTTTTCTTTCTTTTTATCTTTTTTTTTTCTCTCTCTCTCTCCCTAATTGACAGACCAGAAAATAGAGAGTGGGTGGGCATCTTTAGTTTTGGACCCTATACTCAGCACAGAATTTAAATCCGAGGCTTATTGAGGGAGGGCTGCTAACTGGGGTGCTGTTATACAGACAGTGCATTTGAAAGGCTATGTTTGAGTAGAGAAGTCAGCTCCTTGGCCCCACGCTGTCTGTGTGACCCCGAAGCCTGCACCTAAGGAGGCCCCTTCTTCAAAGGCTCAGCCCTCCCCCTGGGGCGGGGTGGAAGGCACAGGTTCCCCCCCACCCTGAGAGAGCCTCTGTCTGGCCTTTCTCCAGAGGCTGCCTGCATTTCTGGGGGCTGGCAGGTTGTTTCAGATACCTGGACACTCTTATCTAAAAGGAAAAGAAAGGACTGTGTGGGTCTGCCCTGTGACAAGGCTGTTGTGTGTTGAGTCAATCATGCATGAAAAGTGGGGAGCAATAAGCTCAGTTAAGGAGAGCCTCTCAAGAGACAAGAAGTTCTGGTTGGGACATTGCTGAGTAAAATCCTTAATTTAACAAATCCTTAATTTAACAAAAGACAATGCTGACTGTCCAGTGAATGCAGTGTACTAGTGATTCCTGGTACACATAATAAATGCTCAATAAACAGTCTTTGAGTGAATGAGCTAACACAAATCCTCTTACCACACCCATGAAACCAACTTATAACCTTCCAAACTGTATTAATTTACCCAGAAACCAGGCTTTGGTGAGGAGTCTATAGTCAGAGTTCACCTAAGCCTTAAAGGGATTCTTACCAAGGGCAGCTCAAAAGAACATATGTGTGTATCCCTTCCAGCAACCTACATTGTAACAATCTTCCAAACTGGCCACTGTCAAGAACCCAGGATGAAATGATACATTTTCCTCTTAACCTTGCTTTTTGAGTAGGTAACAGTCTAATTTAGGGGGGAAATGTAATCAAAAATATCTTAGACTTTATCCTCTACCCTCTTCTCATAAATCTTGTGCTGTTACAAGAAAACTGTCTTTTTAATAAGTGTTTTTCACACCCGAACTTTAAAACAACTTTTGCCTCTTTGCTGCTTCTTTTCTTCTGCTTTTCTTTTTGTAAACAAAAGGAAAAGCAACATGCGTGTGTGGGGACACACACACACACACACACACACACACACACACACACACACACACA
>OU015747.1:52318029-52342999 GCA_907169655.1 Acomys percivali | reverse complement strand
CTCTCTCTCTCTCTCTCTCTCTCTCTCTCTCTCTCTCTCTCTCTCTCAAAAATGATTTTTAGTAGTTTCAGATGGTCTTACTGCCAATTTCTAGCTATGACTTCACTGTCTGGAAGGGAATTTTATAGACAGTCCTTTATTTGGACAAGAACTCTTTGCTATCCTTGTAAGTTTTTATTATTTTATTGTCTTAGAGTATGTATGTATTGGGTCTGTGTGCCTCTATCTCTCTATATGTGCCTTCCCATCCATCTACACACAGAAAAAGGAATCAAGACTATATTCCAGGAATGTTACCACATTATTATACACACAACACAGAGAGAGAGAGAGAGAGAGAGAGAGAGAGAGAGAGAGAGAGAGAATTCTAAGTCATAATTTGAGGAAAACACATGCATTTCCCGATACCGAGAAATAAGCATTTCATGGCACGGGCTCATCTATCAAGTGTACAGTAAAAATGAAAAAGCTGGTATTTCAAAATATATTTTTATGTTTAATTGACACATAGTACTTGCACATCTTTATAGGATACAATGTGATGTCTCAATACATGTGTACAGTGTGCAATGGTCAGATCAGGGTAATTGACATATCTAGAACCTCCGATGTATTTCTCTAGGTGGAAAAAAAACTCAAAACTCTAATTAATTACTGTCAACCACTTTCACCCACTGTAGTAGTAACATTAGAAGTGACCCCGCCTGTCCAACTGCATCCTTGTATCTGCTAGCTGCTTCTTCATCTTGGCTCCTCCCCATCACACCTACCCCAGGCTGCAGTAAACCCTAGCCTAGCCTCTACTCTGACCAACATTTGTTTCTGAGTGTAAGCCAGGCTATGCAGCATTTGCTTTCCTATGCCTGGAGGAATTTGCTTAGCAAAATGTCCTCTAACGGGTAGTACCAGGAGGAGAAGAGAGAGGGGGCTGTGTTTGGGAAGTAAAGTAAGTAAATAAGTAAATAAATAAATAAATAAATAAATAAATAAATAAACTTTTTTTTAAATGTCCTCTAGCACCACGAATGACAGAGTTTTATTCTTTTGTGACTAAATCGCATCCCACTGCGTCTGTGCATGGCACTTACTTTCCACATCTTAATTATTATACACAATTTGTGCATAAAATTATACACAAAGTATTATGCATAAGAGTATACACACAGGTGAAAATGTAAAGAAGGGCCTGGAGAGATGGCTCAGAGGTTAAGAGCACTGTCTGTTCTTCCAGAGGTCCTGAGTTCAATTCCTGGCAACCACATGGTGGCCACAATCATCTATAATGTGATCTGATACCCTCTTCTGGCCTGCAGGTGTACATGCAGGCAGAATACTGTATACATAATAAGTAAATAAATCTTTTTTTTTTTTTTAAAGAAAAAGAAAATGTAAAGAAGTATTAGTAAATGTATTTCAGAAATGTTGGGGACTTCCTGGTATCAACTGGTCTGTTCAGAAAGCAGTAGCTAGAGACAGACATGGTGGTATATGCCTATCATTCCAGTCATTTGTTAAAATAAGGCAGGGAGGCCACGAAATAGATGCCAACTTGGCAGTTTAGCAAGACCTTGTCTCAGAGTGGGATTTTTAAATGGCTGAGAATATATCCCAATGACGGACTTGCTTCCATGGGTGAGGTCCTGTGTGGGGTTTCATCTCTAGACCCACAGGAGAGGAGGAGGCCACGAGTATGTGAAATCAGCAATGACGCCTATGCTTGGCTTTGTCAACAAATTCATAAAGGATTTGCCTTGAATTAACTAATGAACCAGAACGAAGTACATATAATTAGCCCGGTACATAACCACCATAATATATAACTAAAGTGTAACAATGATGCTGGGGCAAAGACAACAAAGGTGACAGTGTTCGTGGCACTAACGATGGTGACTGTAGTGTTGGTGACAGAGATGGAGATGAAGGTGATAGAGATAGTAACGGTGGCCATGGTGGTGAGGAGGAGGAGGATAGTGGTGAAGACAGTGGTGGTGGTGGTGGCACAATGCTGGCGATGGTAGAGATGATGGTAGCGATAGGATGGTAGTGGTAAAAATGGTGATGGGTGATGGCGGTGCCCACAGAGATGCAGGTGGTACTAGTGGGAAGTTGTAATTGTGGTGTTTCTAGACTTAATGTGCCATCAATACCTAGTAGAAAAGGGATAAAAGATGGAGTAAAAAGTTCAAATGCTCGCATCTCCAGTTTTGGTTGCTTTAGCAAAGCCATTCCATAAAAGGCAGGCGGAAGATTAGTCTAAAGTAAGTTTTCAGGTGCATGAGGCCCTAAGCCAGCATCGAGAGGCAGCCCTGGCTGGGTTCTTCCGTTGAGCCAGTAGGCCACTGACTTCTCACAGAAAGGCCCCGAAACTGGGCAGCAACCACACCTGCCTGTGGAAGCTTCCCACTTCCCAAAGAGTGGTTCCTTTTCTCTACTTTCTGTGCTGCACACTGCCAACGCAGGCCAGCAAGAACCAGGTGACTTCAGCTGGTCTCACTTCACAAAATCTTCAGTTGGTCTCCCCGGGTGTAAGCTAGGTGACAAAAGAGAAGCACTATTCTGAGCATGACCAGGCTTAACTTCCTTCTCTGCCACTTTCTTTTGTTTGGTTTGTTTTGGTGGTGGTGGTGGTTTTTTTCTTTTGTTTTGTTTTGGTTTGGTTTGGTTTGGTTTTGGGGTTTTTGTTTTGTTTGTTTTTGAGGCAGGGTCTCACTATTTACTCCAGATGTCCTGGAACTCACTCTGTAGACCAGGCTGGCCTTGAACTCACAGAGATCCGCCTGCCTCTGCCTCCCAAGTGCTGGAATTACAGGGGTGTGCCACCACACAGAGCCTTTGACAGTTTTTTTTTTTTTATAAACCCCACTAATGCCTTGCCATGGCCATGACAGACACATGGCAGTCACTCCCACAGGCAGGTGGCTAGCTAGAAGGCATCTTCCCCCACCCCATAGTCACTGGGTCTTTCATTTTCTAATTTCCAGCTAAATTCAGATCAGGGAAATTTTCTGGTAGAAAAAGTGTCTAACCTCTTCTTGCTGTTGTTTGACAACTTGGTAAAGAATAAGCAAAAACTCCCTGTTCTCTCATTCCTGGTTGTATAACAACCTGCCTGTTTTCTCTCTCTCTTTAAAAAAAAAAGTCTCGGGGCTGGAGAGATGGCTCAGAGGTTAAGAGCACTGTCTACTCTTCCAGAGGTCCTGAGTTCAATTCCCAGCAACCACATGGTGGCTCACAACCATCTGTAATGTGATCTGATACCCTCTTCTGGCCTGCAGGTGTACATGGAGGCAGAGCACTGTATATATAATAATAAATAAATAAATCCTTAAAAAAAAAGTCTCTGCAGGTCAGTTATCTAAACCCCTAGTTCACCACAACAAAGAACCTGCCGCTATGGGTCATGTTCACCTTTCAGCTGGAGGACCACAACTAACAAACAGGAGACATAGTCTCGGCCTGAGGTGGCTTTCATTTTTAAAATACTAAGACACACAAACATGCTATAGAAGTTAGGTTTGCTGTCATACATGTTCAAAGCCATACAAAGGAACACCAGCAGTGTTGCTGTGGTGGCCAGAGCATCATGCCACAGACTTAAACAGGTTCTGAAGCTCTGTCACGAGTATGTGTAGAGCAAGACAGCTCTGGTCACTTGTGACACCAGATGTTTTCTTTCTGCAGAGACAGCTCGGTTTTCTAGACATAAGAATGTAATGTAGATATTGGCATCTGGGCATAGAGAGCTATGATAATCTATTGTTTACACACTTTCCGTGATGTCACCAACAGCTAGTGAATTGGGGGCAGAGGGGTTGTTTTTTTTTTGTTTTTGAGGCAGGGTTTCATGTGGTCCAGGCCAGCCTGAAACTTGCCGAGGCTAGCCCTGATCCTCCTGCCTCCACCTTTCAAATGATAAGTTTATGGGGGAATGCCACCAGCCCAGCCAGGTGCCTTTGGGAAGTGAGGTTTCTGTACCCTGGTTTGTATCACAGGCAGTGCTGTGGGCCGTCCCTGGCACACTGCTGCGAGGTACCATCCTTCACTGACACTGTTTCTGTCCCCTAACATAGAATCGGCACTCGGTACATTCGGAGCAAGGAATGGCTTCCGCGCTTCTGCTTGATGCTGTGGGTGAGAAGATACAGATACAGGGCAGGAGGCCACGTTTCTTCATTTTTTAAGTAGCATGGAAGAACGGGGCCTTCACACCACTTTCCATATTGCCAAGAGTGAACTAAGTGTGCATCTGTCCCTACAGGGAACAGCCACACATCTTCGCACATCCCAAGAATTACTTCTGTTATAAAAGCCACGGAATTACCCTAAGTTCTAGGTGGTCTGTGCTTATGAAAGCCTGGGGCATCTCTGCCCCCCCCATACCTCTCAGCACAGAGTAGGACATCAGGAAAATGTCTGCCATATAAATAAAAACTTACAAAATGATTTACTTAGATTCCCAGAAGGTTTAAAACACTCTACCACTGATGATAAAAATTACCTTCTTTTATTATTATTCTGTGTTCTTGAATTTTGAAATTAAATAAGCAATTGAAACAGCCAAATGCTGAGTGAGACTTTGCCTGCAGCCTGATGCTCTAGGAAAACATCCTTGGGATGTGTTAAGGCCTACTTCACCTAGTTCTCAGCCAGAGACTAGACTGGGTCTTTGAGGTAAGATCACAGAACCTTAGATTGGCAATCCTTGCCCCACCAGTCCTGAAATGGGATTTTTCTTGGGTGGGGCGGGGGTCGGGGGGAGGCAAGTGCTAGACTGGCTTCAAGACCATGGAAAATATCAGTTATGTGTTATACAGAGTATAATAAATAATCAGACTCTTCTAAAAAAAAATCTTGAGTCTTGAACCCAGAGCCTGATTATAAGTAGGATAAGACATGACCATGATAGTACTTTCAGAATTAACCCAGCCTCTGATTGCAAATGTGTTAGAGTCGATGCACATATATCAATTATCTCAATAGTAAATGTATAAAGAGTTTTGCCCGTGATACAGATCTGAAATATTCAAAAGACATTCATTTAAAAACATGCAATTTATAAGTTGACACTCCCGAAGCAAAAATACATCAAGCTACAAGAGTAACCTCAGAACAACTTAAAAAATAAATTGTTGTGGCTTTGGCTTCAGCGCTGTCTTCGGAATTCCAAGATGTCTCTTCCTGTGGCCACCGTCTGGCACACACGAGAGTTTCAGTCTCTTCAAATCAACAAGACGCAAGAGATTTAAACACTCCGTCTTAGATTTATATGCTTAGCTATTTTATCCTCAGCAGGACTGACGTGGTATCTGGTGTATAAAAACATCCAAAATTAATACACTTATGAAAATGCTTGCAAAGTTGTGATTCACTAGTTCCAATTTTTAAACAGTCGAGAGGAAAGAAAACATTCACTGGGAGAGCTGAAAGGGGCAGAAGAGTCCCTGACTTCATTTGATACCTTTCTCTGATGTTTTAAGGATGACAGACTAATGGGCAGCTTAGAAACTACGTATCAATTCTGATGTTTTTTCGGAGTGGTACCAAACAGCTAAATATTTGGGGAAAGCTGCACTGTAGGCATAAGATAACGGTAATAGTTGTTTTAATGAGAGTTTTCCCAGCCAGAGGAACAGACAGATGCATCACCTAATGTTACCTCGGAAGCTGGGATCCAGGCACGCGTGCTCACACTGGTGACTGATGTGTGAGGAGAGAGCCCTTCTGCTAGCCGTTCAGGCATCTATGTCACCATGTATTATTGATAGCACACGTTATTTTTACTGCGTGGTATTTTATTACATAAATTCTAATTTCAGAGGAAAAACTCTTTTTTACCCTCTTGACTTTGGTAGGCATTCCCACAGAAAAGATGAGAGGCAGAGAAAGCCTTAGATTATGGGATAACCACTGAGGGTGTTTGCTGATGGTACCAGCCCCAGGGGCAGTGGTCCCGGCCCTTAAAGAAAGGAAGAAATGAAGCACAACAGACTTAGGATAAAGTAAGGATGAGAATTTGATGATGATTTGAAGAAGCAAGGTGCCTCTGACTTAAGGCTTCGGCCCCCACCTTCCCGGGACATCATGTGCTCAGTCAGGCACTACACACTGAAAACCCTAAGAACTAAAATCCCTGATGAAACAGAACATTGCCTGAATCCTGCTCCTGAGTTGGGGGGCGGGATAGACTTCTCTGAGTGTGATTTTAATTATGATGCCACTTTGCTGGGGTGCCCCCTCAAGACAGCAAAAAATAACAAAACTCTGGGATTCAGAATCTGAGAGGTCTAGGAGGCCAGGACATGATGCAATTTCCATAGCGAAGGTCAAAAGGCCTGGAATAAAAGGTGTATCAAAGGATCCTTGAAACTCAGAGCCAATAAAAATGAAACTATTCTCTTCTGAGACCTAATTAACTTTTATATCTAAAGGTACACTGCACATTTGTTCATTGCTTATGAAGACGACTAAAAAACACACGTGCCTGGGCCTTTAAATGATCTGCTGAGTGGCCTTTCCCTGCCTGTAACAATGTCCCTGTTCTTTAGACACATTCAGTGCATAAGAGTATGCTAATTTTTCCTGAAACTTTAAGTATTTTCTTACATACGTTTTCAGGGAATCGAAGCCTGGTCTCTATAACTTCCAGAAAATTCCTTTCAAAATCCTAAAAGAAAAGCAAACAAAAATGTTCAGGGAACAGTTTTTTATGCCACGCGCTTTGTAAGGATTAGTCTCCTATTACAATCACTGTTCTATATGATCCTTTTTTCATGTTTTAAAGGAAGATATATATTTTTCTGTTACCTTTCCTGACTGTAAAGCAATCACAGGGGCCTGCAGGAGGCATCATAAATATGCAAATTTCTACAAGATGACTGTTTCCAGTGGCTGTGTCTCCAAGTACTAAAGGAAGCAAAGAGCTGAGCTGCCTGTGTCCAAGTAATTCGCATGTTGGTGGTGCCCCCTGCTGCAATCACAGGTTGTCCAAGGCAGGGAAAATAAAATTCTGACGCATTTAGATCTGGTTAAGATGTGAAATAAATGCCCACTGCCCCCTGCTCCAGGAGCAGCCATGCCCAAGTCCAGAGCCTCCCCTGCTGGTTGCAATCCCAGTTTAATCATTTTCCCCAATCTAAATTTGGAAATTTCATTTTTGTCTCAAAATCTTTTAATGTTCAGGTTACATCAAGATGGATTTTCTCAAAAGCAAAAAAAAGAAAAAAGAAAAGAAAAGTCAAGATCCAATACAGCCTTTTCAAAGAATGAGATGTGTTAAGAATTTCCACCCGATTACAGAATGATAACGAATTGTGAGTTAGAAGGGTAGCGTGCCACTGACTAGGACACTGGGGCAGGGAGGGGAAAGTTAGTGCTAACGCACGTGAAGCCATTGCACAATTTCAAATGGTTTTATTTATTAAGGGAAAATTTTGTGGGCCATTAGCTCAGAGTGGACATTTTAAGATTCAAGACACAATGCTATGAAATAAATAAATACGCGAAGCAATCAAGTTACCAACATAGGAAAACTAGTGGCTCCATAGTCACTCTTTACAGATTTTCATATTACGATGGGGAGACCGACAGAGCAGAATAACACGGTACAATTCAGACCTGTGACGGTCTATTGAATACATAATATGCATTTTTAAATTGCCTGAATATATATTCACATGACAGAATCTAATGGGTTTAGGAGGAGTCCTTGCTCTTGATCAAATCATAAAAACTGTTATAAACTTGTCTATCACATTAAATCACATACATTTCTATCAAAATTGTTTTTTGTCTTCCTGTTTAAATACTAGAGTTGGAACAGATGAAAGGAAATTAAACCTGCGCGCCTGCACACACACACACACACACACACACACACACACACACGCACATGCACACATGCACACACACACACACAAACACACACAATCACAAGTTAATGTGCATTAGAGACTCTCGATTACAACCATCAAAGCAAGCCTTGCCATCAGACACCTAACTTTTTCTGGTGGGCTCTCTCCCTAGCCTTCCTCCAATATCTCAACCCTCCCAACTTGGTTATTTTTTACTATCCGTTTCAGAACTGTAAGCATTCTCCTAGCGTAAACACTTCTCAGGGCCGACTTGCTGGAGTTTGAATTTCAACTTAGCTCTGCATCTCGTTTCCATATCCAGATCTTTGCAGTCGGAGCAAGGCAGAGAACTGAGGAAATTACCCCATCATTTCGCCAATGAGCCTGCTTTTATCAGCATCAGCCAGGAATTCTGTAGCCTGTCTGTTGAGCTCTGGACCTTAGAGCCATGGAGAAAGAGAAGAAAAGCAATGGCTGGCCACTACCAGGCAGAATTAATTAGAAATAGATCTTCGTATTAAAGGATCTCATCTTTTTCCTACTCAAAATCCAAACAAGCACCCATGACTATATTTGGTAAAGGGATTTGTAACCTGTCCCCTCTGGGTCTCATTGCTGTAGAAGGTGAGCTCTTAGGGAAAGGCAGTACGCAGACAGCAGTGGGGAAAGGAAGCTCGCTTCCAGACCCCAACAGACACCTCCCACCATGCATCCTCTGGACCCTCACTACCACCATTCAATCTGGTGAATCAAGTAACTGTTAGATCTTATCTGCATTGTAAGCTGACTGTCAGCCTACTAGGGCCACATGCATGCTAAATCATCTATAGTAGCTACATCAAGCTGAGATGATCTGTTAATTCTAAATTTATTAACCCTTGGAGTGCAGCCATCATGTTTAATCTAGTGTAGCCCGCATTTATTTTACAAGACTTAAATCCTTCTTTAAGACATGGTAAGGCTGTGGGTTAAAAAACACAGCTAATATGGGTTGCCTTATGATAATTGGGGGACAGAGTCAGACCGAAAAATGCTAGTTAGTGTGGCTACTGAAACAGGCTGCCCCCACTCTCTTCTAGAGTGAGATTTGTCTGTAAGAGAAAATTCCTCTTCAGAAACAGGTCTGTCTCAAAAAAAAAAAAAAAAAAAAAAAAAAGAATGCCAGGGGAAAAGGGGGGAAAGGGAGGGAAGGGGGAAGGGGGGAAATGGGGGGAAGGGGGGAAGGGGGGGAAAGGCTTCTGACAGATAGCCAGTGATCCAAAGCCAGACAGAAGAAGGCTGGGTGCTGTGGCAGGGTCACCTACCATGTGATGAACATGCACTAAATCTCCAATACACACCTGACCAAAGCCACCGACAAAATCCTGGAGGGAGTCACACTTCAGACTCTTTGCAGGTCACCTATTCCAGAATGACATTTTTTTTTCACCCCTTGCCAGCCCCCCCCCCCCCCCCCCGCAAAGAATTCTGAGCAATTCAAACTACAAGTACCTCTGCAAAAGACAAAAAAAAACATGTTCATTTAATATGTTAATCTGGTGTCCAGGATATATGTATATATTAGTATATTATATATATTCAACCTGCCCATTATTGGTGCTATCAACATATTCATAGCTTTTCTTTCAGACACAAACTGCTAGGCACGCTCTCTTTTTTGGTAACCTCGTGCCTGATATCTCTCTAATGTAGCCTAATAACAATTTTAGCATTCAGATGAAGCGATTTCATTCTGTGACTGCCTTTTCTATTAGATTTGATTTTGAGAAGCCCCAGTGGGTGCCTTCGAGGCAGAGATCTATCTGTGAGGCAGCTACCGACTCAATAGCAGCCTGGGCTAACCTTGACCTTTGCCGAGACCCTGCTCCATCTGGTGCCAGCCTGCTTTCCACAACCTCCCCTCCCTTTCTCGCCTCATAGTCAACATTGATCAAGGCAGAACTGAGCGCTTAGTCTCCTGGAAGGGCTGGGCAGACTCAGGAGGACAGTACATTTCAGTATATGGAAATGATCAAGCCTCTTATGCAATCATAAATCTACATAGGAGTCTTGCGATTTGAGATTTCATTCACCTCCAAAGATTTTTTTTTTCCTCCCTCCCAACAGGGATTTATAAGCTCAGTGAGAGCTCCCGGACAACGGCTTTCCCCAACACCTGGAAATTATCAAGCTTGCTGCTTGCTGGATGATGCTAACAGCTCCAACGCTGCAAATTCATTTTTAACAACTCACTGGCTTTTATCTACGATTTTGTGTGTGTGTGTGTGTGTGTGTGTGTGTGTGTGTCACACACACACACACACACACACACACACGTGCCTTTCTTTAAGAAACTACCAAAGCAACGCATAATATCAAAGACACCAAAATCAAACCTGACTTAAATATCTCCACCTCCACACCCATCCCCATTTTGTGTTTGGAGACAGAACAGGTTTTCCGTCTGCATTCTGTCCCCATTCTAAATCATTAAGAAGGGAAAGATAAGGAGGCTAAGAGGAACGTCAGAGAGAAGAGGTACTGGGAGGGGGGGGCGCAGGGAGAGGGGTAAGAATGTTAACCTTGGAGTGATGCTTGGATCCCACCTCTCCCCGCCTGGGCCACATCCCCCCCCCACACACACTTCCCCACAGACACACACAATGTGTCGTTCCCTGTCCACACCTCCCACCGGAGGACACAGCCGCCTCGTGTGCCTCACACTCTTTCTTTCCTCCTCTTCCCTGCACCGGGGGCTGGGTGGTAAGAGGCTGACTGGTCGGGGGGGGGGGGGGGGGGGGGGAGTCACGTGGGCAGCCCGTGGGCAGCAGCGGCAGCAGCTCTGGAGAAATTGACTGACTGGCCGCTTGGGCGCATTTCAATATATGGAAATGACCAGAGGCTTCTGCGATAAATCAGCGCTCAACACTTTGTCATTTGTCTAGTTCTGCTTCATTTTCCCATTTCCCTCTTCTCCTCGCAGAGGCTTGTTTTCTTGTTTTTTGCCCTGCCGTGTCTCTTCCCACCTCCAACCTACACCCTCTACAAATCTTGCCCATCTCTCCAGCTGCCCCCACCCCTGCGCACCCCCTTCTGTTCTCTGTCTCTGCTGTAATTGGAAACATCCGGTCTGCGATTTTCCCCCTCTTCCTTTCCTTAAAAAAAAAAAAAAAAAAAAATCGGCCCGCATTTGCTGTTGTGCCTAAAGATTTTCTGCAAGGGGTGCCCGGGGTGCTCTCATCTAAACCTGACTGAGACCCAGACCTCAACCCTCTTATAATAAAGAAAGGGAGGAAAGAAGGGGGGACGGAGGGGAAAGCACAGCTCTCTGCCTCAGCCCCTGCTCCTGTCTTTTAGGACTTCCCTCAGCAAACTTAAAAGACCATCCGAAGCAACTTGTGACATGAAATGCCCAGTATAGCACTTGGTGGACACCCAGAAGAAGTGGGAGACCGCGGTAAGGAGGCAGCAGGTTGGCAGGGTCCTGCGGGCCTCTTGTGGTTTTTCCTAGTGCCCTTCACCTCACCCCGCCCTGCGCCTCAGGGTTTTTTTTGTTGTTGTTGTTGTTTAATTTTTTTTTTTTTTAACGAGAACTGCGTCCCCGAAATCTGCAATTATTCTAATGGTTCTAAAGTGCTCAGCACAGTCTGGATTCCGTGGTGCGTGTAAAAAAAAATAAAAATAAAAAAATAAAAAAGCAAAATTAACAAAACCCCACCACCGTGTTCTTGTTTTCTTTAAGGAGGGGCCACTGGGGCGGACGACTACTTGTTTTTTAAGTTGTGTTCACGAGCTTTCTCTCTGCTCACAGTTCCTACTAGGGTTTCTAATCTTTCAACTTTTGTCCCTCTCTTGTCCATTGGGCATTGGGCAGCCTCTCCTTTTTTCCTTTCTCTTGGATCTGGGAACAATAGGCCTGTAAAGGGTCAGTGGGCATCACCCTATAAAGCTCAGAACCTAATTAATTTTATTAAAGGAGGATCTGTTTATGCAATATGACAGCCTGGGGGAATTAACCATTTGAAGACCCAGACGCTGGCTGTTCAGACACCAGAGTGCTGCTCACAGCATAAGCTTGCACTTCCTGCCTCATTTGATCCAGGGCTGCACCGCACCAGGCTCTGGTCTGACGAGTTAGACCTAATCCGTGGCTTCTGAAAAACTGGGGCAACTCAGAAAATCCATACATTCCCACCCGCACCTGGCACCTGAGGGCTGAGGTGCTCACCCCGCGACAGTTGGCTGCAGGGACTACTTAAAATGTGTCGCCACTGGGAGGGGCTGGACCTTCCGCTCTTGAGGAGGACCTTCCGTGATCTGGAACACTCTTCTTGGGTGGAAATCAAATTGAGTGAAATTCAATAGGCTTCCTCATGAGTAAAGGAAAATGTAACTGCTTTTAAGTAATTTTTTTTTTTTACTTTTTTTCCCTGCCACTCTGGTAATTTGAAATACATTTTTAATAACCTCCTGAAAAAAAATTTAATAGTTCAGACATATTGTTCTTTGACTTAATATCTCTGTGCATTCTTTAATTGCCAAAACAAAGTTTATTTCATTTTCTAAGGCTTTATACCTCCTAGGAATTCCAATGTCATAGTCTTGTGTATGTTGTGTGTGCATGTGTGTGTGTGCGCGTGCATGTGTGTGTGTGTTTATCATCACCTTGGATTTTGTTCAACAGGGATGTAGAAATGTATAGCATATGTATAGAAATAGATATGATAAAATATTCAAGAGCTTTCTGAAGGCTTGAAAATAACCCCGTCTTTTATGGAATTTGTTTTGATTTCGATCTATAGATAGTAAAAAGAATGAAAGAAACTGTGAATTACAACGAATATAAGATGTTTATCACTTTAATATTACACTTCCTAGCTTCCACATTACAGAGCTTTAGAATGCTCCCCAAACTTTGCAGGGGAAAGCTCTGCCTGGTGCAGTCTGAGGTTTATCTGGAAAGACCTGCCAGCACATGCCAGCTAAAAATGAGTGTCAATTAATAATAATAAAAATGCTCCCTCATTTCTACACTTGTGTGATTTGACAGGTTTGGAGAGGAGCTGAGGATGACAACAGTTGTGAGGATGCTGCAGTACACGCAGGCGGAACCATTTCCCCTCAAAGATGCCAAGCCTTCCTAAAATATGGCGGCTTAGCATTTCTTTTTTATATTAAAAGTCCAATCTACACTTCACATAAGGTGTTTTTTTATCACAAAAATATTTGTCTCTAACAAAATGCACTTTTTGTTCTACCAAAAAAAGCAAACATCTTGAAACAAATTCTCCAGCTTCTTAAAGCTCCCCCAATGCAATTTTCTTTTCAACTGCCCCTCCCCCACAAGGGATGCTCTGAACACTGGAATAAAAATAATCACTATTGAAAGACTGAATATTCCAGAATACCCTGTTTTCCAATATTGCTAACAAAATTCAATTCTCAAACTGCTCTCTGATGGAGCTAGGCAAACAGGGGACTTACGCTGATATTTCTAAGTGCAGTTTGTTGCTTTAAAAACATATTGTACTGATTAATAAAAATGTGAAATAATTTGAGTTACAAATTTTGAACTACAGATCGCCATCTGCTCAAATGGGGGAAAACCAAAAATTACCGAATATATTTTCTCACCTCTCCTTTTTTTTTTTTTCATGATAACATAAACAACATTCCTGAATAATTTTAAAAAAAGAAAAAGAAACTGTCTACACTGGCTACATTTTTATAGTTCAACAAGTGCTTGGTGAGTCCACCTTCTCCAGTGTGCAACTATGTTTTTCTTAATTACTTGCATTTGTTCTATGGGAAGATCCAGGTCCTGGTGTTTTTTCCGCGTGTTGTGCAGATCTGTTTGGCTCTTCAGGCACTGCAGCCTATGGGTGGAGATGATATTGTCCACCACTATCTAGCCATCATTCTTAGTCCTAGCCAACTATGTCAGAGACGGGGAGAGAGATAAGAAGAAAGTCCAAAAAAAAAAAATCAGGTTTTGATGAGTAAGTACAACCCACCAGATAGATACAAAGTCGTAGAGATGTTTGACAAACAAAAGAAAGTGGTTACGTCATGGTTACATGGTGGCAACAGCAGTTGATGCTCACACACTCAGGACCCAGTGGGATTCACTATTCCACTAACCGGAAACTGAAGAACTATCTAAGATGCACCTTGTTGCTGGTTTTCACACAATGAAGATGATAAGTCAGGAGCCATGAGTGCAAGGCACAGGAGATCCTCAAAGGCAGGAAATGTGCAGCTTCATGAATACTGTCTCAAGCTGTGCATGGCAGGAAACAAGCCAACATCCCTGCTTTAAGTGGTGGTGCTGGGGATCAAATCCGGAGTCTACATGCTCGCTAGGCAAGTGCTCTACCACTGATCTACACTGCCAACCCCCATAGTCTTAAGAATACAGAAATCCGTTCACACCGAGGAGCAGAATCTTCCTTCTTTGCTTCTTTCTTTCTGACTGGTTGAGCTGGGGGCGGGACAGGGAAACGCCTTGGTTGGTTGGTTTGATTGACTGAGTGATTGATTGATTGATTGTTGGTTGGATGTAGGGAGACACACCCTGGCCCTGTGAACCAAAAAACAACACTTCATGCTTGTGGCTGCATCAGTCACATCGTGCCTGGGGGAGGAAGAGGGGCTGGAAGTCATGTTGTCACACCTACCGTATTTCACGTCCAGAGGGTGTGAACACCCCCACCCCCCCCCCCCCCCCCCCCCCCCGGCAGACCTTTTGAAAGATGCAGTCAGTGGCTTAGGTCCACTGCAGACCAAGTCAGGCTCGGTTTAGAAAACCAGTACAGCGGAAAACAAGCAAGCACCCCCAGCAGGGGGCGCTGCTGAGAAAGAATGTGCAGGGCTGGGCTGGATGGGAAAGGTGTGAGAACGGCCCTTGAGGTGGCAGTCTTCCCATTTAAGGTAGGGAGAAGCATTGCAGGCTACCCAGGGAAGTAAAAAAAATTTTTTTAAATAAAAATTTAAAAATTAAAAACAAAAACAAAAAAAAAAACCAGTGTGGATAGCAAGAATATGCTTGGAAACAAGGTGGTAGTGGCACAAGTTTTGGGTAGACCCTGAATGTCACTCTTCACTCTGTCTGATCTACAGGCAACAGGAACCGAGGTGAGGTTTTGGAGGAAAGCGGAGACTGGCTGGGGGGGGGGGGGCAAGTTGCCCTCTGCCACTCAACCTGTCAGCCAATCTGCAGAAATACCCACATGCCAATGCAGCGGCTTAGACTTTCTGAGGGGTGGGCTGCTCGGCAGATCCCTTCCTCACAACTGAAGATGATGCTCCTGCTGGTAGTTTCTGCTTGCACGCACAGGGCGCCTGGTCTTTGGAGTCTTCACACGTAAAGCCTGGTCTCTAAAGGCTTCTGCCCGTGTTTGAAATCTTCATGTCCAGGAACCAAATTCGCTTTTCCCTGTGTCAGTGTAGAAGTTTTTTTGCCAACCCTTAGGCCTCCTCTTGACTCAAGTTGCTGAAAGCTGACCTAAATTCATAGGAGAATCACCCTCGCCCACCTCGAAGAATAAACATCAGACGGTACCTGAGCCTTCTAGCCACACAGCCCAGTGCATGCAGCACCGCTCTGTACACAGTCCCTCCCTGGGCTCTCTTTAAAAACTAAACCCACACACGGATATTCAAGAGCAAACAAAACAAAGATGAATAACATGCAGTTGTGTGCTTGTGCCTTTCTGTTTTGGTTGGGTTTGTTGGTTTTGGAGACGGGGTTTCCCTATGTAGCCTTGGCTATCCTGGAACTCAGTCAGTAGACCAGGCTGGCCTTGACCTCACAGAGATCCGCCTGCCTCAGCCTTCCTTGTGCTGGGATCAAAGGCGTGCACCACCATGCCTGGCTACAATTGTGCATTTTAAAAATAGTTTAAAATTAAATGACGATTGAGATTGCCCATTCAGTGAGTTTTCTGGGGGGGAAAAAAAAAAGCTAAATTATATAAATTAAAACCCTTTAAAATGAGAGTCTGCCTTTACAGGGACAAAGAAAACCACCTACAGAGGTTTTTGTTGTTTGTTTGCTTGTTTACTTGTTTGTTTGTTTTCATGTGCTTGTGTGTTTTGTCTGCACCTATATACGTCTGTGCACTATGTGCTTAGCCAGTGCTGGAAGAGGCCAAAAGAGGCCTTGGGATCTCTTAGGACTGGAGTGACAGACCGTCATGACCTGTGATTTGGGTGCTGGGAAATCCCAGCCAGATTCTCTGGAAGAGTGACCGGTGTTAAAGGCAAGGCTACCCCTCCCAGCGCTTTTACTGCAAGAGTCTGAGAGTTTGTCTAAATCTTCCTACTCGGCAGAAGATAACAGTCTGAAAAATGGGACACCATGCTGCATTTCAAATAGCCTTCTGCTAATTAGAAAATTAGCCTGTATCCTTGCAAAGGCTGCCAGCATTGTTTTAATATGGGTCTGCTAATATTCCATTCCGAAGGCCCTAATTTAAAAGTCTTGTATCTTGGCTGCTAAAACCACTGCAGGCTGAATCTTGTCAAATAGGAGGAGACTTTGTTTTCCAGCCCTGGACATGGAACATAATGGTGCCATTTTCGGGGAGGAGGTGGGGGGGTGGGGGGGTGGGGGGGTGGGGAGATGACTGGCTGTCTGTGTGCCTGTGCTGGAGGTGGGCAGAGAAGAAAGCTGAGCCCAAACACTTCATCTGAGTACACCTCAACCGTGATTCCAGGCTAGAACCTTCTTCTCCTGAGAGTGCAGATTGCTTTGACATTTTTAGTGAAGTGAGTCTGAAGTCACTCATGAATTTTTCATACAGGATTTAGCTAAAGAACGCATTTATGTGAGATTTCTGCGAGATAGTTTCTATTACAATGTTTATCACTGCTATCAGTTTCTCTGTTAAGTTATTTGCTTTCATTATATAAGATCCTCTTAGGCGGCACGTGGTGGTGACACATTTAACCACAGCACTGGAGAGACAGAGGCAGGAGGATCTCTGTGAGTTCCAGGCCAGCCTGGTTTACACAGCAAATTCTGGACCAGCCAAGGCTCCATAGTGAGATCCTGTTAAAAATGAAACAGAATAAAAACCTCTCAACAAGAAGATTAGATAGATAGACAGACAGACAGACAGACAGACAGACAGACAGATAGAGATATAAATATATTTCACATAGTTGGGAACACATATGCACACAAGTACTACCAAGTTTTATGAAATGCATATAAAATATGCAGTGTGTCCGCTGTCACTAATACGGATCATCTGACTTTACAAAAATATTGTGAAAATCAAAAATCAAAATTTTACTTCTCTTCTTAATTACTCCATTATAACTTGGCGCTGCTTCTACATGGGTCCCTCCCTGCCTCAAACATCAGAGAGGAAGCATTCAGTTGAACTTACGTGTTGTACCTACCGCACCACCACAGAAAACGCAAAAGACTCACTCCTCAAGAAAGGCTTTGGTTGGAGCCCTGACCAGCCGCCTCCCTCTGGGGCTGGAGCAGTCGCTTACCTCAGGGGAGCGACCTCCCCACTGAAGCCTTGGCGCAGAGAGCCGTCCCAGGTCTTGTTTTTCCCCTTGCTAGCTGTGCCCCCAGTGTTTCGTCTTATAGATAATGTCTAGTTAAATGTGAAAACTGATTATTCCCTTGAGTTCCCCTTGTTTAAATTACAGACCCATAAGTGTTGCTTTTCATCCTTGGCAAGAATTAAAAAGAATCAACTTAAAAATGTGGAAGCTCTCTATGTAAGACACAAGTTTAATAGTTTACAGTATGCGCCAATTTGAGTGTGATGACTACTTTAGAGATCGGCAAGCGTTCATTAGCTCAGTCTCCTCCCGTTAGCTTGCAATAAAAATAATAATATTTGCCATTTACTAGGGGCTTTTCACCCTCCAAGTGCTCTACAGGAATCAAATGGTTTACCTATTAATAATCTATGTTTTTGCTTAATAAAACTAGATTCCTACTTACAATCAAAGGGGAAATTAGAGACCAACCGTCTCCCTGCAAGCTAAGAGGATTGCTAACAGGCTGTCGGGTGGCTTGCTCAGTTTGTCCTGACCACTATATTTAAATAACTTTCCACTGGCCTCTCTAGGTCCTGGGCATGAAACAGCAGTTGATTTCATGTCTGTGTTTCTGACTTGGGAGAAAATAAGCTCTTTTGAATTTTACCCTCCCCCCACCCTCTTACTCATGCAAAAAGAAACTTCGTTTCAGACACTAAACACTACACACCAACTAGACCTCTTTTCTTGTGTCTATAAAAGTGCAGTAGCTCCATGACCATAGTGAGGAAGTCTCTAGAACCCTTGACGTCCTGTGCCAACTAGCTGCAAGCAGACAGTGGGTCCAGGCAGGGCATTTAGGATGTTTCATTTTGTTCCTTGGATGCTGTTTTTAGGACTGCTGGTGGCTCCAACCCTGAGCTAGGTAAGTGACCTCCACAGGGAACTGGACACTACCTGAGAGTGCGAGGAGAGAGTGGGGGTTGGGGGTGGGGTGGGGGTGGAGCTTCAGTAGACTCCACAGACCCATAGGTACCCCTGCTGAATCTTCACCCTGACTTTGCAAACTTCTCTGCTCTTCTCAAGCAAGGATGTTCCCAGAAAACTCAGGACTCTGCGTGTCTCCCAGGGCGGGGGGGGGGGAGTTGGTGAGGGGGGGGGGCAGGCGAGGAATATCTGTCTGGAATGTTTGCAGGTGGCTGGAAAGTTGGGGTCAAACAGAATAAAAGGCAGGTAGAAACTAGTTCACACAGAGTTTTAGAGTGCCACACAGTCCGGCCACTGGGAAGCACGGACACTCCAAGTTCAGCACTGTAGGGATGCGTGCCGAGCTATCCGCTGAGACAGGATTCCTGTGAAGACAGCGGCGTGCTGACCCTTCCTTCGGTGGCTTCTCTTCTGCTTTGCCTATTTTCCACGCTGAGCTGGCTTCTCTGTCTCTTTAACATCTGCGATGCTGCAGTTCTTCAGCTGATGAGAGTGGACTCCCGCAAACACCACCCTTGCAACCATTAAGGGCATCTCCTTCAAAGGTCTCTAAACTGATTGTGAAATTTTGCTGGATAAGCTAAGGAATCGTGGGGTCAGATCCCTGCAAGTAAATGATTTCAAACCCCCAAATACGCTGATTTGGGGTCATCTAAAAACACACCTGAGCAAAGCCATGTAAACCCTCTTAGGGGGCCTCTGCTTGGCAGGCTGAGTTCTGCACCTCCCACCCTGGTGAGGGCAAAGAACAGACATGTTGAAAAGGGAATTTGGGTCTTTCTAGTGGTTGGACAAAATCACTCAAGGCAGAAACAGGCTTTGTGATTCACTTTCAGTTTAAAAGCACTAATCTCTGCCTTCTGGGTGCCTTTGTAACAGTGTGCCCCCATCTTTCCTGACAGAGGAGCCAGCCGCCTCACCCAGCACGTGTCCATCAGACATGCTCACTAGCAAGGCACTGAGAAACAGTGTGCCAACTATCTGCAGGAAAGTCAGAGTCAGGTGACCACCACTCGACAGTTCCTTGTGCCCAACACCTGAGGAGATGCCCTTCTCCTGTCACCTTGGTGGACCTTCACTGGACGTTCCTGGACAGACAGAAACTGAAGACTTGCCACTAAAAAAACCACCTCTGCTCTGGAAAAGCCATCTTCTGCCTGAGCCCTCATCTGAAAGCAAATAAACAGAGCTGCAGAGTCGGCCAGGAGGAGTGGGAACAAAATCTCAATTCAATTGCTTTTTTTTTTTTTTACATGTTGTGAAATAATGGCAATAAATTAAATAATCAAAATATTTAACTGTATAAACTGGCTTCTGCCACTAGTGCAGTTTGCTTCTTTTCACAAAGAAGGGTGCTTTACATACCAATAGGTATTTTTAAAATTATCTCAGTGTCTATTTAAACATGCTGCACCAGGAAGGTCTTCTAGGGTTTTTTTTTTTTTTCAGGGAAAATTAATATTTTTGCTAATAAAAGAACCATCGAGACTTTGAAGTAAACACTCATTTATGCATCCAAAATAACAGTACTTTCTGTTTTCATGGCCTGGTGTCCGGCTGCCCCAGCTGGTCTGTTATCCCACACAGCCCAGCTCAGGACATCACACAGCAGATGATGAAGCGCCTCCTTCACTCAAGAAGCATGGGCTATTCATCTCACAAACACTGTGTGTGTGCCTGACAAAAAAACAAAAACGGCGTGTGGGCTGGATTTTGCATTCACTCATAAAGTTTAAGGTGTTGGCTGTGAGAGCGACTGGCAAAAGGTGATTGTAGCATAATCCAGGAGAACCGAGGGGGAGGGGCTCAGATGTGCAATCTCACACCTACTAAA
Organism: Acomys percivali; assembly: GCA_907169655.1. NCBI lineage: Eukaryota > Metazoa > Chordata > Mammalia > Rodentia > Muridae > Acomys > Acomys percivali. Next base: position 52,322,842 of record OU015747.1, on the reverse strand, counting down.
TTTTCATATCTATTTCAGGCATAAATGGATTCTAAAATTTTGTGGCTTTGTAAAAGCTCCTCTCCCCCCCCCCCTTCCCGACCACAGCGGAGATGGCAGCACCGAGATACTCCAGAGCGGTGATTTGGAAGTCTAGATCACAGTGTGGGCTGATTTGGGCAGGCGGCCGATCACAGTTCAAAACAAATATTTCCAAGGGGAGAAGCAGTCAGGCAGCACCCGTGGACTTCTCTCCAAACTGCCACTTGGGCATTTTCGCTCCAACCAGCAAGCTCTCGTCACAAGCCTTTCTGCTCCCCCCTGCCTACCTCAGGGATGCCTATAAGATAATTGAAGGGGGAGGCCAAACCTGAGATTTGGGTGGTATTTTTCAAGGTTTGCCAAGTCAGTTACTGAAACAGAAAAATAAAAAGGAACTAGTCGGACGTCACATGCTAGGGCACATTCAATTCAAACAGCTGCCAAGGAGCGCACCTTCTCTCTGTGTGGCGAACAGTGTGGACTTGCACGTCACTGGCAAGCCCACAACAGTTTCAGGCAATATGTTTGGTCAGCAGGTGTAGACCCCAGATGAGCAATGGTTTAAGGCCAGAAAAGCAAGAGACAGCCATGCCCTGAAATGAGAAAAGCCTTCTCAGGCTATTATTTAACGTTCTACATATATGAGATACAGGATGAGAATTATCTTAAAATCCCTGCCAAAGCAGGGCCTGCTTTCTCGAGGCAATCTCAAGCTTTAGTAGTTCAGACAGAGTCTCTCGCTGACAATTAATATTAATGGGTAGATTTCACAATGTGGCATTATCACACGGGAGATGGGTGGGCACACCATCTGGGTTTTGGCAGGTATTAGATGTAATCAAAGGGATTACTTGGCTGAGGGAGGAATAGGAAACCTTGGGTTTGTTTAGTCTCTTGCCTCTTTTGTTTGGACGCCTCTCGGGGTGCTTAACTGTTTTCTCCCCCTTGTCCCTTATTTGTGGTTGGGAACATCTGGGAAAAGGGGGGACACACACACACACAAAAAAAAAAAACCACAAAAAGGACGGACATCCTGAAAAGACAGCTCGTGTGTGGAACTGTGGTCTGCTTTTCCTTCCTTGCTTGAAATTCACCAAATAATTGTTGAGTGGCTAGCATGGGCAAGGGGTCCCGCGCCAGGGTATCCCCAAGAACCTGTGCTTCAAGTAAGATGTCAGTGGTCGCAGATCCACTTCTGGATACATCAGCTAGGTGAAGGGCACACTGTGTCCCCAGGGCTGTGCTAGACACAGCTTTCTTCCTCACCTTGCACCCGCCCCACGATTGACCGCCACCGTCAGGTAAAGGCGTGACTTAGGCAATCAAAATGAAGATGTACCTCGGACTTCAGAAAATAATCTCACAGTTGTATCGCCAATTGCAAACCTTCAAAGCACCAAGAAGGGGGAATCAGCCAAACACATACACATCCATTTTCCTTAAAAATAAACAGAACTCTTGGCTGGTTGTTTCACGGTTGGTCTTGGTACCAAAGCCCTGTTGATGGATCCTGCAGGTTACTTTGAATGTTGCTTCAACTTTTGCTCTGATGGTAGTAAGTTAGGAAGCAGGCTTGCCACTAAAGCTCTCCCAAACAGGAATCCCCAGCATCCTCACTCCCCTCATGCCCAGGATGCTTTGCCAAGGAGAAGAACTGCAGCACCCAGGAGCTACCCCCGCCCCCGCCCACCAACGTCTCATGAGCACGTGGGGCTGCTTGACGACATCCCAAGGTCTGAAAAGTGTTACTGGCTCTGATTAGCTTCTCCCGAGAAACTCAGGGTGTGGACGGGCCGACTTAGCCACTTACTAGACGATGGTGATCACACTCTGAACTTCCCCTAAAGATAGATGAGCCATAGGGTAGTCTCTGTTTGTAAGAACATCGGAATACGACAAGGACCCGTTTCCTTTCCCCCTGTTTTCCCACGTGACCCTCACAGGTCACCCTTGACCCCTCTCCCCAGACCCAATCAAGGCAGCTAACTCAGAGGTGGAGTTTCCTTCCCCTCAAAGCAGTTTCTGGCCTTATTTGCACGTGTAACAGAAACGTGCTTCATGAATCTTTAACATTTTTACTAGTAACGAAACTATAAATTCAGCTGCTCATCAGACCGGCTTTAATCCCTAAAGTGGTGTGGCCTGCACTAGTGGCCACAAGCCTCTGTGGTTACTTAAATTCTACTTTAGCTCAGTGGTCACATGAGAAAGACGAGTTTTTCTGGGCCCTTTAGAACCTGCCTGCTTGGGGAATGCAGGCCCAGATGTCCGCTACCTTCCAGTCTCTTGTGCTCAGGATACCTGAGCCCTCTAACCTTAAAATTTGGGGATCAGGAAAAACCTCAACAGAGCAGATTTACGGAGTATTATTGTTGTTGTTGTCGTTGTTATTGTTGTAGTATTTATTTATTTATTTATTTATTTATTCATTTATTGCTCAGGGATATAGGGGAGCGCAGCTTCCTGAGCAGGCTTTGGGAGCTGAACCCACTCTGGAGCTTCCGTCCTTCGACCCTTAAAAGAAACTTGCATGAAGGGGACAAGTCTCCGCTGTTTGCCAGGTTAAGCAACTTCTGCGTCCAGCGTTCTCTCACCTCATCCTTTGCACCTGGGCGAACCACAGGACAAAGACTCAGGCGGAAGCTGCCCAGCACAGCTCGCAGGGGCGACCACGGCCACCCGGGGCGCCTCCACCTCCTGCGCGGGAGGCCCGGCACCCGCCTTTGTCTGCCGGCCGCCGTGGTCCGGGTCTGCATGAGGCGGGCGCCATCGTGCGGCAAGATTCCAGTACTGCATCACCGGTGGCGTGGCTGGGCGAACGACCTGGCAGTACCGCAGGATGTTGGTGTCATGGGGTGGCCACTGCATTGGCTGTAAAGATGCCTTCTGTTATACACGTTATGTGTTGTGTAAATGTGGAAGTACTTCTAACAAAGGAATATGAGCTAACACTAAAAGAAAAAAGAGGAAACGGGCATACTTGTCTGTATACAGTAAAAAAAAAAAAAAATCTATGGTGGTGATTGAGATTATTGCTAGCAGGGCTGCCTGATCCTCGTGGCATATCTCTAGGCCCTCACAAAAGAACCAGATCCCAGTACTGCCAGAAACTGTCTTTTGATCATTTGTGCTTATGGCCGCATACATGTTTCCTAAACTAAAGCATTTTGTTTAAAATAAAAGATATGTCTGAGGTTTATGTGATGTGAAAATTCTGTGGCCCTGTTCTCTGGAGACAGGGACAAGTATGACAAGGTAGAGAAATGAAATTAATCTGTATTTTGAGGGACACTCAGAGTAGAGGTTTTTCTAGCTTGAATGACCCTGTGCAGCAGGCAAAGCCTTCATTAGCCTTAGTGAGGGTGGGAAATGTGTTTGTGCCCGACCCCCGACCCTCCACCATGATTTTTATTTTAAAAGTTACTCCCCTGGAAAGACCTACAGAAGGGAGTGTTTCCTTCTGGCTTGTTTCAGAAGGCAGTGCTAGAATTGACTTGCTCAGAAATGACCAGTCAGCTCCTTCAAACCCAGCCTTCTTTTCTCAAAGGCAGCCCTGCCTTTCAGCTCGGGCGGACAGCATTCCAACAGCTGCAGCCCAGAGCCCACTTAGTAAGAAAGAACTGGTTACATTGGTTCTGTGACGTGTTTGCAGCACTGAGTATTTCAAGAGAGAGCTCCTTGGAGTCCCCAAGGCATTACATCCAGCAAAGGCATGCATGCTGGGCCAGCAGAGATGCTACCTACAGAGGCCATGCTATCCCCTCTTTGTGACCCGCCCCCCCCCCCCAAGCCAGGGAGTGCCTGGCACCATGCTGGACTGAGCTCTAAAGCTGTGGCCTGCCTAGAACCTATTCAGGGGTGTAGAGAATATTGAGGCCAGGGCTGCACGTCTGTGGTTGGGCTGCAGGGAATGTGGACAGTATGGCTCCCTTAGGCACCAAAGCTATCCTGAGCCTAAAAAAGACTAGATGTACGTTCTAAGGGGAAACAGCTAGGATCCTGAGAGCAGAGGAGCCAAAGGCTGGGGCAGCCTCTCTCAGGAGAGAGGACCTGGCAGGACCGTGGGCCATGGCCTCTGATGGAGAAGGGATGATTATACAGATGAACTTGTACACGAGTAGGCTTTACAGTGAACATTTAGAAACTTCTGTTTGTCCTCTGGCTTGGAGTGTAGGGTGTGATGTGGGAAGCGGTGAGTTAGGGCTGTTCTACTGTGGCTTTGCCTGCAGACACAATTGGTCCTGGATCTCAGATGAGTCCCTGGGGACGCATAGAGGAGGTTGGGCAGGGCACGGGAGAGAGCCTCCACCCCGCCCCCCCCCCCGTACCCCCTCTCCGTAAGGGGAAGCCAGCCAGGGATAACTGGGAACCTCACAAGGCATGAGATGAGTTAACTGTTTTCCCTGTTTCATCTTTAGAACTTAAGGCAGGGCTAACCTTTCCATGGTCTCTTAGACCCACCTTGAGTGTCCATGGCTGAGCCTCCAATGGCATATACAAAAGTAGGTAGCTCGCTCCTTGGGAAAGTCTGCCCAGCTAACTGGAGTGTACAACTGTCCCTAGGGGGCTGGGGAGACAGCTCAGTCCTTAGGAGCTTGGACTGCTCATCCAGAGGACTCAAGTTCAGTTCTCAGCACCTACACCGGATAGCTCACACCTGCGAGTAAGTCCAGTTCCAGGGGATCAGGTGCCCCCTTCTGACCTATGCGAGCACCTGCACACACACACATGCACAGACACAGGTGCACACACACACACACACACACACACACACACACACACACACACACAC
>OU015747.1:52293079-52305967 GCA_907169655.1 Acomys percivali | reverse complement strand
ACTCACTCACTCATTCACTCACTCACTCACTCATTCATTCACTCACTTACTCACTCGCTCACTCATTCACTCACTCACTCACTCACTCACTCACTCATTCACTTACTCACTCACCCACTCACTCACTCACTCAGTCATTGGATATGGCGTCAAAGTAGCATGCTGCTTGCAGGTAATCCTTCCAGTCAGAGTCACTGCTAGTTAGAAATTTGGGGTCTGTTTTATGCTCCCCAAGCCGAGGGATCTACAACTATGGCTCTCCTGAGAAGTAGGAGGACTTCCAGGAGGTAAGGCCTAATGGAAGAATGGCCTAGGGCCCTGGGTAAGATGCCCTCAAGGGAGATTTGGGGACCCTAGCCCTCTCTTCCTGCTCTCCTTCATTTCCCAGGAAATGGAAGACAAACAGCTCTCTTTGCTGCATGTCCCTACCACGACACATTGTTTTGTCACAGACCCAAAAGCAAAGGCTGAAATTTCCAAAACAATGAGTCAAAATAAACCTTTCCACTTTTCAAATTGATAATTTCAGGCATTTTGTTACAGCACTGGAAAGGTGACTGATAGACATCAATAGGCTCATTTTTCCCTCAGAGAACCCATTCCACGAGCTGTGGGTTCATGGCCAGATTCTCAAATGGACTAATTGGGTCTTCCAATCATCACAAAACACCATATCTCCTCTAATTAAATGGTATGGACCGGTTAGACACTGGTCCCTCCCTCCCTCCCCCCCCCCCCCCCCGCAGAAGAATTGCTCCTTGCCTCCTTCCCAGCTTCTGGCCCTGCAGGCATTCCTTCGCATACCTTGACTGTACATCATTAACTCTGTTCTAGGAGGCTTTCCTGATGATTGTCCCCTAAGTCTCTTGACAAACTTCCTCTGTGTCTTTTTTTTTTTTTTTTTTTTTTTTTAATTCTCCCGACTTAATTGTCATCTCTGGGGCTTACCGCCTCCATCTCCTAACCTAGGCCTAGTTCTGGAAGCTTCTGGCCTCCAAACAATCTAACCTAGGCCTAGAATGTTATCACCCTCTGGGATTTACTGCCGAATGAGCTCACCTGTGCTTGTGCTTTCTTAGCTCTGGCCGGCTCAACTCAGCTGTTCCGGCTCAAACTCCTCTCTGAGCTGACTGATTCAATCTGGCTCCTTTCAGCTTCTCACCAAATTGCTCTGCTTGGCCTCAAACTCCGGCAATTTGTTCTAATCTTTTGACTACTTCTTATTCTCTGGCTTTACCTCCCTCTGCCGACCTCTACTGAACTGTGCGAACCCACAAAGGAGCTCAACTCCCCTGCGGTGCACTCACTGCGCCAAACTGACTGCCCTTCAACTAGACGTCCCTGCTGACAAAGGCCGCTCAGAGCCTAGATGACACCATCAGGTATACCTCAGTCCGCTTTGGTTGCTGAGATATTGTCACACCATAGAAATCCAGAGGAAGCTGGGCAGTGGTGGTGCACGCCTTTAATCCCAGCTCTCAGGAGGCAGAGGCAGTCAGATCTCTGTGAGTTCAAGGCCATCCTGATCTACAAAACAAGTCCAGGACAGCCAGTGCTACACAGAGAAACCCTGCCTCCAAAAAAGAAAAAAAAGAAAAAAAAGAAAAGAAAAAGAAAAAGAAATCCAGATGAAAACAACCCAGTGAGCCTGTAACATTTTTTTAAGTTTATTTATTTTATGTGTATGGTTTGATTTTTTTTTTTTTTTTTTTTTGCCTGCATGTATATGTTTACACCATGTGAGTGCAGTGTGCAGTGCCCTCAATGGCCAGATAAAGACGTTGGATTCCCTAGAACTAAAATTACCCGGAGTTTTGAACTGCCATGTGCGCAAGCGCAGTAAGTGCCCGACCTTCTCCCCAGCCCCATGGATTTTGTTTTTAAGACTGATTGAGGCCAACAAATAACCAGCACACACTAGTCTTTTTCTGTTCCTTCTTTTAAGAAAAAAAATGCAATCTGTAGCCATTAACATTAAAAGCTTTCTAAAGCCATTTTTGTTTTTAAAACTGGACAAGCACACGCAAGACATGGTCTCTACTGTGTAAAGATTAAATGTGGAGACGTGCCTACGGATGAGGCGGTGATAACAAGAAGCAAAGCTTGGCCTGGAGCCTACGCAGGGCCCTGTGGCAAGCCCTCAGGCGTTTTCCTTCTCACTACAGCCCAACAGTACTTATTTTCTCCAACAGAGTTGGGTGATCCGCTACATCTTTATTTACTGTGGCAACAGTGTATCCACAAACCAGGGCAAAGAGTTTCATGTACGTTTTCAATATATCAACCAACGTACTGATAAATAATAATGTTTAATATAATAAAGTAGAAACGAAAGCATAATATTCATTTTAAATAAACCCATGTGCCTTTTGTATGTTGGGTTTTTACCAGATCCAGATCTTGCCTGAATATAAACTGTTTTCTTCGAGAAGGTTCTCCAAGGGGCTGGAGAGGTGAGTCAGCAGTTAAGATCACTGGCTTTTCTTCCAAAGGACCTGTGTTCTAGTCCCAGCACCCATATGGTGACTCACAACTATCTGTAACTCCAATCCCAGGGGATCCAACACCCTTTTCTGGTCTCCAAGGTACCAGGTACACATGTAGCTTACAGACATAAATGCAGGCAACACACACACACACACACACACACACACACACACACCCCTAAAATAAATAATTTCCTTTTTGAAAAAGAAGAAGGCTCTCTGGTCTTGAGGTCTTATTTCTGTACTTTAATTCTTTCAGGTTTTGTCCATTTTTGTACCCAGGTTGCTGTAGGGGAAAGGTTAAGAGTCACTGGGCCCTTAGTGGGCAACAGCCAACATCTTTTCCCAGAACTGCAGCTTGCCTCCCACCCCCTTCACTGGGAGCAAAGAGAAAACAGGAGATTTAGGTGACAAATAACCCCAATGAAAGCTGCTTAGAATAGAGTAAAAATAATTGAAAGACGATAGCAAGCGACTGCAGTGTTTGGAGAGGTAAATGTGATTTATCACTGAGCCTGTACGTGCAGACATGGACTCGTAGCGGCAGATGCGGCCCTCACATCTGTGTAACCCTTAGAGAATCAGAAAAGCTGCCCTCCCATAGTTCTGCTAAGAGGTGGCCCTAGCTTATGTTTCCCCTCTTAATCGTCTTTGTTTCAGATTCCGATCCATCTTCAATGGGGACTTCTTAAGAGCAGAAGCAAGCCCAGGAGATGACACTGAATCTACACATTGTGAAGTCATTCTGAGTTTTCGTGTATGGGGGCTGGGGGCGTGAGAGATGGCGTCATGTGAGACTGTTTTTTCTTCTTGATCTAGTGGCTAAGAAGCTGAGGACCAAAAAGAACATACTCCCACCGCTTCGTGGTTATCAGCGTTAGTTTTAAATTTCCTGTCTTGGTTGCATTTTCTTCTCATATAGCTGACTTTCTCACCACTCTCCTCCAGAATATGAGACAGGCACCGGGCAAGAGAGATAAAGGTTTCCATAAGAGCCTGTTGCCCTTTGCTGTGAAAATTTGGGCCTGACGCTTCTTTGAGTTTTGTCTTCATGTGCCCATGTTTCTTTCTTTCTTTTATTTTTAATTTAGCAGCCAAAGAATTCAAGAGTTAAGGCTGATAAACCTGTGTTAAGACTATCTCACCTACCCAAGTGTGGGAGAAAGCGTGAGTCCAGAAGAAATTGCTTTTCTCAAAATGGACTTCCCTGGCTTGATTTGGCCTGGGACCAAAGCTAAGAGGTAGTGTGAGAAGCTTCTCACACTAACAGCTGCATCTCAGTCCACTGGGAGCTCAGATGCTGGGAATCCCCCAGGCACTTTTACAGATGAGGTGGGGATGTGGGCTCCCCCCAAAAGCAGAGGGCAGGAGTCCGGGCACCAGTGTGGGTTGTTGGAGCGTCTCCAGCATCCTGAAGCTCCACACAGGCATAACATGCAAACTGTAAGACTCACACACAGCCTTGCACCTCAGCCCTGGGGCATGAGGCGCCAATCAGTGCCTGTGGAGTGAAAATCTAAGGCACGTGTCTCGAATGTTTTAAAGACGTCATACTTTCCACAGGTAACGTGGTTTTTGGGTGTGAAAACATAAATCCCAACAAGTGTGCTAAGTGTGTGCAAACTGTATGTGGTGGTGGGTATGTGAGTACCGCCTGCTGCACTGCTGTCGGTGAGTGTGTTGGTACAAGTACAAAGCACAGTCTAGCCCAGGGCACTAAGCTGGTGTCAGGGAGGTCCACCCCCCCCCAACCCCACCACAAAGCTCTTCGGACTGTTTTGATCCAACTTAACATCCTTAAATTCCCTGGGTCAGTCAGAAGGCCTTCCCAGGTCCTTTTCATCCCTGAGTTCTTCCACACCCCACCCCCCGATCTTCACAAATCAGGCCTAATAACCAGAAGCCGGTTCTGAAATATTGTTTGTTTAAAATTTTAAATTGCAATTTAACTGCACACGCCATGGGATCACGGACCAAAAGCCCAAATGGAGAATAATAATTTTTTTTTAACACAGCGCTGGGTAAGAATGACCTTGTGAAAATGTATTTTGCACATGTTCCATGGCTGGATTTCTGCTGCTATTCTTTTTTTTTTTTTAATGGAAGCCATCATTTTAGGAGGTAATATAGTAACCCCAGTTAATTTGTATGCCACTGCTCAATTGGAGACTGAAAGCTGAAGGCCACAAGGTTGTGTTATAATGGAAAAAAAAAAAGCTTTTTAACAAAAAGCCAGAAGACCTCGCTTCCAGTATGAACTACACCAGTGCCTCTGTGAGATATTGAGCAAGTCGCTTAATCTGCTTGGGTCTCAGTCCCCTCATCTCTAAAATGGGCATAGCTGTGCCATCCAAACATATGTACTGTTCTCCCAGAGATAAAGGGCAGTCCAAACAGCAGTCCATTGCGAGTACGCACCATACGATATTTGCCAATGGCCATTTTGTAGCCACTGCAACGTTTTGTCCATGCCTGCTTCAGACACTAGGCAGCCAGGCGTGGTTCAGAGGAGGCCAGTGCAAGGCTTGGGTTTAAATCCAGACTCTGCTATTTATAGGCTGAGTGACCACAGGCAAATCGTACAGCCTCTCCCTCTTGATCACGTCTGCAATTGTGGATCTATCATACCTGTCTCGGGTTGTTTTGTGGCAAAAATGAGTTAAGGAGTCTAAACACGCTATATAACTTCATCAATACCCCTTGGGGCTCGACATTTGATGAGATGCACTGTCGCTGTCTTCGTCCGTTTGTGTGGCCATTATAGAATAGCAAAGACTGGCCAGTTTAACATCATCAAGTGTATTGCCTTGTAGCTTTGGAATCCCAAGCTTGAGGGGTTAGCATCTGGGGTTCTGGAGAGGCTGCACTGTCCCTGCGGGAGAAGGGCTGGAGATCAGACACAGAAAGCCAGACAGGAACTCCTGGCCTCAGTAATTAATCCATTCACGAGTGTGAAGCCCACAAAACGTCCACACCTCATGGCACGGCTGCTGTGGGGAGTGAAGGAAGCCCTGAGTGAGCACCATCCTGAGTGAATGTTTGTTTTGACATGGACATGGCCTGCTGAGGATTCCAAAGCCAACTGACTCATGGGAAATTGGCAAAGCGATTGCCAACATGGCCGGGTTCAAGAGGAATGGCAGACCTTTCCTGGGAGTTTGAGTAAAGAGTGCTTATAGGTTTGCAGTGTATGTAAAGACTAGCAACTGCAGCTTTCTCCTCTTTCTTGGCTACAGCCTGAGACCACTCACCTACAGAGACCCCCTATGGGGACTAGCCACCCCTACCTCTATGCTGTACCCAATAAACACTGAGGTTCCAGGTTGAGGACATAGCAATAGCAAAATCCAGCCTGGTCCCAAGCTTCACTGTACATGCGTCCATGTGTCTGTCTTTTCTTCAGTTCCTTGCTACTCCCAACCAGGGTCCTGGGACCTGAGTTACACAGAGCTTGGCAGGCTGCACTATGGGTTAGGTTTTTGAATACAAGCATTATGGGGACACATTCAAACTGTAGAAGTCGCTGTGATGTCCTCTGTCTGGTGCTTGGGTGTACTCAAATAGCTTCTCCGTGAGTAAGTTTAAAATTAGACACCAAATCCTCAACTCTTCCTGACTACAGATCAAGGGACTCACACAGTGTCCCTCATCTTGTGAAAGCCGAGACTCTCTCTGACAGACAGAGAGAGGCATGCAGCACACTGGGCTGATGTCCTCAAGTTCCAGGACTGACCAGGTTTATGCAGTAGGGGACGGGATCATCTGGGGATGTCAGATAGTGATTATTGATTCCAGGCTTAAAACACAAACCAGAAATGTTCAACATGAAGAAACATGAAAAGGTCTCTGCAGTTGGCCTTAAAATTTGACTAAGACCATCCGGTGTCTCAACTGTTTTATTATCAGTTTCCATTTATGATACAACTTGGTCTTCTCTATCAAGTTTGAGAGCAATAGTCCCAATGTGTGCTAGAATATAGGTATCACAAATCTACTCGGAAAATAAGGTTGAGGACCTACTGTGTGCCAGGCATATACACAGGGAGTATACATACGGTCGGAGATGGAAAAAGTTCAGTGGGTGTGAGCAAAGCACAGGGGGCTCAGGGCAGCTTCATGGGCAGCCTCCAGCCACAGAAAGTGGGCAAAGCTCTGGGGAAGGCAAGATCTAAGATACCATGGGAGGGGCAAATGAACCAGGTGCATAGAGGGGGCTAAAAGGGACACTCAAGCTGAAAGAAGAGCCTATATAATGACCCGCAACAAAAGAACGAGGCCTGTGGTGTAACTCAGGTAACGGACAGCAGGGAGCGGTGACTGAGATCTGGAGTGTGGTGATGGAAGTGGAGAAGAGCCAACGGGTTCAGAGTTTCGAAGGCCGGCAGGCGGTGGAGAAGGACTGAGTGCAGTCAGCAATACTCATGATTCAACATAGAGAGATTCATTTTAGAGGCTGTGGAAATAAGCAAGATGTCCCAGGGAGGGTACAGTGAAGAGAGAAGAGGGTCAAGAACAGATTCCTTCAAGAACCCCAAAGCTGAACTGATGATAGAAAGAAACAGAGCTAAGGGGTAGCTGTGGACACAAGGCAAACCCAGAAGTGGGTAATTCATCGTAAAGCAAGATGAAAGAGCATGGGGCCATGGAGGTGGCTCAGCACCCCCAAGAGCCTGCTGTGCAAATGTGAGGACCAGAGTTCAGATCCCCGAACCCACATGAAATGTGGGCTCCCTGTAATGCCGGCAACTCTGAACCCAGAGCCAGTCCCTAGGGCAAGCTGACTAGCCAAACCAGCTGTGTTGCTGGCTCTCAGCCCAACAGAGGGGGTCCCATCTCAATGAGAAATGTAGAGGCACCATCAAGGAAGACTCCCAGATTTCTAGAATGGGCAATGGTAATGGCTGTATTATAAAGTGAAAGAATTGAGCAGAATGCAAGCAACATCTAAAACAGCTAAGTTGGTTCATTTTCTGTTTTATGTACTTTACCACTGTAAGGTATAGGCACTATATAGGCACTAACTAGGAAGGACTGATTGTGATGATGACATCACAACTCTTGATTTGCCAAAATGTGACTTGCTAACTGTATGGTTTTAATGCATGGGCTATATACTGTGTGAATGATGTCTCTATATAACTGTTCTTCAAAAAAGCCCCAAGCAGCCAGGTGGTGGTGGCACATGCCTTTAATTCCAGCACTTGGGAGGCAGAGGCAGGTGGATCCCTGTAAGCTCGAGGCCAGCCTGGTCTACAAAACAAGTCTAGGACAGCCAAGGCTACACAGAGAAACCCTATCTTGAAAAACCAAAAATAAATAAATAAATAAATAAATAAATAAGCCCTAAGTAATCAATTTCAAAGAGATGTTGTCCTTTTCACTGCAATGGATACCAGAGAGCTGCTCATGACATCAGTGACATCAGAGGCTTCAGTAGAGGGACAAAGAGAAAGACCAGAAGCTACAGTGAAAAGTGAGTTGGGAAGCAAAGAAACGGGGTGACAGCAATTTGCAGCGAGCACACACTGCCATGGACAAGATCCTCTATTATGATTGCCCAGAGAGGGGAGGTAGCATCTGGAAAGAATGCGTGGCCAATGGAGAGCCAGTTATAAAGAGAGTTCTGGACATCTGCAGTACACAAAGGAAGGACCCGGTTCTTCAGATGCAGTGGCTGGTGTTACGTGAAAGCGGAGGAGAGTTCACCATCCCAGGCTGTGAAGGTAAGACCACGCGAGCTGCTGTGACAAAACACCACTGGCCAAGCACTGTCAGGGCATATTCCTCATAGCTCTAGACACAGAAGTCCAAGACAAAGATCCATAGACTGGGTATTTTGTGAGGCCCTGTTCCTGGGGCTTACCTCCTCACTCTTCATGTAGTGACAAGGCACACACACACACACACACACACACACACACACACACACACACACTTGGGCACTGGTTCTTGTTTATGAGCACTCTTGTAGAGAAAGAGAAAAGTAGGTCCATTTTGGAGCCAGGAGCCAGGAAACTGGAGGAGCTCTGCCATGAAAGGAAGGATGATGGGATGGTTTCAGTGATTAACAGTATGGATTGGTGGCATCTCTAATAACGCGATGCTGTTTAAATCCTTTATGGGAATCCAATGTCCCCACTTCTCTCCTTCTTCCATAGACTTCCCATTCCAACACCCTGCTCTTTAGTCACAACTATTTGCTGATTTAACTTGTATCCCTGGCCTTGTTAGCACTACTTGTGTTGTTCAGCCCCCAAAATTAGGCTTCCTCTTGCTTCCTGGCTGGGCTTACAAGGATGGTTTGTTTGCTTAACCATCACAACCCACCATGAATCACTCTCACCTCAACCCATTGCTCTCTGCTGGTTCCCCACTTCGCCATGTGGCTTCCTCCCCCAACCCTCCACAGAAACTACCGAAGGCACCAGGGTGCCCTTGTAGCTGTCATAACGAGCAAGGCTCGGCACTCTTCTTACTTGATTGCTCCAGAGTTTAAAAAAACATGTATTGAGTTGTGACTCACATACCACACAAGATATCCATTTAAGTTATACAACTAGCACACTCACATTTTAGCATGCTCAGTGAGCAGCCACTTTATCTGGAATGGCCTTCACTGTTCTCCACTAGCTAGTGAAGCCTTAACCACCAAGCAAGACCAATTTCTTCCCAACCAATTAAAGCAGACGCAATGCCCATACATAGTAGCTCCTCTATAAATATGTACTGACTTACAACAAACTAATGATATCGGGATTAGGGAATTTAGAGAAATAAGACTTTCAGGACCCTGCTCTCTATGTGGCAAAAACAAGCAGGCCTCTGAGTTCTATCCCCCATGAAATAATATCTTCTTTTTAACGGCTATAGTAAAGTATTTGTTAGGTTAAAATGTACATAATACTTATTTTTAATCCACTTGAAAGTATACAATGCAATGTCATGACATACATTTACAAGGCTGTGTACGCCTCAGCTCTGCCTATATTCAAAATGTTTTCATCATCCCCAGCGCTGACTTAAAAACTAGACAACCCTACCTCTCTTCCCACCCCGACTCTAGGCCCTGCTAACCTTTCCTCTACTTTCTGTCTACAAATTGTCCTCTTCCAGGCAGCTCATGTAAGAGGACTCATTCAGTGGCTGTCCCTTTGTGTCTGTCTTGCTTTACCAAGTATAATATGTTCAAGGCCTGTAGCATTTATCACAGTTATGTTCTTTTTATGCCTTAACGGTGCTGTTCTGTGCATATGTCACCTACTGTTCATTCATGTGTTGGTGGGTACTCGGAACACTTTCAGTTATTGTAAATAATGTATCATCATCAGCGATACACAAACATCCATCTGGGGATCTACTTTAAACTGGTTCATCTTATTTGTGTGTAGGAGTTGAATTAATGGGTCACCTGCAAGCTTTATGCTTAACTGATAAAGGAACCACCATCTTGTTTCCCACGTGGATGCACTAAGGCTCCGGCTTTCCATTCAACACTTATCATCTTCCTCTAAAAATACTGTAGTCATCTTAGAAGCTAAAGTTGTGATTAGCATTTCTCTGTTGACCAGTGATGGTTGTGGTCTTTTTTTGTGGGCTCCAAACACCTCCTGTTGGGAGGGACCAGAAATCTAGTCTGAAAGCCTCTGTATGCTTTTACATCTTTTCTCTACACCACTTTTATAAGATCATGAAGAATCCTCTCAGTAACATAGCTAGAATTTCAGGGGTGTCCAGAGACCCTCAGAACAATACCTTCTATTGTCACTGTTCTTGTTTGCTCACCAGAACTGAATGGTAAGACACTCTTGCTGAAGACACCATTCATTTTGGTCAATGGCTATGAAAAAAATCTAGTTGGCAATAACCAGGAAGCTTCTTTCCTGATGGCTAGCTTTCATAGTGTCAAAAGATGCCTTGCTGGGGGCAAAAGTCATCATGAGTGAGCTACAGTAATGACTGGCATAGCATGGTAACTGTTAGCAGAGTAGCCAACCACTTTCTTACCATATTTATGACCTACTCCACAGGAGGAAATGCATACCTGGTACTACAAGTCGGGCCGGGGGTGGGGTGGGGTGGATAGGCTCAAGGGTCGACCTAATATCATTTTGCTGATGGACATAGTATCACACTGCCCTCTAAATTATATCTCCATTCCCATAGATTAGGGCAGCACTCAGGCCTCATCGGGGAAGTTTCTGTGGATGGTAGTTCACGTAGAAGCTCACAACTGGTCAAATGCAGAGAATAAGTGTCTAAAATGAGACATCTATATCACACCGTTACCTAAGATGGCTCGGGGACTGTCCCAGAAAAAAGAGTTGAAAGATTATAAAAGTCAGATATTGAGGAGAACTGATATGAAACAACGTCTTCTGGATGTGACAAGTCCACTACACTTTTGAACTACAGCTGCTGTGCATGCTCAAGATAAAAACCAGTCAATACTCCAACATGGATGGGGGAGGGGCTCATAAGACCCCACTCCTACCCGAGGAGCTATTCTCCCAATCTATGTGAAGAATGAGGAAAATCCCAGAATAATTAAGAACTAGGTTGTCAGTTCACTCAGAACTCACTATAACTTGCAACAATAGAAATTAGTCCTATTTGTGGGTTGAATTTTGTCCCCCTCATCCTCACCCAACAGTTGATGGATGCTGTGGGAAAAACAATCTTCTCTAAGGGTGTATTTCCTGATGACTCAACGGTGGATGCCCCCACATCCATGAGTATATGAGCAGCACACAAAAAAAATTCATTAGTACATGTAGTTTGGAGGGAGTGGTGCAGTAGATCTGGAAGGATTAGGGAGCATGATTTCTTGTATCCAGCCGAGCAAGAAGGCAGGCTAAGGTAGTAAGAGGCATCTGTGAGGTGGTGCTCTCAGGCTGTAGTCACCTGGGAGGAGAAAGCTGTGGGTTGCTAGTTTTTTTGTTTTGTTTTGTTTTTTACACATCAGCCAATCATTCACAAGCACTTGCACTTGGACCAGAGGGGAGCTTTGCTGTTCCCATGGGTCTGCTGCACTGGGGTCCCCTGACATGGCTGTGCCCAAGCTGACAATACACATTCATTCAGGCGCTTTACCAGAAAAAGTTCAGGATCTGAAAACCACTGAGAGAAAGCTGAAAAGAAGACAGGATGAGAAAGATAGAAAACACTCTTCTGGGTTCAGCTCCGTCTGCCTTTCTTTCTTCCTTTCTTGCTTTGTCTTTGTTTTTGTTTCAAGACAGGATCTGTCTATATAGAGTACTGGCTGTTCTGGGACTTGCCTTGTAGACCAAGCTGGTCTTGAACTCACAATTATCCTCATGCTTCTGCCTCCTGAGTGCTGGCATTAAAGGTGTGGGCTACCATACCTGGCTGGGTTTCCTTCAAGAACTGATATGGCTTAGGAAGAAAAGTGGCCGGTGACTACCATTTTTATCACTAGAAAAATCAGTGTTTTCCATCTTAAATTTGAGGCAAAGTTAAATTCAAGGCAAGTATTTGTATAGCGTTGGTCTGAAGGTAAGTGGGGCCATTGGCTTCATGTCCCTTTGCTAGGCTCTGCAATTGCTCAGAGATGTCAAAAGCAAGATGCCTATAATAAAGCAAACCAGCTGTGGACACAAAGACATGTGAGGGTCAAGCTGTGGCAACAACCCAGTTCCTCTTGGGTCTGTCATTTCAGCGCTGTCTCTTAGCTCCCCCTTATCGTGTTTGCTTGCATCTCACCCCTCCATTTTCCCATTCTCTCTGTCGTGGTGCAATGCTTACAAAGGGTCAATTCTACCCAGCATGGTTCTCACGGTGATATGAATCACCATCCACAGCAGCTACAAGAAGTAGGTAAAATTATAGGATGCCTCCTTCCAAGGGAGTTACGGAGATGGAATATGTCAGAAGCATCCCGAAGACCCAGCCGTGATCAACACTTGACATGAATGAAGCCATGACTCCTGGGGCTGTGTCTTTGGTCAAAGGTAACCATTTTCCTGGGACAATTACCTCTTGTGTCTTCACTGAAAACAGGTTCTTCTCTGTGTCAGATGAAAAAAAAAACTGAAACCCTTCAACTTCCCAAGAAAGCAATTGCTCAGGGTCCTTTTACCTCACTGGGCGATTTTCTTCTCTGTACCAGGTCTGGTGACTTCACACTGCCTCACAGGGTGGGACTTAGTTGGGAGAGACCGCTCATGGACACTCATGTGGCTTTTGAACACAGATGGGGCTCGTGTTCGCAAAAGATGTTAAATAGAAACAGGTTCCCTGTGATTTCCCTGTAGGTGGATTTTTTTCCCCCTTGTGCCGAATGAATTTATCATGAATGGCCTTTACCAAAGCACAACGCTGGTTGTGCCTGAACTGTGGTGTGTGTGTGTGTGTGTGTGTGTGTGTGTGTGTGTGTGTGTGTGTG
>OU015747.1:52266898-52285353 GCA_907169655.1 Acomys percivali | reverse complement strand
AATAAATAAATAAATAAATAAATAAATAAATAAATAAATAAATAAATAAATAAATAATCTTTTTGTTTTAAGAAAGAAAAAAGAAAATGGAGCGAAAAAATAAGGAGGGAAGGGAAGGAGGGGAGGAGAAAGGAGGGGAGGGGAGGGGAGGGGAAGGGAGGGGAGGGGAAGGGAGGGAAATGAAAGGGAGAGGAAAGAAACCACGATTATAGGAAAACCACAAATTGGAAAGTCTCTCTAACTTTGAACTCTGGGAAAGTACACAACGCCCTCACCCAAGGCCAGCCCCGTCTGCTCCACATATGAACCCTAACATCAGGGGCCAGCGATTATCTTCCTTTTCACCAGAGGGGCCAAGCTGAGAGAGCTAAGTAGCTTGACCACAGTGGAGCAACTAAGAGGACTCCTTTGAAACTGGATCCGCCTGGCATCTGGTTGCACGGCTCTGCCACAGGACCTTGGCCTCCTTATCTGTGCCATGCGACGCACCAGGCGCGTTCTGGAGGAGAAGTGGGGACAAACATCAGGAGGACGGATGTCAGGCAAGACTAGTGAGTATGAGCAGCTCTCCTAATGAAGCGACCCTCCCAGCCTTCATTACTCAGTGCTGCCACTGTGGACTCCCAGGCCTTGAGGGCAGGAACGCAATCCTCTACCCGTCACCGCTCCACGGCTTCGGAAAGCAAGGGGAAATATTTCTAAATGAACCATCGTCGACTATTAACAAAGCCCGATGTTTCTTGCTGCATATGCCTAAGACACTTTCTGCTCTCTAGCTGTCTGTTAACATCTACCCTTCATCCACTCTCCTACCTGGCTCTTCCCACACTCAAATACGTGCACACACAAACAGCACGTATACATATACTTGTGTGTGCACACCATGCACAACTGTACAACACACAGATGAATCACATTTTGTGGATATTAATGAGCTGTGTATGTATGGACAAGGTCCTCCACTGCCATGAGAAACAGACATGTCTGAAAAGGTGTCTGTGTGGCTATGTACTGGAGGGAGTTCAGTGTCCTCAGGGGAAGGGCAAATAGGCACACACAACATCCCAGGACCCTAGTTCTTCTGTGACTTGGGGGAGAATCCTGAAGAGCCAATTTTTTTTTTTCAGAATTCTCCCCATCAGGCACGCTCAGTCTAACCTGTCAACGTTGTGGCACGACAGGGGCTGTCCACAGAGTTCACACTCAAGAGCCACGCAGGTGAGTTACAAGACCATCTCATGATGTTTTAAGTAACTTTTGGAACATGTATTGGACCCACATTCATAGTGACTCTGGGCCACACGTGACCCACAGGCTGCCGGTTGGACATGCCTGCTAGGCCTTTTCTTTTCTCCCATCACCACACTGAACACCAGAGGCAGTTGTTCTAATAATATGCGTGCCCCCTGCTCCTCCCACCATGGAGGTTGGAGCCCCCACTTCCTGCTGTTGAAGAGAATCAGGCCATTGGTACAGTACGTTTGATGACGGGGTGGCTGATTCTTCCGTGCAGAAGGAAGCTATTTGGAAAATGGCAAGCTAATAGGCACAGCACGTCAAAGAGTGAAGTACAGCTTGGCTCCGCCCACCTCTGCCAAGCAATGTGGCCAGAGCACCTCTGTTCTCAAGGAAAACAGCCCTGATTTTTATATGGCAGGGTCTGGTTTTTTAAAGCTAAAACAAACAAACAAAAAGCCAACAAGTGCAAACTGACCAAACACAGCCCACCATAGCAATCAGTACTGCAGACAGCACACACAGCCCTGGCAGGCTCGGCTAGGGCAACCCCCTTAAACAGAATTTAGCATCAGTACCACCATTTAACCTCAGAGTTGTTTCTCCTGGGCCACCCATGAGCTCTGGTCACTAACATAAGCACATTGTATCACTGAGGCAAGCCTAGAAGACTCTAGATGTTTCTACTAATAACTTCCTGTAACCAATCTCTAACTTGATGAGAAAAAAAAAAGGAAAAAAAAAAAAAAAGAAAGAAAAGCCCTGCTGTGCACATGTGATATCCAGCTGCTGGAATTAAAAATCACATGACCTACATTTGGCTCTTCTGACTCTGGGTTTTCAACAGCCTGTTCTTGAACCAGGCACTGCTCCCTGAGAATTCTGCCCCGACTTGGTACCGGCCTCTGGCCTGCCTCTGAGCTATTCCTGTAATCACAAGTCCACTTGCCTTAGTGGGAAGCGGGAAGTTTCAAGCAGAAGACAGCCCTCGAAATTTAGAGTCTTTATGGGAAAGCAGAAGACCGTGGTTTTCTTCGGGTGAGGAATCCCACAAATTCTCCACTTTAAATTCCAACCTTTCTGGCAAGTGGGAAATCTGAAAACCGGGGCAAAAAGATAGATCATCGGTTTTGGACCCAAAAGGGAAAAAAATCTCAACAGGTTTTTTTGTATGTGCAAAGCCACTTGAAATTGAGTATGTGTCAACACAGATTTAATTAACTCCCAGCCAAGACCTATTGGAACTGATCCCAGAAAGTTGGGACAAAGGAGAAGGTGTTAATTTCTCTGCAGGAGAGAAAGTGCCTTTTAACTGCACTGGATTAAGGCTGAGAGGCTGGTGATAGAGTCATGCATCTGCAGGGGCTCTGTACTGCATTACAGTTAGGGCCTGGTGATGGAGCCTGCACCTGCAGGGGCTCTGTACTGCATTACAGTTAGGGGCTGGTGATAGAGCCTGGACCTGCAGGGGCTCTGCACTACATTACAGTTAGGGGCTGGTGATGGAGCCTGGACCTGCAGGGGCTCTGCACTACATTACAGTTAGGGGCTGGTGATGGAGCCTGGACCTGCAGGGGCTCTGCACTACATTACAGTTGGGAGCTGGTGATAGAGCTTGCACCTGCAGGGGCTCTGTACTGCATTACAGTTAGGGGCTGGTGATAGAGCCTGCACCTGCAGGGGCTCTGTACTACATTATAGCTGGTGATGGAGCCTGTACCTGCAGGGGCTCTGCACTGCATTACCATTGGAGGCTGGTGATGCAGCCTGCACCTGCAGGGGCTCTGCACTACATTACAGTTGGGGGCTGGTGATGGAGCCTGCACCTGCAGGGACTCTGGACTGCATTATGCCTGCAGGTCTGGTGATGGAGCCAAGCATCTGCAGATGATTGGCTTCAGGTGGGCTGGAAACAGCTGGCTGTACAAATCAACAAGCCAGTCCCCGTTAATGAGGGGAAATGTTGCAGGATGCCTTCCCTACAATGGCTATCACCACAAACACTTTCCATTTATGAATGCACGGGGTGCCCCAGAATTCCTGATTCTAGACAGGAGAATGCTAAGGTGTCCTCAAAACTTGACATTAAGGTTAAACTTCAGTTGCAAAATTTGAAATCACACACTGATTTGGTTGCCTTTCTATGAGACAAAGCCAGAAAGATGTCAAGATATCGGGGAATCCTCCAAATCCAACTGATAGTGGCAAATCCTGAATCAGGGGCACCCCCTTGGAGAGCCACACAGACACACAAGTGCAAATGCCATATGCAAGCCAGGCCCTTGACATTAGTAGGATCACTACTACAAATTCCAAATTGCCTCTAAGTACCGATGGATAGTTGAACGGATAGGCAGCTGGATAGACAGACAAGTAACAACTGAAACAGCTTAAATGATTGGTATAAATTTCTGAGGAAGCAGGATTGAGTGACCCATAAGCCAATCATAAAATGCTTTATTAGGCGAAAGCATGTGGGCATAGACGGGAAATCTGAGCCGTTAACAAATAAACGTTAACCTTGTTTATTTGTCAGTGTTCACGTTGGGGAATTGCTGAAGTCCGGACTGTGACCTTCTGTTTGCTGAAGGCGTGAGCAGGGTGACTCACGTGGCAGACTAGGTTAAGTATGCTTTTAACAATCCTCTTCTCTGTGGGGGAGGAGGGGGCTCCAGGCTCCTCAAACAGCTGTCCTGGACAAAGCTGGCTCCCCAGGCCACACAGGAGGGACTAGACAGGAAGTAGGGGTATTCCAGTGATTTGGGCACATAGATAAGACAATGATGTCTTGACAAGCAAATCACCATTTTCCCCCTAATAGCTGCAACCCTGTTACCTTCCTTCTTTCTGGTTAAAATCCCAGTCTTGGGGGTGTCTCAAGACTCAAGCAAGCATCAGTCTCTGCCAGAAATGGATCTAGATCCCCTTTGGACAAGGGCTAGAGACCTTTCAGTACCACACAACCCCACCCGGGTGGGTCCTTCCACTATCACAAGCCCCAGGCCTATTGAGAATGCTCGTGTTGATCAGCACTGTAGAGCAGGAGCTTTCTCAAGAATGCATTCTATGAGGTTTCTATGCTAATCAGGTTAGGTCCAACTGCCAGTGGTGACGAGGATCCTAGGGGGATGCACAACCCAGTGGTGTGTGATCTTTCCTCAGGATGTCTGCTGTGTAGGGGTTTAAAGTGCAACATACACACACACACACACACACACACACACACACACACACACACGCCACCTGCACAGCGGGGAAGTACTTGACTTCTTTGCCTGGTTTCCTCATCCAGAGAACAAGACAGTAATAATACCTGTGTGATAAAGCTGTTGGGACTGCATTAAAGTTGTAAAGTGTTTAGAACATGTGTAGCATGTTGTCCGTGGTGCTGGAATGAATCAAAACTGAGTCTGCTGTGACAAAAACAGGGCTGGGTGTGGGAAGCTGGCTTGAACTTCCTATGTTCATTCTCTGAAGACAAGAAAATGGCTGAGAGCAGGCTTCTCTTTTATACCCAGTGGGGCTTGACAGGAGCTACAGGAAAGCCTCCTTTGACAACCTAAACTTTGTTCCACATGCTTTTGAGGTTATATTCTTTAACAGAATGAGGAGCAAAGTTATTTTTGGTTTGTCTGAGATACATCTAAAATGCCCCAAAGCATTAAAGTTAACTTTTCCAAAATGTCCCACTGTCAATCAACGTGTGTTTACAAGGTCTCTGGGCGTGAAGGAGGCACAAAGCGTACTGCGAGCTGCTTCCTTGAAACCAACTTTCTGGAGTCTGGGGAAGATTCCAGAACTTGACAAACACATCATTTTAAAGCAATGACAATAAACAGTGCACTCCCCTGCCCCTCCAAGGCTCTGCCTCACTGCCAGCTCTCATGGATGTCTGGGTCCTGAGGAAGCTAACGATGAGAGAGACCATGTCTTTAAGTAGAAAATAAAGAAAGAGAGCCATGACTTTCTAAGAGCCTGGAGGGGAGTCATAGATAGAACTGGTTCAAGGAAGAGCTAACACTTTGGGACCACACCCTCAATGTTTTCCCTGACTCAGGAGTGTCTGCCTGACTCCTCCCTTGTCAAACCCTGTTCCTCATCTGTCCTTAGCCCTCTAGGAACGGAAGTGGGGAGTGCTCCCTAACAGATGTGTTGGTCTCAGAGGTCTCTCCTGCTCTAGGCTTCTGTTCAAGGTCCCTGCTCACGACCATCTACCCGGTGAGGGAGAAAGCTAAGTGTGGATGCCGTGGATCTCCAAGGAGCCTTGGACATCGTCCTGAAACAGCACTTCCACCTGCTAAGGAGCCTGACACAGACTGAGGCGCCAAGGCTCACGTAAGACGAGGTAGCGAGCACTTCCGGTGCAGAGTTTAATGTAGACATTCTTGTGCTCCTCCATTCCTCAGCCACAGAGCTTGTCAAGTGTCGTGTGCATCTACGAGGCATCAACAGCAGACCAGTGAGACAGGCCAGCCTCATCCCACAGGGATTTTACTTGCTTCGGGGGGGGCCTGTGTGGGCAGCAAATGGATGGTTCCTACGCTGAGGTGACGCCCCGAGCTCTCCAGCTTGCCTCACGGCTGGCTCTTGGACACAGAATCTGACACTGCACATGTACAGAAGGCCAATGACAAGAACAGCCGCAAGCCGCAGACTTCAATGCACCTGGTGACAAAAACAAAAATGAAAGTTCACATCAATAAGTGTTGATTCAAATCAAAATTCAAACCAACACCCTCTTTCTACATGAAGACAGCAGTTACACTCAGTAATCAGAAGGCTCCGGACTGGAACATCTGGTTGGTGTCGTGTGAGGAACTTTGGCTCTCTGGGCTTCCGTTTCCTGTATACAGAAAGGTGGTGAAAGCACTGGTTTCAGAAAGTTAAGTGAGGGCGTGGATTAGCGAACACAACCCCTTCTCCACAGTGCCTGGCAGTCCGTGGTCCTCAAGACACCTGCAGAGGTCTCTTCCCAGCTGCTCTCTTCTGTAGTCTTCACAGGTGGCTAGCAGCTCAGCACTGGAGACCCAGTGAACCTGGGAAGGAAAGCCACAGTCGGACCTTCAGGCCAGCTTTGCTTGCATTTCCTGGGATTTTTTTTTTCTTCCAGGAGGCTACCGTCTTCACACCTACTAATAAGTATTAGAGTCTGCCCCCTTGTGGTGATGTCTAGCAGCACCAGACGGTGCTAATGACACTCAGCCTTCAAAACCCATTTTTTCCACCTGTGTTTGAGTAACCTGCGGTGGTGCCGCTTGGCCTAATCACAACCGACTTTTATCTCAACAGAAAAATTAAACAGGAACAACTATGATTGAAGTTAATAAGTAGGATTGCTTAACATAGAGGTCAAGCTCGGCTGCACCCCAAAAAAATCACACAGATAGACACACAGACGCACGGGCGCACACACACACACACAAACACACACACACACACACTGCCCATACCTGGATCTCACGTAGAGGCAGTCGAACCTTAGGCTCAGGGGAGAGGTTCTGAACACGCAGACTTTGGCTGGGTCCCCAGAGGTTAGGATGAGTGGCCAGGACTGTGAATCGGAGCTTTTAAAGCCATTTGAACCAGGCCAGTGCTGACATTGACTATCTCTTGAAGGCACCTGTCCCAGCCACCTGTCCCACTCTCTCCACAGAGATATGTCCTTGCTCAAAATGGCTTTGATCTCCTCTTTGTGGACTACATTCAGACACACGGCATGCATTTTGGAATATCCAATACTAACATATTTCTGTCTTTCGACGGTGTGTTTGAGTTTGAACTAAAAATCCTAAAGTAACTCCCAAATCCAGCTAGCTGACTGTGTCAGGCCGTTTTGCAGGATAAGCTGGGTAAGACCATTTTTGGTCATAAGCAACATATGGCCATGGGGATGGATTTGTCTCGTGCGCCTCATAATTGACACAAAAGGCAATTGCAAAAGAGGGCCCCAAACATTTTTATTAGTAACAGCTGTATTGAAGCCTGCGTGCTGCTCCCCAAAGCACCGTCTCTAAAACACAATGTTCATCTGGACGCGGGAGGGCTGGTGGGAGTATTAAAACCCTGCCTCCTCATTACTTGAGGGTCAAACCTGCATTTAGAAGAGCTGAGGGAAACTGGTTCAAGGGCGAGAAGCAGCCAGCTCTGGGGTTTGTGGAGTCCTCTGTTGATCATCCTGCATGGCCAGATCCAATTGGCTGTATCTAAGAAGGGGTGGGGGATGGGGGTGGGGGTGGGGAGTGTGGGCATGAGGGGGTGGAGGGTGGGGTGTGGGGGTGTGGGGGTGGGGTGGGGTGGGTGGGTGTGTCTCACTCCCTGGGTGGCAGCATGACAGCCAGCCCAGGAGCACGGAGCATCACTGTTAAAGGCACCAAAGTTTTCTACTCTCAAAGCTTTGCGGCAAGGCGGGATGACTGAATATAGCCCTGCAATGTTTGCTTGCCCCCTAAACCCTCATTAAGAAACACTCTCCCACCTTATGAGAGAAAGACACCAGACAGTGTGAAGCTGAAACGGTCATTCATAAGCCAATTGGGCTTCATCCCCAGCTCCAACACTTTGAAGTTATTTCCTCATGCATAGTCTTTATTCCTCTCCCTCACCCCCTCAGCCTAATATGAGCACTGCCCACTGTGCCCCCTGGGAAACCATCTCTCAATGTGTGTTCCAAGGCACATTAGCATCATGGTTCTGTGCGTTCATCTAACTGAGAATTACCTGTTGAGCACCTGTCGTGTTCAAAGCCAGGCTTCATGGGGCCGGAAGCTTACCCTAATCACCAAGACCCCCTTCCAGCAACAGACTGCTCAGCCGTGGGTACAAAGTTAGGGAGAGGCCTCGGAGGGGCCCTGGCCAGCTCCAGCTCCCCCCATTCCACAGGCTGTCCCCTCTGCTTGCTGGCACTGTTTTCGGCCGTGGGATACCATTTATGCATAAGAGGAGGGAAGGCCTGCCATTGGAAGTGCCAAGCTGAACATGGGTTAAAATTGCGGTTGTAGAACAAACGGGTTTGGAGCAAGCAGTTCTGTCATCATCCATTTGAGCACTAAGGGACGAAACAAAGAGTTTTCTTTACTTTAGGGGTTTTCAGAGATGCTAAAACATTTGGAGTGGCCTTGACTCACCAACAAGAAAATCATGTCACACCCTTCCCAGCCTTACCCATCATGGAGTTTTCGTCTGTGGAGGCCGAACTCTAAGGATGGCCTGCCTGGCCACCCTATGTGTCCTCATCTGTTACATCACAGGTCATAAAGCCAGGTCCCCTTCTTGCTTAGGAAAGTGTTTGCTTTTGGTGCTAAAGAAATCACTTAAATCATTCCTCATTATTGTACTTTCCTAACTCCTCTTCGGCTGTTTTAGGCATTCTGAACACTTATCTCATCGCCTCCAGCCTTTCAGGCTATATATCTCAAAATACATGTTTCGAAAGACTTCCAATCAGGCCTTGGGTTTTGCACAGCCTAGGTTCCTCTTAAAATAACAAGAATTCACCTTCTGAAGAATTCCTAAATTTAGATATACTAAATGCCAGCATACCTTGTGGCTCCAAATCCCATCCGCTATTCTCAGGA
Source organism: Acomys percivali (assembly GCA_907169655.1). Taxonomy (NCBI): domain Eukaryota; kingdom Metazoa; phylum Chordata; class Mammalia; order Rodentia; family Muridae; genus Acomys; species Acomys percivali. Next base: position 52,276,543 of record OU015747.1, on the reverse strand, counting down.
GCCTCAGAGGAGTCGCCATTTGGGGTCCTAAATCTGCCTTCACACCTCCCGTAACCCCTCCACCCGGGTGAGAAGGAGCGTGTGTGTGGAGCCCGGCTTTCCAGGGGTAAGAATTATATTTGTCTCGGGTGCTGGCTCCGGAGACATCTGTGATGGCAGAGCACCCAGCTCTGTCTCGGGAGCTAACTTTAGCAGCAGGGTCTGCATCTGCTGGCGGAGTTTGACACAGCATATGTTTTCCAAGGCAGCCCTTCCCAATAGCTGACTCTCTTCTCGTGCGAGGACATTTAATATACCCTGAGAACTGATCATCCCCCCCCTCCTCCCCTTTGCAAACAGTTAGGCTATTTTTAATTTCATCAAATGTAACAAGCGGTGCTGTCTGGAGCCTCTTCTGATTTCAAAATAAATTAAAAAAAAAAAAAGATTTTCTATGACTCAGAATGGATTTCACCTCTGTACTGGCCAGTACACTTATCCACACCTTTCTCTCACATGTTCCCAGGCACTCTTGTTAACCCTTTAATTTCTTGACGTACAAGTGAACCACCAATGCGGCAGTTTTAAAATATATCCGCAACAGGCTGCGACAGTTCTGCTTTCTTAAAGCACAGCCCAGTTCCCCTCCCCTTATATGTGGAATGGACTTTATATCACCCTTATAACACAGAATACAGAGGAAGCAATGTGTTTGACTTCTGAGTCCTGGTTGTGAAAAGATGGCTTCTCCCAGGGAAGGCCGGCTACCGTACCATAGAGACATGGGGAGATCTGTAGGGAAAGCTGTGTGCGATGGAACCTCCTGACACAGCAGAGAATTGAGGACCTGGCCCACAGCCATTGGTGCACCATCCTGGCACTGGAACCCTAGCTCCAGGCATGTGGCCTCATTTTGACCTCTCATGAGACTCTGAGACAGAACTGCCTGCTCCCGAAATTACTACCCAACCACTTGGGACAAGCATTTACATTGTTTTTAAGCCACTAGGGGTTAGTGCTTACACAACAGTGGGTAACAACCATCCTTGGGGATCTTATATGGTGGCCCAACTGTACTCCTGACATTCTTGGCTTCTCTGTCCAGGAATGAGGTTATTTGGATAACGTGAAGGATGCTGGTGGACTTAGTTCTGTGGGTAAAATTAAGGCCTGTTACTATAGCGATAATAATTTCTGTTAGCCCTGTGGCCCGCTTTCTGATCCCCATGGCAGTGCGAAGCATCCGCAGCATCTGGAGGGCAAATCTGTGCTTCCCACATGCAAGGCAGCTGTTCCTGTTCACCTCCAGGCCTCCTCTTCGTGTTTCCTCAGACCAGCACCCTTGGGTGCTGCTATCACACCCACACCTTAGCTGCTGAGACATAATCTCCAGTGCTCTTAACCACTGAGCCATTTTTCCAGACTCAGGAAGGATTTATTTTTGTCTCAAGGGTTCAGGAATCTGGGCCCATGGCCGACTGGCTCCATTGCTGCAGACTTGTGGTGACACTGACAGGTCATAGCAGAAGGCTTTGGGCGAGCAAAGTTGCACCTAATAACAGCCAGGTGGCAGAAAGAAGGGAGCGTGAGGGTTTGGAGACATGTTTTTTTTTTTTCAAAGCCACAGCCTCCAGACTCCACCTCCTGCCTTGCATCACCTCCCAACAGTATCATCACCCACTGAAATGAGGAACTGTCCTGATGCTGTTGATCTCTTTTCCAAAGGCATCAACTGGCATTCAACCTTTTAACACATGGACCATTGGGACCATTTCATATCCCAACCATAAAGTGTTGCTTTGTTTTTTAAATGCTGGGGATCGAACCCATGCCTTCTAGCACTCTACCGCTGAGCTACATCTCCAGGGCATGACTCCTCCAGCCAAACTCCCAGCATCATTATTGTGGAGTTTGTCCACTTATACCTAACACTTTTGTTCTATGAAGCAGATTCTCTCTCATATCTACCAGCTCCTCATGGCTGCCAGTAACTCTCACCAGCAACAAACACAAACCAGTCCATGAAGTGTTTGTGCACAAAGATGAATCTTAATCATTTATCCTACTTATTTTCCTAAAAAGCCCTTGGTCCCCATAACTATTTCTATATATAAACTCTCAAGTGTTAGTTTTGATAACTCTATTTTTTTTTAATTTATATCTAAGACAAGTATTTATGTATGTTCACTTCTTGGGGGGTTGCTAAGCAGTGTCTCTTGCTGCTTTCTTTCTAGAAGGAACAATGGTTATATTTATAAATCACAAAATCTTCACATTTGAAAAATTCTCCTCAGGACAATGTGCAGCACCCAAGCTCTGCAGGATGCTGGAGAGTGCTGTGGGAGTCTTTGGTCATCTCTGGGAAGTGCATGAGTTTGGTGCGTCTGTACCATTTGACTTCTCGGGACTTTTAGCATACTGATGCTCATCATGAGGCACCAAAATCAGGATCCACATTATTTCTCAAGTGTCAGGTTCAAAGAAACTCCAGACAAATCGCCTTCTGTGGTACCCATTAGTATACCAAAGTGTGTGGGGGCCTCCAAGCTCTCTCAGCACTGCAAATACCTGTTATGGAGTCTATGCTGACATCCTGGCTCCTCCCAGCTCTTATCACCCTGCCCCTAACACCAAGCTTCCCCAGTTCATGCCCCGCCCCCTTCCCTCAGCGTCTCATCTCTGTACACATCTATGTCTAGTCCCTTCTTTTGTCTTCCTCTCTTGGCCTCCTCTCCCTTTCCTTTCTCTCTTGGTCACCTTTTTCTCTCCCCTCATGGCCTGGTTCAGTCTGCTGACCACGTTCAGTTTGCTACTTTCTTTAATTGGACTTTCCAGATGCCTCTGGCTGTCCCATCCCTCTTCTACAATAAAAAACCTTCCTCTCTACCGTACCTTGGAGCAGTCATGTCCTCGGTTTGCACTCTCAGGTGAGGCATCCCATGGGCCACCGTTGCACGGAACACTTGTAAAGTGCCGAGTAGGACCTGTCCCAAAGAAAGAAGACATGGCAGAATGACCTCTGGTTTCCCACCCTACCCCAGTAATTCAGCTTCAATTTGCTCCCAACAAGTCTCAAGAATGTCCCTGAAAATTGTTACTTAAAGACATAGGTCTGGGATCCAAAGAACCTTTAAACCGAACTAAATTTTGTCACCCATTTTCTCTGCAAGGATACAAAGACTGAGTATTCAGTGGATACATTTGGGACAAATTCCATCTAAACTTGCTCCTGGTCATTAAGCTAATATTATGTCCGTCCGTCCGTCCGTCTGTCCCCCCTCCCCCTGCATCCTGAGCTCCTAACTGAGAGCCTGGGATTTTTAGGTAAGGAATTGTGATAGTCACAGCCTATGCTCCATCCCACCATTAAAAAAAAAAAAACAATAAAAAAGACAGTGGAATGAAGGAAGGTGGGAAATGAGGAGGGGAGAGAGAGGGAGAAAAACTTTATTCTTTCAACATTGACCCATTTTGTTCAGGACTAACAACTCAAGAGGAGCAGAGTCATTGAAACAGGACTGTAAAACTATAACACTCCTCAATTACTTCTTGTTGGCCAGACAAGCAAACCTATTATTTGACAATGCATCATGCTCCAAGATAGTAAACTTTATCATACAGAGGTCATGAGAAAAAGACCACAGGTACAGTTTGCTAACCTCCACTAGATAATTTTTCACAGTTATCATCCCAGCACTGTAAAAGCACAAAAGATATGTTATCTTGAGGCTCACTTTATTATAACGTGTGGGTGAAATGCCCTATAAAACCACTTACTAGGTAACTGTTGCGCATTTCTCTGTGCAGAAAGTCAAATCAGTAAAACATCTTTTTGACAGTGTCTCTTTAAGTGTCAGAAATAAAAGGACGTGCTCTTAAAGGAGAGATAGCCCATTATTTATCACCCTCCTCTCACTTTCTCACACACACACACACACACACACACACACACACACACACACACACACGGAGAGCCTCATAGCCTCTGTGCGTGCCAGAGACACTCCAAAGAATTCTTCTCAGTCATCTCGTTTCTTTTACAGCTGAGTATTTCACGGTAGAATTGTTACTAGCGAGACCTGCAAGCAGCATTAACTCAGGGCTATAGGTGCCAGTATTTCAAGTACCACCATCACAGGGTTCCCCCCGGGGTCATAATATCGAGTAAGACCCAAGAAACACAAAATAAAAGGATGACGGGTTCCCTCAGCAAATGTTCTCGGAAGCCACAGAATTAATATCAGAGCCTAGGAGAGGTTGACAAAGAGCAGCTGAGAGCTTGGGTTGCTCTAGGAGCCTGCCTCTTTCCCACACAGTAATGTCTTCACGGGCCACGGGGCACTCTGGGGGAGGGAAAGGTTTGCATGATTAAATCCCAGCATGTATAATGGCAGCCCAGGAAACTCAGGGTTCACAATCCAATCCCCGAAGGGAAAGGTGAGTTAAAGAGTATCAGACAGGCAGTCTCTCCCAGAATGCAATTCTCTTTAGAATTCTTCCAAAGTTCAACAAGTCTGGGTGTCTTATCCACTCATGTTAAAGAACCCCCTTCTAGAGTGATTTTAAAAAGAAATCCACAGTAACTTGGGGGTTAGCTGTCTCCCCGTGGCAATCTGCTGACTATTTAAAGAGTTTGTGCACCCCAAATAAAAGAAGGGACTGTAGTAGGATCAAATATACAATTGTACAAAATGGTGACTATAATTAATAGCAAGCTATTATTCTCGAGAATCGATGAGAGAAAGGCTTATAAGTGTTCTCTACACAGAAAATGATACATGTGTGAGATAACACACATGTGTGTTTGTTCAGTGTAATCATCATGGTATACACACGTGTCCTTTACACAACCAGGCTTTGCATTGAACAAATCAATCAACCTCAAATTAATGTATTAAAAAGAAATCTGTGTTCCCTGCGCATGTGCAGACCTTTTGTCGCTATTTCCTAAGCAATACAGTGTAAAGCCATTCACATGCCATTCACACTGTAGTAAGGATGTGGGACCCTCTGAAGATGACGTAACTACATAGGAGCATGTACATAAATTTGATGCAAATATATGCCATTTGGGTAATCCCTTGAGCATCTGTAGAATCTGGTATTTGGAAGGGGGAGGGGTACGAATCAATACCCAGGGACACCAATCAATAATCTTATTTCAAAACAGCATGTATACAACAAACAATACGGTCCTTAGGTTGTTAATTCAAAGATGTCAGAAAAAAGAACATAGCTGTTCTCCAGCTATGGTTGATTGAGCACTACTGAGAATTACCCAGACCTCAGAATATGATCTTGGTTAGAAAACAGAAAAGGTCTTCATACACGCAGTTAAGTCAAAATGAGGTCATACCAGCTTAGAATCCATCCTAAACCCAATGTCTAGCATCCTTATTTTTAAAAAAGGGTTTAGCACATAGACACAGGGCAGAGACTAGAGTGACACGGCCATAAGGTAAAGAGTGGCAGAAGCCACTTCGGAGCCAAAGGACACCCCGGAGTCTCTGCCCCTTGAGCTTCAAAGGGAGCCTGGCCGTGTACACAACAATGCTGACCTCCAGGGACGTGACAATATGTGTGACATTCTAAAGTGCTTCGTGCTTGATCATTGGCATGGCAGCCCTCAGAACCACCACGGGTCCCCACTTGCAGTTTGGCATTGGCCACAGTTGGTTGCATGAGGATTGGAGGGACATCTTGAAAAATAACTCCATAAGGAAGAGCCAGACCAGGAGGTGGGTTCTGATTCCAGGGTGCTCTTTGCAGAGCAGGCCAGGGTGCAGGCAATTAGCACCTGCTGGCTCAGATGGTGACGGTACAGCTAACAAGACTGAGCTGGAACCAGAGATGCAGCTTTAAAAGCCCAGCTACTGGCGAGTCAGACCCCTTTTGCACCACACACACACCCGCCCCCACCCTGGGGTGGAAGGTGCTGCACCAGGCAACCTGTGCGTCTGTGCTTTAATTATTTATAGTGCTCAGTCTAAAGTGGTGCTCCCCTGGCCTAATGATTCAGGTGATTGAACAGAAGGAGAGAGATCTGAGCTTATGTGGAGGGCTTCTAATAGACTTCTCTGGAGTTTATAGCTGAAGGGAAGACCCACTCCCCGCTCCCACCCAGCCTTCTAATAGACTAACAAACCTCTCTGAATCTCCTTCCGAGACCCCAAAAGCACCCGCCGGTTGCATTTTCGTTCAAGAGGCAAAATGAGTACAAGTTGTGTGGCTGGCACAGATGAGATCAGGAATTTGTTAGTGAAGTGTTCTATACACTGACAACTCTCTCCTGATTTTATACAGAGGTCCCTGATCAATCCAGTGCCAATTAAAAGAGAGCGGGCCTCTCCTTCATCCAAATATGGCTGCTTGGCTCAGAATGGATTCCAAACAGTCCTGGGGTTTTCAAGGATGCTTTATATCACTTGTCCTAGCTGGATGCTCTTTTAGATTTTCTGGTTAAGACTCTAAACCTTCCCCGTAAAACTCAAAAAGAAATTACATCTCAGTTTGCTTGGCCTCTCCGCCTTCCCTCCACACCCCATGGTAGGGCACTCATTAATTTAGATTTCCTGGGAACTCTGGTCCCTCCTGGCTAAGACTGGTAAAGAAATCCCATTAAAGATAATGAATTTTTTTCCTAGACTTTTTGGGGCTGATAGTCTTGCTGAAAGGTGCAGAGGGACAGAATCTTCTCTGCATGGCACCAAGCTGGGACCCTGGGAGATGAGCCCCAGGAGAAAGAGTGATGGAAGGAGGAAGCAAAGCACCCCTGGGGAGAAGAAGGCAGAAAGGATCCAAGGAGGAGGGAGAGAAGTGGTGAGGGGAGACAACCATCCCTCCCTGCCATGAAGCCATGGAAGGCTCCAGAAGAGCATCATAGGTTCCGAGGGCAGGCGAGCCAATTCGCAGCACACGGGCAGGATGTTTGGGGTCCAAAGCTGCAGGAAGGACGCTGACTGTGGCAGCCCCGCAGGGCCTGCTACAGATCCCAGAAAAGCTCCTGTCTTGAACTAAAGGAAGAAAGCAGGGAGAGGTCTAAATAAAGATATTTTTGTTGAAATTTGTTACCTTCCACCTTTTGTGGAAAGTAAAGTAATATTCCATATGTGCTTGTAATAGAAGTGTGAACTTGTCACCTTTTCAACTTATAGAGAAAATTCAAGTTAATAATACAACTAACATTTAGTGTTTAGTGTACACCAAGAATCATGTTAACAGTTTTATGCCCCTTGGTTTTTGGTTTAGTTAATTCTCACAAAACCTTTATGAGGGTCTTACTATTATCATCCCGCCCGTTTTTAGATTTAAAAACAAAGAAAGAAAACTTGGCCCAAGGTGACTCTGGGCCAGCATTTGAACTAGGGCGTTTCCAGCCTATTCTATGCGCACCTCTGTCCTCTGCCTTGTTGTCTGAGTTGTAGAAAACGCCACCAGGAGAATGCAGCCCACAGAACCACCCGAGCAAGGCTCACAGAGATGGAAGTGGCAAGCACTGTGCGATCTGCACCAGGTCCTCTGCGTGGACGTGTGGTGCATCTGTGGGACTCCTAACGGTGGGAGTGGGGTGTCTCTGGATCTTTTGCCTCTGACTGGGTGGCCTCTCTCACCCTTGATGAGGGTCTGTAGCTTGTTGTGACCTGTTCGCCTGACATCCCTGGGAGACCCACTCTTTTCTGAAGGGAAACGGAGACGCAGTGGAGAAAGAGGGAGGCAAGGAATGATGGGAGGAGTTGGGGGGGGAGGAAAAACTGCAGTCAGAGTGCATTGTATGAGAGAATAATAAATAAAAAGAAAAAGGGGGGCAAGGGGAAGCAAAATATACTAAGTAACAGCTTAGGAGCTTTGTCAGTGGGAGACTCTAGAGACGCAGAGTTTCTACGGTGATAGTGTTTCAGACTGAAAGTATTTTAATAATCATTAGTCTTGACTGGGGAAGCTGAGGCAGTAGGAAGGGTTTGCTGTGGTGGCTTATACTGACTGTGAACTGGACAGGATATGGAGCCCCCCAGAAGACAGATGTCTGGACAAGTGGAGCTCCAGCGCGTGCGCGCGCACACACACACACACACACACACACACACACACACACACACACACACAGCCCTCTCTGCTTCCATGGCTGGGGTACTAGACCAAGTTAAACGGAGAAAATAAGTGGAGTGCCAGCACACACCACACGCACGCACGCACGCACACGCACACACACACACACACACACACACACACGCACACGCACATGCACACATACCCCTCTCTGCTGCCTGACCGCAGATGCACGGTGCCCAGCTGCTTCACACTGCTGCCACCATGTTTTCCCTCTCTGGTGGCCTTTGCCCTCCAACTCTGAACCAAAACAATCCCTTCTTCCCTCAAGCTGCTTCTGTTGGATGTTTTGTCATAGGGACAGGACAGAAACTAACGCATTTGCCGAGGTCACGTGACCACTAGAGTGCCGCTGTATTTGAACTACAGCTTCTCAAAGCCTTTTGCGAGGCTGACTGATGTTACCAGATTTGCCCACCTTTCCACATTAATCATGTCAGCCCCACAGATTGGCACAGAAGCACCTGCCAGTGGGTCCTGTTGGGACAGAGGGTCCATGAGCAAAAGCCAGTCAAATGGACCCAAAGAGCAGCTCTGAAGAGAGACGGCTATTTTGCTTTCCTCCCACTGTCAGTCCATGGAGACGCCCGGAAGGTTTGTGCTTGCTGAGAACACAAAGGGAAAGAGACCGCTGATGAGCTGCCCCCCTCCCCGGGGCTGCAAAGTTTATCTGAGCAAACGGTTGAGGAACCGAAGCTGCAAAGAGAGCAGAGCTTCGAAATGACTTCTTACCTGTGCTAACAAAATAACCAAACCTTTCCTTGGGTCCCTTTATGGCACATTAAGAAGGCTTCAGGGGACCCTGACATACCTGTCACTAACATTTGCATCTCACACCACAGAAACCTTTTAGATTAACGGCCTCCCTCTCTGCGCGACATTCTTGTCTTAATCGCCGAGTTGTATGTATTGCCAATCCCGCTAAGATTAAAGAGGAAAGATTTCCTGGTACGAAATTTTGCTAACGACTGACGAAGACATAAAATCTTGCTGCAATAAATTAACGCATGTCTCCTAATATGGACCTACTGATTTACTTGAGGTAAAATGGCCCTGGAACCACACACCTGGGCGTCGTCAGACCCTCCTCTGAAATAGTGGGTTTTATATTTATGCTAGCTGCAGTGAACCCAGAGGACAGCCATCTGGTACTTCAAGTACCAATTGCCCTGAAGTGGAAAGTGGCATTTCTGTAATGCTACCATCAGTAATCCTGAACGCAGTGTGCAGAGGAGAAGGCCCCTCCCAGGGCCCATCAGCAGCTCCCAGCAGCCACTGCTCCCCTTTCCAGCTTTTGTTTTTACCTACTTTGTGGATATTGCACGCCTTGGAAGAGAGTGCCAAGTGCTCTGATTGAGGCAGGCCAGCATGGCACGGGAGAGGAGTAGCCAGGCCCCTCAACGTGAAGATGGTGACCCTAGCCCTGTCTACCCGTCCCATCCAAACTCCGGTTCTGCCCCTGGTAATGTCTAGGACTGACCTTTCGATACCTTCACTTCTCCATGTGTCAGCCAAAAAGCAGTAACTGTACCTACAAAAAAAAAAAAAAAAAAAAAAAAA
>OU015747.1:52235277-52250413 GCA_907169655.1 Acomys percivali | reverse complement strand
AGTGCTGGGATTAAAGGCATGCGCCACTACAACCGGCCTGCTCCCTTGTCTCTTAGTGTCAGCTCCTAGCTACCTTTTCACTGAGCTACATATACCAACTCCCTGGGCAGGTAGTTCTCAGTCTTGGGGCTTGTGCAGCTCTAGAATGGCCATTTCATTCCCTACCTAGAATACCAATGACCCCAGGTGCCCTAAGGCACACCCAGTTGAATAGCACTAATCCCGTCCTTTGGGCATAGATCCCATGGCAGATAAACCTCCTAGTCTGTTTTATAGGTGACCTCAATCTATCTGGTCTCACGATCCTTTTACACCCTGAAAGACTAGCAAAGGAAGACAAAGCCTTAAAATCCAATCCTTACCTTATGAGGATATGACCTGCATGAGTCACCAGGATGGACTGTCTGAAAATGCCAACACACACTCATGAGAGATCACAAGAGTGAAACAGCATTGAGTTTGACCTCTTCTGACTGGATGGAAGATCTCAGAAGTTCCTGGACATCCTTGGACCACGTATTGACAAGGGCTGACCTATTGCGTGACTTTCCTCTCGCGGTCTCTTCTTTGATTTCCAATTGCCATGAGGAGATTGGCTTTCTCTTCCATGTACTGCCTGCTATTGATGTACTGCACCACTGCATCCCAAAGGCCATAGGATCATGTGATTATGTAACTGTACTATTAAAAATTTTCCCCATATTAAGTTTACTATCTCAGGTATATTGTCATAGAATAGAAAGTTGACTAATATGGTTTGATGAGCACTTCCTTGTTTAACTCCCTCTATACCCACATTCTCTTTTCCGAATGCCCCCACTGCATTCCATGGGTAATCATCGTTTTCTTTTCTGTCCCCCTGGCTAATTAGCATTGTATAATAACGAAAACACAAGGAATGTGTGTGCATTCTGACTGAAGTGCTCTATTAGTTAGCCGCTAACTCAGGGTGGCAACACCCTCCCTCATGGCATCCCCCCCCCCCCCCCCGCCGCTAGTCACCACCAAGAGACTGACCCCAGTGTCCTAGGAAAGCAGGGATAAGAGTTTATTCTAGCTAAGACAAATAGAGGAGACCTGTATGAAGAGATGGGGTTTGAATAGATATGTGAATAAGTCAAAGATCAGCAATGAAAGCATTTCAGGCAGAGGAAGAACAAATACAGATACAGAAGCAAGGGCGGAGCTTGGTGTGTACAAAGAAAGTAAGTGTCACTCAAACAGAGTAAGAGTAAGACCGGAAAGGAAATGGGGGCCAGAGTGTGTCGAGTTTGGAGGTGTAGGTAAGAGGGGACTTCACCCAAAGTGTGCCAGATACCTCAGAGTGGTTGGAGGAGGTGAGCTGGCTGGCTCGCTCTTCATACCGGTCACCCTGAGCATCCTGTGGGAAACAGAGTGAGGGGCCGCAAGGCTGGCCACTGGGAGAACAGGAGGAAGGAAGCTACCATGGGGGCACAGGTGAGAGACGAGCAACTCAAACAAGGAGAGGCATGGAGCAGTTACCCAGCCAGGGCGTGTGCTGAAGATAGACTCGCCATGATTTTTGGTTACACCAATGGGAGTAGAAGAGGATGGTTAATCAAGAGTGACCTGGCGTGACTCCCAAGCAAAAACTGAAAAGAATATGGCTAACAGGCTGAGTGGGGAAGCTCAAGATAGGAGAAGGTTGGAGAGGAAAATTAAATTTGTACTTCGGAGAGGGCCAGATTGAGAGGTCCTTTGAGCTTCTGTTTAGAAACGTCAGGCTGACAAATGGACTTACACAAAACAGAGTCCAGGGTGTGGTAGAGGTTAAAGATAAAGATACACGTTTGGAAGATATTAGTGTCTTGGTAGTTGCATGTCACCAAAGAGAAGATAAGTAGAGAGGAAAGTCCAGGATGGAGCCCAAGGACACTGCAGTACTCCGGGGTGAGGAAAGAGAAGCCATGAGGGTAGTATGAGAGACGGGACGGTGTGCTTGAAGATGGCAGTCCACTGTATACCAGAGACAGGCAGGCAGGCAAGCAGCTCAGCTCCTTTTGAGAAGGCGGGTGCAACAAGAGTTTGAGAACTGGCCAGTGGATCAGTCAAGATCTGATCCTGAGTAGTTTTGAGGAAAGCAGTGGGAATAACAGTCTGATTGGAGTGTCGGGGGTGGGGGGGGAGGAAGCAGACAGCTCCAAGCTGAATGGCAGGACCTGATGAACTGCACTTATTTCTGTTCCCTCTTAAATGCCCACTAGAATGACACCCAAAAGCTCTAATCTATGAAGGAGAGACAAGAGAAGAGGCGAGAAGCGCCCAGGAGGGATGTAGAAAAGAGATATCTACAAAGTAGACACTAAGTGATAATTGAGTTCTCTACTTGAAGAGACTGCAAAGGACCTGTAACCTGCAGGAACAAGAGTGGTGTGATGCGTGCCAGAGAAGCCCAGAAGACTCGAGGTTGAAGGTACCTCCTGTATCATCAAGGCAGGATTACCAGAAGGAGCTGCAAGTGGGGGTGTTGAAAAGCTTGCTAAGAAGAAAAGGACTCAAGGCCCATTCTTCACCACACACCGCTGAGTGACAGCTGATCTACCACCCAGCCTAGATGCACAGGGAAGAGAAACTGGAATATCACATGTGAAAGGATGGTTATTTCCAGTATGATGAGTATCAACAACTCCATTTAGGTGTCAGGGAACATCGCAGAAAGGATGGGAGAGCTGGGAGACAGGGCGAAGGGCCCCGAAGTGTTGTCTCCTGGACACGATGCAGCCTCTGCCAACACAATCCACAGTAGCCGAGGCTGCCTCAGCGGGGCCTGTCAATCACACACCAGGGAGGGACTCATGGGCTTTAACAGCCTCCCCGCTGAACTGTTGACTACTGGGAGATTGTAGGGGAGGCTCACTCCTTGTCTTCAGGTCTGTGCCCATGCAGTTCCAAACTCGTGGTCCTACAAATGGCTCTGGTGAAACTGGGTCGATCTCAAAACAAAACACAAAGATATGAATGTAAAAGCGGGACTTGTAGGAAAGACAAGGAAGAGGAGCTGAGAGGGTTGGGAAAGAGTTGGCGGCAGGTGGCGCGGGGTGGGGGCGGGGGCGGGGCGGGGTGGGGGGAGATGTGTGTATGAGGAAGAATAACCGGAATGCATTGCACAGTTGTATGACATTGTCAAAGAACAAATTTAGTTAAAAATGCAAAAATAAGGCAGTGCACAGAAACCATCAGTGCAGGTTAGCTGAGGATTCTGAGGTCATTCTTCGCTTACTGTTTATCGCTTATTCACTCAATGAAAAAATAATGAGTCAACCAACAGCTTAAAGTCAGAAGGAAAGAGGGCATACTGAGCAACTGACGGACAGAGGGGAAGGTACGCAGTGATGGCTGCGAAAGAGAAGAGTTCCCTGACTGAAGGAACACACAGTTCACCTGTGCACTCCTGAGAAGCAAGGGAGGGTCAGGTTGGTTGGTCCTAATCAGAGCTGAGGTTCTGCCAGGGAGCTAGGGAAGGAGAGAGGAGCAAGTGACCTGAATATTACACAAGACCTTGATTTTAGAGACGAGCCAGGGAGCCCAAAGTGAGGAGGATGTGAGAGTGTGCCTAGGGAAGTGGGAGGTGAGAGGAAGCTGGAAGGAATTAGCGTGGATGGGGATGGCTGGAGCACACAGAGGCAGGAGCTTTCCACTCGGATCTTCCGGTCTGGCTGTTCTTGCAGCAGTTCCCTTCGTGTCTTCCTGTTGAGCCACCTGGAAACGGAGTTAGCCTTGGAAGCGTGCCTGCCTCCCTCTCTATGCCTGGCATCCAGGGGTCCCCCAGTCCTTCCCTGCTTTGATTAGAGAGGGAAAAGCACTTCCGGTGGCTCAGGAGCCATCTTCTGATGTCTTGGCTCCCTTCCTCCCCGAATCCCCTTTCTATGGATTATTTAGGCCAGCGAAACAGCATCTGAAATGGTACCCTATAAAACCACTGTTCTTCCCTTCCCTGAGCCGCACATGCCAGTGCCAACAAACCACTTAACTCTCACGCTGATCTTCACGCCTGCCTTTCACTCAGCTCTTGAGCCCACCATTGGTAATGTTTACCTTAGCGTTTTCTCCCTAATACTGGAGAATTTAAAATATGTATAAAAGATGAGTCTTCATTCTGAGTGCTGAGCGTCCGCAAACCTGATGGTCAAACCCAGATCCCAAACTTAAGGTGATAAATAAATGTATTCTGGTAAAGAAATTAGCAAGTGTCAGAGTAATTAAGCAATAATCTTTAAATAGTGGGTTTTTTTCTTAGCAGGACTGGCTGCGTTTAGCTCTGAAGACTCCCACAAGCATGATTTCCCGCTCTTCTTTACTTGTATTGTTATTGCTAAGCCACCCAAATTTAATGACCATTTAATTGCCTTTATCTACAGCTGAGTACCCCCCTTCTGTTGGAAAACCTAGTTTATATAAACCAAACCATGGGCAATTACCTATCAAGAGCAGATATATTTAAATTCCGGCAGAAAGTAGATGAGGCAGTTCTCATAAATCATAAAGCCATCCAAGGTTCAATCCAGGGGAAGGGTGGCCTGGGTCTGAGTGGTGCAAACCTCAGAGGCATCACACTTCTCACCAGGAGCCCATCTCTCCGCAGCCCCCCACCACAGAGTACAAAGTTCTGGGATCTAGCTCCACCTGTCAAGGATTTTCTGTATATGTGGCAGCTGCTTTAGGTAGGTTCTCTAAATACATTTCTTTACCACCTTCCCCCACCTTTTCTTAATTTTTCTCTACTTCAGAGATGTTTAAAAGCAACAACAACAACAACAAACCCGCTTCGTTGCTAAGTACCATCTCATTCCCTTGCAATGGGAAATCCAATTTGCACAGTTCTAATCCATGAAACATAAATGTGTTTTCTCTTTTGTTAATGTGTATGGGTGTTTGGCCTGCGTGTATGTATGTACCCATGTGTATGCCTGGTGTCCTTGGAGAACAGAAGAGGGCATGAGACCCCCGGAAACTGGAGTGGCAGTTAGCTGTGAGTTGCCATCTGGGAGCCTGAGACAGGTGCTGTGGAAAAGCAGCCGGTGCGCTTAGCCATTGAGTCACATCTCCACCCCCACGTGTATTTGATTTTTTTCCCATATCCACTACTAGGAGTATTTCCAAAGAACTGAAAGTGGAGACTTATTTACCAGTGTTCAAGGCAGCATGATTCACAGTAGAAGCGACTGGAAGCAACCCAAAGGTAAGTAAGTAATAAACAAATTGTGGTATAGAATACCATCCACCCATCCTGAAACAGAGCTGAAGTTCTGATATACGCCACGTACGGGCTGGTTTTCTGTAAAATTGCGACGACGTTGAGTCGCCAAAGGAAGGAGCCTCAATTGAGGAAAGGCCTCCATGAGATCCAGCTGTTGGGCATTTTCTCAAGTAGGGACTGATGTGGGAGAGCCCCGTCCATCGTGGGTGGTGCCACCCCTGGGCTGGTGTCCTGGGTTCCACACGAAAGCAGGCTGAGCAAGCCATGAGAGCAAGCTGGCCGGTAAGCATCACCCCTCCATGGCTTCTGCATCAGCTCCTGCCTCGAGGGGCCTGCCCTTCATGAGTTCCTGTCCCGACTTCCTTCCATGATGAACAGCAATATGGAGTGTAAGCCAAATAAACCGTTTTCTCTCCAGCTTGCTTTCTTCTTGGTCACGGTGTTTCATCACAGCAATAGAAACCCTTGCTATACCATGATGAGTGAAATAAAATGAACACACACGGCAGATACTGTAGGATTCTGCCTATATGATGTGCTAGCTTAGACCAGTGCATAGAGAGATGGAAAATGGAAAATGGTAGCAGAAACAGGGAAAGGATGAACACTGAGTTCCACTTGGGGGTAAGGAACATGTTCTAGAGATGGGCAGTGGTTGTAGTTGCACAATGTGGCAGGTTTATGCAAAGCCATTCAATGGTGCGTTTAAAATGGTTAATGTGGAGAGCTCATGTTGTAAGTACTTTACTACAATAAAGAATGAACTGGGGGGATTTGCTAGTACACACCTGTAATCTTAGTATATGAGAGGCTGAGGCAGGAAGATGGAGCATTTAAGGCTAGCCTAGGCTACACAGAAAATTCGAAAACAGCCTGTGTTGTGGCCAGATTTTGAGAGATTCCCCAAACAGACCACCCAAGAGCCGAGTCCAAATGCAATCGCATGGAAGTCTTTATTGCAGGTTTGAACCCAGGCCACACCTCCAATGCACTGACACAGCAGATGCAAGGAAGTGGCCCCGAGTCTCAATTGAGAGGGTTTTTTTTTAATAGGTTTTAAACAAAAAAAAAAAAAATGGGTTTTACAGTACATGATTGGATGGCATTTGGGCAGAAATGCTGCAAGCAAGGAGTTATAAGCCTTGGTGTTTCATGGTTGGGTAATAGGTGTAGGGGCAAGTTGGCCTATAGAAAAGATTAGTTGAAGCAGTCATGGGAGCATTAAGAACTTTGGCCTGGCTTCTCCTAGTTGGTTGTTGCTATGTGCCAGCCACCTGCTGGTCAGCTTGACCAGCAAAGAGTATGTTTGGACATTGCCAAGGTGATCTGATTGTGTTGCTAGGGGAATTTTTTTGTTTAGACTAGTTTGCAGTTTTCCTGGTATCTGGGTTCAGTCCTAGGCCAGGTTTAACACAAAATGGAATTTCTTTTTCAAAATGGAATTTGTCTGATCCTTACACCTGAACTAGAGTGAGACTCAATCTCAAAACAAAACAAAACCTTAGGTTCATTTTCTACCTAATAAATTTCAAATGAAAATCTCTCCATCCTCTGTCTTGCTTAGAATTCAGTGAGCCTGTCAGTAGTTCTCACCCTTACTGATGCTGTGACTCTTTAACAGTTCCTTATGTTCTGGTAGTCCCCAACCATACAATTATTTCATTGCTAAATCATAGCTGTAATTTTGTTACTGTTAAGAATCATAATGTAGCTGGGCGTGGTAGCGCACGCCTCTAATCCCAGCACTTGGGAGGCAGAGGCAGGCAGATCGCTGTGAGTTCAAGACCAGCCTGGTCTACAAAGCAAGTCCAGGGTAGCCAAAGCTACGCAGAGAAACCCTGTCTCGAAAAACCAAAAAAAAAAAAAAAATCATAATGTAAATATCTGATATGTGGCCCCAAAGAAGTCTAACTCATCCAGAAGGTGCTTTGAATGTGGATCATTTGTTGCTGGAGAGATGACTCAGTGTTTAGGAGAGAATATTGCTGTTACAGAAGACCCAGTAGCTACATCAGGGGCTTGTAATCACCTACCGCTTCGGTACCCACTGATGGCCTCTGTAGGTACCTGCACTCACACTAGCACACAATTGCACACAGATACACACAATTAAAAATAAAAATGAATATTGAAGAAAAAGAAAACCTGTCGGGCTAGGCAGGGATAGAACTGGCAATAACCAAAGAACCCAGAGGCTCCCTAACACAACTTGGCATCTATACCTTGTAGCCCTGGAAAACAAAGAATCTAAGAAGGAGAGGTGCCTGGTCCTACCTGGTGCTCATGATGCATTGTGCTGACAGGGAGTGAGGAGGAAAGGTAGATATGCAAGCGGGTCCTCCACTGGAGATTATCTTTACTTCAAGATTGTATCCATCCATTTGGGAAACAAGTTGATGAGGCATGACTTTAGCCCAAAGACTGACTAGACAGTACGGCCTGAGCTTCACACTGAGGCCTACCCTGCCAAGCATCACTGTTGACCCCTTTGGACCGTTGGCTCCTGCTTGGCACATGATACTTACTTGGTGACGTCATCACCACCACCATCATCATCACCATCATCACGTAGCACTTACAGAGCGCTTACTTTGCCAGACATTGCTGTAAGCACCTGACACATAGAACAGCATTTTCATCACACAAGATTCCTATGGGAATATACATTATTATTTTCTTTCCATTGAAGAGGAAATTTGGTTGGCCTGTCCAACGCTGCAGCTAAGAAGCAGCATATCCCTGACTCCAGCACACACCGTCTGCCCCCATATCCCTCCTGCTCAGGCCCTGCCTTCTGCTGTTCATGATTCTATGGGTAATTATCTCTTCTTGTACAATCTCAGCCTCTGGTTGTGCCTAAACTTGAAAATATGTTTAGTTGGTACCCTCTCAGCCGTCATCATAGCTGTCTGTAGAGAAACAAAAATAATGGCTGTATAATTAAATGAAAATGACCATCTATTTCAAGATTATGTTAATTTGAATAATGTTTTTGCAGATGTGGGCACAGCCCAAGGTCTCCTTGGCCTAGCACATAGTCAGCTCTTGCTGAAGCGTGACACAAGTGCTTTCACTCAGATGTGATGATGTGACACCCTCCTTTGTGGAGCCACCTTCTTTCAAAGCTGAGTTCTCCCGAATCAACTAGGAAAAAGAAAGACCATGGAGGCGATTGTTCCTCACTGTAGGCCAGGCCTGCAGTATGGCACACAGCATGGCCTGATGCACCACAAGGAGTTCAGTCACATGGCCACGCCCAGTGTGCCAAAAGGGCTGGTAAACACGGCCATCTGTGTGCCCAGGAAAAATGGGCAAGTGGATTCGGGGTGAACCCATGGCAGCCTGTGCCCTAACTCACCAAAGCATGTGCCAATGGCGTCATATCCCTCCTGAGCCAAAAGTTTGAGTCATTGCCAAATGACCTGAGTAGGTAGACTGGGCTACCAACAAATGGAGATTTTCCCCAGAATTGTTCTCAATGGCATCTATCATTTCCTTTGGTGTGCCATTTTTAATCTTCCAGATCACAAACCCACATGTAATGTAAGAGAGTTTGAAGCTTTGGTTGATTTGAGCCTGTGGAGAAAGGTACCAGTGAAGCAATATCAGACAGTTACTGACCTCAGGCCCCCTGACTCTCCACACTTTTATGAGCTGTTGGGTACAATTCTGGACAGACATTGGCCTAAGACAGATCTGAATATGCGCATAAGCAAAAGCGACAGGAAACGGTGCCATGTTTAGCTCCCAGCACCATGTACTTGCCAGCTTTTGTCCACTGACTACACGGACACCCTGTTTGGTTTGTATTTTAATAGTACAAGAAATCCTTTAGCCTAACTGACTGCATGCTTACATGCCAGGCCAGACAAAAAGATGCTAAAAGATCTCAATATTCTGGACCCGAACTAGGAATGACCCCAAAATCCAGTGTCTACAACCAGAAAAAGTGTATGTCTACTGAAAGTAGATAGTTAAGCTAAACTGGCCCACAGCTTTTAGCAACATGTGGTGACTTTTAAGAAAAATCCTACCCCCCCCCCCAAAAGCCTACTATACCCTGAAACATTCATAAACTGAGTTGACCGTTGCTATATGGTCTCTATGCCAAAATACATTCTGGTTTATACAGTGAAAAGAATAAAGATATCTTTACATCATAATGTCAGGGTTTTTCTGACTTTTGCAAAAACAAGGAAAAAGGAGAGACTGTTTCGTTCCTCGACATCGCTGTAAGAAGCCATTCTTTCTTCAGCAAAATCATTACTGTTTTCTAGATTAGCAGAGAAGTAATTAGGAAGCGGAGTGTGGGGTGGTTTTTTTTTTTTTTTTTTTAATGGTATTCCTCTGATAAGGATTGGAGGAGATGAATTTTTAAGACTCCCTTTTGTAACAGATCCTGAAGCCTCGGTCAGCCCTTCCTAATCCTGAGGTGCCATAGACGGCACCTGGACCAGCATTCCCTGTTATTGAGACGCCGCGCAGTGAGTTGCGTTAGCTTAGAGAATATTTTATTGGCAGAGGCTCCGAAGAGATTCTTTCTTTAAATATTCACTGTGTTCAGCATGCCCTATTACCTCAGGGATTTACTTAGAACTCTGAGAGAATCTGTTTTGCATCCTTAGGCAAAGGTTAGCCATTTGGGGGAGATGGGGGCTGGTTGGCATGTGATTCGTTTTCTTATGGACACCCTGGTTCTGTCCCTGAAGACCTCTTTATTCACAAGGCCTCTTAACCTGCTTCTGCTGCACGAAGGTTCTTAAGCTCATGCCTGACTGTTTTAAGACACCGCAGGCATCCAAGCCCATGATTGCCAAGTTCATTAGAGCATCTGCCCTCATTATCGTCTTGGGTGCTGGGACTCCTTGTCTCGAATGCTTGGCTGTTATTTAAAAAAAAAAAAAAGCTAGAATGCGCCAGGGTATTTGAAGCTTCCTTAGGAGGCCAAGTCATGAATACTCGGCTCTCCTCATTTTATTCTGATAACCCAACCTACGACTTATGCAAAGTTATTGTAGTTTTTCATATCCTGTATCCATAACCCAGTCTCTATTTCCTTTTCATATAATCCTTTACGTACAAGAGAATCACTGACGAGCAGGGTATGGTAAGTGGGGTACAGAACTGTGTCTTGGGTGCAGAAAATAGAATGTAGAAGAAGAGACAGAAATTCAGGTATGACAGTGAGTTGAAAAGACGCCCCTCGTGTTTATTAAAGACAATTGCCCACGTGTCGCCTGTATCTCTGCATGTGTTGTGACAGACAGCTCTTACGGATCCCAAGCTGCCTGTTCAAGTGAATGGGGGCAGGAGATACACTCTTCCTCTGGGATGTTTGTTTGCCATTTGTGATAATAATACTTTCTATAGAGCAAAGCCTAGGCAAGCAACACCCTTGTAACAGTGGTTTTCTAAACCCATTGGTTCTTAGGATTGCCCCAAACCCATTATGTATACAACATTCAGAGGGGTCAGCCCTCCATCCCACCCCCATTCTGTCCCTTGGGACCTGGAGGGCAAAAAGAAAAACTAAGTAAGAACACAAAATTCATGTTGTCTCTTGTTTTGTGAGTGACAAATTCCTCTGTCTGATGCCCAGGTGGCTTCGGACACTCAGGAAAGTATAGTCAACTGATTTGTTAGCTTGAAAGTAGGGTTAATCACAAACTCTTCCTAATCCTTTACCCTTCTGCCTTAGTTAGGGTTTCTATGGTTGTGATAAGACACCATGACCGAAAGCAAGTTGGGGAGGAAAGAGTTTATTTGGCCTGTACTTCCACATCACTGTTCATCATCAAAGGAAGTTAGAGGCAGGAACCCAGGCAAGGCAGGAACCTGGAGGCAGGAACTGATGCAAAGACCAAGGAGGAGGCTGCTCACTGGCTTGCTTGTCCTGGCTTGCCTGGTTTCTTATAGCACCTATGGCCAGGGCTAGCCCCACCCACAATGGGCTGAACCTTCACACATCAATCACTAACTAATCCCAGCACTCAGGAGGCAGAGGCAGGCAGATCTCTGTGAGTTCGAGGCCAGCCTGGTCTACAGAGTGATTCCAGGATAACCTGAGCTGCACAGAGAAACCCTGTCTCAGGGTGGGGGTGGGGGTGGGGCCTTAAAGGCTTGCCTATAACCCGATCTGATGTGGCTCCTCCTCTCAGATGATTCCGACTTGCATCAAGCTGATGTGAAGCAAGCCGACACACTTGTAATATGAGGGAGCTCGCTATTAGAATAAGGATGCTGACCACCACTGCCTCACATACCTTAACCCCAGCAGCTGGGAACTCCAACTCAGGAAAAACAGGGGCTCGTGTATGACAGCTAAGCACTAGTGTGTGCCTCTCACTCACGTGAACTCACCTCTGACAACTCACTGTAATAAAACATCCCCACACTTGCCAAATGGTATGGAATCAGTTTCATATGTGTCCATTAGCAGTGTCTCCTGAATGACCTTAACAAATGTGACACCACTTCAAACACTGGCCACACAGCCAGTCTACGTACTATTGAAAAGAGCATTTCTAGGAACATTCTGGTCATATTGAAAAGGCCAGAGTTCTCCCAGGAAAAGGGAACAGTGCTGAAAATGAAAGCTGAGATGTTGTAAAGACTCCTAACTGATTAAAATCATCTTCAACTAGAAAACAGTAAGATACCTAAAACCCATGTGCAGCCATGACTATTGTGAAATGAACAATTAACACTCCAACAGCTATACCCAATAATATCTCATTTAAGTCATTTTTTCCATTCAAAGAGTCGCTCTTTTTCAGAATGAAAAGACCTAGACCTTTTAGAACTCATATGTCTCCAGAAGTAACTGATTCATGATACCAACTCATAGCCCTCTGTGTATCGTGGATCTAAGCCAAACACCTAGGACCGAAGGGCTCTCTAGCAGGCCCGAGCATGGCAAATATGGCACCAGAAGGTCTTGCCCAACCCCCTTCCCTCTTCCTTGTTAAGCCTCTAGATTATATTCCTAAAGCTAGCCCCCAAGGTCCGTTTCCCTATATGGCCACTGACTCATTCCTGAGACTAAACATCTCAAGGTCCAGCAATCAATTCATGATTTGGCCAACCTGTCTGATCAGGGCTACCAACACAAGCCAGGGCAGACTTCCCCTTTTCTCTCTAGAAACCCACTCCTAAAAGAAAATAATAATAATAATAATAATAATAATAATAATAATAATAATAATATCTGCTGCTGCTGCCTGCTGTCTTCCTTTACCTGATCCAGAGGCAGCACTCCGCCCCCTGCCTGCCCCTCCAGAGTAATAAATCTCCTTTATGCTGATTGGTGTCTGGGTGTGTCCTGTACCAACTCCAAGGGATGCCACGCCCCCCTCCCAGCCCCTTCAATGCTGCTAATTGGGATAGGGATAAGCTGGGAAGCAAACTTGTCTTCACTCTCCATGCCATGCTTTTCTGACTAATACAGGCACAAACTGTTCTAACAATATATAATCACATTGAGTCAGGTATTTGTAAGACATTATTTTCATTTCATCTTATCTGTATTTGATTTCTGGGGAGTGGGGAGCAAATTCAGCAACTTCTAGTCTGAGCATCGCTGTTTTGTTTTCCACTAGAATGATGGAGCATGACACTTTTATGCCATCATTATTGTCATTTGTCACTAGTGAGAGGTCCTCACAAAGTCAAATGTGTAATAGATGCAGAAGGGACATTGAATTCAATCCAAGTTGGAAATTCCAAACTTTTTTCTTTCTTTCCTTTTCCCAGAAATATTCCCTAAGGATCAAGCTTATGCACAATAATAAAAATGCAAATTACAATCACACTGCCACACTGAAATACATCGTTTCACCTATAACATTTACAAAGATAAACAAGCTTGGTAAGTCACTAAGTTATGAGACTGTGAGAAAAAAGTATGTCATATTTTTATTAATAGGATAGGAGATTGATACAAGCTCTGCAGGGAACAACTAGACAGTATATCAGAATTTTAACTTGGAAGCTAGTTGAGGAAGTTCTAGGAAGTTAACATACAGATATGTTCGCACGTAGAAAAAGCAAATGGGCAACATTCTTCATGGTAGTATTGTATGACATAGCAGAGGTCGTAACAATTCAAACACAATGAAATATTGTGCTATCATGAAAGGAATGACAAATGTGTGCATAATGGTAAGACAATACCTATATAGTATGATATCATTTGTGTAACAACAGTAACAATGGTGCCTACAGAGAGCATCTGTAGAATGTGTCAACTTAACTAGCCTGAATTACATTCCTAGAATCTATCCATTGTACGCTCCTGGTGAGAGATACCTCAAAAAAACTTTGTTGCCTGGAATTTGGAAGATGGAAATGAAACAGCAGCCATTTTATTTTTGTGCTTAAAAATGTGGCTGCTGCACTTTTGCTGTCCACGTACACTGCATCTGATGGACAGGCTCTTGTCTCTGATGTGCAGCCATTGCTGAGCCTACACTCTCTCTTCTCCCAGATTCTCCTTCAGGTACTGTGTCTTGGGCTTGGGTGCACATTTAATTCTGTGGGGGTGGCAGCTTCTTCTACAGGGCATTCAGTAAGTCAGAGCAGTAAGAACTAACACAGATTCTGGACTGACTGTGGTGGAATGAAAGAAAATGGCTGCCATAGGAAGAGGTACTATTAGGAGGTGAGGCCTTGTTGGAGTGGGTGTGGTGTTGTTGGAGGAGGTGTGTCTCTGGGGGGTAGGCTTTGAGGTCACAGATGCTCAAGGCAGTGTGGCATTCTCTTCCTGGTGCCTGCCGACCTGGATGTAGAACTCCCAGCTCCTTCTCCAGCACCATGTTTGCCTGTATGCTGCCATGCTTCCCACCATGATGATAATGGACTAAGCCTCTTAACTGTGACCCAGCCCCAATTAAAGGTTTTCTTTATAAGAGCTGCCATGTGACCTAACAGCCCATGCTGATGACTTGCCAGATCCCTGTCCTTCAGATGTCCTGTTTTAGCTTCATGCACGAAGACAATACCCTGATACAATAATTTTAGTCAATATTCACAATTGCATAATTAAGTTGTCCTAATACACACAGAATCCTATGTAATACCCTTGACAAATAGGAGGTTGAGTAAATAATCTTGTAGTGGTTTTGCGTTGAGAAGGCCCTCATAGGCTCATATTATTTTGACAAAGAATGTTCCTGCATTTTGCCCTTGATCTAACAACCCACCCGAGGCTAAACTGATGAGTTTTGGATTAATGGTGTTGACAGAGGATATTTCAAGACAACCTAGCATTGATTGTGTCGCATGATTGTTAGTGTTCACTCTTATGAAGATCTATAATGAAATGAAGCAAGCTAAGCAAAGAAAAATATAAAACTTACCGTTTGAGAAGGAAAGGGAACACCAGGAAGTGTAACAGAGATAAGTCCAGTGCTCAAGGAGATAAAAGTTTAAAGAAACTTTAATGGAATAAAGGGAGTAGGGGCATCAGAGCAAGACTCCACCCAGCCAAGCTTCTACCTTGTGAAAAGGAATTAAAGAGAAGCTTAAGCAGTGAAGGAAGCCATTAAGAACAGAAAGCTGATGTGAATATATTTAAATGAGGGGCCAAAATCCAACCCAAGCAAGCAGCATAACTTGGCTGCTTCAGCCATGTTGCTCTAGATCAATAAGAAAGGGTTGTGGAATCTCCCTGTGAGGCTAAGAAAAGCTGCTGGGGCCAGTACTGTATCAGGGTGTGGAGTCCTAGAGAGGCCACTGTGTGAAGCTGTGAAGGAGAAGCCTGGATTGCCTTGGAGACTCCAAGATGTTGAAGATGCCTGAGTCATGGGATACCTGCCAAGGAAAGCTACAGACCAGGTGTGGAACCAGCGATAGAGGAGAGAGGAGAGAGAGAGAGAGAGAGAGAGAGAGAGAGAGAGAGAGAGAGAGAGAGAGAGAGAG
>OU015747.1:52224322-52235267 GCA_907169655.1 Acomys percivali | reverse complement strand
GAGAGAGAGAGAGAGAGAGAGAGAGAGAGAGAGAGAGAGAGAGAGAGGTGTTGCAGTCAACAAGGCTGGAAAGAGTTGGAGTTTTGCAGAGCCCTTTGATATCAAGCATGGAGATGCTGAGTTTGGAGCTTGCTCAGCTGGTTTTAGGTCTTGCTTTGGTCCAACATGCTATCACTATGATCTCTTTCCTCCTTTTGGAATGTTAATACGCATGCTATGCCATGGTATGTTGGGAGTGTGTGATCTGCTTTTTGATTTTGATTTTCACAGGGAATTACAGTTAAGAGATTGCCATGCATCTCAGAAAGGACTTTGGACTTTTAAACAGTATTGAGATGGTGATTGACTCTGGGGGCCTTTGAAGTTGGATTGAATGCAATTTTGCATTATGATAAGGCTACAAGCCTGTAGGGACCAATTAGTGGAATGTGACTGTGATGCCTTGAATTAGAATGGGCCCCCATAGACTCGTATTTGAATGCTTAGTCATCAGGGAGTGACACAATTTAAGAAGGATTAGGAGGCGTGACCTTTACACGTGGCCTTATTAGAGGATGTGTGTTACTTGGCTTTGATGTTTCCAAAGCCTAGCATTGCCCTCTTCTAGCGTCCCACTGGTCCACATGTAGAACTCTCACCTGCTTCTCCAGGCTGAGCAAGAAGGATCTGAGATTCAAGACCAGCGTGGCTTACAGAAAGAATCTCTCTTCAAAAAATTGAGAATATTAAATATGCCCTAAAGTTACTATTATGCTTTGTATGTACAAAGTCATTCTCGGACCTCCATGTTTGAGCAAACTTGTTTCCCGGCTACTGGAGCTCTTTTTGGGGGAGCATGGCTTGTAGTTCAGGGGATACAGTCCATGATGACAAGGAAGGCATGACTGACTGCAAGGGACAGATAGCTCTCTCGGTGGAGCTGGGAGCATGCAATACAACCTGCTTACATCACAGTGGCTTAGCAGGAGGCAAAGTCCCAGCTAGAAACAAAGTAGACTGAGCCATTCAGGGCCCAGCCCCTACCACTCTCCCCACACCAGCCAGGACCCGAGGGTTACACACCGCCCCAAAGTAGTGCAAGCCAGCTGGGAAGCAACTGTTCAAATACATGGTCCTGTGAGGAACATTTCACATTCAAGTAGGAACGTCTAAATCAAGCATGGAGACTGAAACCTGTAATCCCAGTATTTTGGAGGCTGAGGCAGGAGTGTTGCCACAAGTTCAAGACCAGTGTAGGCTACAGAGCGAGTTCCAAGTCAGCCTGGGCTACAGGGCAAGACCTGGTATCCACTACCACCACCACCACTAAATTAAAAACGTGATGGGTTTGAAGTTCAGGTTTATATGTTGATGTACCTGCCTAAGAGGAGAGTTTGAAGTCATTATTTCAGGCGTGCCTGTAAGGGACTTCGTTTCTAAGTGGTCACTTTGGTTCAGCCGCAGGGGGTGATTGCTTGCCTCCAGTGGGACAACACGCATGTGAAAATAAGAATGCCTGACTGTAGCTCACACTCTAGTTTGCTTAATCCACTTCTGCTGAGGCAATATATGAATCCTAGAAAGGAAGTCTTGGCTCATCCTGGCCCTAAATAGCTATTTCCTTCCTTTTGGGGGGATGCGGAGAGGGGTGGCCCATACCTGATGTTGCTATGCCCTAGCATCTTATCAGGCTCTGAGGTAGCAGATTAGCTCCCAGACTCTCTCCTCAAGTCCTCGAGGCTAGTCACTGTGGGAGTTCTCCATCCTGACCTCTCCCTCAGACCTTGCCTTTGCAGCAGTGCCTCCCTCTTTCCTCTTGAGGCAGTATCATCACTGATGAGGCCAGTCTTTGTGCAATTTCTGCATTTGTGTCCGCTTTTAAACTGCAGTTCAAGCTTCAGAAAAAAGTGTGTGCGCATACGTGTGTGCATACATGGGTGCACATGTGTGTGCATGCCTGTACGCAGGATTTTTCTCACTTGTCCCACTGTTACCTGGCCCAACCTCGCTGTCACCCTCTATGTTGTTTTCCTCAGGTATTTGTTACAGCAACAAAAAGCTAAACTCATATACTGAAAGATAAGAAACCACTCATTTTGATTATTTTTCTTATAGAATGAACTACAGAAGGTTAAATTAAATTAAGTTGATAAGACTCATAATCAATATCAAATCACAATCAGCCCAAAAAGCAGAGGATAAACACAGTAAATTTTGTTAAAATTAAGAACTTGGTTTTTTTTTTTTTTTTTTTTTTTTTTTAATCAAAAGTCAGCATAAAGAAGGCTAGAAAGAAAATGCCTGATCCGGAAGAAGCTATCTGCCACCTGCATCCAGAATGCATAAGGAAAATTATTGATCAGCCGTCAAGAACGAGGCAATCTAATTTTAAGACACTTGGGAAAAGAACCAAGAGTGGTGAGTCCATATATGAGAAGATGTCTAACACTGGGGAAATAGAAAATAATAGGATCTATTTCACACACTGCATTAATAATAATCCTCATCACTGCAGATGCAGTGAAGAGAGGTGCATTTCATGATGGGATCAAAACTGACACAAACGCTACAATAAACAATTTTGACAAAACTCGGAAGTTGTTTCTAATCTGAACATGGGTTTAACCATGACATCTATGCTGCGGCCATTAGCACTGTCCACGTGACAGGGGACAGACTCACCTAAGAGACACACCTCCAAGCACCTGTGAGGGATTATCAACAGTACATTCATTGAGGTAGGAATGCTCACCCCAACCATGGGCAGCACCATTCGCTGCCGTTCGGTGGGCTGGAGTCCTGACCTGAGCAAAAAGAGAGCTCATTTCTCCATGGACACAACATGACCAGATACCTCCAGCACCCCCAACCCTCAAACTGTGAGCTCTTCCTCCGTTAAGCTGCTTTGGTCAGAGCATTTTATCACAGTGAGAGGAAAAGTAATGCGCAACTCACAAGATTGTTTTGAGCAGTAAGGGGCGCCGCATCTTTTGAGGTGCACATCTTATGCCCTCTGTCTCCACAGAAGGAGACTGACACTGATACAAGCACAGCATCCAGGCACTGAGCTCCAGGTTTGGGGTGCCTTGTCCATGTAATCACTATCTAAACTGGGTGGTGTGAGCGTGTACCCCACAGGCCTTCTAAAGTAGCTGACTGGGTCTTGACCTTGCTGGACAAGTGTGCTTACTCTGTAGCACAGACTCCTCCCTTCCCTTAGGCCAGTCCAGTCAATATATTAACTACATATTATATCATATATGTCATATATTATAACCCAGGGATAACCATGGCAATGCGCTAACAAAGCTACAAGCAGTGGTTTTAGTTGGAATTAGTGACAATGTGCATATTTTATTTTTGATATTAGATATAAAATAAGAAAAGAATTCTTTTTGTTGTTGTTGTTTGTTTGTTTGTTTCTTGAGACAGGGTTTCTCTGTGTAGCCTTGGCTGTCCAGGACTCACGATGTCGACCAGGCTGGCCTCGAACTCACAGAGATCTGCCTGCCTCTGCCTCCTCCAGTGCTGGGATTACAGGCCTGTGCCACCACCACACCTGGCTGCCCAAATATCTTTTTTTTTTTTTTAAGATACGGTCTCTATATGTAGCCCTGACTGTTCTGAAACTTGCTATGTAAACTAAGATAGCCCTGAACCTACAAAGATCTACCCGTCTCTGCTTTCCAAGTCCTTGGATCAAAGGTGTGCAGCCACCATACCCTGCAAACTTTTAAATTCCATCACCTGGTACATCTTGATTGTTCATACATAAAAATGCATTAAAACCATGTGGCAACATTCACTTTAAAATTTGTCATATAGATGAGCCTGATGTGCTAAGCTGTATTTATTTATTATTATTTCCAGGTTTTGTTTAAGATGGCAGCAGTGACCTTGGCGTGATTCTCCTACTAAAGTAGTCCTGAACGCACAGGTGCGAGCCGCCTCTGGCCTCTAAACCGTATTTATACCACTGTTCTAGAGTATGAACTCATTTCCAGCATAAAACATTGACTCCTGGGGACATGTGAAGATCAGCCATGCGGAATTACTTGTCTCTTCTGTCACCACGGGGAGGTAGAGGTGCGGCAGACTTAGATACCCACCAGGAGCCCTCTGCGCGCCACATCTGCTCCACGGTCAGTCTCAGCGACACCCTTCTCCCTCCGCCCTTCCTCCCCACCAAGCACTGGTCTCTCAAGTGTCCTTTCCTCCTTAGATGTTTTTTTTTTTTTGTCTAAATTGTATGTGTGTGTGCCTGTATTTATGTGTCGGTGTGTGCCTGTGTGTCTGTGTGTGTCTGTGTCTGCCTGTGTGCCTGTGTGTCTATGTGTGCCTGTGTGTGCCTGTGTGCATATGTGCCTGTGTGCGTGTGTGTGCCTGTGTGTCTGTGTGTGCCTGTGTGCCTATGTGTCTGGGTGTGTCTGTGTATGCCTGTGTGTGCCTATGAGCTATGTGTCTGTGCGTGAGTATGGACAGAAAATGTCATTGGATCTCCTAGAGATGGAGTTCCAGGCAGTTACAATGTGGATGTTGGGAATCAAAGTGGAGGCCTCTGCAAGATCAGTGTGTGCAGGAACTGCTAGACCACCTCTCCTGTCCCAGGAATGACTTTTGTTATCAGTCTCCAGCAAGTAGGAGGGGCCACATCCCTGGTACAGATGCCCATACTCAACATAGTGCTGGGCTACTGTCTGGATGCATGCCGTCAGCCAACCATAAGGTTACATTACATTGTTTTTTCTCTTATAAGCGTAGCAGTGTTGGCTTTGTCCAGCATTTTCCACCTTGCTTCCCACAGTGCTTCTTCTAGGTGAGGCAGGTGTAGATATAAGCAGGACAGCTATTCTATGGGGAATTTCATATTTCAAACTCACTTCTAAAAGCCTGTGACATAGCAAAGCAATACTAAGGTGCAGGCCTCTTCACAATGCTCTCGTATTTGGAGCTAAATCAAGTATTTTCAGAAGATGCAGCTCAAATTCAGAATCGTCTTCATTAGAAATGAAGGTCATTCCTTCTCAGGAAGAGATTGGTGATAGCCACTTCAGGAGGACAATGTCTTATGTAAGTTTTAAAAAAAAAAAGCTTGCAGCATGAGACTGCTGTTACCAACTTGAATATCATGCGTGGACTCGCTCTACCAAATGCTGGCTAATCTGACAAGGCAACAGATTAAATCAAATTTGGGTTTTGAAATATTTCTTCCATTTGTTTAGAAGCAAAGCCAATTGTTTCAACGGAGTGGTTCTTAAATACAATCTGTTAAGACAGGATGAAAACTGTCATCAGAGAACTCCTGTGGCTTTGGGGTTCCCACACTGAGGTGTCCTGCTGGGATCTGACCCTGTCTTCTGTGGCCTCAGCTCATGGGCTCATGCGGCCTGCTCACTGTTTTCTAGTGTCAGGTGCTACCTGTGGGGTCACAGAGCAAGCAAGCTGCCTCACCAGTGCACCCCCCCCCCCAAGCACACAGCCTTTTCTCTTGTTGGTCTCCTCCCCAACTGGAGTATTTCTGTTTCTCTTTCCTCTGGCTACCTCGATCCAATGCAGGTGTCCTTCTTTGCTCCCTGCTGGCAAGCTCTGCTTTCTCCCTGGGCAGCGCTAAGCAAAGCACGAGTTTTTGGTGGTCCACCTTCTGAGACAGAATTTAAGCACCAACGGGACAGGACTCTAATGAATCTTGCCTGCTTCCGTGGTCTCTCAGCCATCAGTGACTTCTAGAAAAATCACCTATGTTATTCAGAACGTAAGCTCTAGGAAAGCCAGCCAGCCACATCACAAACCTCAAACAAGACCTGGCCACGCACCAAAACTCAGGTTAGTCCCTCAAAGCAGCAACTCTAGTCTCCGCTTGAAATTTTTGAATTCCTTTCCGAAATATTTAGATTCTTCTTAATTCCACACAATGGCCACTAGAGGGGGGCATAGCCAAATATTATAAAATCAATGTTTTGTTTTGTTCTGTTTTTCCTCCCCCCAGAGCTAAAATTCTTAGCTTGGGTCTTGCTACCCAATCCTCCTCTCGGTTATCCTAGCAGATTAGAGTAAATATGATAAATTGTGATGGAGTGCACACTGTACTCCACAGCAGAGCACCATTTAGAAAATCCTTTTGGTTGTCACACCTGTAAGGCCTCACTTTACCCCTCTTCTAGCCTAAAAGCATTGGGAAGTTGACCTCTCAAGTTGGCCTCTCATCTGAGACCCATTGTCTGAAATCTGTCAGGCAGCCATTTCCTGCCAGCCTCACACCCCACTCACCCTTGACCATTGTGACAGACAGAAAGTCCTGGTGATCTCCCTTTGTTGATTCACTGTCCGACTTTTCTCACAGAAGATGCGCGCCCCGCCCCCCATGACCAGCTTCCTCCATCCCCAGACCTGCTCCAGCCGCCCTGTCATTGCTGGATGCTCTCTGCCACTCGCACCTTTGCTGTGACAAGCAGGTTGGCACCTGCACATGTCACCACACCATTTCTTTAATCCTTGTGCCATTGGGCTGCTCCACTGTCACCCGGTCGTCTGCCAGTCACACAAGTATAGAAGATTTGGGCACCGTGGATAGTGGGCCCATCCCCCATGACCCCTCCATTACACACACACCCAAGCCTGTGCTGGACCCCACATTTACCTAGTGTCTTTCCATCTCATACAGGATCAGTTTTCCCATTCTTGCCCTCCACTCTTATGTTGTCTATTGCATTTGACCCTGAAACTTAGGCTCATGGCTTCTTTTTTCTTACCAACCATACTGTCCACCTTTTTTCTAGCATTCTTAATTTTTGTCCATTTATAATATAACAACATATAAAATCCATTACATTCACTCCTTAACTTAGGAGGGCCAACATATCAACTGTGGCTAAATCACACTGACAGCAGAGAACATTATTTATCGACAATAGCTTTATGATAACATGATACAGTTAAGACAAGTAAGTCCCCCATGAGGCCTCCACCCTACACAATGAACTACAGGCAGCTAAATTATGCCACAGGTGGGAGAAATAGTCTTCCCCAGGGAAGAGCACACCAATTGGTTATCCAGTGCCAAATGGTCAGCCCTGAAAACATACATGCAAGAAACATTATACAAACTGAGCAGGTTGTATTTATGTATTTAGGAATATATATGCATATGCATAGACATATATGTATGCAACAATAATTAATGAAAAAAGAGGCCATGGATTAGAAAAAGAGTACAGAAGGCTATAGGGGATGTTTTGGAGTGAGGAAAGGGAAGGGCTAAATGATGTAACTATATCACAATCTCAAAAAAATAAAAATAAAAGAAATAAAATTTAATGCAATAAAAATAAGTAAAAGCAGAAAGAAAAAAAACCTAAGCCCTAGGATGAATAAATAAGGTCACACAGCAAGCAAGTCAAATGACGAAACAATTAATCTCCTAATTTAGGAGAATATGACCGAAGTATGTTGAGTATATGTACAGAAGTGTCACCGTGAGCCCCTTTGTACAATTAAGACATGCTACCAAAACTCTTACGATCTTAGATATATAGTAAAAATTGAGGGAACTACAAACAAATTGATACAACTATCAAAGCAGGAAACTTCAACTCACCTCTCCAAATTACTAATAAATCAGGTGTTAAAACCTACATGGGAATAACATGCTGAGCAAGATTGACTTTGTCGGCGTTATAGAACCCAGTCCTCCCCTATTAGACAAACACTCATGGTGTATTTACCAAACTGACAATTAAGTAGCCATTGGTTCGCAGGCCTTCTGGCCTTGGGATCCTTTCCACTTGCACTGGTGACTCCAAACAGCTTCTATTTGTAAGTTAAAACTGAAAGGCGTGTATGTATTTGTTCAAGTTTCATCTCTGTTACTGTGATAAAACAGTAACAAAAAAAAGTAAGGCAGGGCAGGAACTCAGGGCAGGCCTGCTTGCTATTCCACACGGTGTCACCTCTGGCCAAGGAACTCACTCACAGGGAAGTAGAGGAGAAACCGTGGAAGGACACTGCTTCCTGGCTGTTCCCCAGGCTCCTCCTCCTCCTCCTCCTCCTCCTCCTCCTCCTCCTCCTCCTCCGTCCTCCTCCTCCTTCACCTCTTCTTCTTCTTCTTCTTCTTCTTCTTCTTCTTCTTCTTCTTCTTCTTCTTCTTCTCCCTCCTCCTCCTCTTCTTCTTCTTCTTCAGCCCCAATTTTTTTTTAATAACTGTAAGATCCATGGTTAGTTTTTGCAGCCTCAGCTGGCCCTTTGGCCTCTGGCACGCTCGAACTTCCAGACCTTAGAGCAGACAGAGTTTGGTGTGGCTGTGCGGGGTCCCTGGGGCCTTGCCAAAATGCCAGTACAACTCTCGGCCCTTCCGAGGACCAGACAGGAGCACGGTGCCTCAGCCTTTGAGAGACTCCGGGTTCAGCTGGTCGAAGGTGAGGATTTTACCCCCAGCCTTGAGGATGCGACTTTGGGCCCGGCTGCTCACCCGCAGTGCACACACATTCAGTTTGGGGCACTTCTGAGATCCTCACATCATCTGTGGCTATCCCCACAACCACGGCGGTTTTGTTTCCTGGGCCAGGAAGATTCATCTTTCAGATCATGCGCAACAGGAACAGAGGTGGCCCGTTCGTGCGACTCATGAATAACCTCTTCAGCACAGCCTGATTGAAGGTGGAGTTGGTTCGTCCGGCCAGAAGCCTGTCCAGCTTGACCAGCAGGCGCAAGCAGATGTCCTGGCTCTTGGGCTCCTTGTGCCGAGCCTTGCGGTCCTTGCTGTGACGAACATCAACACCCACCATGGAGCCTCATGCTCAGCCAGGCCCAGAAAGTTAACTAACCCTCTTATATAGCCCAAGACTGAGTGCTCAGAGAATGGTGCTGCCCACGGTGGGCTGGGCCCTCCTACAGCAATTAACCATCAAGACAGCCAGCCCCTCACATACATGCCTACCGGCCACTCTGATCTAGGCAATTACTCAGTTGAGAGTCTCCTTCAGCTGACTCTAGGCCGTGTCAAATTGACAGTTACAGCTAAGTAGGACAGCATTTATTAACTTAATTTTAAAAATCCAAATGTTTATGTGATAAAAAAACTCATTGAATGTTCTTATAAATAAAATTTCTATGAAGAATGCATAGCCCTGCAATCCCAGACACTTGAAAGGCTGAAGCAGGAAGGTCTCAAGTTCAAGGCCTCTCTGGACTACCAAGTGAGCTCAAGGGTAGCCTACACAACATAGAGAATCCCTGTCTCTCTAAACAAAAATTACAAAAACAAGATCTAGGAATGTAGCCACTGGTAGAGTGCATGCCAGCATGCCCAAGCTCCTAGCTTCAAACCCAGAACCATAAGAAAGAACAACAAATCATTTTATGAAGAAAATTAGAGGAGTGACTTTGTTTCACACTGTGGTGCGTCTCTTTATCATCTGACCCAGCCAAAAGCTAACCAAAATGCAGCTCCCGCCTTCTTTCTTCTGACACCAGCGACCAAGAACTTAACATGTTAGCCTTTGGGGAAAATTCTAGATCTCAACTATATCAGGAAGGAAGTGGGTTGATTGGTAACTTTCCCAAAACAGATATTTAGATTCTAATGCCTAGAACCTGTGTAAGTAAGCTTGTGTGGGAAAGGGTCTTTGGGAGCAGTGAGCAAGCCCGGCTTCACAAAGACAAAGGGAAGCTCTGCCACTCAGGTAGGCTTTGGTGTGCCAGGTGCTGGCCTGGCCCACAGCTGGCCTTGGTCACCTGATGGACACAAACAAGGACACAGAGCACATTACATATGACTACTCGGTGGCCATCCTAAAGACAGATCGTGAACTTGTCAGGGCCACAAGAATACCCAACCCTCCCCATACTGGTCAATGTGAGTCTCCACTCCCTTTAAGTGCCCTATGGCTCACAGTCACACTGTGTCACTCTCCTATGATCCATCTGCCACTGAGGTTTCCAGGGGAGGTTCTCTGCGGCTTCTAGCTCCCGGTGACTCCAGGAACTCCTTGGCCTGTGGCTGGATGACAGCTTGAACCTTCTCAAACCTTCTCCTCTGTGTCTGGGTCAAATCTCCCTTTGCCTTTCTCTAGAAAGGACGTCTGTCATTGACTGGCCTTAGGGACCCACACAATCCAGGATGATCTTTTCAAGAATCGTAATGGCTCCCAAAGACCCTTTCCCACACAAGCTTACATACACAGGTTAACCTCTAAGCATTAGAATGTGGACATCTTTTTTTTTTTTTTGGAAGGTTACCAGTCAATCCATTACCTTCCTGTTATAGTTTAGATCTAGAATCTCCCCTAAAGGCTAATGTGTTAAATGCTTGGTCCCTGGTGCCAGCCAGAACATTCAGAGACAGGGCTCCCAGGAACAAATTGGATCCCCATTGAATACACAGCAAAAACAATGAAGGAATATTTTAATTGCTTTCTAAGAGTGGATGTTTTTCTCTGACGCCATATCAAACTTCGACAAGTAATAATTTTTTTTCTAAGTTTATGAAGTAGGCAAACATAGGGACAAGCTGGAATTCACTTGGCTTGGACTATACACACACCGCTTTCTGACAAAGTATTTTGCAACCCAGGACCGGCTACACCGCAACTTAAACAGTGGGATAAACAACCCCTCCTTAGCAACGTGAAGTAACTCCCTCTTTCTGTGTTTTCTCCTTTCATTCAAATGTATTCTAGAACATGTTCTTAACAGACTCACCCATCTCAGCAGTAAATTCTGCTGTGAGCCCCAAGCGACAATGGGAAGTGATGACCAGCCTCCCACGGAAGGGAGCTGCTCTTGAGCCCCTTCCGCTTGCCATGGGCTCCACGTGGGCTGGAGAAGTGACGAGGAAAGGGGCTGAGGCAATAGTACTTCCCTATTGGTGGCTGGGAACAGACTCAGACTCACAGCAGGCGAAATGAACCCAAGAAGCCCTGTGACAAGGTGTTCCGGTGCAGTTTCTGCTTCTAGAGTGGAACCAAACTTT
>OU015747.1:52209980-52223408 GCA_907169655.1 Acomys percivali | reverse complement strand
TTTTTTTCGCTGTCACACATGACTGGACTATGGACTGTCAAGGGGAAGGAGGCAAACACAACATGAGAGTAGGAATATCAGACTTTTAGCCAGCCAAAACAAAGCCCCTTCCTAAGCAGGACCCCCTCTCACTACTGCTTTTGCTTGGAAACTTCTGTGTCTAAAACTGCCAGTCTCTGCTGTCAATCCTCAGGCACACAGCAGACAGTTAAAAGCCACTAGGGTATCTGCCACTAAAAGGCTCCATGACAGGTCATAGAACTGTGTGAATTAGGCCTTTTATAAAGCAAAACAAATTCACTCAGCTGTCAATTCAATGCTTGTACAATCAATAGGAAGTGCTTTACATTTTTTCTCTGACTTGAATTCTCATGTCTCTCTTTTTTTTTTAAGATTTTATCTATTTTATGTATGAGTGCTCCATCTGCACATACACCTGTATGCCAGAAGAAGGCATCAGATTCGAGTATAGATGGTTGTGAGCCATCATGTGGTTGTTGGGAATTGAACTCGAGACCTCTGGAAGAGCAAACGGTGCTCTTATCCTCTGAGCCATCTCTCCAGCCCCTCATGTCTCTTTCAAATGACTAAACTTTGGGAGCCTTTCTCTCCCCCATTTAATACAATCTCTAGACTAAGGATTCAGGAGCGATGTCCCTTCTGCAACATAAACTAACAGAGTGTTCCCCCTGTGGGGCTGTCCTCCTCCAATTCACTACCCTAACCACAAGGAAAGACACGCTCAGACCACAGCATTTCACCCAGTTACTTGATTGTGTATATGACCTTCCAAGGCCCTCTTCTTATAATGATTAGCTCCATGACGCCTAGCCACAGATATAACTTCTGCCCCATCTCTCATTCAGGCAGTAACCCAGATCCTGCCAACACTTTCTTCTAAGCTCCTTGGGAGATGTCTCAGTGAGGTTTTTGTTTTCTGGTTTTTTTGTTTTCTGGTTTTTGTTTTTTGTTTTTTCTGGGAAGAGACACCCTGACCATAGTAATTCTTATATTTAAAAAACACATTTAATTGGGACTTGCTTGCAGTTCAGAGGTTCAGTCCATGATCTCATCATGGCAGGAGGCATGGTGGCACCCAGGCAGACGTGGTGCTGGAGAAGGAGCTGAGAATTCTACATCTGGGCCAGCAGGCAGCAGAAGAAGACCGTGAGACACTAAACCTAGCTTGAACTTTAGACCTAAGACCACCCCCTACCCCCATAGTGACACACTTCCTCCAACAAAGCCACACAGTAACAGGACTCTGAGACATACCACAGGTACAAATAATGACACATCAGCATTTTAGTATTTTAAAGTTAAGGCATTTTAGCTGGGCATATTCCTAGCCAGCTTTCTAGCTTAACATGACCAAACCTGGTACTACGTCCTGCCGTGTGCTCACCTCTCTGCTCCTGTTCACGTCTGTTCACCTCCATAACACTTTGACAAACTCCCTGCATCTGCCCTCTTCCTCTCAGATTCCCTCTCTCTCCCGGAAGTTCCACCACAACCTCCCCGCCCAGCTAGTAGCCATAGCTATTTCTTAAAGCCAACTAGATAAAGATATGGTATAATTTTGGAAGCCTTTTCTACTCACCCATTCTAGCGCCCAAATAACGAGACAACGTACTATAGATTTATTAAACAAGATTTAAGACCCAAGAGCTGGGCAGATATCGATCTATTCAAATGCTCTGTGCTAGTCTGGCTACTTCCCAGCTGCCAAATGGTACAGGACTTAGAAGAAATATTAGAGAAACTTAAAAATAAAAATGAGAAAAATACTCAGACCCAGACAGAGGAATTTAGACAAGAACCTTCCAAGCCACTGCATGATGAAGGTGAAGACGGGCCGCCCAAGGTTGTTAGAAAGCTGATCTTAGTCTATTCTGTTACTATGCAAGTCTTACCAGGAGATGATACGCACCCACAAGATTATGAAGAAGTCAAATGGAATCCTATGGATATATTAGATTTGAGGAAATATAAGGACGTGATCACTTCATATGGTGTGCATTCACCCTATGCCAAGCAGATATTAAATTCATGGGCGACTCAGAACAGAATTATCCCCCAAGACTGGAAGGATTTGGCAGCAGCAATACTGGAAGCTGCTCCTTGGTTACACAGTGGTGAACATGGGGAAAGAGCTGTAGAACAACAGAGTCAGGAGCAAGGTATTGATATTTCACATGATCAGTTGCTAGATGAAGGTCAGTTACAAAGCCGGCTTGAATTTGATAATCACACATAGGCGCTTTAAATTTAGCTGCTTTAAATGCTTGGGACAAGGTTGAAGAATCAGGAAAGAGGTCTGAGTCATTTGCTAAAATTATTAAAGGCCCCCCCGCCAAAAAAAGCATTCACTGATTTTTTGCAAAGATTGACATCAGCTGTAAATAGAATAGTATCAGATTCAGAAGTCAGAAAAATACTAATAGAATCTTTGGCTTTTGAAAATTCTAATTCAGCATGCAAAAGAGCGATTAGACCTTAAAGGCAAGGTAAACACCAAGAGATGAATGGATGAGAAACACAGCTGATATTGGATCTCACATTTATGATGCTACTCTGTAGGCTCAATTTCCTTATGAGCGTACCTTCCTTACAACCCGACTAGCCTAAACAAGAGGGAAAGGAGATTAAGGAAAACAAGAATTAAGCCTTCTGGGTATCAGTTCCTAGGAACCATTATCCTGGCATAGTCAGCTCTCTCTAGGAGCATCTCGAAGTGGAGTAATGAACAGCCAAACAATACCAAGTCCATATATATATATATATATATATATATATATATATTACATCCTCTCAGAGTCTGTTCTAGGATGTTTTTCAGCTGGCAACAACCAAGCTCCCCCACAAAGTGGTTCAACTTCTAACCGGATAAACATCACTTGCTCTCTCACAAGTCTGTTCCCCATCCCACACTTGGGATCAAAACAAAACCATGCAGGGGTCCCGCTCAAACTATGGCACCAGCCAAGGACAATATATGCAGTAAACTTCAAACCCCTACCCAGATCTAGCCAATGGACAGGACATTCTCCACAGTTGAGTGGAGAGTCGGGTCTGACTTTCACACGAATCTGGTGCCTCATATTTGACCCCGTCCCCTGGATGAGGAGACCTGGTGGCACTCAGAGGAAGGATAGCAGGCTACCAAGAAGAGACTTGATACCCTATGAGCATATACAGGGGGAGAAGGTCCCCCTCAGTTACAGTCATAGGAGAGGGGAGTAAGGGGAAAAGTGGGAGGGAGGGAGGAATGGGAGGATTCAAGGGATGGGATAACCATTGAGATATAATATGAATAAATTAATAAAATAAAATAAACAAAAACATGTTTATCTTCCCTACACTACTCTGATAGGAGAAGTAATTTCTAAAAGTTTTTTTTAATCAAAATGCCAGATGATTAAATGTGATAAGCAAGGTCAGTTGAAAAGGGATTGTAGGCAAGGCATTCTTAGAAATAATGTTTTTTCTAGAGATAATTGAAAAAGGCCCCAGCCTTCTGGAGTGTGCAGAAGGTGTGGCCAGGGTGGACACTGGATAATGAACACAGATAAGCAAGGCAAGGTATCCCATTGCTTCAGTGAGTGCCCTAAGGGGACTCCTGAAGGCCTTGATATCAAATTTTATTCAATTGTTCCTTGTCAGCATAGAAGAAGCTCATCCACAGAGCAATTAAAAGATTTAATGCTTGTTGTTAAAACCAACACTCTTCTGGATATAATCAAGGACAGAAACAGCTTCAGTAGAAAAACAAAAAATTCAGGGGAGACCAGAAAACACTTTTGACAAACTGATATAAATGATCAGAGACAAAAGTTAAAAATACAAATAAATGACATTAAAATTGAAGGTTTTGTAGACACAGAAGCAGATGTAACAACAATTTCACCAAAATCTTGACATCCGAGTTGGTTTCTTGAGTAGGTAAATATTCAGCTTCTAGGGATTGGAATTTTATGTCAGGTAAAACAATGTGCAAGATGGGTCCAGTGTATAGAGACAGAAGGAAAAATAAGAAATTAAAGAAAAATGTGGCTAATATAGCCATAAATTTATGGAGATGTGATTTGTTGCAGCAATGGAAAACAGAGATGAACATTCCTCCAATCTCAGAAACAAAACATAAAATAAAGAATGCTTCTGAGAAAAAAAATAAAGTGTATTATCTAGAACAGTCACAGACCATTCAGGTTGTACATAAGCAGGACACAACCACTGTTGGTCTTTCAAAGGCCAAGGTAAATTGAAAGTGGATTGTAGGTAGCTCATGCCTTTAATCCCAGGAGAGACAAGCAGAACTCTGTAAGTTAATTGTTTACTAAATTCCAAATTTCTAAATTCTTGAGTTACAGTGCAAAAGGTGGTGGGTAACACAATCCTTTCATCCCACCATCCAGACACAAAACTTAGATGCAGCTCCTAACTGGTATGTCTGCACACTAGAAAAACCACATACCATATTTACAGACTATTATAAAACCCTCTCCAGGGCTACTAGAGAGGCAACTAATTTCCAGTGGGGACAGGAACAAAGCGTAGCTTTTGTGACTACCAGTAAAGCCAAGAAAAAACAAACAGGTGAAGGAAACTGTTCAGGGCCTGAAAATTGAAATAGATGCAATAAAGAAAACAAAAACTGAGGGAATTCGGGAAATGGAAAATCTAGGTAAGCAAACAGGATTTACAGAGGCAAGCATCAACAACCGACTACAAGAGATAAAATGAGACTCCCAGGCATTGAAGACATGATAAAAAGAAATAGATACATTAGTCAAAGAAAATATTAAATCTAAAAAATTCCTGATGCAAAATATCCAGAAAATCTGAGACACTATAAAAAGATGAAACCTAAGACAATTAGGAACAAAAAAAGAAGTATCCCAATTTAAAGGCCCAGAAATCATTTTCAACAAAATCATAGAAAAAAATGTCCTAACCTAAGGAAGGCCATGCCTTTAAAGGCACTAGAAGCTTACAAAACACCAAATAGATTGGACCAGAAAAGAAAGTCCCTTTGTCACATAATAATCAAAACACTAAACATACAGAACAAAGAAAGAATATTAAAGACTGCAAGGGAAAAAGACCACGTAGCATATAAAGGCAGACCTATTACAATTACACCTGACTTCTCAACAGAAGCTAAAATCCAGAAGGGCCTGGACAAAATGGCTGCAGATTCCAAGAGACAGCAGGTGCCAGGCCAGACTATTATACCAAGCAAAACTTCAAATCACCACAGATGGAGAAAACAAAATATTCCACGTGACAGAGTCAAATTCAAACAATATCTATCCATAAATCCAGCCCTACAAAAAGATACTAGAAGAAAACTACAGCCCAAGGAGATTAACAACACCCATGAAAACACAGGCAATAAATAAAATAATCTCCTTGCCCCTAAGAGGCGTTGCAGATGTGGCTTCTGTGTCACATGTGCACCAGTAGGTGGCAGAGAGGAGAGAGGCTGTGTCTATGCTCAGTGTTCTGACGTGTGAACATATGAATGATCAATAGCTTAACATTCTCTGGGGAAAAAAAAAGCAAGCCTGAGATGACCACCAGTCCAGTGCCAGGCAGGCCCAGCTTGGCTCCCAGGTCTGGAAGCAAGCCAAAGACTAGAATAACTCTGCCTAGGGTGACCCTCACAAAGAGCCACTTGGACAAGCCAGGCAAGGAGTGAGCCAACCAACAAACTGGAACCATGGGGCTACAACGAGCTAGCCTGAGATGAACACCAGTCCAGCACCTCACAGTCCTGGGGGGACAGACCATGCTTGAGATGACCCCTGCCTCGTGTCATAATGCACAAGTGGGGGCATGCCACTCCTGAGATGACCTCCAACAGTCAGAGACCTCTAAGAGGAGGTGCCCCTAAGAGAAGCAAGTAAGTGGCAGAGAAATGGAAAATAAAACAGAAGGATGTGGGCACAACAAAGAAAGGCAGAACCAGAAACTCAGGGTAGTGTGGAACAGCCTGTTGTGAGTAGCTAGTCCACTTGCCAGAACATTTCATGATGTCATTTTTTTAACAGTTGAGTAATACTCCATTGTGTAAATGTACCACATTTTAAAATTTCATTCTTCTGTTAAGGGACATCTAGATTGTTTCCAGTTTCTGGCTATTACAAATAAACCTGCTATGAACATAGTTGAGCAAATGTCCTTGTTGTATGGTGGAGCATCTTTTGGGTCTATGCCCAGGAGTGGTCTTGTCATGACCCCTCCAGTGGAGTCTGTGTGACAAACGTTACTGCACAACAGGAGGCGACAACCCCTGCCCAGGGAGAGCCTCCTGGGACTGGTCTGATGTTCCTGCCAGGAATAACTGATTGCAGCCTTCTTTTTACTCATTGTGTTGGCATATTCTGTCTTTATTTTTCTCCTAACCTTAATCTCACATCAGAGCTTTTCAAACATGACGACTGTTTCTGTGAAACTCCCTAACATGGGACTGCATCCAAGGCCCATTCGGACCTGGAGTTCACCACCAAGTTCCACTCCACTTGTTGAAAGAAACATGGCTAAGAATTAATCATCAGTTAATAATTCATATTATGACTTACAAATAAAGTGTTTAAGAAAGCTCCAGATAGTGATGCCCAGATAAAAAGAACTAAGAAAAAACTGTCTTGGTACACAGATGTTTGGCATAATGAGAGAACATTGATCTTTGATAAAGAGGGCACATGCGTACTGATACCAAGCTAATGACTTAAGAATGATGACAACATTAATACTTTGCATTCTATACTTTGTACTGTGTATGCCTGATTCCTTCACTGACTCCCTTGCAACTACTCCATGAAAACATGTGACCACCAAGTACTCCCCGTCTCAAAAAAAAAATGTGTATAAAAAATCTAGCTTGCTTGCCTGCAAAATACACTCAGACTTAAACTCTCCCCTCGGTTTGTCTGTTTGTCACTTGCCTAATCTTTGTCCACTGATGCTTCGAGAACTCCCATTCCCAAGGACCTATACCCGACTGAAATGGTCCATGGCAGGGTCTTAAGGCAGAGCTATTTCCAATTTTCTGAGAAGCCGCCATATTGATTTCCCAAGTGGTTGTACAAGTTTGCACTCCCACCAGCAATGGAGGAGTGTTTTCCTTGTCCCGCACCCTCATGAGAATGTACTGTCACATGAGTTTTTGATCTTAGCCATTCTGACGGGTGTCAGGTGGAATCTGAGTCACTTTGATTTGTATTTCGCTGATGGCTAAAGATGTTGATCATTTCGTTGTTTCTCAGCCATTTGAGATTCCTCTGTTGAGAATTCTCTGCTTAGCTCTGTGCCCCATTTTTTAAAATTAGATTATTTATATAGTTGATGTGTAGTTTCTTGGGTTCTTTATATATTTTATATATCAACCCTCTGTCAGATGTGGAGTTAGTGAAAATGTTCTCCCACTTTGTAGGTGCTGTTTTGTCCTATTGGCCGTGTCCTTTGCCTTGAGAAGCTTTTCAGTTTCATGAGGTCCCATTTATTAATTGTTTATCTTGGTGTCTGCGCTATTGGTATTCTGTTCAGAAAGTTGTCTTCTGTGTTAATGTGTTCAAAGCTATTCCCCACTTTCTCTTCTGTCAGATTCAGTGTTTCTGGTTTTATGTTGAGGTGTTTAATCCACTTGGTTTTGAGTTTTGTACAGGGTGATAGATATGAATCTTCTACATACCAACATTCAGTTAGACTAGCACCATTTGTTGAAAATGCTTTTTTTGTTGTTTTGTTTTTGTTGTTGTTGTTGTTGTTGTTGTTCTATTGTATATTTCTGTCTTTTTAATCAAAACCCAAGTGTCCATAGGTGTGTGGATTTATTTCTGGGTTCTTTGATTCAATTCCATTGATCAACATGTCTGTTTTTATGCCAGTAACGTGTGCTTTTTATTGCTGTTTCTCTAGATTATAGCTTGAAATCAGGGATGATTTTTGTTGTACAGTATTGTTTTAGCTATACTTGTTTTTGTTTTTCCATATCAATATCTGTAAGAAAAAAATGTGTTAGAATTTTTATGGAGATTGTGTTGAATCTAGATTGCTTTTGGTAAGATGGCCATTTTTACTATGCTGTTTCTACTAGTCCAGGAACATGGTAGATATATCCATCTTCTGATATCTTCTTCAATTTCTATCTACAGGGACTTGAAGTTTTTTTTCATACAAGTCTTTCACTTGCTTCATTAGAGTTACACCAAGATACTTTATATTATTTGTGGCTATTGTGAAGGGTATAAGCTTCCTAATTTCCTTTTCAGCCTGTTTGTCGTTTGTATACAGGAGGGCTACTGTTTAGTTTATTTTGTATCCAGCCACTTTGCTCAAGGTGTTTATCAACTGTAGGAGTTCCTTGGTAGAATTTTCCAGGTCACTTATATATACTATCATATCATCCATGAAGAGCGATACTTTGTTTTCTTCCTTTGCAATTTGTATTCCCTTGACCTCCTTTAGTTCTCTTATTACTCTGGCTAGGACTGCAAGTACTATATTGAAAAGCTACAGAGAGAATGGACAGCATTGTCTTGTCCATGATTTCAGTGGAATTGATTTAAGTCTCTCTACATTAAGTCTGATGTTGTCTATAGGCTTGCTGTATACTGCCTTTACTATGTTTAGGTATGTGCCTTGTATTCCTGATCTCTCTAAGACTTTTACCTTGAATGGGTGTCAGATTTTGTCAAATGCTTTTTCAGCATCTAAGGAGATGCTCAGGTGTGTTTTTTTTCAGTTTGTTTATATGGTTGATTACATTGATGTATTTCTGTATATTGAACCACCCCTGCATGCCTGGGATGAAGCCTACTTGGTCATGGTGGATGATAGTTTTAATGTGTTCTTCGATTTGGTTAGTGAGTATTTTATTGAGTATTTTTGCATCAATGTTCATAAGGGAGATAGTCTGAAATTCTCTTTGTTAGTGTTTTTTGTGTGGCTTAGGTATCAAGAATGAGCTTGGTAACGATCCTTCTGTTTCTATTTTGTGGAATAGTTTGAGGAGTATTGGTATTAGTTCTTCTTTGAAGATCTGGTAAAAATTCTGTGCTGAATCCATTTAGCCCTGAGCTTGTTGTTGTTGTTGTTGTTGTTGTTGTTGTTGTTGTTGGGAGAATTTTGATGACTGCTTCTATTTCCTTAGGGGATATAGGACTATTTACCTGATATTGATTCAA
The DNA here is from genome assembly GCA_907169655.1 of Acomys percivali. Taxonomy (NCBI): domain Eukaryota; kingdom Metazoa; phylum Chordata; class Mammalia; order Rodentia; family Muridae; genus Acomys; species Acomys percivali. The sequence goes on along the minus strand of OU015747.1, from coordinate 52,214,217 downwards.
CTTTGGTAAGTGGAATTTTTCAGGAAAATGCCCATATCATTTAGATTTTTAAATTTTGTGGCATATAGGCTTTTGGAGTAAAACCTAATGATTCTTTGGATTTCCTCAGTATCCGTCATCATTTCCCCTTTTCATTTCTGATTTTGTTGGTTTGGATACTCTCCTTTGTCTTTTAGTTAGTGTGGCTAAAGGTTTGTCTATCTTACTGATTTTCTCAAAGAACCAGCTCTTGGTTTTGTTAATTCTTTAAATTGTTTTCTTTGTTTCTAATTTATTGATCTCAGCCCTGAGTTTAATTATTTCTAACCGTCAGCTCTTGGGTGTGTTTTGCTTCTTTTTGTTCCAACGGTTTCAGGTATTCCATTAAGTTGTTTGTATGAGATGTCTCCAATTTCTTTATGAAGTCACTTAGTGCTATGAACTCCTCTTAGCACTACTTTCATTGTGTCCCATAGGTTTGGGTATGTTGTGTCTGCATTTTCTCAGTTTATTGTTTCCATTTTCATCTTCAGGTCTTTGACCATTTTATTGATTTCCTTCATCTGTTTGCTTTTATTTTCCCCTATTTTTTTTTTTATACGATTTGTTCAATTTCATCACCTGTTTGTATTTTCCTGAAATTCTAACAGGGATTTATTCATTTCCTCTTTAAAGGCCTCTAACTGTTGGCTTGTATCTTCCTGTATTTCTTTAAGGATTTTCTTTGTTTATTCCATAATAATTTTCATAAGTATAGATTTAATGTCATGCTCTTGGGTTTCAGTTGTGTTAGGGGATCCAAGGCTGCTTGCTATAGAATAACTGGGTTCTCAAGATGCTATGTTGCTCTGGGTTTTTGTTGATTGTGTTTTTATGCTTGCCTTTAACCATCTGGTTGTGTGTGGTGTTGGCTGGTAGATCCTGTTGCCCACTGGAGTTGGGGGTTGTGGGGTTGCAGGAAGAGCCCTGGACAGGAAGCTAAATGTTCCTGAAGGTGCCCTCCTCAGATTGTTGGGAATGGTGAGTGGTTCTCAGAGACTGGCCTGCGACTCTCTTCAGCTGTCTGACCCTGGAGACCAAGTGAGCTCCTCAGGAGTCTGGGTACCTTTCTCTTGACAAGGGAAGTTCCAGAGTTGGTTGCCTTGCTACTGGCTTTCTTGCTCCAAGATTAATGAGGTCTCACTACCCAGCCACTGTCGATGTGCTCAGATACTGTGCTTACTCAGTTGGGGAACACACAGTGGGATCTGCCTGCTCTAGGACCAGCCTTCCCTCCACAGGAAGGGCTGTGGCTGTGGTACCCTGAACATCTCCGCCACCTAGTGGTAAGTGTAAGTAGGAGCTTTGTGTCCTCTTCTCAGGAGGGTCTGAAGTTGGGGCCAAGACCTGGTACCGGAAGGTCTCGGTTCAGTGATAGTGGGCGCCCTTGGTTGGAGCTGCGCAGTCCAGGTACCAGAAGGGCTGACGCTGAAGCCAAGCTAATTGGAGCCCAGGAGTTTTTCCCAGGGCTTAACTGGGTGACCTGGGATTGAACCAGAGATTTTTCCCACACTGTGAGCTCTTGTCTCACCTAGGACAGATAGCCATTTTGGTGGGGTTTTGGAGTCCACTGCAGGCCTGTCTACTGCTCTGCTGTCCTGCTGTTTAGTTACAGTGCATACTTGGTGCTGCCATCTTGGATCTCCCCTGCTTGGGAGATTTTTTTTTTAATGACTGCTTCTATTTCCTTAGTGGCTATAGGTCTACTTAAATTGTTTATCTGATTTTTTAAAAAATTTATTATTATGTATACTGTTCTACCTGCATGTACAACTATAGTCCAGAAGAGGGCATCAGAAAATATTACAGATGGTTGTGAGCCACCATATGGTTGCTGGGATCTGAACTCAGGACCTTTGGGAGAGCAGGTGACGCTCTTAACCACTGAGTCATCTCTCCAGCCTTGTTTATCTGATCTTGATTTATCTTTGGTAAGTGTTATTGATTGAGAAAATTATCCATTTCTTGTAGATTTTCCAATTTCGTTGAGTATAGGTTTTTAAATTATGTCTGTTGCTATGTACCTCTTTTTGTTTCTGAATTTGTTAATTTGAATGTTCTCTGTCTTCTAGTTAGTTTCAATAAGGGTTTGTCTATCTTGTTGATTTTCTCAAAGAAATAACTGTTTGTTTCATTGATTCTTTTTCTTTCTTTCTTTCTTTCTTTTTTAAACAGGGTTTCTCTGTGTAGCCCTGGCTATCCTGACTCGCACTTGATTTATAGTCAGGCTGGCATTGAACTCACAGAGATCCACCTGCCTCTGTCTCCCTGAGTTCTAGGATTACAGATGTGTGCACTGTGCTTGGCTTATTCTTTTTACTCTTCTCTTTGTTCCCATTTTATTGTTTGATTATTTACTGCCATCTACTCCTCTTGGAGGAGCTTACTTTTTTTATCCTAGAGATTTCAGGTGTGCTGTTAAGTTCCTAGTATGAGATCTCTGCAATTTCTTTATGAAGGCACTTAGCGCTATGAACTTTTCTCCTAGTACCACTTTCACTGTGTCCTATGTGTTTGTGTATGTTGTGCATTTATTTTCACAGAATTCTACAAAGTCTCTAATTTTCTTTATTTCTGCCTTGACCCAGTAATTGGGAGATGGAAGCTTTGGGTGGAATATTGTCCACCCACTCAGTGGAGGCTATCACCCCCTTTAGCATCAGGTTTTTCTTTAGACTTTTTATCTCCTTGAGCATTGGACTTATCTCATCCCACTTCCTGGTGCTCCTTTTCTCCTCAAACTGTCTTTCCTTGCTCAGCTTGCTTCTTTCCCTTATAGAGCTGCATAAGCCTGGCCACTAATAACCACACCATAGAGTCAACACTAAGCTGTCTTGAAGTCTCCTCTGCCAACGCCATTAATCCAAAACTTTTCAACTTAGGCGCAGGCAGATATTTCGGCAAAGGCATAAAGCAGCCATGTTTTCCACCAAAATATCACAAGAACAGTCTCTAGGCCACTTGCTAATATTCTTTTCCTCTGAAACCTCTTGAGCCAGCCCCACACATCACCCCCAACAGCACTGTCTTCTATGCTCCTACCAGGATGCCTCACTAAGATCCACTTAAAGAGTACAATTTCTTTTCTAGTCCAAAGTCCCAAAGTCTTCCAAATTCCTTCAACAGACATCAGGGTTAGGCCTGCCTCAGCAATAATACCAGCTCCTGGTACCGACTTAGTCACTGTTCTACTGTTGGGAAGGCACCACAGCCACAGCAACCCTTATAAAGAAAAGCATTTAGTTGGGGGCTGGTTTACAGTTTCAGAGGCTTGTTTATTATCATCTTGGCAGCATGCAGGCACTGGAGCAGTAGTTCCTACTGCCAATCAGTCTGATCTCTGCTGGCCTGGGACTAGGAGCAGAACCTGCAGTGACAGCCCTGGGTGGTATACGTTCCTTTGTGATTTACCTCCACACAGCTGATACCTGTCAAACAGAGTTACAATTAAATGTCTCAGTGTCCTTTATTTGACAATACTATTTTCTGGTAATCTATCTTCTCTGTCTCTGTCTCTGTTCCTGTCTCTGTCTCTGTCTCTCTGTCTCTTTCTGTCTCTCTGCCACACTGTCTGCCTCTGTCTATATATATATATATATATATATATAGTGTGTATGTGTGTGTGTGTGTGTGTGTGTGTGTGTGTGTGTGTTCATCACTTGGGGCCAGCATGAACATACTGACAGGTTCAAACCCCAGTCTGAAAACTCTCAACATCTTCATAAAATAGATTTTTTTCTAGTTCTTTATAAGCCAACTTGGCCTAGTCCTCCAGGAGATGGGCTAGAGATATAAGTTTAATCACAAGATGTCCCCTTGGTGGTTAAACATCAGTAAGAAGTACAAGAATGGAACTACTAGTAGGACTTGAGAGCCAAAAGAAAAGATATCTAAAACAGTCTCAAAGAGGAGGTGCAGCAGGGAACACCCTAGGAGTATGATGTCTGAAATGAGGCAGAACGGGTGACTGAAGTTAGCCAGACAAAGAAAGAAAAGGCATTCTAGGCACAAGCAATGTCCTAACCAAAGGCCTGGGCATAGGAGGTGACAAGCAATTTTGTATTGTTTGAAGAAAATTCAAAGAAAAGAGGCAGATAAAACAGCAACCAGGCCTAAAAGTCTGTGTTCCACCAGATAAAGGCTGTGTTCCACCAGATAAAGGCTGTGTTCCACCAGATAAAGGCTGTGTTCCACCAGAAAAAGGCTGTGTTCCACCAGA